>JAKSZT010054193.1:6749999-6857754 GCA_026826555.1 Tolypeutes matacus | reverse complement strand
TCTTTCTTTCTTTCTTTCTTTCTTTCTTTCTTTCTTTCTTTCTTTCTCTTTCTTTCTTTCCTTTCTTTCTTTCTCTCTCTCTCTCTTTCTCCTTCCTTCCTTCCTTCCTTCCTTCCTTCCTTCCTTCCTTCCTTCCTTCCTTCCTTCCTTCCTTCCTTCCTTCCTCCCTCCCTCCCTCCCTTCCTTCCTTTTCTCTCTCTTTCTTTTTTGTTTATTAGAGAAGTTATGGGTTTACAGAACAATTATACATAACATACAGGATTCCATTATACCACCCTATTAATAACACCTTGCATTGGTGTGGAACATTTGTTACAATTGCTGAAAGCATATTTTTATAATTGTACTGTTAACTATAGTCCATGGTTTAACTTAGGGTTCACTGTGTAGTGCAGTTCCATGGGTTTTTTTTTAACTTTTTATATTAGTTTGCCAAAGGGGTGCCAATGCAAAGTATTAGAAATCTGTTGGCTTTTATAATGCGGATTTATTTGGGGGTAAAAGCTTTAATTCCAAGGCCCAAATCAAGGCATCAGTAGAGATGCTTTCTCACAAAGTTAGCTAATGTTGATCTCAGTGTGTTGCAATGTGGTGAAGAAAGATGGCCACGGATCTCTGGAGGTTTCAGGCTTCCCCTCTGGGCTTCCTCTCGGGCTCAGCTGCTGTGTTTTCTTCCCGATTTCAGCTGCAAGCTGGCATAGGGTTTGTCTCTTAAGGCTTCCTATATTAGTCTCAGCTGTTACCCTCTCTTCCCAAATTCAGCTGTAAGCTATCAGGCAAAATGGCTCCTCTCTCCCCAGGGCCATGGCTGTTTGAACCTTCTCCTTTCTGTCCCATGGCAGGATAAAAAAATGACAGAGCTCTCTCCTGTCTGAGTGAGTGTCCATTTAGATCACACCCAGCTAGGGGGCGGGATTCAACCCGAGTGTCACCCACTGACATAATCGAATCAAAAGTCTTAAATCAATCTTAACAGGTAATCCAGTCAAAGGCTCCTCAACTGAATTTAATGCAATCAAAGGGTATCACATCCAGAGGAAAAGATTAGTTTACAAACATAATCTTTCTCTTTTTGGGATTCATAAAATAATCTCAAACTGCCTCACTTTTTATTCTGTTACCATATATACAATCTAACATTTCCCCTTTTAAATATACACACACACAAATATACATATACATATATGTCAGTACTGTTAATTATATTCACAACGTTGTACTACCATCACCACCATCCATTACCAAAACATTTCCATCATTCCAAATAGGAACTCTATACATTTTTTAAATTAGAAAAGGGGTACATTTACAGAAAAGTCATGCAAAAAATACAGCATTCTCATATAACCCCCTACTGATGACACTTTGCTTTAGTGTGGTATCTTTGTTACAATTTATGAAAGAATATTAAAATATTGCTACTAACTATAGTCTATAGCTTACATTAGGTATATTTTTCCATATACCACCCTATTATTAAAACCTTGTGATAATATTGTACATTTGTCATAATTCATAAGAGAACATTCTTATACTTGTACTATTAACCACAGTCCATTTTCCACCACAGTGTTCACTGTGTTATACAGTCCCATGTTTTGTACAAATCCATCCAAAGTGTAAGCTCAATGGCTCTCAGTATAATCACAGAGTTGTGTTGTCATCACCACAGTCAATTTTAGGATATTTTCACTACTACAAAAAGAAAAATCTCATATCCCCTTATACCTCCTATTGTTGACCCTTAGCATTGATATAGTACCTTTATGGCAATTGATGAAAAAATATTATAATTTTACTGCTAACTACAGTCCATAAGTTATATTAGTTGTATTTTTCCCATATATCACCATATTATTAACAGCTTGTAATAGTGACATACCTTTGTTCTAGTTCATGGAAGAACATTCTTGTATTTTTACTATTAACCACATTCTTCATCCAACACTGAGTTCACTGTATTAAACAGTCCCAAGTTTATCCTCTAGCTTTCCTTCTGTTGACATCTATGACCCTAGACTACCCCTTTCAACCACAATAACATCTATAAAACAGAAGTAATTATATTCACTATAATGTGTTTCCATCATTTCTATCAATTTCCAAACATTTACAACAATCTTATTAAAAATTCTACAGACATTAAGCATCAGTTCCACTTCTCAACCCTCATTCTGTCTCCTAGTAACCTATACTCTATAATTTAACTCCATGAGTCTACTCATCATATTTAGTCCATATTAGTGAGACTATACAATATTTTTCCTTCTGTGTCTGGTTTATTTCACTCAATATAATGTCCTTATGGTTCATCCATGTTGTCATATGCATCCCGACTTGATTTTTTCTTACAGCTGAATAGTATTCCATCATATGTATATACCACATTTTGTTTATCCATTCATTGGTTGATGAATGCTTGGGTTGTTTCCATTTTTGGCAATTGTGAATAATGTTGCTATGAGCACTAGTGCACAAATGCCAGTTTATGTCCCTGCTTTCAGGTCTTCTGAATATATTCCTAGTAGCAGGATTGCCAGATCATATAGCAGATCTATATTTAGCTTCCTAAGAAACTACCAAACTGGCTTCCACAGAGACTGCACCATTTTACATTCCCACAAACAGTGAAGGAATGTTCCTATTTATCCTCTCCAGCACTTGTAATTTTCTGGTTTTTTAAAATAGTGGCCATTCTATAAGGTGTGAAATATCTTGTAGTTGACTTGCATCTCCCTAATAACTAGTGATGTTCAACACCTTTCATGTGCTCTTAAGCCATTCGTGTCTCCTCTTTGGAAGAATGTCTATTCAAGTCTTTTGCTCATTTTTAAATTGGGTTGCTTGTCTTTTTATCATTGAGTTGTATGTTCTCTTTATATATTCTGGAACTGAAACCCTTATCAGATATGTGGTTTCCAAATATTTTCTCCTATTGTATAGGCTGCCTTTTCACTTTCTTGACAAAGTAATTTGAAGCACAAACATATTTTATTTTGAGGAAGTCTCATTTATTTCTTTCATTGCTCATGCTTTGTGTGTAAGGTTTAAGAAACCATCTCCTACCACAAGACCTTGAAGATGGTCCCTCTATTTTCTTCTAGTAATTTTATGGTTCTACCTTTTTTGGGGGGGAGGTTTTTGATGACTGATTGACTACAGTTATTTGTGATTGGTTTGTTGAGGTCTTCTGTTTCTTCTAGAGACACTGTAAGTTGCTCGTGTGTTTCTAGGAAAAATGTTTTTATTTCTGTGGGATCAGTAGCAATGTCTTATATCTAATTTTATTTATTTGCATCTTTTCTCTTTTTTTCTTTGTCAGTCTAGCCAAGGGTTTGTCAATTTTGTTGATCTTCTCAAGGAACCAATTTCTGGTTGATTTTATTGATTCTCTCTATTTTCCTTTGTTCTCAAGTTCATTTATTTCTGCTCTAATCTTTGTTATTTCCTTCCTTCTGCTTGATTTTGGATTAGTTTGTTGTTCTTTTTCTAGTTCCTCCAGGTGGTAGTTAGGTCTTTGATTTTAGTTCTTTTCAATATAGGTGTTTAGGGCTATAAATTTCCCTCTCAGCACTGCCTTTGCTGTATCCTGTAATTTTTGATATGTTGTGTTCTTTTTCACTCATTTTAAGATACTAACGGATTTCTCTTAAAATTTCTTCTTTGACCCATTGATTCTTTAAGAGTGTGTTGTTTAGCCTCCATAAATCTATGCATTGTCCAGTCTTCCACCTGTTATTGATTCCCAGCTTCATTCCCATATGATCATTCCCGTATGATCAAAGATCATTGTATGCTTTCAATCTTTTAAAATTTATTGAGACCTGTTTTGTGACCCAACATATGGTCCATCCTGGAGAATGATCCATGAGCACTTGAGAGAAATGGGTATCCTCTTGTTTTGGGGTGCATTGTTCTGTATATGTCAGTTAGATCTAGTTAATTTATCAAATTGTCCAAATTCTCTATTTCCTTATTGATCTTCTGTCTAGATGTTCTATCTATTGATGTGAGAATTATATTGAAGTTCTATACTATTATTGTAGAGACATCTATTTCTCCCTTCAGTTTTGCCAGTGTTTGCCTCATGTATTTTGGGGCACCCTGGTTAGGTGCATAGATATTTATGATTGTTATTTCTTCCTGGTGGATTACCCCTTTCATTAATACATAATGTCCTTATTTGTCTCTCATCACAGTTTTGCTTTTAAAGTCTATTTTGTCCAGTATTGGTACAGCTATTCTTGCTTTGTTGTTGTTGTTGCTGTTATAGTATGCATGGAATATCTTTTTCTAGCCTTTCATTTTCAACCTATTTGTATCCTTGTGTCTAAGGTGAGTATCTTGTAGGTAGCATATAGATGGCTCATATATTTTATTTTTTAAAAATCCATTCTACCAGACTGTGTCTTTGATTGGGGAGTTTAATCTATTAATATTCAATGTCATTACTGTAAACTCAGCACTTACTTCACCCATTCTATCCTTTGGCTTTAAAACGGTCATATCTTATTTTTATAACTTCTCTACACTTTTAGCTACTTTTACTGATAATTATAATTTCTAGACTCTGTTCCAAGCCTCTCTCTCCTGTTTTTTTCTCTCTGCCTGCATGACTCCCTTTAGTATTTCTTGTAGGTCAGGTCTCTTGTTAATGAACTCTTTCAGTTTCTGTTTATCTGTAAATAACTTAAACTCTACCTCATTTTTGAAGGACAATTTTGCCAGATATAGAATTCTTGGCTGGCAGTTTTTCCCTTTCAGTACCTTAAATGTATCATACCACTGTCTTCTCACCTCCATGGTTTCTGATGAGAAAATCACATTTGGTCTTATTGAGTATCCCCTGTATATGACGAATCACTTTTCTCTGCTGCTTTCAGAATTCTTGCTTTTTCTTTGGCTTTTGACATTCTGATTAGTATGTGTCTTGGAGTAGATCTATTCAGATTTATTTGGATTGGAGTATGTTGCACTTCTTGGACATGGATATCTATGTCTTTCCAAAAAGTTGGGACATTTTTGACCATTATTTCTTCAAATATTCTTTCTGCCCCTTTTTCCTTCTCTTCTCCTTCTGGGATATCCATGATGCGTATGTTTGTGTGCCTTGTGCTGTCATTCAGTTCCCTCAGAACCTGCTTAATTTTTTCCCATTCTTTTCTGTATCTTTTCTTCTGTCTGTTTCATTTCAGAAGCCCAGTATTCTAGCTCACTGATCTTTTCTTCAGCTTCTTCACATCTGCTGTTTTATACCTCCAGTGTATTTTTAATTTCATCTATTGTGACTTCCATTCCCATAAGATCTGTTATTTTTCTTTGCATACTTGCAAATTCTTCGTTGTGTTCACTCAGTGTCTTCTTTTTTAAAAATGTTTTTAATTTTATTTTATTTTAAAAAAATTTTATTCTCCCCCCTCCCCTGTGTCTCCCTCATCTGTTTGCTTGTTGTCTGCTCATCTTCCTCAGGAGGCACCAGAAACCAAATCCAGGACCTCTCGTGTGGGAGGTGGGCATCCAGTTGCTTGGGTCACATCCTCTCCCCACCCAATGTCTTCTTAATATCCTTAATTTTTTTAGGCATATCATTGGATTTATTAAGGAGATTTGTTTGAACATCTGTGATAAGTTCTCTCAAATCCTGTATCTTGTCTGGAGATATAATTTGTTCTTTTGCCTGGGCCATATCTTCCTGTTTCTTAGTATGGCTTGTAATTTTTTGCAGGTGTCTCGTCATCTGATTTTCTTGATGTGTTTGTTCTGGGCTAAGTTTCTCTCTTTAGCCCAGGGCTTTCTTGTTGATTGGCTTTTGCTAAAGCTCCTCTTTGACCCTTGATTAAGCTTTAGATCTTTATAATAGCCAGAGATTAACCTAATCAGATTTTTTTCAGTTCCTATTCATTTGATTCTTGCCCTGAATATACAATACAATTTTTGAGATTGCACTATTTGTGCACTTATTTCATCCCCAGGAGAGAGCTTCCTTCCCCTTGTTCTGTCTCTGGGAATGTTTATCAGTTCTGTTTGTTTTTTATTTGCCTCTATATATTTTTAGCACTCCTTTCATTTTCTCTAGCTGTTATTACCTGAAGGGCTAATTTTGGTAGGAGGGTACTCCAGAGATAAATCTTCCAGATCAGTTTTACCAGCCAAAACAGGCTCAGGGACTCATGAAGGGGGTGTAGATCATTTCCAGTGTGCCACTGGTAGGAGACCCAAAAGGCCACCAAACTAATTTCAACAACTTTCCAAACTTTCTTGGCACCCGGCACACCCAGAAGATGGCGCTTTTCAGCCCCCTGTTCCCCACAGCCCTAAGGTGGTGCTGTGCCTTTAATTCTCAGCCAATTTAGCCACTGTTGGGTGCGTGGCTGTGTCTGAGGCTGCCAGCTCAGAATGAAACTGTTGCATAGAATTCAGAGTCTGTGATCTGAATTCCCTAATCATCCATCACAACCACAGCTCAGCCTTGCCACACCTCATATCTTGGGGCAGAGCTACCCTTCAACAAGCTGTTCCCCGCTGCTCCAAGAAAGCGCTGTGCCTCTAACTTAGCCCCAGTCCCTGTGGAGGCTGGGTTGAAACAGAGGCTGCTGATTGCTTTCAAAGCTGGCCAGGTTGAAACTGTCCAGGTTGCCCAGAGAAACCGATCAAACTCTGTCCAACTTCCTCCCCTGCCAGGGACGTGCTAGGAGCAGTGGCTGCGGAAGGCTTTCTGAGCCGAGCAGACTAAAACTGTCTGCATTGTTCTGAGTAACTGATCAAACTTCAGCCCTCTTCCTCTTCTGTCGGGGGCAGGGTTGGAGCAGAGGCTGCGGTCAGCTTTCTGAGCTGTGCAGGTTGAAATTGTCCGCGTTTCAATCTGCACAGCTCAGGTTTGAAACGCTGAGAAACTAATCTAACCTGATCAAATTCCGACCAACCTTCTCCCAGGCGGGCAGGGTGGGAGCAGTAGCTGTGAATGGCTTTTTAAGCAGGGTGGATTGAAACTGTCTGCACCGCCTGCCTCAAGAAACTGCTTCAACATCATCCCACGCCCCTCAGGGGGTGGAGTTGGCGCAGAGGCTGCAAGTGGTAATCTGAGAAACTGTTTGCATTTCCCTGAAAAACTGATCAAACTCTGCCCACCTTCCTCCCATCAGGGGCAGGGTTGGAGCAGACTGTGAGCGGTAACCTGACCAGTGTAGATTGAAATTGATCCCTACTGTCCAGGAAGTCACTGTGTTTTTTCAATCAACCCTGCTTCCACTTCTGGGGAAGAGTTAAAATGGAGGCTGCTTTCTTTCTGACTTGGGGCGGGCTTAAAATTTAGTTGCGCTCAGAATTAGAATCTAGCTAGCCGAGTTTGCTAATCAGTAGCCATAGTCGATGCCCAGCTGTCCCCCTCCCCTGCTTTTGGGAAATGGAGCTTTCAATTCCAGCTGGGGAAAGGCTCCCAAGGTGGTCTGCCGTGCCAGTGGGGGATGGGCATCACCTTCTACTCACAAATCTTCACTGCAGATCGTCACTCTCTTCCTTCTGCCCTTCCCTGGATGGTGTACAATATTCTGATATCCGGAGCCCCCCAAACAAGTGATTTAGATAGATCCTGGATGATTATTAGCTGCTCTGGAGGACAAGCTGAATCTTAGAGCTCCCTACTCTGCTGCCATCTTAGTTCTCCGTGTTCAAGTTTTTAAGCAGACATATGTTTTTGATTCTCTTGGGTAAATACGTAAGTGTGGAGTTGTGGAGTTATTTGGTAGGTAACTCTGTATTTAACTTTTGAGGAACTTCCAACCTGTTTTGCAAATTGACTGCACCATTTTACATTCCCATCAGCAATATATGAGGATTCCAATTTCACCACATCCTTACCAACACTTGTTATTGTCTTTTTAATTATCATTCTAATAGGTATGAAGTAATATCTCATTGTGGTTTTCAATTGAATTTCCCTAAGGACTAATGATGTTGAGCTTTTCATGTGCTTATTGTTGTTTACAAATTTTCTTTGGAGAAATACCATTCAAATCCTTTGCCTTTTTAATTGGGTTATTTTTATTTTTATTAGTGAGTTGTAAAAGTTCTTTATATATTCTGGACACAAGTCCTTTATCAGATATATGACCTGCAAATATTTTCTTCCATTCTTAATGGTGTCCTTGGAAGCACAGAAATTTTAAATTTTTGATTGAAGTCAGTTTATGTATTTTTTTCTTTAGTTGTGTTTTGGTGTCATATCTAAGAAATTATTGTCTAATTCAAGGTTTCTTCCTAAGAGGTTAACAATTGTAACTCTTTGATCCACTTTGAGTTAATTTTTGTAAGCCAATTTTTAAAAAACAATAGAAATTCATTGTCTCGCCATTCTGGAAGGTGTAAGTCAAATCAAGATGCTTCCTTTTAAAGGGGAAAATCCCTTCTATGCCTTTTCCCTGGCTTCTATTTTCCATGGCATTCCTTGTCTTGTGGTGGCATAACTCAATCTCTGCCTTCATCACATGGCTCTTTCTCAGCAAATTGTTTTTAATATATAATCATTGGTAACAATCTAAATTGTCTATTATAGGGGTATAGATAAATCAATTGTGGTATATTTCTATGATTAAACACTATATAGTAGGTAATATAAATGAATTTGATTTATTAATTATCGACATGGATATATCAAAAAATATATACTGTTGAGTGAAGAGTTGCCTTTGCAAAGCAAGAGAGAATAGGAATGTTGCAGTGATTAAAAGATGCTTTAGCTTCATCTGTAATGTTTCACTTCTTTAAAAATAAAGACTGTTAGAAAATATGATAAAATGTTAATGGTTGTTCATTCCAGGTAGTGGGAATATAAATATTTATACTATTTCTCTAAACTTGTCCATAACTCTTAAATTTCTCAAACAAAACAGAGGGAATGGGTGGTGAGGAAATAGAGATAGAAAATATAGACAATTCTCAAGAAGTAGTGGAGAACAGAGAAACAAGGCAGAGCATGTTAGTGTGTTGTTGGGAGTGATTTAGTAGAGGGAAAATTAATATTTCAGGATAAAGATGCCAGGAGAAAAATCATATATGAACTCTATGATATGTCATTAATTGGAATAAAAAAGGGATTTATGGAACAATATATAAAATATCTTATTTTTGTTTAAAAACACCCAACCCTTATAAAACACAATTACATATTTTGACTTATATAGAACATGAACACATCGCATATGTGTGTACACATACACATCCACATACATAGAAAAAGCGTGTACTCCAAATTGGTAACAGTGGGTGTTTCTGGGAAGGGAGTGTAATTGTTACAGTGGGCAAAAGGGGACTCCTTTATTTGTTGAAGTTGAAATAAAGTTTACTAATTAAAAAAAAAGGGGGGGGGGGCTACTGCTTTTCTTGTGTCGTTTGAATTTTTTTGAACAACAGGAATGTGTCCGTGAATATCTTTTGTAATATTTAGTGGCAAGTAACTTCTCATTTCTGTGAAATAATTTTACTCTAACTTATGAAATACAAAATAGCTTTTTTTTAGAAATTTTCTAAAAAAGGTAGTGATTTTGTGTTCTGCTCACTTTAATTTGAAAATATCTCTATAACTTGATAATATGCTCTCCAATTTTAAAATTAGTTTTTAATTTGTTACAAGGGTCTTATTTTCCAAAATGTAACATCAATCTTTAAGGTTTATATGTTTTTTTTTTTTTTAAGATTTGTTTTATCCCCACCCTTCCCTGAGATGGTTCTCTCATCTGTCTGCTCACCTTCTCCAGGAGGCACGGGGAACTGAAACCGGGACCTCCCACATGGGAGGCGAGTGCCCAACAGCCTGAGTCACATCTGCTCCCCGCAGGCTGCAGCGTCTGCTCGTTTGTGGCATCCGCTCATTGCAGTGTCCGCTCATCTTCTTTAGGAGGCACCAGGACCTGAACCTGGGACCTCCCATGTGGTAGGCAGGCACCTAATGGGTTGAGCCACATCCGCTTCCTTCATATGAGCTTCTTAATGAGGTAGTTTTACATTCTTTTTCTTTTTCAGGAGGTACTGGAGATTGAACCCAGGACCTCGTACATGGGAAGCAGGTGCTCAACCACTAGAGCTACATCTGATCCCCAGTTTTACATTCTTTATCCGGCATTTTTTTTCTTTTAATTCAGACTGAGATTCCCAAAGAAGAGATTTTCTTTTTTCTTTTGCCATTTACATATACATTTCATTAGCTAGAAAGATTTGTTGAATGAATTATAGAATTACAGAGGTCTTTGATGTTTAATCTGTTCCCTTCTCCTACTTCCTTCCCTCCTTCCTCTTTCCCTCCCTTCTTTTCATCTTTCTCTCTCTCCTTCCTCCCTCCCTTCCTTTCTCTCTCTTTCACAAAGAACTGTTTGGGGGTGATTTCAGCTTAGAACTATTTGGCAAGTAGGTTGGATAAGGTAACACCCCTAACAGCTACTTTAAACCTTGTGATTTTTTTCTATACACATTTTCTTTTTTTGCCCCCCTCCTTTAAAAATTTTTCAAAGAAGCTTTGGATCATGCTTGTAAATTGATCTGTTAATCTGGGCATAATTAAGTTATGATTAGGGCATTGACTGGGCCACATCAGTAGGGGGTTGAGCCCCACCCCTTGGTGGGTGGGGAATCAAATATAAAAGGCAAGGCAAAGAACAGAGTTGAAGCAGTCTTTTGAGAAGCAGTTTTGATGTTGGAAAGAAGGCCCAGGAGAAGAGAAGCAAGGCGTTCACCTGATCGTCTACAGCTGACCTTGTGGAGGAAACAGGAGCTAAGCCCGGAGAGAAACGCACCCCCGGGAAGAGAGGAACCCAAGAAGCCTGAACCCTGGCAAACATCAGCAGCTGTCTTGCTCCAACACATGGCAATGGACTTTAGTGAGGGAAGAAACTTATGCTTTATGGTCTGGTAACTGTGGACTTCTACCCCAAATAAATACCCTTTATAAAGACCAACCAATCTCTGGTATTTTGCATTAGCACCCCTTTGGCTAACTAATACAATTCTCAAGGACAGAAGTCTATAAGCTTTCTTCCACTCTTTTCTCTACTTATGAAAGCATATCATGGATAAATCATCAAGGTTTCTTTGGGATAGGCGTTCTCAGGTGAATGATACACATAGAATGGCTATATTCACAGATCTGCAATGGCTAGTAACTTCTGGGCTAATTAAAAGGTAAATGTAAGACAGTATGGTCATCATGTTCTTTTTTTTTCATAGGTGTCTTAGTTTGCTAAAGGGCTGCCAATGCAAAGTACCAGAACTGGGTTGGCTTTTCCTTTTGGGGATTCATAAAAAAACTTCAGACTGTCACAATAGGTAATATACAACCTAATGGGAAAGCCAAAGGACTTCTTGGACAATATTGTTGAATCAGAAAAATTAGGTGTTCCTGGGTATATGACCTCAAGCACACAGAATATATTTGTGGTGTCTCCATGATTCTCCTGGCAAACACCCTTCCAAATGCATCCTGCGAAGTTCACCTTTCCAGCAATTAGGGATAGCCAGATGTGTGTTAGGTTCTGACATCAATCCACAGAGAAAATTCCACTCTCTCTTAAATATGGTGGGATAAGACCTAAGTTCAGGAACAACAGCCTTATTCCCAGATCATGCACGGAAAGCTCAAATTCCCTTGTGACCTAGTCCTCATGTTGTAGAACATATGAAGTCTCCTTACAGATGGTCTGCATACTTTAGCCTCATGACGTAGTTCCTCATGGTCTGTGAGTAGGTTTCTTTGTGTCATTAGTTTATTTTACAACCCTTTAGTGATGATTTGTAGGGTGAGGGAGTATAACTTTACATTCAAAGTTCTCTTAACTCCCTTGGGACTCCTTTTCTAAATAACTGCAACTATAAGCAGTCTTGATATCATGTCACCAAAATTCAACACCTTGGGTTTTTCATATAAGCTCCAGTGTTAACATAAGATATTGTCATATTTCTCCTTTTTATAAGTAAACAAGACTTAAAGCAAAACAATTAATTCTCTTGCTTTATTACAGACCAAATAAATAAAAAATAAGAAACACATGCTTAATAATTATCAAACAATAGTTTTTATTACCTTCAAGTTGGCTGTATTTTCATCCATGAGCTAAGTGAGCAAAAAAACATGCAGCTCTTCTATTATAAAAGGTAACACTTTACTATCTTCATTATTTACTGAATATTTTAACAAACTTTTCAGCTTTATATCCTATTATTCCCTTCTATGTACCTTGATAGTCCAGACAACTTGCAATCTATTTGTTTGCCAAACATATCTTATACATCCCATTTCCACACTTTGGTTCATCCTGTTTCTTCTACCTAAAAATTTATCCTCTGCCCCACCACACTGAGTCTAGCCCATCAAAATCTTACTTGACTTATAAATATTCAACAGTGGAACAGAGTCCCTCATAGGCTGTAGTCTTCCTGACTGAGGAAGCAGTTAAAAAGATTCCAAATGATCATCTGTTAATAATATTGTAGAAGAGATTTCTGGATTAAATTGCCATAAATGAGCTCTAGTCTAGGATACAAAATGTATCTAAAATATTTTATAATTCTATGATTACCCTTAACATATGTAACACTGGGAAAATGTAGGCAATCTATTTTTAGAAAAGGTAGAAAAACATTTCAAATGAAAATGCCATATTCAGATTTATAATCAATTAATATATAAAAATCTAGTTATGTTTTTTAAATTTATACCTGAGTACATGACTAATTTAAATAAGATTTTTTGGAATACATTGCCAAAAAACAAATATTTTTAAAAATTTTATTTTGTAAAGTTATTTGAAACATTTTACAGAGTGAAAAATTTTGAGGGATTATTACTTGAGTTTTTTTTAACTTTTGCTAATTAAAGATTTTTATCACAGCATTTCAATCAGAAATGAGCAAAAATTCTGGCCATTAAAATGAATTTGCTTAATATTTCCCCTTAAATTAACCCAAATAAGGGGGGGGAAGTCTTTAGTAAGAGAATTAGACTTCATTTCATGACCATCAATCTTCATTCAACCCTACTGAGTCTCATAGATTTGGTCCTGAAGACCTTTGAAGAGCAAAGGGAGCCTTTAAATTTAAGTTTAAAAAAAAAGGAGAAAAAAAAGAATTGATATGTAAGCCCTGCATATATTTTATATAAATTTTATATAAATATCACTTCAAATTTTTAAATGAAGTAGTTGATTATATGAGAGATTAAAGATCAACTGTACAAAGTAATATTCTCAAGAAAAGTACTTAGCTATTACTACAAGCAAATGTTATATCCCTATATATGCAGAGTAGTTTCTTTTCAGATTTTATTTTAATTCTAAAAAAGATATTTTAAAACTACTTTGGACACAAAGCACAGTCTATATAACAGAGTATTGCAGTTACTACATGCAAACTTATTTTCAAGAATCTAAATTCTTGAATATTTGCATAAGAGTGACAGAATTCAGATAAATTAGAAGCATTTATTTACAAATGAAAGCTTTAAAACAGCTACTACAAGAAGTAAAAGGCAGACTATTAAATAATTTTTATCTTTAACAGTTCATTGATCTCTTTGAGAATCTGAAAGTAGTTGTAAAACTTCTCACCAGAAAAATACATATGCTGAAGCCTGCCTAGGGATTGAATAATTCATGTATTCATAATTAATAATCATATATTAATTGAATCCCTGTGTCACAGGGATTCCCAGAAAAAAATAAATGCACAAGCTCCTTGTCTTCATGGTGCTTACATTGTAGAGATGAAGACAGAAATTTAAAACTAAGTAACAGGTAAATAAGATAATTCCAGATTGTGATGTGTGCTACAGATTTCAGGTTAAAAGGATCCTAATTTTAGAAGGCATGAACCATAAAACAGAATACGTAATACTATTGTGGTAGTTTTCTATTTAAAAAGAATCTTATTATTTTTTTTCTTGAGGTAAAGGAGGCTGGGGATTGAACCCAGAACCTCATATGTGGGAAGGCGGCAGGCAATCACTGAGCCCATCAGCTTCCCTGAGTTGGTTTTTTTCATTCGTTTTGCTTGTTGTTTGCTTTTGCTTTTTTCAGGAGGCACTGGGACCTCCCTAATGGGAGGTGGGAGCTCAACTGCTTGAGCCACATCTGCCTCCCAAGAGAATATATTTTATATTTCATAAGTATGTAACAAAGGAAACAAAAAAATGTGTGTTAAATTAACAAATACTGCAAAAAATACAAAAGTAAGTGTATGAAATCTTAGAACCTGACATGGACTTTATGGCATTTAAGGCTGAAAATAAATCTAACTATGTGCCAAACATCATGATATAATCTGTATGTCTGTTTTTAGAAAACTGAAAAAAACCAACTTTACAAAACAAGCATCATGTATTCTGTCATATCCTGTTGCTTTCAGTACTAGGGGATGGGCTTTATGGGCATCCACAGAAAATGCACCAAGACTAAATAAAAGATGACGAAGGGGAAAGAGGAATAGTCTCTCAGAGGCTCTCTATGGCAATGAAAGAAACTGGCTTTTCATAGTTACTGGCAAAGAAGTCTTTCAAAGACGTTAAGTTTTCAGAGTGAACAGTCAGTAATAGTAATTAAGTTTCCAAAGTATATTTTATATTGCTCAACTATTTATTATTATTATTTATATTGCCACTATCAGATATTTAATGCCATACTTGGAGGAGAAAGGGTTCTGGGGAAGAACTAATTAGGATCCGCAAGGTAATTGCTCATTTTAAGAATATGAGAAAAGATAAAAGCCAGTTAGATGAGTAACAAAAATTAATGTGTATTTCCTTATTTTATTTTTTAAAATTTCTTTTATTTTTCCTTGGATTTTCCTCCTGTGTGGCTTACAAAGAACACATGTATCTTTCCTTAAAAAGATTTGTAGGGGGTGGATGTGGCTCAAGTGGTTGGGCATCCGTCTGCCATATGGAGGGACCTGGGTTCGATTCCTGGGACCTCCCGGTAAAATTAAAAAAAAAAAAAGATTTGTAGTGGTCTGGTGGACTTAAAAATGAAGGGAAGCGCTTTTTAAAATGTCCGTTAGAATTAGCAAACTCATTTTTTATTGTGCTATGTATAGATTATGTAACCACAATTAAAATTCAGGTGTAAAAAAAGTGTTTTTCTTTTTAACTATGTACACTTCAAAAAGAACTAGAAGAATGAGACCAAGATTTGACACAATATCCAGCATGGTAACATTCACTATATTCAATTACTCTTTCACAAACTGTTGCCTCTTCCTTTTTCAAAAAAATCTCCTTAACAAACAACAAAACTCCCTTCACAAAAACTAACTCAACTGTAAAGATGAATTTTTAAAATTGGTTCTTATTGATGTCCAGATTAAAATTTCGGTTTTTAAATACAGAATAAACCTTCTTTGTTAAGAATAAAATGCATTTGCGACAAAAAAAATCTTTTGCCATATAAAATTGTGAGTGTGATTATAAATTCAAAATGAAAACATTTTAGCATCTACTCATCTTTATCAAATATTCTGTGAAAACAGGCCTTTAAATTATGTTAATTTTACTGAATTAACTTTTATGCTGTCTTTGAAAGTCACATTTAATAAGCATTACTTATGAAGAAAACTAGAAAATAAAAATAATTACATCAATCTTGTAGTAACATTGCTTTATATTCAGTATAATGAGATTCTGGCAGACTGTTTTTGAAATACACATATCATGGCACTTTAAAAATAGGAAGTAAAATGTCCCTATGTTTTTATTCTCCTTTAAAAAGTACCAAAGTACCTTTTCCTAGCCTGATGATTAATTCCTGACTTTAATGGAAAAGCAATAAATTACCTATAATACTATTAGCCACAGATTTTATTGAAATTATTTTATGCATGCTTTAAAGAAATATTATGAAAAATCCAATAAGAGTACATTAGAAATTATCAAAAATGGAGCAAAAGAATTTCTTCATTGTCTTCTACTGCTAAAAACAGTATTTTGATTTAGAACAAATTGCTTCAAAGGGAAAAGAGCATGCTAGAATGAAAATCCTAGGCAATTAAAAAAAAATCCCTACCTGATAATTCAAGGACAAATGCAGAGACAGCAAAAACAAAACAAAGCAAAACAATGAAACAAACAAAAAAAAACCCTTTAATATTGAGTTTGGCTTTATTTTAAAATACATTTAGCATAGAACTGTCATGGGACAGAAAATAATAACATACAAAGAATTGGAATATTTTCAAATACCTTTTAAGATCTATATAAGAACTGATAGGACAGCTTAGACCCAACTAATGGAAAACTGTCCCTAAAATTCAATTTATTAAACACTATTTTGAAAGAAATGTTGTTTTTACATTTTCCAATTTACTGGTATTTTCTTAGCGCCTTTGTTTCCTTTTAACTAATAGGGAACGGACTCAAATTTAGCAGCTTTACTTAAAATTATTCAGTTTTGGTAAAAATTACCATGCCCTAAATTCACAATCAGAATTATAAAAATACGAGTTCAAATAGTTATACTGCTTAAAATAGAAACATCTTAAGTGATACTTCTGAATAATCATACAGATATTGCACTAAAATCAGTGATTCCATAACTGATGTTCATTTATATGGAAATTTAGTTTCTTCTTTATGAAAAACTTATTACAAATAAACAATATTAACCTTATTACAATTACACTTGAAAATATAAAGGCACAGACAGAATAAAGAATAATTTAATACTATACCCAATTTTCCACTGTGAAAATAAAAGTTGAAAAAAATAGGATCCAAAATACTTATACTTATTTTTAGATTTTATAATTTACCTTAAGTAGCTAATAAGTGGGTATTAGAGTTAAAACTTCTAAATCCAATTCTTTCTGAATAATTAAGAAAAATGATTTGTTTACATATGAAGCATGTGCATTGTCCCATCTATAAATTTCAATAACATTTCCATTCACTGGAAATATCTACCTGCAGTATAAACAATCAAGACAATGTACAAAAAATATATATCTTGTTCCTTATTATAACTTACAATGCACAGAAAATACCTACAAAATGGAAATATTTATCCATGTACTTTTTCAATAAATTAGTGAGAAAGTTTAGCCCATTCAATGTTTCTTTCTAAATAAAAGCTAAAGAGTTAAGGATGGTTTACTTCTATCCTGTTAGCTTGATATATGTTTTAAAAATATTTACCTGATTATATGTAACTTAAGGTAAAGTTAGAATCTTACTTTTATATCACAGTATAGATGGTATTTCTTAATTCAGCAACAGAAAGGCACAATTAGCAAACAATAAAATTCAGTACCTGAATTATTAAACTGATACCCAGAACAGTTGCAAACGAAGTACATTCAACACAGTGTACAGAACTGAAAAAATTAAGGAATCCCAAAGCGAATTTTTCTGAAAATTTGGTCCATTAAAAATACTTCCCATGTTCAACATCAAGGATAACATGAAAGGTGATGGCAGTGTAAAAAGAGGCAGTAAATCAATATGTGGTAGCATATGAATCTAGTAATTATGCAATTCAATTGGAAAATTGGAAAATGGCTCCCATAGTAAATAAATGAGTGTTTAATATATCAGTTAACATACCTGTATTAAGTCCAAATACACAGGCACAACTGTTTGCATATTATTATTGATTTTATAATACATCCCCATATTTTTTAAAAAGTGGTATATTATTTCATATATAACATATATTAGATATATATTGCATATTATATACCTTAATATATATTATATATAACTTGAATACATAACAGCACTTAAACTCTCCAAACATTTCATGAACATTCTAAATGGATACTTAATCATCTTCTCAGTGTTGAAATAGCTTACCTTACCTAAAACAATAACTGGATGTGCAATGATAAAATGCACTGACTCTTATAAATTTACTTAAATATTTATTTAAGTTAAATTCCTGCAAAAGCCTAACTTTGATCTGGCTTTTACCTAAAATATATTTTCAGATATCAGTCACCAAAACCCTCTTCTCAATCATAAACAACATTTCTCCATCAAAAGAGACCAATAAAGAAAAATATGTGAGGAACCAAAAATGTGATGGAGAAGCCAACCATTCCATAAGTAATATACTGATAAGGAAGTTCAACTTCCGTGTACTGTCTTGCTTTCCGAACATCATCACATGGTATATTGAAGATTTTACAGGCTAAGGGAATGGTGATCTTTTTCATGATATCTCTGACTATTAGCACAAATACCATTCCTAAGAAGATCCGCAATATGGCTTTTCCAAACAGAGTCATGGTAATGGGTGGCCTAGTTAAAGGTAACACATCTAGAGAAGGATCTAATATTAGACCCATGTTATAGGTAACATGAGATCCAAATGCAATTCCAGCACCACTTCCTAGAATCTGAGCTGTGTCTCCTCGGGATGTACTCCAGGTGTCAAGGGTGAAAGAAAAGATCCCCAAGGCTAAATGAAGCCCGATGATGAATAATGGAGCATATTTGTAAGTTTGGTTGAAGTTGTCAATCAGGTCCACAAATGGATAGTAGACAGCTAAGATTAAAAGGGCATATAGGAATCCAACAATAATATCCTGAGAAAAGAGAAAAGTATAGTTGTTTAGTATAATACTGCTTTGAACATTTTATAATAATACTAATATTACTACTAATAATATCTATTTCACATTTCAAATGTTAAATAGTTTTAAATTTTAATAAAGTTGTTAGAATCTCAAAGGATACTTTACTGATTATATAGTAGACACTAAAAACGTTAATTATGATAAAAATATTTGTTTTCAGTTTTACACACTTTTATAAATTAACTACACATATAGACATATTTATATTCAAATTCTTAACAGTAAACTATGTTTAAGATGTGCAGTTTTGACTTCTGAGAAAAAGAGTACACTTACTTTTCAAAGAAATGATCTTCATTTCCATGCATTTAAATATATAATTATTTCCATGACCAAAGAGGATACAAAGCCTGAATATACACCTGAGTAGTTTTCTTATTCATCCATCCATCCATCCATCCATTCATTTATTTAACAAATACTTATTAAGTACCTATATGGGCCTGGTACTATTTTAGGGATTCTCGCTAAACAGGAATAACAAGATTCTTGCTCTCACTGAGCTTACATTTTAGCGGGGATAACTGATAATAACCATGTAAGAAAGCAGGTAAATATAATTTTAGATAGCTATGTTATGAAGAAACAAAAACAGGACAATGGGATAGATGATGAAAGGCTTATTGAGTGATCAGAGAAGCCTGTCTGAGGAAGTAACACTAGAACAGAGGCTTAATTCCAACAAGAACCCAGACCTTTATCTTCAGGTCTAGATGAAAAGTGTTCCAGGTAGATGGAATACCAAGTCCTAAGGCCTTGAAGCAGAAAAGAATTTGGTGAGTTCAACGAACAAAGATAAGTCTAGTGTGGCTGAAATAGTGAGCAAATGAAAGAGTGATGTGATAGGAGGTCAAAGAGATTTGAAGAGGTCAAATCATGTGGGGTCTTGTAGACTAGGTAAGGAGTTTGGATTTTAATTCAAAAGCGATAGGAAGCCATTGAAAGATTTTAAAGTAGGGGTGTAATATAATCTGATTGACATTTGAAAAGGGGCACACTATCTGCTGTGTAGAAAATGGATTATATGGGAAAAGAGTGGAAGACGCGAGACCACTGAAGATACTAGTAGGGGGTTATCACAGTGGTGCATGCACTCTTGATATGGTCCATATCTAGATGGAGAGAAATGCATCGATGGATTTAGTAAAATATTTTAAAATTAGAGCTGACAACTTTAACTTGGTGATGGACTGAATATGGGAAGGAAAAAAGAGAGAGAAGAGAAAAAAGTTTTAGGTAAGAGCAATTTACTGAGATGATGGTCAAATAGCAGGGATGATGTTTTAATAATAGAATCAAGATATTATTAAAAGAATTTTCCCTTCTGAATCATCCCCAACAGCATACTTCTACCTTAAAGCAAAACAAAACCCTGAAATCTACTATCATGGAAAATTTATCAGAAGAGTTGCTTATATTCACTGCCTCCACTTCCTCACTTCCTTTTTTTCTAAACTCATCACTGGGCTGAAACTACTCTTTAATGGAAACCAGTGATTTTCATGCTGCCACAAACAATGGTTACTTCTTAATTGCATTCAATACAGTTAACCAGTTCTTTAACTTTTTTCTATCTTAACATTTTTATTATGTAACGTTTGATACATAGAAAAATATATGTAAGATATATCCAAAATTATAAAAATACCCATGCAATCACCACCAACAAAATAAAATAATATCACCAATACTGCTAAATCTACTGGTGTGCTATCTTAGATTCTATCACTCTGCATCCTTTCCAGAGACAATTACTATCCTGAATTTTGGCTTAATACTCACCTGTTTTTTTAAGAATTGTTTTATCACATATCTCCAAACAAAATATTAGTTTTGTTTCTTTCTGAGCTTTATAAAAATGCTACTATATGGTATGCAGTCTCCTTTGATTTGCTTTTCACATTTGACATTAAGATTTTAAGATTCATTCATGTTATTATATGTAGGTCATTTGCTTTCACAACTGTATAATATTTTGCTATGGTGTTTATCCATATTTTCACTCATGGTCATTTAGATTGTTTCAGGTTTTGGTTTAATTAATTGGTTATGGCTGAGCATGAAAGTTTTCTCCACTGGCAGCTGTTCTTAAGCCAATAAAGAATATGATAAACAATGCTTTTATGTTCTTGTTTGTGATGTTCCCTGGAATTGGTCTGCAAGAGTTTTACCACGGAATCTGCCTTGGAATGGAACAGCTGAGTCAGAGGATATGTGCATGTTCAATTTTACAAGGCAATAAAAACTAATTTCTAAAGTTTTTATAGAATTTACATTCCCTCAGCTGATGACTGTAAAATGGTATTCACTGATGTTTTAATTTGCATTTTCCTGATTATTCATTAAATTAAGTATCTTTGCATAAGTTTATGTGCTGTTCCTTTTCTAGGCAAAGCATATCTGAATCTTTTGGGAAATTGTTCTTTTGGGTTTTCTTTTTATTACCAATTTATAGGATTTCTTTTTATGTTCTGTGTACAAATAGGTTACCAATAAAAGCTTTTATCAATAATATGTGTTGCAAATATCTTTTTGGAGTTTGTGGCTTGCTTTTCATTTTCTTTACGGCCTTTTCTGATGAAGAGAAATTCTAAATTTTAATATAGTAATATTTATCAGTATTTCTTAAGAAAGTCTTCCCTATCCCAATATCATAAAGGTATATTATTCAAAAAGTTTTCAAGTTTTGCCTTTTACATTTAAGACCTCAATATACCTAGAATTGATTTTGGTTCTAGTGTGAAGTAGAAATCCAATTTCATTTTTTAAAATATGGATAACCTAATTGGTTCAATCCCTATTGACCAGCAATGTGGCCTCTGTTATATATTAAGTCTCCATATATGCATGGGTATATTTCTAGGCTCTTTGTTCTACTTTATTTGTTAATTTGTTTAACCCTGCTCCAATGCCACAGTCTAATTACTGTTGCTTTATAATAAGTCTTCGCATACTGAACTCCTAGCAAGTCCCTCATCTGATTTTTCAGAAGTTGATTGGCTCTTCTTAAGCAATTACTGTTCTAAGTGAATTCACTTAGTGAATTCTTAGGTTCCTCAAAATACCTTGTTTGGATTTTGATTGGGATTATACTTCATTTATAGGTAAATTTAAGCAGAAATAACATCATTACTATCATGAGTCTTCCTACCAATGAAAATATTAATATCCATTTTTTCAGGATTCTTCAATATCTTTTTTTTTTTTCTTTTTTTTTTTTTAAGGTACCAGGGGCTGGGGATTGAACCTGGGACCTTGTATGTAGGAAGACGGGGCTCAACCACTGAACCACATCACCCTCCCTGAGTAGGCTTTTTCAAGTGTTTTGCTTCGTTGTTTGTTTTTTTGTGTTTTTAGGAGGCACTGAAACCAAACCCAGGACCTCCCATGTGAAAGGCGGGGGAGCTCAACCACTTGAGCCACAACTGCTCCCTCTTCAATATCTTTTAAAACATTTTTATAATTTTTTGATACAGGTCTTTCACAAGTATTCCTAGGTACTATGTGTTTTTCTGTTGTTGTTATTTTTTGTAAATAGTAACTTTCTTAAAGTTTTCTAACTTTTATTGCTGTTTATAGATATACAATTAATTTTTATAATTTCATGTTACAGTTGGTTACTGTAATCATTAGCCAATTTGATGTAATTATGAATTCCAAAAATAGAACTGGATCATGCTTGTAAACTGATCTGTTAATCTGGGCATGATTAAGTTATGATTAGGGCACTGACTGGGCCACATCAGTAGGGGGTTGAGCTCCACCCCTTGGTGGGTGGGGAAATCAAATATAAAAGGCAAGGCAAAGAACAGAGTTGAAGCAGTCTTTTGAGAAGCAGTTTTGATGTTGGAAAGAAGGCCCAGAAGAAGAGAAGCAAGGCGTTCACCTGATCATCTACAGCTGACCTTGTGGAGGAAACAGGAGGTAAGCCCGGAGAGAAACGCACCCCCGGGAAGAGAGGAACCCCAGAAGCCTGAACCCTGGCAAACACCGGCAGCTGTCTTGCTCTAACACGTGGCAATGGACTGTGGTCAGAGAAGAAACTTAACGCTTTATGGCCTGGTATCTGTGGACTTCTACCCCAAATAAATAACCTTTATAAAGACCAACCCACTTTTGGTATTTCATATTAGCACCCCTTTGGCTGACTAATACAGTTACCTTGCTAATTCATTTATTAATTCCAGTAATATATGTGTAAAGTTTTTTTTATATTTTGAATGTAAACAATTACCTTATCTGTGAAAACCAGTTTTGCTTTCTCCTTTCCAATCCTTAAATCTTTTTTTTCCCTTAGTCTTATTGCATTGGCTAATTCTGTCCTATATAACATTAAATAG
This sequence comes from Tolypeutes matacus, assembly GCA_026826555.1. Taxonomy (NCBI): domain Eukaryota; kingdom Metazoa; phylum Chordata; class Mammalia; order Cingulata; family Chlamyphoridae; genus Tolypeutes; species Tolypeutes matacus. Next base: position 6,834,808 of record JAKSZT010054193.1, on the reverse strand, counting down.
AAACAACAGTGAGCACCTGTGTCTTGCTCCTGGTTTAGTTTTTGTTTTGTTTTGCTTTTGAAGTACCGGGGCCAGGGATTGAACCTAGGACCTCATACGTGGGAAGCCAGTGCTCAACCACTGAGCCACACTGGCTTCCCTGAGTTGGTTTGTTTGTTTGCTTATTATTTGACTTTTTTAGTAGGCAACAGGAATGGAACCCAGGACCTCCCACGTGGGAAGCAGGTGCTCAACCGCTTGAACCACATCCCTTCCCTCTCTCTGATTTTAAAGAAATAGTTCCAATGCTTTATTGCGAAGGATGATATATGCTGTAAGTTTTGGTAGACAGTCTATCAGATTAAGGAAATATCCTTCTATTCCTATTTTGCTATGACTTTTTAAAATAACAAACGGGTATTGAAAATTATTGAATAACTTCTTTTTGATGCATTCTTTGAGATCCTTTTTAAATGTGTGAATATAGTAAATTAACTAACAAATTTTCTAATGTTAAACCATCCTTGCATTCTTGGGAAAATCCAACTTATAATGTATTAAATATTTGTTATACATTTCTGGGTTCCATCTGATAGTGTTTGATTAGGACTTTCATATCTAATCTGTAAGTTAGATGTCTGTAAGTTAGTACATATGATTTTCTTTATTCCTAATATCTATTTTTAGTATCATGATAATGTTAGTCTCATAAAGTGAATTGAGAAGCATTTCCTCTGGTTTTTTTTTTTTTCCTTTTAGTTCTCTAAAAAATTGCTTAAGGTTGGAATTATTTGTTCCTTGAATGATCATTAGAACTTGTACATAAAACTGTCTAGGAATCTGACATTTTCTTTATGGGTAGATTTTTTTAACTTTTTTATTTTATTGAGTTAAAATTTATGCACAGTGAAATGTGCAGATCTTCAATGTAAAATCTGATGAGTTTGATAAATGTATATATACTTATGTAATCATCACTCCAATCAAGATACAGAATATCTTTCATCTCAGAAAATTCTCTCATGCCCTTCTGATCATTCCTGTGGGTGGATTTTTAACCACTACTTCCTTAATAGTTATGAGGCCACTCAGGTTTTCTGTTGCTTTTTGAGCAGTTTTAATGAGTTATACTTTTCTAATAAGTCTTGCATTTCATCTAAGCTTTAAAAAGTATTGACATAAACTTGTTCATAAAATTCTCTAATTATTCTATAAATTTGTAGCTAGCTGTTATGTTTTCCTTTTTTATTTCTAATATTTGTTTATTTTTTGCCTTCTCTTTCTTTTTTCCCCTTAATCTTGCATAGGTTTAATCATTTCATTGATCTTTACCAGATATCAGTTCTTTGCTTGGAGTAGCTGCTTTATTGTTTCTTTTCCTTTTCACCAATTCCTACTCTTTTTCTATTTTCTCTCTTTGTTTTACTTTTTGGGGGTTATATTGTTCTTTTTCAACCTTTTAAGTTAGGTGCTCAGATCTTTTATTTTATATTTTATTTTCATAAACTTTTTGTTGAAGTATAACATACATACAGGAAAAAGTGCATAACTGTTATTTATTTGGGTGATTGCTTTACTCACTGGTCTAAAAACTCTGTTATGACAAGAACCATGTTTATTTTTGTCTACCATTGCATAGGCATACCACCTCATATAGAGCCTGACATATAACAGACTTTCTTCAAATACTGTTGACTAATGGACAGTCCTTTCAATTGAGTTAAATAAAAAATTCCTGACACCATCCACACTGTGGTGCAGGTCAATAAAAACTTTGTCATGGATTGGCACAGTCAACAGAATAGTGTTTGGAAACCGTTAACCTAAATGTAATTCAACTCCAAATCAGAATACTATTGGAATGTAAGAATAGTGGCAAAAGAGAGACAATTATTAAATTGACTAAGAAATGAACATTAAACTAAAAAATGTTGAAGAGATGGATTGTGTATGTTCACCACTACTCCAGTCTTAGCATACTGGAGGCATTCAAATGTTTGTTGAATGGATGAATAAACGAAAGAATGTATCCTTCACAGGAACTGGTATTAACTATTTTACTACAATAAATTACTCGAAAATGAATATACTTTATTCTGTTTTCAACTACTAGATTACGAATCTCTTAAGAAAACATGTTTAAAAATTTATTTCTATAGAAAACATGTTTTCACTGATAGTTTTCTATTCTTCTAAAATATGAAAATTTTAATTGTGTTCTCTTTATATGAATTATTTCTTTTATAGTAGGTTTAGGAAGGATATTATGTAATTAATAAACAAAAGTTTTATGAAAGTAACAACTAAGGCACCAAATACCATTTATGCACTCAAACTTCTTATCAGGACACATAAAGTATTTCATATCTGGCTTCTACCTATCATTACACTTCATTTATTGCCAGATTCCATAATGAATTTATAGACTCTATTTACTCTCATCTTGGAATTATCTTTCCTACCTATATTTTAGACAAACTTTCATATATCCTTTGAGTTTCTGCTCAAGCATCTACTTCCTCCATAAACTTTCCCCTCTCATCCCATAAATAGGAACTTCCTTCTCTCTGCTTCCACAGTATCCTCCACATACATGCTACAACCATTACCACACTATTTTCAATTTCTTTGCTTGTCTATTTCTCCAAGAAAACCAAAGGTTCATAAGCCTTGTTGCAGATTAAAATCACTTGAAGAACTTTACAAAAATATTGATGTCTGGGCCAACCCCCAGAGAGTCTTATGTAATTGAATTTAAGTAGAAGTGGGGCATTAATCTTTTTAAAAAGCTCCCCAGTGATTCTGTTATAAAGCCAGGGTTGGTAGGCATATTTACATAATATGTTATATATTTAGACTCATCACTATACTTTATAATCTTCCCTGACAAGGAGTCTTTGAGAGAAATAAATGATACCTAATTTCTTGAACTTGGGCTAAAGTCATTTTTAGGGTCTAGCAATAATATGCTATACTAAAAACACTGTTAACACTTTGCATGTATTGTCACATTTAATCCTCATAATCATCCTGAGATGACTTGACTGGGACAGTAAGTATTAAATGCATCCTCTTCCCCTGTCAAAAGTGTCCAGATTTGATGAAAATTATATGATTTCATCAATAATTATACATCCTTAATTATATTAATGATTATCTCCAGTTTTTAAATAAGAAAACTAGAATAAGGTCACATAGTTGTTTAACCTCATTTTAGATTGAAGATGCCCAATATACTTGTTGAAAAAAATAAATCTTCTAAGCATTAGAAATTGGACATTGGGAGTGAAAAGAAACTAAAATTTTTGTACATTTTTTGAACATGAACACTAACATGGTCTCCAATGAAAATTCACAGATATATACTAAAAGTTACCTAAGAAATCTAATTGAATTTTTTTCTCTATTCTTTTTTATTAGAGAAGTTGTAGGTTTACAGAAAAATCATGCATAAAATATAGAGTTCCCACATACCACCCTATTATTAACACACTGCATTTTAATATGGTACACTTGTTGCAACTGATTAAGGAACATTTTAATAAATATACTATTATTCATAGTCCATGGTTTACTCTAGGGTTCATTGTGTTGTATAGTCCTATGGGTATACTTAAAAAATTTTTTTTTTATTCTAGTAACATATATACACCTAAATTTCCCCTTTTAACCACATTCAAATGTTAATTACATTCACAGTGCTGTGTTACCATTACAAACATCCATTACCAAAACATTTCCATCGGACCAAATAGAAACTACAATTTAGGCATTAACTCCCAATTCCTTACCCCTACCCCAGCCCCTGGTAACCTATATTCTAATTTTTTATTCTATGAATTTGCTTATTTTAATTATTTCATATCAGTGAGATCATACACTATTTGTCCTTTTGTGTCTGGTTTATTTCATTCAACTTATGTTGTCAAGGCTCATCCATGCTGTAGCACGTTATCAGAACTTCATTTCTTTTTACAGCTGAATAATATTCCTTTGCATGTATATATCACATTTTGTTTATCCATTCATCAGTTGATAGACACTTGGGCTGCTTCCATATTTTGGTAGTTGTGAATAATGCCATTATGAACATCAGTGTGCAAATATCTGTTCAAGTCCCTGCTTTCAATTCTTTCAGGTATATACCTGGTTAATTGAATGTTACTGCAACTTCTCAAAAATCCTACAAGTGGCCCAAACTCCAACCATGCTTTTGGATATGGAGATCTCAAATTATGTGACTGTCAAACCTCTTGTCTTCATATTTCAGATCACAAATTGTGATATTAATTTAACTTTAGATTGTTTTCTACTATCTCTACTATCTCACCCTTTTCTCCATATCCCTTGAAATTAAAGACACGGGTTGTGGGAAATAACATAGGATTTAGGCTAAAATTCATAATTGCTTTAAAATTTCATGACTGATTCAATACTAATTTATGCTAATTTAATTTTATGCTAATAGGGAAATGTTATAAGTCTTGTAATTCTCCAAAGAATGTGTACCACATTAGATGTTTCTGATAAATAACAAAGGATGAGTTATTTATATAAAACCATAGTAATATATTTACTCTAAGGTTAAATGAAAGGAAAGGCCAATAGCTCTGGTTAGCTATTATTATCTATATTTCCTTCATAATATAGATGTAAGTACATTTTCATTCCTATAAAATCTTTATTGTATCTTAAATAAATTAAAACGCAATTAAATATTAAGGGTTTTTTTTACATTTCATCACTTTAACATTTCTAAGAATTTTTTAAAAAGATAAATTCTCTGGTATCAATTATAATTTCAAAAGTATTTTAGTTTGACATAAAACATCCAAAATTTTTTGTCCTATGCTCTTTTTAAACATAGCTCCATAAGTAGTAAATGTAGATTGCTGCCAAATTCTTTATATAAATTTGCTTCCTTTTCTTAATGAGTTATTAACTATTTATTATATTGCCTGGATAATATATTGAACTTTGATACTATTGTATCAGAAGGAGATAACAATCAAATTCAGGAGATAAGCTTGTAGGCTATCATTGTTATATTAATATAACATATAACATTAAAATGTATAACAAAGTAGTTTTAAGCATTAGAGCACAAACTATGTAATAAAGAAAAATTAATATTAAAAGTCACATAAAGAATCCAAAGTAGCAAATTTTCTAAAAGGAAATTAAGAAAATAATTTTAGACACTTATTAGTTATAAATATCCTTTTATGCCCTAAAAATTATAAATAGATAACTATACATCTGAATGGAATATTCAGGGTTATCAAATTTATGATAGAGGATATCAAATACTACATATTTGATGAAGATTTATTATCCACTAAAGCTAGAATTTTCTCCTTTTTTTGATCAGGAAACAGAACTAGATATGCTAGTGATTTACCAAAACTAGAATTTGGGCCCTCTGTCCTGTCTAACAAGTTTTTAAAAAAATTTTCATTATAACATATTTCAGGTGTCCTGGTTCTGATTTCAATGTAACCAATGATGTCAAAAGTGTTGCTGACAACAAAATATGTATGTCTTTGGAATGCATCATCTTTTATTATAAAGGCATTATTAAAGACAGTTTGACTTTGAAGTTTCTATCTGCTTTAATTGAAATACAAAAGTAATGCACTCACTGTAAAAAATGAGAAAATACATATAAATTATACTACTACTACTACTACTACTACTAAGTAGTAGTCATTAGCCAGCAATAACTATTGCTAAAACTTTTAGTGTTCACTATTCTAGATCTTTTTCTATAACATATTTTGTTTTTTTGTTTTTTTTCTGGTTTGGTTCGTTTGATTTTTATTTCTTGTTATAAAAATGGCTTCAAGAGGTACACACTGCTTTATAGTCGCATAATACCTTCCTAAAAATACTTTTCCACACATATACATATAAGCTTTTAGTATAATTTTGTACAACATACAATCTCACTAAAGTAGAAACAAAATAGTAATTTGACAATCCAGTAACTTTGGAGCTAGATTTGATAATAAACAGAGAAAAATGGATGTAGTAACTGTACTCTACATTTCTGGGCATTAAGAAAATCAAATTAGTAGAAAAGTAGATGGATATTAAAAGTGTGCTTAAGATGTTACTCTTTGTTGTTGTAACAACAACAATAAAGCATAAGGAAAATATTGAATGAAATATCTCTTTAAATCATTTAAAATTATTAGAACTGTCTTCTTACTGTTAATGAAGACATGGCATTTGAACATCTACCGGCAACTTCTATGGCACAATCTGCTTACAGTTTTATTAAAATTTCAGAATTAATAATGAAGATACAAATTACATTTCAGAAAGAGTTTAAAATGCAGGTTATTACTGAAACATTACAATATAAGAGGAAGTATAAATTATGAGAATATATGAGGCCTATAACATAAAAAATGGGTTCATTATGGGTATAATTTCAAATATATAGTTTAAAATTGATAAGAAGTGTATTATTGGTTTGGAATAGTGGTTATAGCACAGGACTGTAATTTACAATGTTTGGAAGTTGTCCCTGATTTTATTATTATTATTATTATTATTATTATTATTATTATTATTATTATTTTAGGAGGTACCAGAGATTGAACCCGGGACCTCATACTTGGGAAATAGGCACTTAACCACTGAGCTACATCCGCTCCCCCTGATTTTATTTTTAAAAGAAAAAAAAAAAAGCTTGTAATACTACACATAATAAAAATCAGTAACTAGTTCGTATAAAATTGGTGAGACAATCTATGGAACAAGATGGTCTTTGAACAGTTAAAGGTCTGGGGTTATCAGAGATAACAGATGATTTGAAAAATAACATTTCAATATTGTTTTCACTTCTGCTCATTCAAGAACAGATGCGATCTGATATATTAAAAAATGAACTGAATTCAGCCTGGATATTTAACCAATCCACTAAACATTTCATTCTTTTAAAAGAATACCATCTATGAGATTATATATTGAATATAATCAGATTCTTGTTCCTCTTTATATGATAATGAATCTAGGGGTAATATCTAATATACTTTCCTCCAAGAAACAACAGGGGTTCATTTTTCATCACTCAGTGATGCACAGCTGTTTGGTAAGTTTTTAGGATAGATATTGCTAGGTTTGGGGGTGGATGGGAATAATTCTAACAAGGCACAGCAGATAGATAACATTTTCTTATGACAAATATTAGACTTGATATAAAAATTTGATACTTTGATTAAAATTAATAGAGATTAGGCAAAAATATAAAATTAAATATATTTGTAATTTATATTGAATATAAATAATTATAAAAAGTCAAACAAATAATATATTTATTAAATAGTATTTGGAACTTCTGGAAATTTACTAATGAAGGTGATGCTAGAGATGAGAAATCTAAGTAAGAAATAGAAATTAACATTATTTTTACAGGATGAAACAAGCTAAATGAGATATTTTTATGAATAGAATATTTTTAAATTTGAAATTTAAGGGCAAAAAAAATTTGTCCTCCATTAGAAATGTTAAGGAGTCCATAAATTAGTTCACATTTTCCTCACCTTTTTTTCTCATCCTTTATCATCAAAGATTATATATAATACATTCACAGGGTACCTTAAGGGATAACATCTTAGATGTTGGGGATAGAGAGAAAAAAGACACAGTTATTGCTCTCAAGGTCCAGTAGGGGTGATTAGATAAGGAAAAATGCAATTGCAATTTAAGATAAGTGCCATGCCAGAATTATGCCCAATATGCTCCAGGAGAAGGGTTACCTAACTTGTCTTGGCAAAGAGGCTTTTAATAGGTAAGAACATTTGTAGTGAGTCTTGAAGGATAAATGGGATGGTTAGCTAGGCAAAGAAAGGGAGAAGGGAATTCAGCAGCGGTTACAGCATTCCTAAAGGCATGGGGGTAGGACACACCCTTTACATTTAAGGAAGCATAAGTAAGTCCATGTAGCATCATTTTTATGTTTTGAGATGTACACTAACTACTACAGGAGACTGACTACTGGATGGAGGGGTGTCAAACAGGAAGTAGGGCTACCATTAGGAAGCTGCAGTAATTTGATCAAGAGATGATGCAGGCCAGAATTAAGTGGATGCCAATAGGGATAGAGAGAAAGGGAAGTGAACAGGTGTGGCTGCCGGGTCCCTATGTTGCTGCTTTTGAAACTGAATTGCATTCTCAAAATAAAATATCTAATGTAAGCTCTAAAATACTGTTACGAAAGAGAAGAAAACTAAAGTTTAATACGGGAATATGAATGGCACCAAGACAGTTTAAATTCACTTTAGTTTTTAGCCACTGGGCCTTCTCTACCTCTTAGAGTTCTCCTTGGTTTCTGAACCCACGTTGTTGGTTTTGACTCAGCAGTAGGAAAGGCACAGAGGGGACTGCAAAGGAAAATAAAACTGAGACAGGAAGGAGGGAGAAATGTTATTCTGGGTATAATACTTAGTCATTGTGATTGCTGACAAATGTTTTTATGAAATAAATGATTACTACATTAAAACTTAGCAAAGCATCATGTTGATACTTTTGCAAAACAAAGTTAGAATATTTAAAATAACTATATTTTCTCATTTAGGTTTCATGTAAGTTTACAAATGGTTAAAAATTATAAAATTGACTTGTCAATGTCAGAAAAAATAAGGTGCTATGAATATGACGTTTTCCTTACCAGAATGGAGTGCATTCCCATGTAAATTCTACTTAGGCATACTAGAGAACACCAGCAGGGAATAAGAATCAGTCCATATATAAGAGGATACTAAAGGGGGAAAAAAAATTAAAATTAGTTAGGTAAGTTAAATATAATCAAGCAAGCATAAAACAAATCACTATACTATTAAGCTCCATGAGAACAAGAACCATGTATTTTTTTACTCCCCCATTATATTTCTGGCACCTAAGCCAGAGCATGGCACATAAAAGGCATTCAAGACTTTTTTTTTGCAAAGTAATGAGTGGATAAAATCTTACTTTTCTACCTTCTTCAATATGGGAACTGTCTCATTTTTGCTTCTACAATAAAGATTCAATTGCCAGTAAGCTACTACAGAAAAAGAAAGATAGGGGGGAGATGTACTTTTAATATGGCTCTAAATTTCAAGGCTCCAGAACAGTCCCTGAATCAGTTTATATAAGTGCCCTCACTTCCCTGGGTAGGAGGACTGGGCATCATGTCCCTTACTCACTTCCGTAAGTGACTGCTAATTGCAATTTCTGTTGACATTTCCTTACCTTATATTCAATATTAGGTTTGGCTTTTACTTTTGCCTCTCCATTAAAATTTCAAATAGTAACCTTATGGAATACAATTTTCATGAAATACTGGAGCAGAAAGCCATAAAACGGAAAATGAAAAACGGAAAGTATAGATACCTCTTGGTTTATACTAGTTTAAGAGTTGACTTTGAATGTTCTGACATGAGGGAAAGAGGAAAAAATGAATGGGCATATAGGTAAGCTTGTAAAGGAAGAAGGGGAGGGTACCTTTGAGAAACTTTATGCCTAATGACTTCAAATTTCTCCAAGAAGTTAGAGGAAAGGTAGAAGTAGGCTTGAAAGAAGGGAGCTAAAGTTGTGAGAAGAGTGGTAAAGATTTAGTACATGGTTGTCTTGATTGGACTCCTCTACTGCATTTAACATGGCCCACCACTTTCTTCTTGATACTCAAAATACTCAATTTCTAGAGCATCACACTCTCCTGGTTCTCCCATCCCCATTTTTAATATTTTTAAATTCTGAAACATTTTCAAACTTACAGGACAGTTACAAAAACAATATAAACCCCATACAGAGAACTCCAACATACCTCTATCCCCCAGATACCCAGATCCACCAAATTCTAACATTTTGCCATATTTGCCGTATCATATGATCTATCCAACTATGTGCCTATCAATCCATTTTCTGAACAATCGTATATATGTTATATATATCATTCCTTGAACACCTAGCCTGCCATGTACATTTCACTTTTGTAACCACCTTAAGTGCAGTTATCAAGTTCAAGAAATTTAACATTGTTATAAAGCTTACAGTCTATATTCCAATTTTTCATATGCTTCAGTAAAGTCCTTTTGAGTCTTTTCTCCTTCGTTGTTAAGATTCCCTTCCAGGATCATGAATTACATCTAATTATCATTTCTTTAAACTGTAAATTGTTTTTTTTTTTAATTGTAAGAACATATATACAACATAAACTCCCATCTCGGACACTCTCAAGTACACAATTCAATGGGATTAATCACATTCACAATGTAGAGGTAACCCTCATCACCTTCTATTACTAAAATTTTCCCAACTCTCCAAACAGAAACCCTACACCTATTATGCATTAACTCCCATTCCCCCTATTCCTGGCCCCTGGCAATCCTGGTTCACCTTTGGATCATCTTTATTTATTTATTTATTTTTATTTTTATTTTTTTCTTCTTCTTCAGTGTTTCCCACACAACAGCATATCTTACCAATAGAAGAGTGGAAAGGAAAAGGAAAGTAAAATTCCAAGCAACCAAGTAGAAGTTACAGAGAGGTAAGCAGTGTTTTTAAGGAATCATATATAAACACTATCCATAAATCTGGGATAACAAGTCAGGTTCCAATATTAGATATCAGCTAATATCTGTTCATCAAAGCTTCAAGAAAAAATTCCTATTTGCTAAAATGCAAAATAACTTTAACTGAAGGCATTTTTAAATTTTATTTTAGTCCTTTACTTTTAAAAACCATGGATTACAGAGCCAAGCCAAGAATGAGAGAAGAGGTGAGCATCTGACCCACAAACCCAACCTCATCTCCTCACCATGCTCACCCAGTCTCCCCTCCCTATGTCCTGCCTGCTGCCTAGAGCACCTTCCACTATGGCCACCTCAGCAAGCTCCCTCTTGAACAAAGGCACCAAGCAGGTATACATGGCTCTGCCTTCGGGTGAGAAAGTCCAAGCCATGTAATTCTGGATTGATGGCAGGGGTAAGACTCCACTGCAAGACCCACACCCTACACAGGGAGCCTAAGTGTAGAGAAGAGCTGTCCAACTGGAATTTTGATGGCTCTAGTACTTTTCAGTCTGAAAGCTCCAATAGTGACATGTAGATCAACCCTGTTGCCATATTTCAGGACCTTTTCTGCAAGGACCCCAACAAGCTGATATTCTGTGAAGTCTTCAAGTACAACCAAAAGCCTGCACAGACCAATTTAAGGCACACCTGTAAACATATAATGGACATGGAATGGAGCAGGAATGAACCCTAATGGACCGTTTGGCTGGCCTTCCAATGGCTTCCCGAAGACACATATTACTGTGGTGTGGCAGGAGAAAGAGCCTATGGCAGAAACTTGATGGCCTGCCACATCAAGATTCCAGGAACGGATGCTGAGGTCATGCCTGCCCTGTGGCAATTCCAGATAGGACCTGTGAAGGAATCAACATGGGAGATCATCTACCCATTTCACCTTGCATCATGTATGTGAGGACTTTGTTATGATAGTGACCTTTGATCCTAAGCCCATTCCTAGGAACCAGAATAGTACAGGTTGCCGTACCAACTTCAGCACCAAGGCCGTGAGAGAAGAAAATAGTCTGAAATACACTGAGGAGTCCATCAAGAAACTAAACAAGCAGCAACGGTACCACATCCATGCCTACGATCCCAAAGGGGGCTTGGACAACAACCAGAGCCTAAATGGATTTCACAAAACCGCCAACATCAACGATTTTTCTGCCGGTGTGGCCGACCATGGTGCCAGCATCTACATTTCCTGGACTGGTGGCCAGGAGAAGAAGAGTTACCATGAAGAACACCACCACTCTGCTAACTGTAACTACTATGCAGTGACAGAAGCCCTCAGACACATGTCTTCTCAATGAGACTGACGACAAGCCCGTCCAATACAAAAACTAAGTAGAGTAGACCTCCAGCTATCAAACCCCTCCCTGTTTTTCATCCCACTCCCACTTTTCCTCTCTCCCAATTGTCCTACTGACTGTAACTCAAAGGGCAGAATATCAAGGTCTTTTTTATTCCTCATGCTCAGTTAATAAGCCTTGCTTTTTTTTGGGCCAGGGTAGAAGGGTCAAGTTCTTAATCTCTGCGCACCCACCCCACTCCATCTCCCCTTTCTCCCTATCATTGAAGCTTTCAAAGACTGAGGAAATAGTGCCATTAGTGGGGAAGGGGGTGGAGGGACCTAACCACTGCTTCCATTTAATCAGGTGTGTTTGACCAGTGTGCACAACTGTCTGGACAGAAAGCATCTGTGTTTGTGAAGGGAGAGCAGGACTTTTTCTATGAGGTAGCTGAAGGTAAGGGTGGCCTGACTTACTCTGTAGTTAGCTTAGAACACTCCCCCTCCCCTCCCCCACCCTCCCCGCCTTTTGGTGGGAAGTTCCATTCTTTGAAAAGATTATAACCAACTTTCCTTTTGAAATGAGAATTAGTAGAGAAAGGAAGTTAGGGAGATCGGGAGGAAAATGCCCTTGGTCTCTTGGCTGTTCTGCTTCCCTGGCTTGGGACTAAATGTCCTAGTCTGAAGACAAAGCACAGAGGATTAAGTGATAGATATCCCTACCTGTATTAGTCAGGGTTCTCTCGGGAAACAGAATCAACAGGAGATATCTGTCAATAATATGGGATTTTATGAGTCTCTCACACGACCGTGGGGATGCACAAATCGAGGTTCCACAGGCAGGCTGCAAGCCAGGGGCTCAGATGAAAGTCGGATGAAAAGTCCTCCATTTCACTCTCACCCTCTACTTCTCTCAATTCCTACCTAACCCAATTCTTTATTCTTGACCATTAATCTGTCAGGACTTGTTTTAAAGCCAAAATTCAATTCTAGGCAGGCACTTGGAGAAATGAATGTGGATTTGTTCTATATCATACTGAAATGTTAATATATTAAATAATTTTATTCAACATACAACTTACTATGTACCAGACAATAATTTAAGAGCTTTACAAATATTAACTCCCTCAAACCTCAGAACAACCTTATGAGATAGGTAATATAATTTACCTCATTTTATAAATGAAACTGAGGCATGGAGAGATCAAGTGACTTGACCAAGACTAACCAGTATGAAGTCACAGAGCTGGGATTCAAATCCAGGAAGTCTAATTCCAGTGTCTTAGCTCTTAACCCATTATTCTAAACTTCCTTTCAAGTAAAAAATTCTTCAAACTGTGTTTGGTTAATATCTTTTATTCTTAGGCCCAAGCAGAATGTCACTCAAATACTTTTTATTTAAGATTTTCTTAGAATGGAGCCTAGGTACCAATTTCATTTTATTAGAGATAGAAAAGATCTTGAAGATTTTAATTCCATGCCCTGCCCTCCGTCTTTACAAATAAAGAAACAGATCCAGAGATATTAAATTACATTTAGTATTATAATCTAGTGGCATATTCTAACACCTTTTCCAATTTACCATGCTTATTATTTTATACATAGCTAGTCTAAACACAGAGCTAGAATCATCCTTTTCTCCCCCATGAGATTTTTGAAGGAAAGGATGTTATCTATGAAAGGGGCAATGATGTAAGGCCACAGAGAGGGCTTATTTATCAAAAAACTATAATATGGGAAATGTACAATTCTGTTTGTTAGGGAAAGAAATATATATGCAAACACAAACACCAAAAAATGAGCAAATTTAATTGCTTTAGGAAAAAATATATTTTTTAGATGGTGATAAATTTCTGCAAATCTATGCAATATTTAAGAATATCATGTCTATTTTAGTGGAATGCTAGGCATTTTGAGGAATCTTAACGATGTTTATCACTTTTATCACTCAGTAGTAATTTTAAGTTTGGTCGGGGTTTCTAGTTTCTTTTTTCTTAAAGAATTTGAACTTCAACTATTGAATTTATGCATTTCCTCTAGTAAGAACATGTTTACTAAAATTAATTAAATACTTAGATCTTATCAAAAAAAATGAAAGTAAAAATTTACAAGTCCTTTACATTATTTTATAATTAATAAAAATTTGCCAAACCCAAAACGAATTACATGACTTCCTGGTGGTTTTAATTTCATACCACAGTCTAATCTTTTCATTGCACATCTTATTACTGGAAAACTTATCTAAGTGTTTTCTTCAGTTATTCTACCAGTTTTATTTTCCTGATATGACTTCTTCAATTACTTATCAAACATAATCAGAATTATTTTATATATTGTAGCATTTTCCATTTACATTCATTGAAGTTAGGAAAAAAGTCAATAAAAAATTTACAATTAAATTACAAAAACTGTCTTTCATAGTAATAAAAATATTTCAAAGTAACTTAAATATGGAGAAAAAGCAGGCACCAGGAAAAAAAAGTTCTATTTTGTATTCTAAGAATGGATAATGTATATATAAACAACAAACGACAAGGATAACACATTAAAATTGTATATGCGCTGTTTTCATACAATGCTAGTTGAAGGAAAATTGGTGCACCCTTTCTGGAAGGTATTTTGTCAATACATAAAAGAACTTTAAAAATTTATATACATTAACCAAGTTCTCCTAGAACTCTATACTAAGGAGAAAGAAATGTAGGCAAGGATTCATATACAACAATGTTTATTATAAAATTATTTATAATATACAGCAATGAATAAATCAATGTTGATTATTACTATTATGTAGTAGTTAAAAATATGAGATTTTAGAGCTAAACAGGTCTGGATCTAACCATGCATTTATTAGGATTCTTTTTTTTTTTTTTAAGTATTACTACTAACTATAGTCTGCATCTTCCTCCCCTACACATTTTTTTGGGATTTATTTACTTTTATCCATTTTTACACCCCCTCCCCCATTTTGCTGTTTCTGTGTCCATTCGTTTGGCAACTCTCTGTGTCCATTTCCTGCCCTCTCTTCTCCTCCTTCTCCTCCTGTCTTTACTGGGATACAATCCTCAGAACCTCCAATGTGGGAGAGAGGCGTCCTACTGCCTGTGCCACCTTAGTTCCTGGTTTTTCCATGTGTCTAGTCTTGGCTCTCCCTTGTGTCACTTTCCTGTTACGTCATCATCTTGCTGTGTGGCTCACGGGGTTTGGCGGTGCACCCACACATGGGGCCTGGTAGTCCATGTGCCTTCTATATTTTTCTTTCTTTTTCTTTTTTTTAAATTTTTACTGGGAGGTCCCGGGGATCAAACCCAGGTCCCTCCATATGGGAGATGGGACATCCAACCACCTCAGCCACATCCGTCTGCCTATTAGGATTCTAAATTTAAATAACAGAAACCAACCTGAATTACCTTAAGTTTGAAAAAAGAAAAAGAAAAAAAAAAAAAAAAAGGATACAGTGTGTTGTCTCACAGAATCCTAAGGTAGAATGAGGCTAGGCTTCCAGAAGAAACTTGAACTGTAAACTGGATGTTCACAGTACTATCTCTTGCCTCTATTTCTTTCTACATATGTTTCCTTTTTCTTTTTCTGCATACCAACTTCTCTACTCATCAACCCACACTATAGATGAAGGCTTCTGAATTTACTTTTTCACTGAAGAAACTAGCCCAGACTCTGTACCTATTCTCAATCCCTAAGGGACAAGATCACACAGACAATATATGGCTGCCTTATAGGTGAGGGAAATTAGAAGCTTATGAGCTGGGCAGAATCCCTAAAAGATGTCTACTTCTTCAGTTGTGGGACCATGGGCTAGTTACACACTCTTTTTTGCCCCTCAGTTTCCTCATCTATAAATGAGGAAAATAATATAATCTACAGTAATGACAATCTAATATATAAAACCGATTTTTGCATGGTAGTTTTGTTTCCCGCCACTTCACTGAGCTTGTCTATTAATTCTAGTGGCTTCGTTGTGGATTTTTCAATGTTTTCTAGATAGACAATTATATCATCAGTGAATAGTCAAAGTTTTACTTTTTCCTTTCCTATTTGGGTGCCTTTTATTTCTTTATTTAGCTTATTTAATCTAGCTATAACTTCTAGCACAATATTGAATAGCAGTGATGACAACGGGCATTCTCGACTTGTTCCAGATCTCAGCAGGAAAGCTTTCCGTCTTTCACTGTTTAGTACAATGCTAGCTGTAGGTTTGGCATATATGCACTTTAACATATTAAGAAAGTGTCCTTCTATTCTTAAGGTCTGGAGTGTTTTTTAATCAATAAAGGGTGCTATATTTTGTCAAATGCCTTTTCTGCATCAATTGAGAGGATCATGTGATTTTTCTTCTTCAATTTATCAATCTGATTTATTACGCTAATCAATTTTCTTGTGTTAAACCACCCTATATTCATTAGAAATATTTGTCTGTAATTTTCTTTTTTCATTGTATCTTTATCTGGTTTGTTATTAGGGTGATGTCAGCTTCATAGAATGAGTTTGGTAGTGTTCTTTCCTGTTCAATATTTTGGAATAGCTTGAGCAAGATTGGTATTAGAATGATTGGTAGAATTCACCTATGAAGGCATCTAGTCCTGGGCTTTTTATCTTTGGGAGGTTTTTGATGACTGTTTCAATCTTTTCACTTGTGATTGGTTTGTTGAGGTCTTCTATTTCTTCTAGGTTCAGTGTAGGCAGTTTGTATGTGTCTAGGAATTTGGCCATCTCCTCTACATTGTCTAGTTTTTTGGCATACAGTTGTTCATAGTCTCCTCTTATGATCTCTTATTTCTGTGAAGTCAGTGGTAATGTCCCCCCTCTCATTTCTGATTTTATTTATTTCTGTCTTCTCTTGATTTTCCTTTGTCATTCTAGCTGAGGGTCTGTTGATTTTGTTGATCTTCTCAAAGAACAAAATTTTGGTTTTGTTGATTCTCTCTATTGTTTTGTTGTTCTCAATTTCATGTATTTCTGCTTTGATCTTTACTATTTCTTTTCTTCAACTTGGTTTGGGATTAGTGTGCTGTTCTTTTTGTAGTTCCTCCAGGTGTACAGTTAGGCCTTGAATTTTAGCTCTTTCTTCTTTTTTTAACGTAAGCATTGCAGGCTATAAATTTCCCTCTCAGCACTGCCTTTGCTGTATCCCCTAGGTTTTCACTCATCTCAAGATATTTGCTGAATTCTCTTGCAATGTCTTCTTTGACTCACTGAGTATTAAGAGTGCCCTGTTTAATATCCATATATTTATGAATTTCCCTTTTTCCATCCATTATTGATTTCCAGCTTCATTCAGTTATGATCAGAGAAATTGTTTTGTTAATTTCAATCTTTTTATATTTATTGAGACTTGTCTTGTGACCCAACATATGGTCTATCCTGAAGAAGGATCCATGAGTGCTTGAAAAGAATATATATCCTGTTGCTTTGGGGTACGATGCTCTATAGAGTTCTGCTAGGTCGAGTGCATTTATCATATTATTCAAGCTCTCTGTTTCTTTCATTTATCCTCTATCCAGATGTTCTATCCAATACTGAAAGTGGTGTACTGAAGTCTCCAAATATTATTGTAGAGACATCTATTTCTCCCTTCAGCTTTGCCATAGTGTGACTCAGTTTAGGTGCATAAATATTTAGTATAGCTATTACTTCTTGGTGAATTGCCCCTTTTGTTAATATATTATGACTCTCTTCATCCCTTAAGACAGTTTTGCATTTAAAATCTATTTTGTCTGATAATAATATCACTACTCCAGCTCTATTTTGGTTACTATTTTCATGGAATATCTTTTTCCAACTTTTCACCTTTAACTTGGTTGTGTCCTTATCTCTGAGGTGCATCTCTCATAGACAAAATATACATATATTTTTTATCCATTCTATCAGTCTATCTCTTTTGAGATTACTGTAAAGGCATTACTTACTTCATTGATTTTGTCCTTTGGTTTTCTGTTGTCATATCTTACCACTGTCTGTCTATTTACACTTTAATTTACCCTCTCTAATAAACTTCATTTCTACCCTCTTTTCCAAATTTTTCATCCTTGGTTTTTCCTTTCAGGCTGCAGCACTGCCTTTAGTATCTCTTTAATTCTGGTCTTTTGGTAACATACTCTGTCAGTTTTTGTCTGTCTTTGAAGACTTTGAAATCACCCTCATTTTGAAGGACAGTTTCAGTACCTTAAATACATCATACCATTTTCTTTTCACGTCCATGGTTTCTGATGAGAGTTTGGCACTCAATCGTATTGGTGTTCCCTTGTATGTGATGCTCTGCTTTTCTTTTGCTGCTTTCAGAATCCTCTTTATCTCTGATATTTGTCATTCTGAATAGTAGGTATCTAGGGGTAGGTCTATTCGGATTTATTCTGTTTGGGGTGCGTTGTCTTTCTTGGATATTGATATTTATGTCTTTCATAAGGATTGGGATTTTTTTGGTGATTATTCCCTCAAATATTCTTTCTTCCCCTTTCCATTATCTTCTCCTTCTGGGACACCAATAATGTGTATGCTTGTGTGTTCGTTTTGTCATTCAATTCCCTTAAATACTGTTCCATTTTTTCCTTTCTTTTCTCTCTCTCTTCTCCTGTCTTTTCCAATTCAGATGTTCTGTCTTCAAAATCACTAAGTATGTCTTAGAGCAATTCAAATCTGTTCTACATGCTTCTAATGGATTTTTAATATCAGCCATAGTGTCTATGAGAGTAAAGTCTGTTACTTTTCTTTGCAGGCTTTCAAATTGTTCTCTCTGCTCACCCAGTGTCTTCTTCTATCCTTTATCTCTTTACTCATATTCTATTTCAATTCTTTGACTGATTTAGGAAATTTGTGTGATTATCATTGATTAATTGTCTCAAATACTGTATTTCTTCAGGACATTTGGTTTGCTCCTTTGGCTGGGCCTCTCTTTCTGTTTCCTAGTATGACCTGTAATTTTTTGCTGTTGTCTAGGCATTTGAACATGTTGGTGAATTTACTCTGATGGCCAATTTCTCTCTCTTGCCTACTGATTTTTTTTTTTTTTTTTTTTTTTTTTGCTTCTTTCTCTCTCTCTTTTTTTTTTTAATTCTTTCCTTTGTGTCCTAGCATTGCCTATTGATTTTTATTTCCATAGCTCTTCTTTGATATTTGGTTCAACTTATTCCAAGTCTTTATAATTGCCCAGCTTAAGTTATCAAAATCGGGCCAGGGACTCACTAACGGGGTGTAGATTTTCTCCTAGGATTTCGAGTACAGAGCAAACCAAAAGCAGTTTTTGCCCATGCAATTTCCAGACCGGCCAGCAGATGGCGCTCGTTGATGTTCCTTTCTACCGAAGTCTTTTAATCTGTTTACCTCTGTTTTGGTCTGGCCAGAGCTGAGATTCAAAGCAGGTTCTGTTGGCCAAATTCAGTGAATAGAAACCCCCCACTCCCCCTCCCTTATCTCTTGTAACAGCTGACAGGGAGGAAGATGTCTGTTCCTTTCTCAGCTGCAGTGGGCCAGGGATTTTACCCCAGCTTAATATCTTGGGGGTAGGGCAGGGGAGCCCTTCCTGGCTGCAGCAGGGGTTTGGTAACTTATGTTGTTTTGGGTTCTTTGTCTCTATGCCCCTCACCCTCTTGGGAGTTGTGAAGCACTGGCATGGTCTGCTAACTTGCAAAGCAGGTCTTTCATACAGCTTTTGGCTCTTTCTCCACTGTTTTTATGAGGGTTTTGAGCCCTGCCTGCCTTCTCCAATGCCATGTTGTTTCCACAATTCCCTCTCCTTTCAGTTTTGCCAGAATTTCCCTCATACATTTTGGGGCACCCTGGTTAGGTATAGATATTTATGACTGTTAGGCCTTCTTCGTGGATTGTCCCTTTTATTAATATATAATAGCCTTCTGCATCTCTTTTCTATTTTTTTGCATTTAAAGTCTATTTTGTCTGACACCAGTGTAGCTACCCCTGCTTACTTTTAGATACTGTTCACATGAAATATTATCTTTTTCCAACCTTTCACTTTCAGTCTATTTACATCCCTGGGTCTAAGGTGAGTCTCTTGCACACAGCATATGGATGGCTCATGGTTTTATTATCCAAAAAAGCTTATGTCTTTTGATTGGGGAGCTTAATCCACTAACATTCAATGTCATTACTACATGGGCATTACTTACTTCAACCCTTTTATCCTTTGGTTTCATATGTCATGTCTTATTTTTGTCTTTTTACAGTTTTGGTTAACCTCTCTGCTAATCTTCACTTCTACACTCTTCTCCATGCTTCTCTCTCTTTTCTTGTCTTTTCTGGCTGCAGAACTCCCTTTAGTGTTTCCTGCAGACATGGATTCTTGTTTATGAACTCTCTTAGTTTCTTTTTATCTATGAATATTTTAAACTCACTATCATATTTGAAGGGCAGTTTTGCTGGATAAAGAATTACTGGCTGGCAATTTTTCTCTTTCATTACCTTAATTATATCATACCACTGCCTTCTTGCCTCCATGGTTTCTGAAGAGAAATCCATACCAAGTCTTATTGGATGTCCCTTATATATGATGTTTTGTTTCTCCCTCTGTGCTTTCAGAATTTTCTCTTTATCTTTGGTATTTGGCATTCTGAATATTATGTGTCTTGGAGCAGGTCTATTTAGATGTATTCTAAGTGGAATATGCTGTGCTTCCTAGACATGTAAATTCATATCTTTCATGATATTTGGGACATTTTTGGCCAATATTTCTTCAAATACTCTTTCTGCCCCTTTTTCTTTCTCTTCTTCTTCTGGAACTCCCATAACACATATATTGGTGTCCTCTCTGTTATCATTCAACTCCCTGAACCCCTGCTCAACTTTTTTCATTCTTTTCTCTGCCTGTTCTTCTCTCTTTTAAATTTTTGTTCTCTTCACCACTGATTATTCCATGATTTCAAAGCTGCTGTTGTATGCCTCTACTGTATTTTTTTTTTTTTTTTAAGATTTTGTTTATTTATTTATTCATTTATCCCCCCCTTGCTGCTTGTCCTCGCTGGGTCAGCCAACCACGCCGTGCGGGCGGGCTTGCCCTCACCAGGAGGCCCCGGGAACCAAACCCGGGGCCTCCCATATGGTAAACGGGAGCCCTACTGATTGAGCCACAGCCGCTTCCCTCTACTGTATTTTTAATCTCACTTATTTTGTCTTTCATTCCCATAAACTCTGTTACATTTTTATTCAGTTTCAAGTTTTTCTTTGTATTTTCCCAGTGTCTTTTTTTTTTTTTTTTTAAGATTTATTTATTCTCCCCACCTCGTTGTTTGTGCTTGCTGTCTGCTCTCTGTGCTCTGTCAGTTATGTATTGTGTCTGCTCGTCTTCATTACGAGGCACCAAGAACTGAACCTGGGATCTCCCATGTGGGAGGGATGTGCCCAACCACTCGAGCCACATCTGTTCCCTCCTTGTTGTGTCTCTTTTTGTGTCTCCTCATTGTGTCTCCTCATTGCGTCATCTCCTTGCATCAGGTCGTCGCATCAGCTCATTGCATCAGCTTGCCCTGCCAGCCCATCGCATCAGCTCGCTGTCTGCTCGTCTTCTTTAGGAGGCACAAGGAACCAAACCTGGAACCTCCCACATGGAAGGCAGGCACCCAACTGCTTGAGCCACATCCACTCCCCTAGTGTCTTCTTAATGTCTCTAATTTCTTTAGCCATATTGTCCTTCAACACCATGATTTGATTTAGGAGATTAGTATGAACATCATTATTTAGTTGTTTCAAGTCCATTGTCTCATTTGGAGCTTTGATTTGTTCCTTTGCCTGAGTCATATCTTCCTTTTTCTTAGTATGACTTGCAATTTTTTGCTGATGTCTAGGCATCTGATTCTGATGCTGTTTACTCTGATGTTCAGTTTCTCTCTCTCTTGCCTAGGGCTATACTGTTAATGTGTGCTACCATTGTTCTTTGATATCTAGTTCAACTTGCTCTAGATATTTCTGATTGTCCCTTTTTAACTGCTCAAACCATGGTTAAGGACCCTGTAATGGCCAGTTTCCAGGGGCCTTGGAGAGGGGGGCAGTAAAAGCACTAGATTGCCTCTTTTATTTATTTCTTCCTATTTTCCCCATCTTTGCATGTCTTTTCCTTGTCTGCCAGCATATAGCATTTTTCCTGCATACCTCTCAGTTCAAGCCCCAAATGCTAGGGGGAATGCATTCACTGTAACCAGGCCCCACCAGGCAATGCACAAACAATGTCCTCAGGGCAGGCCAAGGCTCACAAACAAACTTTCTCAGAAGCTGCTCTCCTCCCTTGGCTGGCTGCACCCTCACCTTTTCTGAGTGCGCAGCAACCAGCTCAGGGCAGTAGGGAGGGTGTTTGAGAAGGCAAATTATCTTTAACTCCCTGCTGGCTCTCAGGGCAAACAATGTCACAGCCCCACCAGGCCTGGAAGTGTTTGACTTGCAGCAGACCAAGTTTTCTGGCCAAAATCTGAATTTGCTGTAGGCTATGTCCCTCCCTCTCCCCTTTCTTGGGGAAGAGGACCATTTGAACCTCCTCAGTCCGTAGCCACCTGCCCGGGATGGAGGACCCACTGCTGTTTGCTCCAGCTGTGGGTAGATGGGTGCTAGCAGCTAACTGCTGCAGCTTTACTCACAGGATTTTTCTAGCCAGCCGAGATACCTTTCCTTTGCCCCTCTCTCTTCTGGGTGGTGTCTACCCTTCCCCTGGTGTCCTAAGCCCTAGAACAGTTTTCCAGACAATTTCTGCCTATCCTCTAGCTATTTTTCTGGGAGAGAAGTGCAAACTAAGACCTACTATTATGATGATTATTCCGGATTGATCTCACCCTTATATTAACATTTCTGTCAAAAGGGTAAACACTCCACCCTCCTGTTTAATACCCGTATGAAAAAACTTGTACTCAATCCCATCCTTTTCAGTCCCTTAATGTTTATTAATGAAGAAACCCATGCCAGCTTCACCCCAATCACTCATTAGCATAAACTTCTAAGCCTGATGGTATAAAATATAAGGATCACTGCAGTTCCAGGAAGCAGTTTTGGATCATTAGACCACTGTGCTCCTTTGCTTCAGCAAACAAACTCTTTTTCTCTTTTTGAAACTTGGTGTCTCTGGAAGTGGTCTTTAAAGTGCTTCAGGAGGAAAAAAAAAAAAAAAAAACAACCTCTTTTGCTTGGTATCATCTCTAGAATAATGCTGAACATCTTCCAAACCGAATGAAAACTATAAACACACAGATCCAAGAAGATTAATGAACCCCAAGCAAATGAAAATAACTTCAAGGTATATCATTTTCAAATTGCTCAACACTAGTGACAAAGAAGACATCTTAAAAGCAGCCAGGAAAAAGCAGACATATTTCATACATAGGATTCCAGATTAGAATTACATTAGGCTTCTCGTCCAAAACTATGCAAACCAAAAGACAACAAAGCAACATATTTAAAGAACTGAGGGAGGGAAAAAAACCTGTCCTGTCAATCTAGAATTCTTTATCCCATATAAATATTTTTCAAAAATGAAGGCAAAATACTTTTTTCAGAGAATAAAGGCTAAGACAAAAATTAATTGCCAACAGATATGTACCACAAAAAATGTGAATAGAAGCTTACTAGGTGGAATAAAAATTATACCAGCTCCAAAACTATATTAGCTCATTCCACTTTATATATTGCAACAATATACAAAAATAGTAACAATGCATTATGAGTTTTATAATAAATATAGATAGAAAACATATGACAATAATACCACAAAGAACAGGAGAGGCGAAAATGGAAGACATATTCTTATGTTATATTTGAAGCCATATAATATTACCTGAAGGTAGAGACACCACTTAAAAACAACAACAACAACAACAAGGAAAACCAGGAAGTATAGTTTTAAAAATTTGTGAGTAAAATACTAACAACCTAACAGAAAAAAGTAGAGAAAAGCTTTAAATAGGTAGGTCACAGAAAAGGAAAGATAAAGGATTGATAAACTTATGTAAAGCTATTCACCCTTATTGAGAAAAGAAATGCAAATTAATACAATGTTAAAATTATTTTTCACTTACCAGATTGGCAAAAAATCAAATAGCCTGATTACATTAATGAGAGTATAGGAAATCAGGTATTCTCATATTGCTGGTAGCAATGTAAATTGAGATAATCTTTATGGAGGGCAATTCTGCATTATCTGTTAAACTTCAAATGCATATACTCTGACACAGCGTGTGTTCAATATACACATAGTTGATCCTCATTACTTACAGATTCAGTATTTGCCAATTCGCCTACTTGCTAAAATTTATTTGTAATCCCCATATTAAATATTCAAACCATTTAAAATCAATATTTTCAGGACTTTTCTAGCGTTTCATGGACATGCTCAGAGCAGCAAAAAATATGAGTCACCTGACATACACATTTCCAGCTGAGGTCAAACAAGGTGAAGTTCTGTCTTCTTGTTTCTGCTCTCATACTGTAAACAAGTCTCCTTTACATGTTATATTTAGTGCCACATTTTTCTCATTTTTGTGCTTATTGATGGTCACTTCACTGTTTAAAATGTCAAGCAGTGTGCTGAAGTGCTGTCTAGTGTCCCAGTGTGTAAGAAGACTGTGATGCGATGGAAGATTATGCAGCAGTAAGAAGAAATGAAGTCGTGAAGCATATGACAACATGGATGAACTTGGAGGACGTTATGTTGAGTGAAGCAAGCCAGACACAAAAGGACAAATACTGTATGACTGTGCTATTATGAACTACATATATCGTGTAAACCATGGAGTTAATAATTAGAATATAGGTCACCAGAAAATAGTAGGTGGGTAGAGAATGGAAAGCTGAGGGTTAACCTGTGCAGAATCGGTGAAAAAGGTTGTCTGTAAATCTTTGGAAATGAAAATAAAGGGTTAAAGCATATCATGGTGTTTCTAACTAGCAGTGCTATTATATAGATATGACAGTGATTGAAAAGGAAAGTCTAAGGTCATTGTATTAGTCAGCTAAAGGGGTGCTGATGCAAAATACCAGAAATCTGCTGGCTTTTATAAAGGGTATTTGGGGTAGAAGCTTACACTTACCAGGCCATAAAGCATAAGTTACTGCCCTCACCAAATTCTAATGCCATGTGCTGAAGCAACATGGCTGCCGACGTCTGCAAGGGTTCAGCCTCTCTCTTCCTCTTAAGGCTCCATGGTCCCAGCTTCTTCCAATATCAGCTGTAGGCTGGGATAAGTCTCATCTCTCTCCTGGGGCTTGTTCCTCTCCCAGTTCAGCTGCTCTGGTCTCTCCACAAGGTCTGCTGTAGCCTATCAGGCTCTCTCTTTTCCCGGGTCCTCTGCCGTGTCTATGGAGCCGTCTCTATTCCTCTGTGCTGTTCTGTGTGTTTTACTTCCCAGGTTTCCAGCTCAAAAACTCCAACTAACTCCTCTACCTTGTCATTTTCTCTGTGAGTCCCTGCCCAAGGAGGCGGGGACTTAATGTCCTACTGACATGGCCCAATCAAAGCTTTAATCATAATTTCATCAAGTAAAAGAAAAACCTCTGAATCCACTATCTATTTTTGGAATTCATAAACAATACCAAACTGCTACAGTCATGTATATTACTAGTAGGAAAGATAAAAACTATAACATGGGAATGTATAAGATAGTAAAACCTCATATAAAACATGAATATGGGTGATATTGCATATGTAAGACAGTTTTTATAAAATATAAATACAAATATGCTAGAGAGAAGGAAAAAGAATGGCAGCTATATACGCCAGGTGAGGCATAGAGAAATTGAAAGGTGATGAATTTTGTTTATTTTTTGCTTATTACTATTACTGGAATAATGAAAGTGTTCTGGGAGTGATTGGGGTGATGAATACGCAAATGTAATTATAGCAAATACCATTACTTGTACTCTTTGGATGGAATTATGCTTTACTAATATGTACCAATAAAATTGGGGGAAAAATTGCTAATCAGCAGATAGGGAGATTATCCTGCATAGTCCAGAGAGGCCCAATATAATCAGACTTGTCCTTAAACATGGAAGAGGGAGGCAGAAGAAGAAAGAGAGAGATGTGACTAAAGAAGAATGGTTACAGAGCTTCAACATTGCTGGCTTAAAGATGGAGGAAGGGGGCCATGAGCCAAGGAGGGTGTTTTCTAGAAGCTGGCAAGGAAATGGATTTTCCTCAAAGCCTGTAGAAAGGAACACAACCCTGAGAACACATAGATATTAGCTCAGGATAGTCAAGCCGGACTTCTCTATTATGGAACCATAAAATAAAAAATTTGCATTCTTAAAAAAAGACTGTGATATACCTTACTGAGAAAATACATGTTTTTGTTTTCCAAACATGAGTTACAGTGGCCAAGAGTTCAATATCAATGAATCAACCAACATCTTATTTAATGAGCTCCAACTATCTGTTTCTCAATGATATTGTCATTAAACTTGCTTATATTTATTTTCAGAGGCCCTTTTTAAATGTTGCTCTAAAATGTTCTAAAAGCAATAATACTGTTTTTAGATGGTGTTAAATCAAAAGACAGACTGGCAGAATAGATAGAAAAATATATGATCTATTCATAGGCTGTCTAAAAGATGCTCACCTTAGACACAAAGGCACAAATAGGCTGAAAGTGAAAGGCTGGAAAAGATATTCTACGCAAACAGTAACCAAAAAAGAGCTGTGCAAACAGTAACCAAAAAAGAGCTATACTAGTATCAGACAAAATAGACTTTAAATGCAAAACTGTTTTAAGAGTCAAAGTAAGACACTATATATTAATAAAAGAGGCAATTGACCAAGAAGAAAAAACAATAGTAAATATTTATGCACATAACCAGGGAGACCCAAAATACATGAGGCAAATGCTGGCAAAACTGAAAGGTGAAATATACATCTCTACAATAATACTTGGAGACTTCAATACACCACTCTCATCAATAGATAGAAATCTAGACAGAGGATCCATAAGGAAATAGAGAAGTTGAATGTTATGACAAATGAACTAGACCTAAGAGACATATACAAAACACTAATGCCCCTAAAAGCAGGATATACATTCTTCTCAAGTGCTCATGGATCACTCTCCAGGATAGACCACATGTTGGCTCACAAAACAAGTCTTAATACATTTTAAAAGATCGAAATCATACAAAGCACTTTTTATGAACATAATGGAATAAAGCTGGAAATCTAGAACAGGTGGAGAACTGGTAAAAATTCACAAATACATGGAAGTTAAACAATATAGTCTTAAACAATCAGTGGGTCCAAGAAAAAAACTGCAAGACAGATCAATAAATAGCTCAAGATGAATGAAAATGATAACTCAACATATAAAAATTTATGGGATGAAGCAAAGGCAGTGCTGAGAGGGAAATTTATAGCCCTAAAAGTCTACATTAAAAAAGAAGAAAGAGCTAAGATCAAAGATCTAATTGTACAACTGGAAGAATTAGAAAAAGAACAGCAAACTAATCCCAAAGCAAGCAGAAAGAAAGAAATAACAAAAATTAAAGGAAAATTAAATGAAATTGAGAATAAAAAAACAAAAGAATAAACAAAACCAAAAGATGATTCTTTGAGGAGATTAATAAAATTGAGAAATCCTTAGACTGACAAAGAAAAAAAGAGAGAAGATATAAATAAATAAAATCAGAAATGAGAGATGGGACTTCACTACTAACTCCACAGAAATTAAAAGGATACTATTGAATAACTACATGCCAACAAATAAGAAAACTCAGATGAAATGGAAAATTCCTAGAAACACACTAACAACCTACAGTAACTCTGGAAGAAATATAAGACCTCAACAGACCATTTACTAGTAAAGAGATTGAATCAGTCATCAAAAACCTCCCAACTAAGAAAAGCCCAGGACCAGAGGACTTCATAGGTGAATTTTACCCATCACTCCAGGAAAATTAATACTAATCTTGCTCAAACTCTTCCAAAAAATTTTAAGAGGAGGGAACACTACCTAACTCATTCTCCTAATCCAAAACCAGATTAAGACACTACTAGAAAAGAAAATTATAGATCCATTTCTTTTATTAATATACATACAAAAATCCCCAACAAAATGTTTGCAAATCAAGTCCAACAACACATCAAAAGAATTATACATCATAATCAAATGGATTTTATCCCATGCATGCAAGGCTGATTCAACACATGAAAATCAATTAATGTAATACACCATATTAACAAATTGAAGGGAAAAAAACCACATGGTCATTTTGATTGACAAAGAAAAGGCATTTGACAAAATCCAGCACTCTTTCTTGATAAAAACACTTTAATAGACAGGAATAGAAGGAAGCTTCCTCAGCATGATTAAGGGAACACATGAAAAACCCATAGCTAAAATCATATTCAATGGTAAAAGACTGAAAGCTTTCCCTCTAAGACCTGGAACAAGATAAGATGCCCACTGTCACCACTGTTATTCAAGATTGTGCTGGAAAGTCTAGCTCAGGGGTTCTTAACAAGGGGTCCATAAGCTGGAATTCAAATTCAAAAAAACATTATTCTTGTGGGGACGTGTTGGTGCAGGTGTGATATATTTATTATATAATACACAGTATAGTATGGACTTAGTAAGGGTTCCATGGTTTTCACCTGTCTAGCAAAGGAGTCTGTGGAAGAAAAAAGGTTAAGAAAGCTAGAGCAGTTAGGCAAGAAAAAGAAATAAAAGGCATCCAAATTGGAAAGGAAGAGGCAAAACTTTTGCTATTTTTGATGACATGATCTTATATATAAAGTCCTGAAAAAATCCACCACAAAGTTACTAGAGCTAATAAATGAGTTCAGCAACATTACAGGATACAAGATCAACAAACAAAAATAAGTAGTGTTTCTATACACTAGTAATGAGCAATCTAAGAAGGGAAGGACCTGTACACAGAAAACTACAAAACATTGTTAAAAGAAATCTAAGAAGACCTAAATAAATGGGAGGATATTCCATGTTCATGAACTGGAAGAATGAATTTCATTAGGATATCAATTCTACCCAAATTGATTTACAGATTAAAACAATCTCAATCAAAATTCCAACAGCCTAACTTGCAAAAATGGAAAAGCCAATTATCAAATTTATTTGGAAGGGTAAGGGGCCCTGAATAGCAAAAAACACCCTAAAAAAGAACAAGGTTGTAGGACTCACACTTCCTGACCTTAAAGCAAATTACCAACCTACAGTGGTCAAAACAGCATGGTATTCACATAAATATAGATATAATAACCAATGGAATCAAATTTAGAGTTCAGAAATAGAACCTCACAGCCTTGACAAAGCTGCCAAGTCCAACTAACAGGGACAGAATAGTTTCTTCAACAAATGGTGCTGGGAAACCTGGATATCCATATCCAAAAGAATGAAAGAGGATTCCTACCTCACACCTTATACAAAAATTCACTGAACACAGATCAAAAACCTAAATATAAGACCTGGGACCAAAAGACTTCTAGAAGAAAATGTAGAAAAGCATTCTCAAGATCTTGTGGTATGCAATAGTTTCTCAGACTTTATACCCAAAGCACAATCAACAAAAGAAAAACATAGGTAACTGGGACCTCCTCAAAATTAAATGCATCCGTGCTTCAAAGGACGTGTATATAAACTGAAGGAAAGGTAGAGGATAAAATATGGGGTTGTGTAACATAGTGAATCCTATGGTGGATGATGATTGATGAATATTACAAATATAAGAATGTTCTTTCATGAACTATAACAAATGTGCATCATTATTACAAGATGTTAATACCAGGGTGGTATATGGGGAAAATTACACCTAATGTAAACTATGGACTATAGTTAACAGTAATATTTTAATATTCTTTCATCAATTGTAACAAAGGCACCATAGCAACGAAAGTATCAATTATAGGGGGTTATATGAGAATGTTGTATTTTTTACATGACTTTTATGTAAATCTACAACTTCTTAATTTAAAAAATTAACAATAATTTTAAAAACATTATGCTAAGTGAAAGAAATCAGACACAAAGTACTACATATGGTATGGATTTCATTTGTATAAAATGTAAATATATATAAACCTATAGAGACAGAATTAGATTAGTGGTTATATAGGGCTGGGGAAGGATAGAGGGAATGAGAGATGACTGCTAAAGGGTATGGGGTTTTTCTTTTTGGAGCAATGAAAATGTTCTAAAACTGATTGTGGTGATGAATGCACCATACTGTAATTATACTAAAAGACACCAATTGTACACTTTGGATAGATTGTATGGTATGTGAACATATCTCAATAAAACTGCTTAACAAAAAGAATTAGAAATAGGCAGTTATAAAATCAGGAAAATACCAACTTCAAATTATTTTGCTAGGTTAAAAAAAAATAAATCAAGTAGCAATCCAATTCAATTATTTAATAAACTGTGTTTCTTCTCAGAATTACCACAATCATCTGTTTCCCTTGGTTTTTGAAGCCTCTTCTGGTCTGTGCCATTTTTTACCTATTTTTGGTAACACTTTTTGTCTTTCTTCCTTTAACATTTTCATGACCTCACAGTTATCTTCCTTTTACCCTTTATTTTGATAGAATATCTTGTGTGCTTTTCTTTTCCAAAGCTGTTACTATGTTTATTGAATTTTATTTATATTTATATTTGGAAGATAGAGAAAAAGGAAGTTTAATCAAATCAGCATTTGATTTTTATCCAGCATCTTAATATCTGTTCAAAACACAAGTATTTGTATATATTGCATATATATGCACATATATACCTGTTTCATCTTCTCAAGTATATATATAAATATATATGTAAATATACTTATATATATATATTTATGTACTTAATCATATTATAAGTATGATTGTTTCTTAACATACTATCATAACCTCCCTTTTTGTTCATACTGTTGCAAACATACTTTAAAAATCACACACAAAGAGTGATTTGAAAAGTTTTCTCTGTAAGTTCCTGAGTCAGTCTGTCAGGGTTTAAATCCAGCCTCTGTCACAGAGTAAGTTACTTAATCTCACTGTACCTCAGTTTTCTCATCTATAAACTGGTATTAATAGTAGGACCAAGGGAAGTGGCTGTGGCTCAATCAGTAGGGCTCCCGTTTATCATATGGGAGGCCCTGGGTTCGGTTCCCGGGGCCTCCTGGTGAAGGCAAGCCTGCCCGCACGGCGTGGTTAGCTGACCCAGCAAGCACAAGCAGCAAGGGGGGGATAAATGAATAAATAAATAAAATCTTTAAAAAAAAAAAAATAGTAGGACCAAAAACTGAGGTGTTATAGGGTCATCTAAATGAAGTAATAGGTACACATCTGAACAATGTCTAAACCGTAGTAAGCTATTAATAAATGTTAATAATAAGGATGATTATTATTATCATAAAAATCATTGAAAGCATGAGGACAAGTTGGGAATGGGTTTCGCTAATTCTAAGTCTTTAAAAAAACCTTCTTAAATAATCATTAAGTTAAGGATATTAGAATTGATTATATGCATATTATTTTAAAATGAAGAATTATTATTTCTGGAAAGAACATGCAAACATAAATACAAAAGGTGTGCTTTATTTTTTATTTTAGATTATTCTTAATATTGATTCCCCCAGTTTCTTATCTTTTTCCAATTCAGGCTACAAAAAAACAATCCAACTCATAGTGTAAGAACAATGATCACTATCCTAGCCAATGGATCTCAAGTTATTAAATCTTGAGAAATGCCATAATATTTTCTATCTTATATTCACCATAAAAAGAGCTTTAAATTTTTCCAATTTCAAACAACTGCTTGGAGCTGTACTGTTCCAACTTCCCTTTTTGTATTATAACATACCTTAAAACGACTCAAAGATTAGAATTGAAAAAGAGCTAAGACAGCAATCTTGGACAAATATAAAATATATTCTCTGGATCAAGAATTAATTTTACTGGAAGGGGTTGAAAAAGGCACATTTCTTCAAAAAAATTCTTGGGGGGAAATATTGTAGTAAAATACAATGCCTTCACTTATCTAACGGATCAGAATATCTCTGGGAGTAAGGTACAGAAATCTGTACTTTATTAATAAATCCCCAGATAAATTTTTGCTATCCTGTTGTTTTAAGAATTGAGGAATAATGAAACACAAAGGGTTAATTTAAAAAGGCAAATCTTGAGCAAATTTCAAGTAGGGTAGGAGCATTAAGTTGTGGGGAGTGAAGCAGTTATTGCAAGTAAAACAGATGGGATGTGAGATAACTCAAGTTTTAAGAGATGTTTCAGCAACCTTGGCATTCAGAAGTAACCATCCTGTGCAGAGTAAGCAGTAGAGGCACAGCTGAGGACAGGATGGTCAACCCAAACGGCTATTAGAAAAATACCAGCCTTCATTGTTTTCATTCTTACCCCAGTTTCTAAAAGTTTTTTCATTACCCACTCCAGAAATACAAGTGCCGCTCTTCACAAATACAAAACACTAACTGACAGAGAAGAGAACTAAAATGACTTAAGGAGAGGAAGGTACTTTTGTTTTCAATTGATAACAAGGACAAAAAAAAAGTAAAAAGGTATAAAAGTCAGTTTGATTTATGTACTGGATTATTATAGTCAAATATAAAGATAAAACTTTCATCTAAGGAAGTCTTCAAAACATCTAACCAAAACAATAATTATTCAAATGTATAAGTTTTTATGGATAAATTGTAAAACAAGAAATTTAAGCTAATTTTACAAGATAAATTCTAATGTAATTGGGCAGTTTCCACATCTATAAAATGAGAGTTCGAGGCTAGATGATTTCCAAAGTCCTATCTAGCTCAAAATTCTAAAATTGTATTATATACAAATTCCTCAAACTTTGAATTAAATATACTAGGTTGTTAAAACACTATAATTTAAGCTTCTTTTGATAATTCAAATAACCCAAAATATTAGAATATTGACAGCTGCATCCCATAAACAATTTGGCAGTACTGTTTTCAGACTTCCTGTTTAGCATGTACTTTGAATAAGTGAAGAGCAAAAATAACTGTTTTTTCTTACTTGGACTGCTAATAACAGCATGAAACACTGAGGAAGGGTTAGTTATAAAAGGCCCTTTAGCTACAGAATCCTGAGTGTCTCATGAAAATAAGATACTAACCAGTAATTATCATGCCAAATGTAATTCACTGACAATCTTAAATTCTTAAATATTTAAATTTAACTAAAATTTTCAAGATATTATTTATCATGCAAAATAGGTGGTACTACTTTACAATCTGAATATCACTGTATGTCTCCTCTAGATTTCTATGGTACTCTTTTTCCAGTAATTCTGCCATTCTTACTATGTACATTACATATTTTCCATAAATATGTAATGTACATAGTATAAATAAATATACTATTTATTTAATAAAAGATTTAATAAAGATTTTATCTATATAGAAAGTAAATCTAGGATAAGGAAGCTTATCATAATGTAGTTTTACACAGAATGTGAATTTCTGAACATAAGATGATTTTGTGCAGTAAAGGGGAAATAAAAAAAAAAGAGAAAGTATGTTTCCTAACAAAGATTCTCTACAACTTTGTTAAGGGGCTGGTTTGCAGGATCAGTAAATCTCTTTACAATTTAAAGGACAGATAAAGCAAGCACGGCACTTTAAGAATAAAATTTGCTTCTGTATTGAAGCGAATTAGTTTTAAAACCTAAGTAACACTTATGGACCATGGAAAACTAAAAAAATTTACCAAAAGAAGTGATCAAAACATAAAACGCTTTGAAAAACTCATCCCTGACTGTCAGAATGACCCTGCTGTCATAGTTGCCATATTTACAAACCTATTAGTCTGATCAAGAACCCTATCTTTAAGAATAACTTTAAACCCATGCATTTTTCCAGTCAATGCAAGAATTCTACAGTAAATCTGCAACTGATACTACAGATAGAAGATAAATTTTGTCTTCCAGCAAATTAGCAACTAGCAAAAACACCCCTGAAAAAGAGGACCCAGAGTGTTCCCCGGGTAGACTGTGCTCCATTAACTTCCATAACGGGTGGCTTTCATCTAAAATTCATTGCTTCATGGCCTGGAACTAAAAAGTTCGTTTTGGAATAAACTAAGATTTTGTAAACATTGTCTCACAGTGAACCTAACGTCCTCACCTGCGTCTGATACTGAATCAATGTTGGGGATAGCAGTAGTATCACAATGTCCTGGAGATCTAACAATTAATTATAGGGAATATTCACTTTCACTGTGCATCACAGGAATTAAAAGTTTAAAACTCAACCAAAGACCAATGATTACATATTATTCTACGAAACGTGTTTCCTCTGGGTTCTAAGCTAGGCACTGCTACTAAAATATAGTTTGACAGCTATAATTTGACAATTAAAATACAGTCTGACAGGTTTCCCCTGGACGTTTAATTTTTTAAAACCTAGAAAGGGCCTGTTTGTGGGTACCGTGGAAACCTGTGGGAAAAAAGGTTTGAGATGGGAACGGCCAGATTAGAATAACTGTAGAGAACAAAGGGGAACTCCGAGTTTCTGTTAACCCAGCCTTCACCTGAGAATCTCCTCCAGGCAACCTTACCTGCCAGCGGCCATAGGTGAGGAGGATCATGGCAATGGGGATGGCGGTGCCGGACATGGCATGGGTGGAGGGCATGCTGTATTCGGAGTTGTAGAAGACCTCCAACTTGACCACGGGCGGCGAAGCGGGTCGCGGCCAGCGGATGATGTCCTTGGTGCACTGGCCCAGGTACATGACCAGCACCCAGATGACCACGAGCCTCCGGCCCACGAGAGGGTCCAGGTTCCAGATCCAGAAAGGGAAGAAAGTGATGTAAAAGAGTTCGTTGCCCAGCTCGGTGCCCAAGCTGAACAGGTAGAAGAGAGGCCAGTTGCTCACACCGGCCAGTTCGCCCTCTTCGCCAGTCAGTGAGTTGCGGCGCAGAGCGCTGGCGACCCGCGGCTCGGTTGGGCCCAGCTCGGCCGCCAGCCCGTTCCGCACGCCGTTGGGGGCGCCGCCGCTGCCTGGCTTGACCAGGCACTGATTGCGGTCGCCCCCAGGAGGCTGGGGGTCCCCAGACGGCCCGGGCTGCCGCCCTCTGCGCCGAGGGTCTCCGGGTAGCGGCACCTCCGCCTCTCCCTCATCCTCCCTCTGGTCGGCGGCGGCCGCGGCGGAGGGGCTCGGCAGCGCTTCCACCCCACACAGCCGCTGGAAACTGGCCACTTTCTGCGGCTCCTGCAGGCGGCCAGCTAGCCGGGCCAGGCGTTGCCTCAGCGACATGATAATAGGACGCGTGCAGCCGGCGGACAAAAAAACGGCGGTGGGTGGGCGACAGAGCGGGCCGACCCTTGAGCGCAATTCCGAACCGTCCCCGCGCGCCAAAGCAACGGCAGCGGTAGCTGCACCCGTCTCAACCCGCTCGACTCCGCCGGGCTACAGCGCCACAGGCCGCGCGCTCACGTCGCGCGTTCGCGCCCCCGCCGCCGCGCGGCCTCCTAGCGCTAGCGCGCGTCCCGCCCTCCTCTTCCGCGCTGCTGGGGGCGGGGGCACGGCGGCAAAAGGCCCTGCAGGCCCAGCGAGTTGGAGCGCGCCGGGGCGCTGACTCTCTGGCAGCTGGCGTTGGTGAAGTTCTCCCTGAGACCTGCGGGGCATCGCCCGCTTCAAAGTGCTGGATGTTGACATGGAGAGGCCACGATCCTGGTGCCAAGATCCCGGACATCCTGCTGGCACAGAATCAAATGGTGATTGATGAATGGATGCCAAATAACCACTATGCCCCCGGAATTGTTAGACTCAAGTAATTACACATAATCTCAGAGTGCCTCCGAAGGTTGGTGTCCGGAAAGTCACGTGCTAGTGACCAGGGGTGGCAGGACTAGGTGAAGACCCCAGGATATAGCAAGGATATATGATTGGAAAAACTAACAGCAGTAGTATACAAAAGAAAACTCAGTCACCTACAAGTTCAAACTACTGTGTCAATGATCAAATATTTTGGAATAAATTAAGGGATCGGACAGTTGCTCTTGATTTAAATGTAGAATTTCCTTTTAATAAATTTAAATAACTAGAGAGTTTGCGCAGAAGAAATGTAATTGGTGGCTTGAATGCAGCATGTAGATTTTTGAGTTTGTTAGGGCTAGTTTAGAGACTTAATGAACAAGGATGAACTTTCAGACGCCATGTTGAGTAAAATAAGCCAGACACAAAAGAACACATACTGTATCATCTCATTGATATAAATTATTAGAATAAGCAATTCTTAGAGTCAGAAACTAGAATACAGGTTACCAGGGACAGGGTGGAGGTCAGGAATGGGTAGTTAATGCATAATTGGTACAGAATTCCTGTTTGGGGTGATGGAAATGACTTGGTAATGGATGGTGATGGTAGCATAACATTGTGATTGTAATTAACCCCATCCAATTATATATTTGAATGTTGTTAAAAGAGGAAATCTTAGGTTATATATATGTTACTAGAACAAAATTTTTTTAAAAAACCCAGACAGTGAACCCTAATGTAAACTATGATGGATAGTTAATAATACAAATACAGTAATATTCTTTTATCAATTGTAACAAAAGTACCAAACCAATGCAAAGTGTTAATAATAGGGAAAACTGGGGGGGGCGCGCCCCATATGAGAACTCTGTGTTCTCAGCATGATTTTGCTTTAAACCTACACTTTCTCTAATAAAAAAAAATTTTTTTTTTTTTAAAACAGCTAAAAGAGTTCATGGGAGGAAGAAGAGATGAAGTTAGACCTAATTATGGAAAGATTTTAAAACTATGCTAAGGAATTTGGAGTCAATAGAGTCAGAAAAGGCAATAGAATGCTGGGATTGTAGTAGTCATCTTTAGGAAGATGAATTTGCTAGCAATATGAAAAATAAAATAAAATTGAAGGCTTAGGAAACTAGTTATGGGTAGGGGTAGGGTGCAAAAGCAGTGGCAATGGGAAGGAAGGCAGTGGCAGATGTGAGATGTTCAGATATAATCTCCATTTAGAATATAATATATAAAATCAGCTTAAGGAATTCAGTATTCAAAGATTGAATAAAAGAAACTGGCATTACTTTATTTATTTATTTATTTTTAAAGATTTATTTATTTACTTTATCCATTTTAAACCCCCTTCCCCATTTGCTGTTTTGTGTCCATTCGCTGGGCAATTCTCTGTATCTGTTTCCTGCCATCTCTTCTCATCCTCCTCCTCCAATCTTCAGCAGGATTCGATCCTGGAGACCTCCAATGTAGGAGAGAGGTGTTCTGCCACCTGCACCACCTCGGTTCCTGGCTTTCAGAGCATCTCGTCTTGTCTCTCCCCTGCGTCTCTCTCCTGTTACGTCATCATCTTGCTGCATGGCTTCCGGGGAGCCTGGCGGCTCACCGGCACACAGAGCCTGGCAGCCCATGTGCCTTCTATATATATTTTTTTTTATTTTACCGGGAGGTCCCAGGGATCGAACCCAGGTCCCTCCATATGGCAGACAGACGCCCAACCATTTGAGCCACATCCGCCCCCCCGGCATTACTTTATACTCAGATTCTTACTGAGGACTAAAAGTGTTAGTGTTCTTTGGTTGTCAAGCCCAAACCTATCTGAGCTTCATTTCAATGCCTCGGCATATTTATCGACTCTAACACCCCCTCATTGGGTGATGGGGCAAAGACTCCATTATTCTTTTAATTTATTTGGAGCATAGTCATTCCATTGTTTTCAAATCTGTTCTTATTTCAGTTTAATGCCCAGGACTAGACACTAAAAATGGATATGGTTTCTAGATGATAAAATCTTTACAGAAAGGTAAACTGCAAATGGAATATCATATGCAAAGCAAATATAAAATATGCTTCCCACCCACAGTTTGGACACTAGTTGTAATGTTGCTAGTTTAGGATGACAAAGTGAGTTGGCCTGAAACAATCTTAGATTTTCTCGGTTTGAGACTAGAAAAAGCTGATAAAATTTTAAATATCAAGTCAAGAGACAGACATCAAAACCACAAACAAATTCACATGCATATCCAGAAGTAGGATAGTATTTCAATAGCAGGTTTCTATTGCTTTTCTTTCTTTCTTTTTTTCATATTGCTTTGCCAGTTGGATGAAATTATTAAGTTTCATGTCTGAATTATGAGTGCTATAAATCCTTATTTCCTTTTACTATCAGGGAGAACAGAGCAATCTTTTGACTATGTAATTTCATTTTTTTCAATCGTTTTACTTTATCTCTGTAACTAATTTCAGTGGCTTCAGAGTTTTTAAAAGTAGATGCATGTGGTGGATTGAATTGTGTACTCCAGTTTGGATATGTTCTTGGTGTTGGTCCGCATTCTGGTGGGTGTGGACTCATTGTAAATAAGATCTCTTCAAGATGTAATTTTAGGAAAGCAGATGTGGCTCAAGCAGTTGATCACCTGCCTACCACATGGGAGGTCCCAGGTTTGTTTCCCAGGGCCTCCTGAGAAAAAAGAAGACGTGCACACAATGAACAGACAGCAAATGGCAGGGGGGAGGGTAAATCTTTTTAAAAAGATATAATTTTATTTAAGGTGTGACCCAACTGAATCAGGTTGGGTTTTAATCCAGGTTACTGAAGTCCTGTATAAACATAGTGAAAGTCAGACAGTGCGAAGCCACAGGGAGCAGCCAGAAGCTGAAAGTCAATGGAACCCAGAAGAGAAAGGAGAAGACACTGCCATTTTAATTGCCATGTGACAGAAAAGCCAAGAAACCCCAAAGATTGATGGCCAGCCAAAAAATACTGACTCC
Source organism: Tolypeutes matacus (assembly GCA_026826555.1). Lineage (NCBI taxonomy): Eukaryota > Metazoa > Chordata > Mammalia > Cingulata > Chlamyphoridae > Tolypeutes > Tolypeutes matacus. Next base: position 6,796,272 of record JAKSZT010054193.1, on the reverse strand, counting down.
AGGAGGAAGCAAGCTAGAAAGCCTCTGAAACCAATAAAGTCCTATTTTTTAAGTGAACCCATTGTATGGTATTTGTTTTAGCAACCAGGAACTTAAAACAATGCATTACAGTACTTTTTTCAATAAAAATGTATTTAATTGAAAAAGAAGTTAAATGAAATACTCATATATCATGTTATCAAGAATCCTAGAATATAAAAAAGTGACACTTTGTAATTAAATAGTACATTCCCATAAAAATGATTTTCACATTATTTTATCTGATACTGTAATGAATTATCAACATTTTATAGTTAAGGAAACTTAGAAAGTGGCAGAGCTGTAATGAGAATTAAGTCTTCTGGGTATTAGTAGAGTACTGTTTTCCTTTCATTACATAGCCCTGTATACCATATAATTAGAAAAATATTCTAAATAGGAGTGCAAAAAGATTAAAACATTTATAAATAATAATATAGGTGGAGGCATTTACTTAGAATTCATCTGCTGTAATAAATTTTTTAACTGGTTCAACTTTGACACAATTCAGAAATTCCCATCTACAGAAGAATAATATTTGTATATACAAATATGTATATTCCTCTTCTATGGCTAGGTGGCACTCCTGAAGAGTTTGTAAGTATATTAATGGAAAGGGATTGAACAATTGCTTAGGGACATATGCTATAACTTTATTTACTATTCTATTATTTTAAGTACTCCAGAGCAGATATAGTTTCTAGATGTACAATTCCATAAGCATAACATTTAATGAATCAGTCATTCTTGTTGGGCTTAAATTTTCAATTCCAGAACTATTGCTTATAAGGAGAGGAGAGTAAGTATTTATAGAAGGACCAAAACTTAGAAGATTAAGATTATGATTGATAAACATTTTGATTGACCATTTTAAATTTATTTTCTGTCCATAAAAGAAAGTTTGGAATGGCAATTTATTACTATGCAGTATGTGTGATGGTCATCTGAACATAGATATGTGAATGTAGGATACTTTTTAGTTGATTCATGAGCTCAATACTGTGAAAATCAGAAATCAAATGGGTAACTACTAATAAAGATTTATAGCCACATTCTACTGAATCAATAAAACAATAAAAACAAAAATTAGGGGATTGAGATTTTTAATTTACATATCATACCTATAACAGATATGAACTGAAGGAAAATGCATGGATGGCAGCCAGAGAATTTAGCTCTATATGTAATTGATGTGGGATATTGCTGATCTGAGTTAAGATCACTATCTCAATCATTTCAGTCACCTATACTAGCTTAAGGCCTTAATGATGGTCAGAATAAGTTGATAAATTCAACAATGTGTTACTTAAGGACTGATTTTCTTATTTTCAAAATCCCAAACTTGTATCTTATATTAGAAAGCATTGTTAGTAAAGATAGCTCCACTCGATGCCTTAATGTAAGCTGCAGAGTGATTTCTCAGTGTAATTTTAACTTCCATTTCACTCGCAGTAATTGGCTGATTATCTGAAGATGGTGGTATGGGTCAGTTAGAAAATTCAACCACACAGTGGATCATTGTGATACATCTCCATTCTCTATGTAGTTTCTTGTTAATTTTCATTGCATTCTTTTTAATATATTTTGGCATTCTTATAATGCTAGCATGAGCTGATCAAAAATTTAAAATTTGGAGGAAACAATTTTCTGTTCTAAAAAAGATGTAGTCCAATTTTTATTGATTTAAATTCACTTCCTTTGTTTTCTTTTTTTCAGGCCATGGTCCAAGAAGCAGCACTGAATTGAATTCTGGGCATCAGTAATCTAATACTTGCTTCCCAGTACACCTTAGACATGAGAACATTATCTTTAATTATCTTTAGAATCCTGGATACTGAGAGGTTCTATTCTGCCTCTGATATATAGTAGGGAATCCCAGTCCATTCGAATGTAGGTGTTTTATCTATTGGCATAAATTCTTAGATTCTGGTTTAATGTGGGAATTATGGTCGTGGAATTTTATCCACTTTGAGCTCCCTTTTGCATATCTAATTTTTTGCAATGCTCAGGCAAAATCAAGGTCCCCCTGATATAGTACAGAATTGGACCATGAGCCCCCCAACATGGGACATGACTCCTGGGGATGAGCCTCCCTGGCAACGAGGGATTAATACCAAGTGCCAACTGGCAACACAACTGGAAAAAGACCTTGAATAAAAGGGGGAAAGGGTAAAGAGAAATGAGTTCAAGTGGCTAAGAGTCTTCAAAGAGAGTCGGGAGGTCATCCCAGAGGTAACGCTTATGCATACCTCAGTAGAGCTCATAGAACATCAAAGTGCATATCATCCCACACTGAGGGACTCCTGAGAGCTCTGGAGACACCCAGGTCCTATATAAGGGGGGATAGCCCCAGAGACTGACGCCTTATCAGTAGGCTCTATTTTGGAATCTGTGCTCCTGAGAGTGACAGAATTGGACTCAAGTAAGTCCTCCCTGCACTTGGTTCATCAGTCCCTTCTATTCAAACCTCTATGTGATGCTGGAGTTTTTAGGTATACTTCCAGAGACTGGAGCCTCTGGCCTACCTATGTGCCTGGTGTGTGTAGAATCTCGGTGGAGCTGCAACTCCTACCCTACAGCTCAATGGACTCATCCAAGTCACCTGGCAAGGAGACAACGATGGGCAACGGCCATCCCAGGGAATGGAGAGGGCCTGCATCTGCAGGCAGGATCATCCCACCCACCATATCCATGGGATATAAGCCCTCTCTCACTTGGAGGTGGAGTGAACATCACCATCCCAGTCCCCTCAGGATTGGGGGAAGAACTATGGACTAGAGTGGACTTGATGATATTCTGTTGTACACATATGGTGATTCTAGCAATGGAAGAAATTATAACAATGAGGTGGAGCCAGTGGCCACTGGACACTTTTGGGGCAGGGAGGGGAACGAGCAGTTGAAATACAGAGGCTTCTTTGGGATTTGGAGGTTGTCCTGAGTACCGTTGTGGCAACGGATGTAGGCTACTTTAAATCAGCATTTACCACTCAGAACTGTGTGGGAGAGAGTGTGGTCTACGATGTGAACTGTAGTCTATGGTTGGTGGCAAGGCCCCAGGATGTGTAAGTCCATTGAGGGTGGTGGGCCACACTTGTGGGAGATGTTTGTGTGGGATGTGGTGGGAGGTGTGGGAGGTGGGCAACATGGAAATCCCAGTGGGTTCCATGTAATATTTTAGATAATCTAAGCACCTCTTAAAATATATTTATATATATATAAATAACATTTTGTAAGCAAATGCACATATATGCATATATATTTAAATATCATTTTACAAATATTGGTATGTATTGTGAAAACTTTGATTTTTACCCACAATAAAAAATAAATAAATTTAAAAAATTAAAAAAAAATTAAAAAAAGATTGCCTAGATCATGGTTATATTTTATAAGGTGAAAACATCAGTATATATAATATGTATTGATGAAATAAAACTATATACATATAAGTAATGGGAAAAAAAAAAAAAAAAAAAGAATTGGACCATGAGTGTTTTAGGCCAATTCAAATTCCTGATTTTCCTAGGACTCCTCAAGAGGCTCCAAAGAAACCTTGGACTCGCAAGGACCCAAGGACTCCCAGATCAGCACAGATAGTTCTTCCCTGAACCTGCGAATCGAATCCAGCAATGCATGAAAAGCTAACACATTGGAGTTATCCTAGGAACACAAGGTTGATTTTATAGTACACAATAGATTAATGTAATTTACCACATTAACATATCTAAGGAGAAAACCATAATTTCAGTAGATGAAGGATAAATATTATAAAATTTATTCCATTCATAATAAAATCTTTTGGAAAATTAGGAATAGAAAGTAGGTTACTTAACCTGTAACCTCCAGGTTAAGTATTTGCAGGGGGCTCAAATGGTTGGGCATCTGTCTCCCATATGGAGGGACCTGGGTTCGATCCTCCCAGTAAAATAAAAAATAAAAATAAAGTATCTGCAAAAAACCTATACCAAACATTTTACTTAATGGTGAAGTACTGAACACATTTCCTTTAAGATCAGGAACAAGTAAAAGATATCCAAAATGACCACTTCTTTTCAACATTGTATTAGAAATCCTAGTCACTTCAGTAAGACAAGTAAAGAAAGGAACAAAGATTCCTTTCAATACAAAGATTGGAATGGGGAAAAAAAAAACTGTCATTGTTTGTAGATGATAAAATTGTATACATAAAAGATCTAGAAATAAATTAGTAAGAGATATCAATCAGCAAGATTGTTGTATGAAAAATCAATATACAAAAGTCAATTGCAATGCTACACGAGAGCAAATATCAGAAGATGTAATTTTTTTAAATGCTCAAAAAAGACTGTTTTCAATGGCAACAGAAAAAAATAAAGTACCCAGGAACACATTTAATAAAGCATGTACAAGCTCTTTATGAAGAAAGTTATAAAACATTATGAAAGGCATTAAAAATCTAAAAATCCAAAGAATCAATCTAAGAAGACTCCATTAAATAGAGATCTCAGTTCTCTCTAAATTCATGTACAGTTCCAATTAAAATTAAAACTAGATTTTTTTAAAAGTAGAACCTGACAGCTGATTTTGAAATTTATGTGCAAGGTCAAAGGAACAAGGTACTCCTGAAGAAGAGTGGTTGTGGTCATTTGCCCTACCAGATAACAATATTTATTATAAAGCTAGATTAATTAATTCAGAATGGAATTGGCATTGGCTTTTACACAAACACCAATGGAAAAGAATGAAGACCAAACAAATAGAACAACCCTCTTCAATAAATAATGTTTAAGTAATAGTTAATATGTAAACAATAATGCTTAGGCCACTGTAAATCCATATGGGGAAAAAATGGATCACTACCTTGCACCAATTCCCAAAAGAAAATTACAAGAAGATTAAAAAATCTAAATATGAAAGGCAAAACTATCAAACGTCTTAAATGATATGTGGGTAATTTCTTTATTACATTAGGGATAAGGAAGGATTTCTTAAATCAGGCACAAAAAGGATAATACTGATGAATTCAACTAGATTTAAATTAAGAACTTTTGTTTATCCAAAAGAGTAATAAACTGAGGTGATATTTGAAATCCGTAAAACCCATAAAAGATTAGTGTCCATGATAAATATAGGATGCCTATGAATTAATAAAAATCAAATAGGAAAATAGATACAAGATACAGATAGGCATTTCACCCCAGAAGAACCAAATGGCTCTGTAAAACAGGAGGTCAAGCCCAGGGAGGTTGACCGAATGTTTCGATATTCCAAAGAAACCATACAGGAGGCCAGTAGGAGTAGACATGCCTTTAATGTTTATAGGACCCAATGGCGGCCTGTCGGGAGATACCGCAGCACCCCTTGGGGATAGGGGTTTATAAAGTCATTACAGTGGGGGGGTGGGCAGGAGGGAGGGACAGTGCCCGGAACAGCTACAGAAATGCTACAGAAATATGCTTATGCATGTGATCCTCAGAACATTCTCACCACATCCTTGCTCTTATTTTCAAGGCCCGGGCTGCTGGCAAGTTCTGCCCATCCTTTCCCTCAGTTCTAATCAACAGGAAGGAGAAGGAGGGGGAATGGGCATTCATGTTAACCCCACAGGCTCATAATTTTATAAAAAGATGCTTAACCCCATTAGTAATTAAGAACTGAAATTTTAAACCAGAGATACATTTCACTGTTGTGAAATCCATCTCTGAGACCAGATTCACAAAAAATTAAAATTGATTAATACCAAGGGCTGGCAAGGATGTGGGCCTAGGAGTGTAAATTGGTACAACCACTTTGCAAAACAATTTAGCATTTTTTAGAAACAATAACATAGACATACCAAACAACCCACCATTTCCACCCCTAGATACGCCTTAAGAAATATCTTGAACAAGTGTCCTAGGAGCACTTACAAGAATGTTCATAGATTATGTGGGAGGCTGTGGGGGGGTAGAGGGGGGCGTGGGGCATATGGGAATCCCTATAATTTTTGTGTAACATTTATGTAACCTAAGTATCTTTTTAAAAATAAAAATAAAAAAAAGAATGTTCATAGAAGCATTGTTTGTGATCGCAAAAAAGGGAAAAACTAAATGTCATTTCAACAACACAATAGATAAGTTGTGTATTCACACATTGGAATAATCTACACAGCAGTGAAAATGAATTAAATTTCATTTTGTTTATTGAGATAGATGATTTTCAAAATCAAAATGTTGAAAGGAAAATTCAAGTCAGAAGACAACAGTTTGATTTCATTTATATAATGACTAAAGAAATGCAAACCCAAACAACACACAGCAGTTAACTCAGGGAAGGTGGAAGGGGTACAAAATGGGCTTCTAAGGTATCAGTGACTTTCTGTATCTTAACCTGGGGATTGGTATATGCATGCTCACTTTATTAATATTCTCTAAGTTTGTAGCCTTTTGTATGTATTACACATTTTAAAATTAAAGAATTTAAAAGATTTTTTTTTTTTTAATTGGGGCTGGAGAGCAGGGATAGCTCCGTAGTTGAGCGCCAGCTTCCCATGTACAAGGTCCTGGGTTCAATCCCCAGTACCTCCTAAAAAAAAAAAAAAAAAAAAAAAATTGGGGCCATGATGATGGAGTTGTTCTTCATCATACCTAAGGAAAGGCTTTGGTGCATTTGCCAGAAATTATGGACTCCTGATATGCAGGCACCTGAGTTTGTAATAATATCTGGGTAATATTGTATGCATAGTACATATTTGTAATGTACCTATGGTCAAGGTTCTCTTTCATTTTTGACAGAAACCTAACTCAAGCTAGTTTAAACACAGAAGGGCTTCTATGGTCTGTAAGTGGCAAATGCAAGATTGCTGCTGACTTCAATTACAGCTAGATTCAGAGTCTTACCTTCTCAGATCTTGCTGGTTTGGGCTATATTCTCTTACAGGCTTTCTCCACATGGTGGCAAAGATGGCCATCTGCAGCTCGAGGCTTACAATTTCCTCGCAGCTAGTGATCCCAGCAACAGGAGTATGTGTTTTTTTTTTCAACATTGTCAGCATAAGGACTGTGATTGCCACCGCTTGGTCCTTCCCTGCACCAATCCCTGCTACCACAGTTGTGCAGTACTCTGATTAGGTCTGCACTGCTGTTTACTCCTATAGTGATGGTTGTGTAGTGGTATGGGTGAAAGTTTATGCATAGTGGTGAGGGGTGTGAAATCAGCCCCACCTGATCTATAAGAAATGGAATCCCCACAAGAAGATGGGAAGGAAGAGTCTACTGGGTCGGAAAAAAAAAAAAAAAAAAAAAAAGCCAAAACTATAACCATTACAGTCCACTACCAAAACTAAAGTGGCTTTTTGTGTACAACATGTTGCATTTTTGCTCACAAAAATTATTTCAGATCTCAATATGCACTTGTGTCTCGAATTCTTAAACTATAGAATTATCTCCAAAAAATTATTATCCTTTTTGTGATTTATGAAACCTTTTTGTACATGGATCTAACAATATTATAGTTCAAGGATCAGTTCTAGGGATGTAGATGTGGCTCAATCGATAGGGCTCCCGATTACCATATGGGAGGCCCCGGGTTCGATTCCTGGGGCCTCCTGGTGAAGGCAAGCCAGCCCGCACGGCAGGGTGAGCTGACGCAGCAGGACGACCCAACAAAGGGAGACAAGCAGACACAGAAAAACGTACAGCAAATGGACACAGAGAGTACAAGCAGCAAGGGAGGATAAAAAAAAAATAAATAAATAAAATCTTAAAAAAAAATAGGATCAGCTCTACAAATAGAATTTCTCAAGAAAATAATCTATTGTAAATATAATGTGAAGTTTTATGATTTATGCAAAATGAATCACAAATATTTCTGATCAATGGCTCTATGACTTCAATACCCATAGTTTTTTGTTTGTTTTGCTTTTGGCTTTATTGCTTGCTCATAGACTAATTATTTTACCTTTGTCTAAAGCAGGTATTGTAGCCCAAGACACCATACAAATGCTAAGTGACTAGATTTTGGAACTCATTTAGAGAACTTCCCTAATTTTCTTCCTGATTTCCATTTTGATTTGTAAACTATAAACGTATTCTCTACCTCCCATGTCACTCAGAGCCATTTCATTATGTTTACAGAAGTAGGTATTCAATACATGTTGTATAGAGCGCAGTAATCTATGGTAGTGAGGATCTAAGCTTTGGAGACAATTAGAAGGAGATTCAATTCCTAGCTCTGTTCCTTGATAGCTGTGTGATCTTGGAATAGGTAATACTTACCTCACAGGGATTTTGCAAAGAATAAAAATGAGGTTATTTTTGTAAAAAGCTTAACAGGGCTTGGCAGATGGGAAACATTTAATAAGTTGTACTTATTGTTGATCCTATGCCCTTTGCAACAGGCTAAAATTGCTATTTCTTTTTCTTCCTTCGAAGCATTCATTGTAGTTTTTAAGTTTTCTATTTCACTATATTTCTTATTCTAGTTTCTATCTTTTGATCACTGAAAGAAAGTTTATTTGGACAATAAAAGATCCTAAAATATCTCAAAACCTCACCTGAGGAAAAACCTGCTGCCAATGCAAAGTACCAAAAATGTGTTGGCTTTTATAAAGGGAGTTTATTTGGAGTAAAAGCTTACAGTTCCAAGGCTGTGAAAATTGCAACTCAAGGCACCATAAAAGGTGCTTTCTCACCAAAGCCAGCTGCCACATGGTGAAGCAAGAGGGCCGTCAATCTCTGCTGAGGTCTCTTCCTTTCTGCAGCTGTAGGCAAACCTGGTATAGGGCTTGTCTCTTACTGGGCCTCCTCTCTCAGTCTCAGAGTCTCTGCTCTCTTCCCCAGTTCAGCTGTAAGTTATCAGCCATATGGTTCATTTCTCTCTGGGCTTCAGCTCTTTGAGCCTCTCAGGGACTTCTCTCCTTACAGCTCAGCTGTGGGCAAAACTGGAGTCCTTTCTGTATTCATTGCAGGATCAAATATGGCGGCTTCCTTTATCTGTGTCGGTCTTTCTCTGTTTCTCCATTTATATCAGACCTAGTCAGAGGGTGGAGACCCAAGCTGGTTCATGCCTCACTAACAAAGTCCAGTCGAAAAAGCCCTAAAGCAATATTATCAAGTAATCTAAGCAAAGAACCCTCAACTGAATTTAATGCATACAAAGGGTATCCCATAATCTTTCTCTGCTTGGGATTCATAAAATAATCTCAAACTGCCACAGAGAGTAAAATGAATTTTTTTCAAGTCAGTTTTGTTTAGAGTTGGTTTTTAGAATGGGCAGTTATGACATATGTGATACATAAAGAGATGACCTATCTGAAAAATACATAGATGACCACAATTGCGAAACTGTAGAAACTTATCGGCCAGAGGAACCTTAGTTGAGTCTCCCTATCATTGTTGCATATTATCTTTCATGGCGTTTTTATGCAAGAGAAAAAAGATGAAGAAAGGAATATTGTGAAAATATAGGAAGCATAAAAATAAAAAATATTCCCACACTGAAGAATGAATAATGTTTTTAATTGGGATTGTGCATGGGTGTGCTGCATATGTGATAAACATTCTATACTGAATTGGTTAAAATGCTTTCAAGTTGAAAAATACTGCCTCAAGTCTACATTGCATTATGTTTATACTTTCTTTTTTTACCAGAAATTTAAATAGGTAGGTAGTTAAAGCTATCAAAGTATTACTGCAATACTCTTACCACACTAAGTCTATTATTAAAATAGTTGCTAAAAACTTTCTTAATGTTATTAACAAAAGAACCTGGAAGTGAACACCTGCTTTTACTTTCATCCCTTTTGTTATTTGCTGTCATATTCCAGTGAAATTTGGTCGGTTTTAGAGATTTCTCTTAGTATTTCACATTTATTGAACATTAGAAACTGGAAATTTTTGGATATTGTTGGAATATCCAAACATTGCAAATGTTGGAAATTGTAAAGGATAAAAATTTTAGTCATGTCCCTGACCAATGAGTTTTACTCCAACTGGATTTTAAAAATACACTTTTTCTTAGTCATGATTGCTCAGAGAACCTAATGTTTCCCTTAATAAGATAATGTTACCATGCATATTGAAAATAATCAGACTCAGATCTTAACTGAACCCCAAACCTATTCAAAGACTTATCCATTAAATGCTGTTAAACTTGCTAGCTTCATCTCAAGTTAATTGAATGCTAAAGGTTTAATTCACTTCAGTTGTCAAGTATTTATTTTCAGTACTTCAGGGCAAATGACCAAAGACAGGGATACATGGTTTAAAGAAGGATTAGAGTTGTGGAAATAGTTGTTGTTTCATGTTTCAAAGAGTGCTTCTATGTCTTTGAATGATAGCTTAAGCTGCTTATTTTGTTTGACACGTTTTTTCAGCGGCAGCTGTTGATAGCATCTCTGTTTTGGATATCTGCTTTTATTTCCTTTCACTGACTTTGTTGGCTTAGTTTCTTTTATACTTCCAGCCTCTTCTCACCCTGCACCCCAACCTAGTTTCTAATGTATCTTTCTTTGCTTTCTTCACACAGGAAGTTTTTTTTTTTTTTGAGAAACTCTAACGGACAGTTTGAGGGCACTGGTAGAAGACATATAGTTGAGTAACTCCATGGTTACATTCACTGTGCTAAGTAACTAGATTTTGGAACTCATTTAGAGAACAGTCTCTTGGAAAGAGGTTCATTTGGTAAACCTTTAGTCTAATAGACCCTAAGGAATCTCTCCTTGATTTCTTAATATATAGAGATTAAAATAGAAGCAGAAATATCAATGTGAAATAAGATGTATTTCTCACAAAAGCACACACATCTAATTAATGACAGCTTACTACAGATTATCATGGCTATCTAGACAATACGTTAAAGAAAGACTTGTCTTATAAAACCATCTGGGATGGGTTCACTGGAAATGGCATCCACACCACAACTCTTCCTGCATATCAGTCTCTTCATTCCAGTGTTTGTAAGGGCATATATGGTAAATTAAACTATTATGGAATTTATTAAAGGTTTTATGAATTTATGAAGGCTATATATTTTATAAGTGAAAATAAAGCATTCATATAGACATATGATTTTATCCATGTCAAAAAAAGTGCACAGGGAAAATACTAGAAGAAAGTACATAAAATGATAACAATGATTGTCTCGTGATATTTCCCCTTCATTCTATTTTCATATCGTTTTCAATTTCTCTCTGAGTATTATTTTTATAATTTCCAGAAATTAAATAAAAATTATTCTTTCATCTTTTCCATAGAACTGTATATGGTATTTTGGTATACAATGACTATTGTAATGGTCCCAGAAGAATAATTTAACATTTTATATCTGGTTGTGCATTTCAGTTTATTCAGCATACCAACTTTAAACAAGTGGTCTCCAAACTTTTCTTGCATCTTTTATTTAGTTATAAATTATATATATGCATTACAGTACTGATATATAATGTACAATGTACATTATGAAGTATATGAAAATAGACATTTTAAAGGATGAGATAAAAATATAGACATTTACTTAATTGTTTCTTCCATACACCAGAGGATTGTCTTGTATAGTCCTGAAGGACACTCACCAGACATGGGAGAACATTGCCTTAGAAAACTAAAAAGTCAAATAACATTAGGGTTTTAATTTTTTTTTAATATTTCATAGTAAATAGTAGAAAGAAAATGAAAGCCAAAGTTTTTCTTTCTCTCTTTCTCTCTTTTTAACTTTAGAGATCAGATTTATTTGGAGAAAACAAAAACCCACAACCCAAAGAATGGGGATTTTATATCTCAAGACATCTGCCAGGTAATAAATCTACAGATTATCAATCATTTTCATAGAAGATATTTTTATACAAATTTTACATGTATTCAGGAATTGGACATAAATCAATCCCTGTTTCTGTCTTAAGAGTGGGACAAGGTAGGTGAATGAGAAAGAACAGTTTTGCATATAACCATTTGGAAGGAGAGTAGACTTGAAGAGGGCAAACTCTACCTTTCCATCTTCTACAGCAATAGTTAAAAAAAAAACAAAAAAAAAAAAAAACAACTTTCACCCTTAGTTAGCTTTCTCTAAAAGCCCACTTCGTAGCTACTAGCCAACCCAGTCCAATTATTTAAAATTAATTCACTTGGAATATCTTTTATGTCCACTTGGTATATGATTCATTATGCCCACTGCTATAGCACATGCTAACAAACATCATGCATGGTTGGACAGGGTCTAACCTAGGGCTGATGTGAGAAAGGCTTGCAAACAAGAGACCGAGGTGTCATTTCTCTGCAGGTAACAGTACTGCTCATGGTCGAAAGGACACCATCTACCAAGCTGACCCCAACAAAAGTGCACATAAAAGCAGGCAACTTAAGCTCTTTTGTTGCAAGAGAAACCAGGACCTCATTAAATAGTTCTCTCCATCATTTATTCTCTCAAGGGAAGCTAAAAAACAAACAAACAACAACAAAAAAAACCACACATTGGTCTAGGCCACATTATAAATCCAAGCTCTGGGATTTCAGTAGAGAGAGAAGGAAACTTGTAAAATTAAAATAAAAAGAAGGAAACGGATGTGGCTCAAGCGATTAGGCTCCCATCTACCATAGCGGAGGTCCAGAGTTCGATTCCAGGTAAAAGGTGAGCTGGCCCACAGGAAGTGCTGGCCCATGCAGGAGTGCTGGCCTGCGCAGGAGAGCTGGTCTGCATGGAGAGCTGGCGCAGCAAGATGATACAACAAAAAGAGACACAGAGGAGAGATAATAAAAGATGCAGCAGACCAGGGAGCTGAGGTGGTGCAAGAGGTTGAGCACTTCTCTCCCATTCTGGAAGGTGCCAGGATCAGTTCCTGGTTGCCTCCTAAAGAAAAGACAAGTAGACACAGAAGAACATACAGAGGGCAGAAAACTGGAGCAAAAACAACGAGGGGTGGGGGAGAAAGAAAGAAAGAAACCTTAAAAAAAAAAAAAAAGAAAGAAAGAAAGAAAGAAACCAAGGTTGTAAGAAATGCTCCCAACCACCCAAGACCATCAATCCTACAATTTTCGGACCTGTTAAAGGGGTCAAAGAATCAAGAATAGGAATGGATGGAGGGAAGGAGAGTCCAAACTTCAAGGGGCCAATTTGCTTGAGAAAAGCAGTGATATCTCATTTGATGGCTCCCAGTGGCTGAGATATAAGATATCTAAGAGAATGGGTATGTGACTTAAATAGAAGCTGGTTTTTGGAAAGGCCATAGTAAAGAGTAGTATGAGGAACACAGGACAATGATAATGAGACAAAAGTTTTAAAGCTTCGAAGTTTCAAAAGAATGTGGATCCATAGCAGGGGTTCTTAACCTTTTCTGTTCCATGGACCCCTTTGCCAGTCAGGTGAAAACCACGGACCCCTTCTCGGAATGTAGCAGCAGATAGTTTTATGGCTCTCAACTAGCGGGTCTAACAATTACTGTAATTTCAAAGTATGGATAAGCGCAAGCGATTTTTCGACTGTAATGTGATATGAAATAAATACTACTGTAATTTATTGCATACATTCATAAGCGAAGGAAATGCTAAATTTCAGTTAGAGGTCAGAGAAAATAAAGATAATAAGTTGATTTTTCTTTCAATTCAAGCTCACAGACCCCTGAAATTTTTCCACGGACCCCTTGGAGGTCCGTGGACTCCTGGTTAATAACACCCAGTATATAGGATAGTGTTTTGTTTTGTTTTGTTTTGGGATAGTGTTTTGAAAGGGCAAAATCAGGACACATAAAAGACTGGGGAATTCCCCCAACCCTCAAGTGCTTCCTGATCCAGGAAATAACTAATTATGTGTTTACAGGAGGGCACACCATTTCCCTATTACCTGGTGCAAAAGAATTCCTCACCTCACAAAACTTCTTTTCAAATCATGACTTTCACATTTAATTTGATCACAGAGCAGTCTTATTCCTTCATGGCCTGTAGACTCACTTGCAACTACCCCCTTGGGGGGTAAAAATGAAAGAATTCCCCCTAGGTGGGCCTCCAAACTTCAGAATTAAATAAGAGGAAGGACTGGCAGCCTCCTGGAGGCTAAAACGACATCAGAGACTATTTAACCTATCTTTCCAAGGATGGAAAAATTATTTAGATAATGTTTTAGAATTAATATATGCCACAACAGGATAGTAAGAATTAAAAAGGTAGAACTCTCACCCTTCCTTATACTTGCCTTACTGTCCAACCAGATTCCAGACACTAAATCACTGTTAATACTATTTCTGCTAAATGGAGGTCCCTAGGCTCTAATCACACAGGCAACTGCATGGTGTCATAAAAATGCACAACTCTTCCTTTAAAATCTGTATGCCTCCTTCTCTCTGGCTATACTGGCGATTCTCCAGTTAGTTCAATACTTTATTTTTTTAATTTTACCAGGAGGTCCCAGGGATCAAACCTATGGTAGATGGATGCCCAACCACTTGAGCCACATCCGTTTCCCTTATTTTATTTTATTTTATTTTATTTATTTTATTTTATTTTTTTAAGTTCAATACTTTAAAGGCTGCAGCAGCATGCAAAAGAATTTCATTTCATTTCATGTTTTATTTTGTTTTGTTTCTGTTTTTAAGTTAAGGAAGGTCTCCAGGAGAGAGTATCTTGTCTGGATAGAGGTTTGATTTGTTCTTGAATGTTCCAGGATGGATTGAAACTAGGAGAAAGCAAAGGATATTTATTCTGTGTAATCTTTCCCGTCTTTTTCATCTTCACCATCAATTGAGAGAACAGCATACTTGGTTACAGAACTGAATTTAGAGGCTGGATTTTCCTGTTTTCTTTGGCTCAGGTGCAGATCTGGAGTCTTGATCCTTTTTGCTTTCCTATCAGACTCCTTCCAGTGGTCTTTGCTCTCACCATCTCCTGGACCACAAAAGGACTTTGGCCTTTTGTGACACTCACCCCATCTCCCTTGTGTTCTCTCTCCTTGCTGGTCCTTCCTCAAACGGTTGAGCTAAAGCTACTTTCCCCCCACTACTTGTATGAGAGTGCTGCTCTGTGTCTGAGCTCTGAGATGGAGCAGGAGGATTTGAAATTCACTCCACACAAGCATTCTCCTTTGGTGGAGGGGCTGGCATTACCTTTAAAGGCTGATCAGGTTTGGGAGGCTTAGAAGTTGGAGAATGACAGTCTTCTTCCTTACTGAGTGTTTCATTTTCCAGAGACTTCTCTCTCTCCTCGGTGTATCCTGACCTGACTTACTTCTGCCAGATGTGAAGGAGGTCTCAGTCTGTGATGACTCACTTCCTGTCCTTGACTGTTCCCATTCCAGGGTTTCTTCACTTTGCCAACTTGGGTGTCTTTCCTGAGGCCATTGTTCTAGTTTTGGCTCATCCAGCTGATACTGCAATTTATCCTGTTCCTTTTGGAGCTATTCTTCTCTTTTGCATTCTCTAGCAACTGTTTCAACAGGCTTTGCCCCTCCGAAGATAGAAGATGCTCTCCTGGACAAGGAAGTGCTAGCAAAGGAATAATCTTCCTTAGGAGTACTCTGATGCTTTAGATTCAGTTTGGGTCTTTGGAAGGGACCTCTATCATCAAGCCTATAATCATCTCAAGAGTAATCATCTCTGGAGTTCCACAACCCATCATCCCATCTGTCTTACCCGTCTTCATAGCGATCCCCACCTCCTCTGTAGTCATCATCCCTGCACTATCCAGTGCCAAATGCTCTTCTGTCGCTGCCTATCCTGGAGTCATAGCCTCTATCATAGTCTCTGCTGCCCGGGTCATCATAGCCATCTCAGCACCCAAATCAATCCACACCCATCCTGATACCCTTCATGATATCTGTCATTATAATGGTCTGAATCATACTTAACACCAAAGCTATCATCACCTCTTCTAGGCGGGTGGTCATCAAAGCTGTCTGTGGCAGGACAGGCCCTCCAGTCATATCTGTTTTGCCAGAACCCCAATTTCTTTCTCTGCCAAAAGAATGATCATTCCTGTCTTTATCCTGTGCTTGATCAGCAACGTCAACTCAAATTCTCCTGTTACCTTAGTGACTTTTCATTAAGGCTCAGGACACTGAGCAGGAAATCCAGGTCCTCAAATTTGGCATAACCAAAGCCATTCAACCTCTCTGGATTGCTGGGTTCATGTGGTAAACCTACTGCACTGATATTTTATCCTCTAAAGAATTCCTTAATGAAGTCTTCTGTCACATCGTAGGGCAGATTCCCTAGAAAATCAGGGTAGAGTGGTGATCTGGGAAGATGGCTCCAGTTGATTTTGGGCTCCCAAGCAGCCCATGGAGCAGTGGGAAGGATAAAATGGTCAATTGGAGGTGCCCTATACACATTGTCATCATTACCGTGCCAAGTGGTTGAAACATCTCCTTCCAGATTGTCGGTCTCATCAGCCCAGCTGACTGGTTTGGGAACATAGGTGCTCCTCCACCAGTCACCCATCCTCAGCCTGTTAGAGATAGTCTTCCCCTTCTTATTCTTCTTTTTTGCTGAGGCCTCCATGTTTGGAGAGGGAGAGAGAATGCAAAGGTCATTCTATTTTTGAGAATTGAGTTTACCTACTGTTTAGGTTCAAAATTTGGATTCCCAACTTGAAATTATGTTTTATAAAGTGCTAGGAAAACTGGATCTCCATTTGCAAAAGAAAGGACCTCCTAAATCACACCTGATACAAAAATAAACTCAAATTGGATTAAAGACCAAAATATAAGAGCCAGAACTATCAAACATCTTGAAGAAAACATAAGGGAGCATCTTCAGGACCTGTGTGAGGCAACGGTTTCTTAGACTTTACATCCAAAACACAAGCAATAAAAGAAAAAATAGATAAATGGGACCTCATCAAAATTAAAAACTTTTGGGCAGCAAAGGACTTTAGCATGAAAGTAAAATGACAACCTACACAATTGGAGAAAACATTTGGAAACCACATATATGATAGGGGCTTAATATCCAGAATACATAAAAAATCCTACAACTCAATAACAAAAAAGACAAACAGCCCAATTTTTAAAAATAGGCAAAAGCCTTGAATAGATATTTCTTCAAAGAAGATATACAAATAGGCAAAAAGCACATGAAAAGATGTTCAACATCATTAGCCACTAGGGAAATGCAAATCAAAGTCACAATGAGATACCATTTCACACCCACTAGAATGGCTTCCATTAAAAAAAAACAGAAAATTATAATTGTTGGGGAAGATACAGAAAATAGGACCACTCCTTCATTGCTGGTGGCACTGTAAAGTGATGCAGCTGCTGTAGAAGACAGTTTGGTGGTTCCTTATAAAGTTAAGTATAGAATTACCATATGACCTGGCAATTCTACTTCTAGATACATACTCAAAACAATTGGAAACGGGGGCTTGAACAGATATTTGTGTACCGATGTTCATGGTGGCACTACTCACAATTGCCAAAAGATGGAAGCAACCTCAGTGTCCATCAGCAGATGAATGGATAAACAGAATGTGGTATATAATAAAATGGAATATTAATCAGCTGTAAAAAGGAATGAAGTTCTGATACATGCAACAACATGGATAAACCTTGAAGACAACGTGTTGAGTGAAGTAAGCCAGACAAAAAAGGAGAAATATTGAATGATCTCACTGATATGAAATAATTAGAATAAGCAAACTCAGAGTCTGTATCTAGAATATAGGTTACCAAAGGATGATGTAGCAATAGGGAATGGGAAGTTAAGGCTTAAAATGTACAGGTTCCGGTGGCAGATGTGGCTCAAATGGTTGGGCGTCCATCTGCCATATGGAGGGACCTGGGTTCGGTCCCCGGGACCTCCCGGTAAAATAAAAAATATATATATAGAAGGCGCATGGGCTTCTATGTGTGCCGGTGAGCTGCCAGGCCCCAGGAGCCATGCAGCAAGATGATGACCTAACAGGAGAGAGAGACGCAGGGGAGAGTCAAGACGAGATGCTCCAAAAGCTCCAAAAACCTGGAACTGAGGTGGCGCAGGTGGCAGAACACCTCTCTCCTACATCGGAGGTCTTCAGGATCGAATCCTGGTGAAGACTGGAGGAGAAGGATGAAAAGAGATGGCAGGAAACAGACACAGAAAATTGCCCAGTGAATGGACACAAAAAACGTCAAATGGGGAAGGGGGGTTTAAAATGGATAAAGTAAATAAATAAATCTTTAAAAAAAAAAGAAAAGTACAGGTTCCTATTTGGAATGATGTAAATGTTTGTACCGGATGGTGGTGATGGTAGTACAACATTGTGAATATAATGAACAGCACTGAAATATAACTGAATGTGCTTGAAAAGGAAAATATTTGATTGTATATATGTTACTAGAATAAATTTTTTTTTAAAAAAACCACAGAACTGAACAACACAGCGAATCCTAAGTAAAACCATGGACTATAATTAATACTATTATAAAAATGTGCTTTCATGAATTCTGACAAATGTACTACACCAATGCAAGGTGTTAATAATAGGTTTATGAAAATCCTGTATTTTATGCATGATTGTTCTGTAAACCCACAACTTATCTACTAAAAAATTATGTTTTACAGAATTTTATAGGACATGCTGGAAGTCTAAAAGAAACTGACAGCCACAGCCAACATTCTAGAAGACGTGGGCAGCGCAAGGATAGTACATGTCTTAGACTTACTTTGGCTCATGCTATCTTTCACTGTGAAAAGACAATTAATACTGGGTTGAGGGAAAAGATTTTTTGCCTGCTACTTTTAGCCTTGTAGAGCAGTAGGGAACTCTTCCTCAAGCATAAGGAAACATTTCAGGAACTCAAAAGATATTTCTAATCTTAGCAATCTCCATTTTCTGGCAGGCATACCAATAAGGGGATGGGAAATTAATATTGAAGCCACATAGAGGGGAAAACATTTAATGTCCTTGAAGAAAAGAAACCTTGTTCACTGACACAATAAGATATTATGGAATGAGGTTTACCAACTATTAAATTTGTATTTAACAAACCAATTGATATTGGGGAAATAACCTAAATATAAAAGATTAGGGAGGTAATAAACTGAAAGGAAATTCCAATCATCTTCTCTCTCTTTTTTTTTTTTTTTCCACAAAGAGAATCTCTATCAGCAACTGATAGTTGATCTTGCATTTAACCTCCTTTTAGAGATTGAAGGTTAGAGATAAGATTGACAAACTTCCACCATTTTTTAAAAAGATTCAGCTCAAATATTACTTGGAAGTGAAGTTTTCGTTAATGCCACCATGTAATTTTTTTCCTTTTCCCCACAGCATATTTATAGCTCTATTTTAAAAGCGTTACGATATATTTTACTTGTTCATTTACACATAAAATGTGGCTGAGGCTATGTTGTTTTGGATCCATGGCATCTAGCACAGTGAAATGTTCAGTGTTCAGGTGAGGATAGTGGGGGCTCTTTGGAGCTACAGAGGAGACAATCTCTGTCATAGGGACAGAAATCCCTGCCTTTCCCCCTCCTGCTGTCCTCTAATCTTTCACCAGTGCTTCTCAATGACCAAACCAATTAAGAAGGCATAGTGCAAGGGAGTTTGTGAAAAGTCCGCTTCTCTTGGAAAAAAAGCAGAGTAGGGAAAGGACAAGGAATGGTTCTGAAAGCAAGCAACTAGATGACAGGCACATGCTCTATCACATCTTTTTGCTCTTTGCTGAAAAATTTCAAGTTCATAGCCATATGTGATAGGCTTTTAGGAACAACAGGCGACATGACTTTTATAGTAACAATGTTTTAATTGATTTAGGACTAATTAGAAAAAAAGGATTTGAAAAACAGTTTAGAATATATCCTGACTTATGCAGGATTGCTACAAAATATCAAATTTATTTGTATATTCAGTAAGTAGTCAAGCATTTTTTCATAATTAAAGTTGCCATTAGTATTATGTAACAAACATGTAAACAAAAATTTCCTAGGGATAGAATTCCAGGAGAATTTATAGTCCTAAATACCTGGTTGCCTGAAAGTTAGAGTGCTATCCTGTGATATTGAAACAGATATTGGGACAGTTGGTGTAAACTGGAAAACAGTGTCTTTGTTACCGTACAGCTAATTATCACAATATATTCAGTTATCCAGTGGTAGGAAGTTGTACAGTTTAACATTATTGCAGAACATATTCTGAATTAGGATTTAGCAGGGGTAAAGAGCTCCACTGATTACTCTCTTTCTAGGTGGGCCATTCTCTAAAAAGGGAAGAAATTCTGGGACTTTCTTCTTTAAACTGTTCAGTCTGTAGACCACTTAAAGGTAAGAAGGAGAAATAAATGACCTTGTATTGAAGTTCACCTACCTCAACCACTCCCACTTCCCTCAGTAAGGAAAACTTCTCTGGGGAAAGAAGAGCAAAAAAACCCTTTGATTCACTTCATTAATTCCTAGCTAGATCATTTTATGATCATGGAAGCAAGTGAATGGAGATAAGATTGAAGGTTAATGGTCCAACAAAAAGAGGGATGAAGAAAATGAGAGACTAAACAAGATCTAATTGATGAGTCTATGCTTAGAAAGTCACCATAAACTTTAGACTATAAATTAAACATCACATTAAGGCAGAGGTATTTTTTTCTGCCTGCAGAACTTTTAAAGGAAGTTATTTGACACCATTTAAAAATGGAAAGATTTTATATTAAAATTAAAATTCTAGCTTCTCCTGTAAACTGGGATGCTCTGGCAACACTGGGCCTTCATTGTGGCAGGGTAACCATTTTCTGGAGCAGGCCCTCTCCACTTTACCATATTCCCACCTTTACCTTGTTCAGTCACTGATACCACTTGCCTGGTCCCTGCAGACAAGCAATCGTCTGTTCTTTATTCTCTTCATTCTACACTGGCTAAGGATTTGTACTATCTATACTTTTATATTGAATCATGTGCTATACTTTTTTATTGAATCAGCTTCTGTGACACTTAGGAGCCATTTGTTAAGCCAGTAGTTGAATCAATGAAAGCTCAGAAATTCCAAAAAATATGTCCATGGGTACATCATTTAAAATTCTTTGTGAAAGGAGGGACAGGTGAAACTTATTGTGTGATTACATGCACAATCACATCTTTGCCTATAACTAAAAGGATTTAAGTTGACTTGAATTAGATTAGATGCTATAAGACTAGAACAATTAATAAAGCCAGAAAAAAAGGCAGAAAAAAAATTGTCATAAACATTAACTAGATGAGGTTAACTCAATGTTTGCATCTTCCTTTTTGTAGCACTTACCCAGTGATAATTTGTTTGATACTACAAACCTTTGCTAGACTGTAATCTCCTGATAGCAGGGACTCTGTCAGT
Source organism: Tolypeutes matacus (assembly GCA_026826555.1). NCBI lineage: Eukaryota > Metazoa > Chordata > Mammalia > Cingulata > Chlamyphoridae > Tolypeutes > Tolypeutes matacus. Next base: position 6,775,028 of record JAKSZT010054193.1, on the reverse strand, counting down.
CTTGCTCATTACCATATTCCAAAGTGCATAGCATAGAGCATTACTGGTTAAATGAATAAGTGAAAATATATCAAGAAGCTATTTGCTCAATTGCTGCTAAAGAAAAGCTACAGCAATGGGACATAACATTATTTTTGAGATTCCTAGCAGTCAGGACAGAGAAGCACACAAGAGTTTTATCCTGTGGTCTACACATATTCTGGGATTAGCACCTGTTCCAGAAAGCAGTATAAAACAAAGCAAAACAAAATAAAACTCTAGCTAAGAAAGTTGCCCTCGATTCCTGATTGTTATTGCCTAGAAGAGCAGGGTTCAGGATCCATATCACTGGCCTGGGTTTCAGGACAGGACTTTGGTCTTTTAGAGGAAGGAATACAGTCATAAGTAACTGATTTTCAAGACAGGAACCCAGACAATGAAGAACAAAATGCAAACCTTTTTTCTTGCAGTGAGAGTTTAGGAGATAACAGAATCCTGTTGCTCATACAGGCCAACAAGATTAGAATAGGGCAATCTTGAGTTGTAGGACGTTATCATGGCTAACGATCTAAACTTTCCACTTTCAGGATTGTTTCCAGAGTCTACAGAAGGATCAAGATTGCAGTGTCAGGGGAACAATCTAAGAACAGCATCAGACAGGCCATAAAAATCCTAAGGGCAATACCCAACTAGTTATTTCATCTCATCCAGTGCCTTTTTGTATTATAGTGATATGGGAGAAATGAAATAAAAATAATAAAACACCAGAAAGAAAAATGTGACATACTATAAAAATTTTGATGTAACTAATAGTGAAAAATGTTAGGTAAATCTAGACTTCTTTATTCTATGTATACTTGAATACTTTTTTGCTACATCCATGGAGCCATTTGGGCTCCCTCTGCTGGCATCTAATCCTCAGTGATGACAGTATTTTCAAGAATCTCTTGCAAAATTCCTGTGGAAGAAATCTCCATTGAAGATAGTTTTTGAGCCTACCAGTCTTAAATATTCAAATAAGTAAAAAACAAACTCACCAGAAAACAGAAGCTAGAAACAGGTCTGTGGAAATCTGATCAGACAGAGGTAGCTTGGTAGCTCAATAAGACAAAGACAAGCCAATCAAAAGAAAATGGACAAATGATATGAATAGATATTTCACAGAAAAGAAAGCATGAATAGCCAATAAACATTTGAAAATATAATCAACTTCATTGCTGATCAAAGAAATGCAAGTTAAAACCACAGTGAGATACCATTTCACATCCACTAGAGTGGCAAAAAAAAATTTAATTGGTCAATTTTGGATGTCAATGAGGAAGCAAAGCCCTCACAAACTCCTGATGGGACTGTAAATGTGATAATGACTTTGGATAGCAATTTAGTACTGCTAATAAATAAAAAATACTATTTCCAATAATCCAGTAATCCCACTCCTATGTATTTTGTTCTAGAGAAACATTTGCATGTGTACTAGCAGACCCATGCATGAGTGTTCTTAGCTGCACTGTTCATAACAGCAAAAGACTTGGAAGCATCCCCAGGGATAAAACTGTGGGGGATTAAAAAAATGGAATGCTATAAATCAGTGAAAATAAATGAACTACAAGTAAAGGCATGAATCAGGATGAAACTCTAAAAAATGCTCAGTGGGGGAAAAAAAGCAATCACACAAAAAGTACCCAGAGTATTGTTTTAGTTTGCTAAAGCTTCTGGGAGCAAAGTACCAGGAATGAGTTGGCTTTTATAAAGGGAATTTATTAGGGAAAAAGCTTACAGTTCTGAGACTGTGAAAATGTCCAAATCAAGGCACCATCAGAGATGCTTTCTCACCAAGGTCAGCTGCTGGCAGATCCTGGATTCCTGCCATGTGGCAAGGCAAAATAGTGGCTGTCTGTCTGGGTCTCTGCCTTCTCTTCCAGGCTGCTTTCTCTGTCAGCTTTGAGCTGCTCAATAGGCCTAGCCTCCCAAAGACTTCTTTCCATGCCTCTGTGCTCTGCTGATTCCAGCCTCTGCCCTCTCTCTCAACCTCTTGAGGCTTCTTTGTCTTTCTGCTCCCTTAGGTGATTAGGAGTCCTTTCTTACATGAAGGGTAAAAATGGAAGCTTTCTTTCTCTGTGATTCTGCTTTCATTTCTCAGTTTATATAAGCCCTCAGCAAGAGGTTAGAGATCCAACTTGGGTCAAGCCTCGCTGATGTAGTCCAATCAAAGGCCCTAAAGCAATGTAATCTAAAGTGACCTAATCAAGGCCCCTTAACTGAAGCTAAGGCAATCACAGGGACATACACACACAGGAGAGGACTAGTTCAAAGAACCTGATCTTTTCTGGGATTCACAAAACTTCAAATTGTTACAGTATGATTCTATTATATAAAGGACAAAGACAAATAAAACTAAAAATATATCATTTAGAAATATACACATGAGTAGCAAAAATTCTTTAAAAAGTTGAAAGTCAGGTGTTTATTATTATTCTTTAAATTTTACGTACTTGTATTTCACTCTTGCATTTATGACATATTTCACAGTAATAAAATAAAATAGAAAGTATTTATTTAATTGTATAATTTGTTAGAATAGGGATTATCCCCCTTACCTGGTCTCTGCTTCACATCTTTATGTGAATAGTCTTTCCAAACATGGTTTACAGCATAATCAAATCCCTGCTAGGACAACATCAATGGCTTCTTATTAATAATAGTATGGGATGATAGAGGACTCAAGGCCCTCCCTAGTCTGACAGGTGACCTTTCTTATCTTGTATGCTACCACATCATTTGGTGCACCCAAATTGGTCCACTCACTGATACCAAAACACATTATAAGTTTTCTCACTTCTTGGCCTTTGCTTCTGCCATTCTTCCTACCTGTTAGTTTTAATTCTAAAATTTAAGCTGTTTTTTTTTTTTTTTTTTTTTTTATTAACATAAGGTTAACTACCAGTGATAAGTATTTTGCATTTTTAAAAATAAGCTTTCTAGTTTTGAATATGGTTGTAAGAGCAAAATTGTCATGTCTAAAATGATAGACTTTAGTTTTAAATGAAAAGTTCAGATACCAGTGCATTTGCCTGTGATTATCTGTGATTATGCTTTTGACAGAACAATCTTCTGTTTGAGATGAGCATACCTTGTTTTTGAAATGATTATAGATATGTTAATATTACAAGATGTTAATATCAGACAAAAAAACATTACGCTAAGTGAAAGAAACCAGACACAAAGTGTACATATTGTATGACTCCATTTATATAAAATCTAAGTATAAATAAATTTATAAAGATGAAATTAGATTAGTGGTTATGTAAGGCTGGGAAAAGATAGAGGGATTGAAAAGTGATTGCTAAGGGGTGTGGAGTTTTTATTTTTGGAGTAATGAAATTGTTCAAAAATTTTTTGTGGTGATGAATGCACAACATTGTGATTATACTAAAAGCCATTAATTATAAACTTTGGATAGATCATATGATATGCAAATATATACTAATAAAATTGCTTAATAAATAAATGTGCAAGAATAGCCTGAAATAACAGCTATGTACGGCGGGGCGAGGATAGAGAGTTGAGAAGTGAAGAATTTTCTTGTTTATTTTTCTCTTTTTTGTTTATTATTATTATTGAAATAATGAAAATGTTCTAATAATGATTGAAATGATGAATGCACATCTATGTGAATTGTATGCTTTATTAATATGTATCAATAAAATTTATTTGTTTAAAAAATATGATTATAGAATTAGAGAGTCTGATCACTCATAGGACTTTCAGAACTGTAATAAAATTATTAATGCTTTGTATTTCTATAGTATTCTGTGGGTTTCAAAGCTATTCACTTAATTATTAGGGCATATCTCCCCTGTTTTATAGTTTAAGAAACAAAAGACAAGAGAGAATGTTTTAACAAACAAAATAGTTATAATATGGTAGGTGAGATAAGTTTAAACTATTGTATTAGTAGTAGAAATAAAAATGGCAATAATAACAATATCCTAAACATGAAAGACTGTAAAGTCCCAAGGTCTTCCTGCTACTGGAAGGACTTTATTTATGCAAAGTAAACATTTGCTGAGCACCTACTAAAATGTAAAACAACTCGAGGTGTAGTTCAGTGGGTTGAGTGCCTGCTTCCAATGTACAAAGTCCTGGGTTCAATCCCCAGTACCTCCTTTAAAAAATGTAAGGCAACTTGTTAGGCACTGACAGTGTTAAAAAGATTTATAATGATACAGTCTGTGTCCCCAAGAAGCTTACAATATAGGAGGGAAGAATCTACTAGTATTTTAGTTTAGGTATTTCAGGTATAGTTTTGTTTGTGGGCCAGAAGACTTGACACTCTATTCTGAGTTAAAGTGCTAAAAAGAACACTTACTATTTTTTCTTTACCATTAAAAGCCTTCAGGCTGCATTCAGTAAATTAGTAAGCACACCGAGGTAGAGGGAATGCACTGACTTACATATACTGGTGTCTTGTTTTTCATTTCAACATCATCTTAGTCCATTGGAGGCTTTAAATGAATGTTTATTACAATATTTATTACTATTGATTAAGATGATAGAAGATGATCATTGAGTTCCTTGCCACAATTAAAATGAAAATTCCTACCTCTTTTATGTGCAGGCATGTCTAGATGTTGACAATTCTGAAATTTACCGCTAATCAGAAAAATGATTGCATAATTCCTTAGGCAATGACAATCTTTTGCGAATGTGTCTGATTCTAAGAAGTGAGCACAACAACAGCTCTGAACTATTTATTATAAAGATCTTAGTCCCATGTACAGCTAACTGCGCACATTCTTTGAGCTTAAGTAACACTTGCAGTGTTTGCAGTACACATTTCTCAGCACAAATCTCCTCTTTGTCTTTTGATTTTATTACTATTCTGAAAATGTCAAATATTATATGCTAATGATAGCAATGGTGCAATAATTAGTAATAAAGGGAATTTTGTATTATGGATCCTTACATGAGTCCCAACAGAAAGAAATCAGAGGGGTATTTTGCTGATAAATGATTCTATCTGTTACCAAATAGGCAGCACTTTGAAGGAGATCACCCAGGATTAGGAATTGCTATTCTAAAGATTATTTTTATACACAACTACCACTCTTCCATAGTCAAGCAATCTAAAATGTATTGAGGTATTTTGAATTTTAGTGATTCTTTGAGATTCTCCAGACTAGGAATTACTAGCATTTAAAAAATAGTGACATGTTTCCTTTAGACAAAATCATACACAGTTAACCAATATATAAAACTAATAAAAGAGAGCTGTTATGGAAGGGTGTGGGAAATTCTTTATTTAACAAATGGAGAAAATAAGTAAGCTACATCATGAAGCTTTTATGAAAGGATGACTCACAGCTGAAAGAATTTGCACTTGACTGCTTAGGCAGAGTATTTTGTCTGAACAGAGGACAGTCTTGCAGTTCAGAACAAGAATGGTTAGAAACCATATTTCCCATTACCATCCCAGAAAATAGATTATTACAGTGGAAACATATCCAAATATGGCTAATATCTTCTATTTATATTAGCCACACAAATTTGTAAATAGTCTCAAGACTTCAAATTTGAAACACTCAGAGAAAATAATTATTATAATTTAAAATTATCTGCATTACTGTTCTGGTAATGGGGGAATCACTTGTATTGGACCCACACTCCTACAGATAACAATTTTAAACCCTAGGTAAAATATAATTAATACCTACTTGAAGGCACTAGAGAGTACCAAAAGCAGCTAGAAACTAGAGAGAAGTCAACTCTTGAAAGAAGGGAAAATAGTGGGATATATCTGCAATTTTTTATGTTTTTTTATTTTTTATTTTATTCGGCACTCCCCAATCTATGCTTGTTGGGGTAACTAGAACTCAAGCAAACAAAGCTACGGTGCTTTTGGAGCTGTCATAGCAACTGACAAGTAAAGGGAACAATCCTGAAAAAGAGGGAACCATAGAGGAAGAGTGACAAATTCTACATATAAATTCTGCCCAAAGTTTTAAGCAACCCTTTAACTATGCATTTATGTGGCCTCTCTCTAAGCCGAACTCAGCATATAAATGCATTACCTTCCCCATAGCGTGGAACATGACTCCCAGATGAGCCTTCCTGGCACCAGATTGCTACCAAGCACCAACTAGCAATGCAAATGGAAAAAGACCTTGACCAAAAGGGGGAAAAGGTAAAAACAAGTGAGTTTATATGGCAAAGAGACTTCAAAATGAGTCAGGAGGCCATTCCAGAGGTTACGTTTATGCATGTCTCAGCAGGATCTCATTGTCTGCCAAAGTAAATACTACCTCAAATAGTGGGGCTCCTGAGGGCTCTGGAAACATCCAGACAATAGTCAGGGCAGATAGCAAAGGAGTCTGATGCCTTGCTAGTGGGCCCTACTTTGGAATTTATGCTCCCTGTGTGACAGAGTTGGACTCAGTTGTGGTTTCCCTAAACATGACTCTTCTGATCCTTCTATTTGAGTCTATAATTAGTACTAGGGTTGATAGATGTACATCCAAGAGACTAAAATCTTTGGGCTATCCATGTGCCAGCTGGGCCCTGAATCTCAACAGAGTTGCAACACCTATTCTCTAGTTCATTGGACTCACCCAGGACAACTAACAAGGAGATGATGATGTACAATGACCATCCCAAGGAACCAAGAGAGTCTACAACTGCAAGCAAGAGAGTCTCATCCATCTGCCCCATGGAATCGAAGCCCCCTCTCAATTAGAGGTGGAGTGGGCATCACCATTCCAGAATCCTCAGGATTGGGGAATGAACTATGGACTAATGGAGACTTACTGGTATTTTACTATAGACTTAGTGTGATTCTAACAAGGGAAGAAATTACATTATTGATGTGGAGGCAGTGGTCACTGGAGGTTCTGAGGCAGGGAGAGGGAAAAACAGGTGAAATATGGGGGCATTTTTGGGACTTGGAAATTGTCCTGAATGACATTACAATGACAGACACAGGCCATTACAGATCTTGCCTTAACCTACAAAATTGTGTGGAAGAGAGTGTAAACTACAATGTAAACTATAATCCGTGCTTGGTGGCAATGCTCCAAAATGATTTCATCAATTGTAATGAACGTACCACATTATTGAAGGATGTTGTTAATGTGGGAAAATGTGGGAGGTATAGGAAGTGGGGCATATGGGAATCCCTTATATTTTTATGTCACGTTTATGTAAACTAAATATCTTTTTTAAAAAATATATTTATAAAAAACTCTCCAGAGTCTCTACAATGTAGCATACATAACCAGCGAAATTACCCTTCAAAACTGAAGGCAGAATAAAGGTATTTTCAGATAAACAAAAACAGAGGGAATATATCACCAGTAGACTTAAAGGAATATAATACAGTATGGAAATTTGGATCTTCAAAAAAGACTGAAGAGTGTCAGAAAAGGTAAATATGTAGGTAGAAATAAAAGATTTTTTTCTCATTTTTTTTTTAATTTTTGAAAAGGTAAGTGATTGTTTCCAAAAAACTAAAAATAGCAGTGTATTGTATGATTTATTATATATGTAGAAGTAAAAAGTATGGCAATAATACACAAAGACAGGAGGACAAAAGAAGAAGTGGAAACAAACCTTTGTAAGGTTATTACATTATATATGAACTTCAATAATACTGTTTAAAGGTAGACTGTGATAAATGTTAAATGCTAAGCCCAGGGTAACCACAAAAATAAAACAAAGAGGTATAGGTAATAATTCAATGCAAAGATAAAATGAAAAAAAAAAAAGATAAAATGAAATATTAAAAATAATCTGAAAGAAGACAGGAAAAGAAAAAACAAAGGAACAAAGAACAGCTGAGACAAACAGAAAACAAATATCAAGATGATAGACTTAAACCCAACCATATCAGTTATCACATTAAATGTAAATGGACTAAACATTCTAATTAAACCCACTGTATGCTGTCTCTTAAAAACTCACTTTTAAAGTTAAAACGCACTATATGCTGTCTATTAGAAACCCACTTTAAAGACACAGATTAAAATTAAAAAGTGGAATGGTTATATCATAAAATTGTGAATTTTCAGAAAGCTGGAATAGCTACATTAGTATTTGATAAGAAGATTTCAATATTAGAAATGTTATCAGAGAGAAAAAGAGATGTTTCATCATGAAGCTATGAAAAGACATTTCAAAGAAGACATAAAAATGCTAAATGTATAGACACTTAATAACAAAGCTTCATAATACTTGAAGGAAAAACTGACAGAATTGAAAGCAGAAAAAGAAACATCCACAATTATAGTTGGCAATTTTAATATATCTTTCCCCATAATTGATAGAACAAGTAGAAAGAACATTGGTAAGGATATAGAGGACTTGAACAATATCATCAATCATCCAAATTGCACTAATTGACATTTATAGAACACCATACACAACAACAGAAGAGTATATATCTTTTTAAGTTCATGTGACATTTTAACCTAGTTAGACCACATGCTGGGCCATAAAACATGTTTCGATAAATTTGAAACTATTGTAGATCTGATCAGAATGTAATTAAATTAGAAATCAATAACAAAATGGTACCTGGAAAATCCTCAAAACATTTGTAAATTAAACTTAAATAAGCTTTGGTTTCCTTGGGTCAAAGAAGAAATTACAAGAGGAATTGGGAAATATTTTTAACTAAATAATGTAAAACTAACATGAAAAATTGAAGAAACAGCTAAAGCAGGTTTTGGAGAGGAATTTTTAGCTTTAAATTATCATATTAGGGAAGCAGCTGTGGCTCAATCAGTGGGGCTCCCGTTTACCATATGGGAGGCCCCGGGTTCGGTTCCCGGGGCCTCCTGGTGAGGGCAGGCCCGCCCGCATGGCGTGGTTGGCTGACCCGGCGAGCACAAGCAGCAAGGGGGGGATAAATGAATGAATAAATAAAATCTTTAAATAAATAAATAAATAAATAAATAAATAAATAAATAAATAAATTATCATATTAGAAAAGAAGGAAGGTCTAAAATCATTGACCAAAATTGAACTGTAAGAAACTAAAAAAAAAAAAAAAAGTAAGTAGAAGGAAGGAGAAATAAAGAGAAGAACAGATATAAGTTAAATAGAAAGAAAGATCAGTAATTTAAAATTTTAACAAAGCCAAAAGTTTTCTTAGGAAGACCTTCAAAATTAATAGAACTCAGTAAACTAATCAAGAAAAGAGAGAGAACACAAATGACCAAATCAATAATGAAAGAGGGATTAGCACTACAAATTCTACAGACATTGACAGGATAATAAGGGGATATTATGAACACTTTATGCCAAGAAAAATTTTGATGACTCAGAGGAAATGGACAAATTCTCTGCAAAATACAGCCTAATAAAACTGACCCAAAAGGAAAGAAAAATCCTGAATGGCTCTATATCTATTGAAGCAATTTATTTCTTGGGGAGTGGCTGTAGCTCAAGTGGTTGTGTGCCTGCTTCCCATGTATGAGATCCTGGGTTTAATCTCTGGTATCTCCAAAAAACAAACAGACAAACAAATGAATAAAACAACTCTCATAGGGACCGGATGTAGTTCTAATGGTTGAGCACCTGGTTCCCATGTACAAGGTCCTGGATTCAATCCTCATTACCTCCTAAAAAAAAAAAAAACTTCTCAAAGAAAACTCCAGACTCATGGTTTCATTAGTGAAATATATCAAATATTTATAAAAGAAATTACAGAACGCTTACACAAACTCTTTCAAAAAAAAGAGGAGGAGAGAATACTTCCAAACTCCTTTTATGAGGCCAGTATATCCCTAATACCAAGACAAAAAAGACATCATAAAAAGAAAGAAAATTATAGACACTTATTCTTTTTGAAATTAGTCATAAATCCTTTTAAAAATGTTAGTAAGTTGAATTCAGCTGTTATAGAAAGGATGATAAAACATGATCAAATAAGGTTTGACCCACAAATTTAAGATTGCATTGACAACAGACTTTCGGGAAGATGGCAGACTGGAAAGACACGGGACTCTCTTCTTTTCCAGAAAAATAGCTAGAAAAAACTTCTAGGGTTTAAGACACCGGGCGAAGGCTGGACACCAACCAGAAGGAAGAGGAGCAAAGGAAAAGAATCACGACAGCAAAATTTTGAGTTAAAAGCAGCAGCTGCAACTGTTGGCATCCTCCACCACCTTATAGGTACTTTTGAATTCTCAGGGTTAGGGTCTGGTGGCTACAGACAAAGACGACCCAGGATTCCACCTCCCCTGGAAAAGGGGAGAGAGAAGGAAAAGCCTAAGGCTGAGTCATCTTTTGATCCATAAATTTGGTCTGCTGTGTCCCATGAGTCTTCCAGGCTGGGAGTGGGTATTTTTGTCTTGGGAGCTGGTAAGGGACTAAAGATATCCAACCCTATAATCTCCCTCTCTACCGACCAGGAATGGTTGTTGAAGACACAGAGGGGAGAAGAATTAGTCCCTACTCAGGAAAAGGAGGGGGCTGCCAGCAAAGGTAGGAGAACTGCCTCTAAGAAAGTTTGAATTATGAGGCTCTGAGCCTCCAGACAGGATCTTCTATCACATTGATCCAGTCCATTTTGCAGCAAACACACTCTGGCCAAGCATTGAACTGAGATGGCTGTCAAAGCTCGCTGTCTTCTGGTGAACTAAGGAAGTGCAGTGAGGAAATTATATGTAAATAAGAGAGGCTTTTTCTGGCCTTCACAGCCTCCCTTCCCAAGGCACTTGGAAGTGGGTCTGCAACCCATTATTGGGCCCAGAGGTCAGATTTGACCAACTAACAGGGACAATCCTAAAGATCCAGATCATGTTAAACCAAGAATCAAAGAACAGCAGTAACACACAGCCTCCTACCACTATATCCCTATGAAAGAGAAATTGAGCATCTGAGTAAACTCACCATTCTAATCAGATGCCTAGACATCAGCAAAAAATTACAATCCATACTAAGAAATGGGAGAAATGGCCCAAGAAAAGGAATATATCAAACCCCAGAAAAGACACAGGATTTGTGACAACTATCAATGAGATGCACAGAAATTTCCAAAATCAAATTAATCAGTTGAAACGCAATATGTATAGAGAGATAAAGGACATCAGGAAAACACTGAGCGAGGACAAAGAAGAATTTGAAAACCTGAATAGAAAAGTAACAGAGCTCATGGGAATGAAAGACACAATAGGTGAGATCTAAAATACATTAGAGGCAAACAACAGCAGACTCAAAATTATATAAGAATGAATAAGTAATACAGAAGGGAGAACAGCTGAAATTGAGAGAAAAAAACAGAGAGTGGAAAGAATGGAAAAATTGAGTAGGAGCTCTGGGAGTTGAATGAAAACACAAAAGGCAACAACATATGTGCCATGGGAGTTCCAGAAGGAGAAAAGAAGGGAAAGGGAGCAGAAAGACTATCTGAGGAAATAATGGCTGCAAATTTCCCAACTTTCATGAAAGAAATGAACTTACATGTCCAAGAAGCACAGCATACTCCAATAAGAATAAATCCGAATAGACCTACTCCAAGACACATACTATTCAGAATGTCAATGTCAAAGATAAAGAGAAAACCCTGAGAGCAGCAAAGGAGAAGCAAACCATCACTTACAAGAGAGGCCCAGGAAGACTTAGTGCAGATTTCTCATCAGAAACTGTGGAGACGGAAAGACAGTGATATGATACAATTAGGATACTGAAAGAGAAAAACTGCCAGCTGAAAATTCTTCATTCAATAAAATTGTCCTTCAAACATGAAGATGAGTATAAAATATTCACAAATGAACAGAAACTAAGAGAATTCATATAAAAGAATCCACCTTTGAAGGAAATATTAAAGAGAGCTTTACAACCTGAAGAAAAAGACAGGAGAGAGAGGCTTGGAGGAGAGTATAGAAGACAAGAATAGCAGAAAGGGTAACCAAAAGGGTAAAAAAAAAAAACAGACAAAATAAGATATGACATATGAAAACCAAAGAAAAAAAATGGTGGGAGTAAATAATTTACAATAATATCATTGAATGTGAATGGATTAAACTCCCCAATCAAAAGATTCAGGCTGACAGAAGGGATTAAAAAAACATGAGTCATCCATATGCTTCCTACAAGAGACTCACCTTAGGCCCAGGGATATAAACTGGCTGAAAGTGAAAGGTTGGAAAAAGATACTCCATGCAAACAGTAACCAAAAAAGAGCAGGGGTAGCTATAATAATATCAGACAAAACAGACTTTAAATGCAAAAAAGTTGTAAGATATACAGAAAGCCATTATATATTAATGAAAGGAACTAAACACCAGGAAGAAATAACAGTCATAAATATCTATGCATCTAACCAGGGTGCCCCAAAATGCATGAGGCAAACTCATGAAAAACTGAAGGGAGAAATAAACAATAATCCTTGGAGACTTCAACACACCACTCACACCATTAGATAGAACAAATAGAAGATCAACAAGGAAACAAAGAACTTGAACAATATGACAAAAAACTTAACAAACCAATCTCATTTAAATAGGTTGAATCTGTCATCAAAAAATCTCCCAAAAAAGAAAAGTCCAGGATCAGATGGTTTCACAGGTCAATTCTACCAAGCATTTTTTTTCAATTTATTTATTTATATTTTTTTAACTTTTACTGGGAGGTCCCGGGGATCGAACCCAGGTCCCTCCATATGGGAGACGGACGCCCAACCATTTGGGCCACATCCGCCCCCCTCTACCAAGCATTTTGAGAAGAATTAATACCAATCCTGTTTAAACTCTTTCACTAAATTGAAGAGAAGGGAAAATTACCTAATACATTTTATGAAGCCAACATCACCCTAATACTAAAGCCAGATAAAGACACTACAAAAAAATAAAATCATAGATCAATCTCTCTAATGAACACAGATGCAAAAATTCTCAACAAAATACTTGCAAATTGACTCCCACAGCATATCAAAAGAATTATACACCATGACCGAGTGGGATTTATTCCTGGTATATAAGTGTAGTTCAACGTAAGAAAATCAATTGATGTAATACAACACATTAACAAATTGAAGGAAAAAACTCACATGATCATCTCCATCAATGCAGAAAAGGCATTCAACAAAATCTGCATCCTTTTTTGATAACAACACCTCGAAATATAGGAATAGAAGGAAAATTCCTAAAGGATAAAGGGCATATATGAGAAACCCATAGCCAACATCATATTCAATGGGAAAAAGTTGAAAGTTTTCCCTTTAAGACTGTGGACAAGACAGGGATGCCCACTGTCACCATTGTTATTCAAAATTGTGCAAGAATTTACAGCTAGAGCAATTAGACAAGAAAAAAATTAAAGGCATTTAAATAGGAAAAGAGGAAGTAAAACTCTCACTGTTTGAGGTTGACGTGACCCTATATTTAGAAAATTCTGAAATGTCTACAAGAAAGCTACTTGAGCTAATAAATGAGTTCAGCAAAGTGGCAGGATACAAGATCAACACACAGAATCAATAATGTTTCTGTACATTAGTATTGAACAATCTGAGGAGGAAATTGGGGGAAAAATTCCATTTACAATAGCAACAAAAAGACTCAAATCCCTAGGAATCAATTTAACCAAGAAGTACAAGACCTATATGCAGAAAACTACAAAACAATGCTAAATCAACAAAAACCTAAACAAATGGAAAGACAGTCCATGTTCATGGACTGGAAGACCAAATACCGTGAAATGTCAATCCTACCCAAAATGATTTATAGATTCGATGCAATACCAATCAAAATTCCATCAACCTACTTTACAGAAATAGAAAAGGCAATTGCTGAATTCATTTGGAAGGAAAGTGCCCCTGTATAGCCCAAAGCATTCTAAAACAGAAGAGTGATGTGGGAAGAGTTTCACTGCCTGATCTTGAAACATATTACAAAACTACAGTGGTCAAAGAGCATAGTATTGGCATAAAAATGGGCACATCAATCAGTGGAATAGATTTGAAAGTCCAGAAATAAACCCTCACCTCTATGGCCAACTGGTGTTCGACAAACCTACCAAAGCCATGTTATTGGGGAAAACACTCTATTCAACAAATAATGCTGGGAGAACTAGGTACCTGTAACTAAAAGAATGGAAGAGGACCCCTATCTCACTCCCTATACAAGAATCGATTCAAAATGGATCAAAGACCTAAAAACAAAAGCCAGGACCATAAAACTACTAGATGAAAATGTAGGGGAACATCTTAAAGCCTTCATGGTAGGCGTTGGTTTCTTGGACCCAAAGCATGAGCAACAAAAGAAAAAATAGATAAATGGAACCTCCCCAAAATTAAACACTTTTGCACCCCAGTGGATTTTGTCAAAAGGGTGAAAAGGCAGCTGACTCAATGGGAAAAAATATTTGGAAATCATATAAGTATTTAATATCCATGATATATAAGGAGATCCTACAACTCAACAATAGAAAGGCAAACAACCCAACTAAAAAGTGGGCAAAAGACTTGAATAGACAAAAACACATGAAAAATGTTCAACATCACTAGCAATAAGGGAAATGTAAATCAAAGCTACAATAAGATATCATTTCACACCTATTAGAATGGCCACTATTAAAAACACAGAGAACTACAAGTGTTGGAGAGGATGTGGAGAGATAGGAACACTTATTCACTGTTGGTGGGAATGTATACTGGTACAGCCACTGTGGAGGATTGTTTGGCAGTTCCTAAAGAAGTTTATATAGATTTGCCATGTGATCTGGCAGTACTATTACTGGGTATATACCCAGAAGAACTGAGAACAGTGACTCAAACAGACATCTGCACACCGATGTTCATAGCAGCATTATTTGATTGTCAAAAGATGGAAACAATCCAGGCGTCCATCAACCAATAAACGGATAAACAAACTGTGGTGTATACAGATGACGATGGAATATTATGCAGCTATAAGAAGAAATGAAATCATAAAGCATATGACAACATGGATGAACCTGGAGGACTTTATGTTGAGTGAAGCAAGCCAGACAGAAAAGGACAAATACTTAATGATTGCACTACTATGAACTAAATATATTGTGTAATTTCAAGGTATTGATAACTGAATAGAGGTCACCAGAAAATAGAATGAGGTTAGAGAACAGAAAGCTGAGGGTTAATTTGTGCAGAATTGGTAAAAAGGATGTGTATTAATCTTTGGAAATGAATAGAAAAGTTGAAAGGACAATATAATGTTTGTAACTAGCAGTGCTCTTATATGGGTATGAAAGGGGTTCAAAGGGAAAGTCTAAGATTATTACTAAAAGGAAAGCTAAAATACATACCATGGGTATGTATAGAATAGTAATATAGCATGTGAAATATGAATATGGATAAAATTTCATATATAAGACCAATTTTCTTTGAAACTGAAGTAATATGCATTAATACCACAAGATGTTAATATCAGAACAAAAGAACATTATGCTGAGTGAAAGAAATCAGACACAAAGTACTACATATTGAATGATTCCATTTATATAGAATGTAAATATAAATCGATTTATAAAGATGAAATTAGATTAGTGATTATGTAGAGCTGGGGAAGGACTACTAAGGGGTGTGGAGTTTTTCTTTTTGGAGTAGAAAATATTTTTCTAAAATATTTTGTGGTGATGAATGCACAACATTGTGATTATATTAAAAGCCATTGATTATACACTTTGGATAGACTGTATGGTATGTGAAGATATCTCAATAAAACTGCTTAAAAATAAATAAATAAATGTGTAAGAATACCCAGAAATGGCAGCTATGTACAGCAGGGGAAGCATAGAGAGATTGAGAGGTGAAGAATTTTCTTCTTTTTTTTCCCTCTGTCTTATGTTTTTATTATGATTATTATTATTATTGAAATAATGAAAATGCTTTAATAATGATTGAAGTGCTGAATGTACAATTATGTGAGCATACCAAATACCATTGATTGTACACCTCAGATGAATTGTATGCTTTATTAATATGTATCAATAAAATTGATTTGTTTAAAAAAAGATTGCGTTGGCGACAACCAGCAAGATGGGGGCAGAGTAAGGAACTCCTAGAGTCAGCGCGTGCTACAGGGCAGTTAGTGATCACCCAGAGCTATCTAAAGCACCTGTTTGGGGGCTCCAGGCAACCAGAAGAGCATCCTGCAACATCCTTGAAAGAATGGAAGGAGGAGACTGCCCATCAGTAGAGAAGACTCATAAGTAGAGCACTCCACGCCATGGAGGCTGGTGCCCATCCTCCACTGGCAGCACAAGCCACCCGGGAGCTATTCTGCAGCTGTAATTGGAAGCTCCACTTCCCAAAAATGGGGGAGGAAGAGAGAGTTGGGCACCAACTTCAGCTACTGATAAGTAAATTCAGCGGGCTAAAGTATAATCCTAAGAACAGCTGAAGTTTGAACCTATCCAAGTGTATTAGTCAGAGTTCTCTCGGGAAACAGAATCAACAGGAGATATCTGTCAATAATATGAGATTTTATAAGAGTTTCTCACGCGTGGGGAGATGTACAAGTCCAGGTTCCACAGGCAGGCTGCAAACCAGGGGCTCCGATGAAAGGTCCTTGATGAGTTTCTGAGAGAAGTTGCTGTCCAAATAGGAGCTGAAAAATTCTCTCTGAATGTTGAAATCACTTCCCCTTTTAAGGCATTCAACTGATTGGATAAAAGCCTCACCCATTGCTGATGCAATCTCCCTGATTGATGCAGATGTAATCAGCCATCCATGCAGTAAACTCACTGGTGATCGAAGTCCATACATGCTCTTGTATTACAATTAGCCCAGTGCTTGCTGGACCAAACACCTGGACACAATTACCTGGCCGAGTTGACACATTAGCCTAACCATCACACCAAGTCAGTAAGAGGTCGGTAGCCACCATTTTAACTCCGCCTCTTGCACGGGGGCTGGGGAGAGGGGAAGCCCAGTGGACTGAAAATCACAGTGCTGTAGGGACCGGCTTCTTTACATCCAGATCAGACTGCAGCTCTAGCATAAGCCCCAGGTCCATCTCGGGCAGGAAGGAAGCTGAGGGTTGCTGCGCCAGCCTCTCTGGGAAAATACAGGCCCCGCCGTGGAGGCCAGTGGTCATCCTACTTTGGCAGCGCAAGCTGCCTCAGGAGCTATTCGGTGGCAGGAATTGGAAGCTGTGGCGTGTCAGGCAGGTTCTCAGAGGCTGGATGGAGTTCATGGAAAACCTTGAACGTTGACGGCTGAAAACGTCTGGCGCCATCCTGCCCTGGGGCTGCTTGTTATGATGCCCTTTACCCCTTGATCCTTGTTTGAAGAACAACCTTGTGCACATACATGTCCTGTTCTTTATAAATATGTTATAATCAATGTTCTGATAAACAATGCACAATGTATTCACAATCGAACCATAAAAGATTCAAGAGTAATCTTGAGATTGTTTTAGAGATAGATCACTACATCATATGGAATGGGATAAAAAAGAAACTCAGCAAAGAAAAAGGACACTTGCTTTAGCATCCAAGGGGGGTTTGTTTTCTTTCCATGCGCCTTTGTCTTGCAGGACAAGTGGCACCCCAACAGGGACCTGATGCAGCAGTGAGGACAAGGAGCATCTTGACTAGTCTCATTCCTGGTAAGGGGAAGCAGGACATTTCACATCCACGACTCACTATACTTTCTAAGTAATGGAAACTCAGATTTCTGAGGAACAATCAAAGTTTCTTAAAGTATTGCTTCAGTTTCTTAAGGCTTCAGGAACTAAAGTTGAGGAGGAAAAAGTATTTTCTTTGTTTGATGCTCTATTCCGGTATTGCCCTTGGTTCCCCAAAGAGGGAAGCTTAGATCTTAAGGACTGGAAACGGGTAGGAGAAAAGGTAAAGTATCATCAAGAAGCAGGGGGCTCTGTAACACTTGATCACTTAGCCCTGTGGGGTTTGACTAAGGCGGCTTTAGAACCTGTTCAGATGGACTCTGGTTTTGATCCACTTGCTTCTACAGTCCTTCCCACAGCCCGGGACCTACCGCCTTCCACGGCTCCTAAAGCTTATGCAGTCAGTCAAGAGGAAACCGAAACTGACCATAATTTCATCCCTCAGATGCCACGGTGTTTACAAGAAGGATTAAAAGAGGGTGACTTTGCTGCTTTCTTGTTCCCTGTTGTTTCAACTCCTCAACAACAGCGGGTTCATGAGTCTCTCCTCTATAACGTCTTTAAGGAATTAAAGCGTGGCATAAAAGACCTGGTATGCATTCCCCTTATACCGAAGGATTACTGGGGGCATTAGCCACAACGTATGCCATGATCCCTGCTGATTAGAAAAGTTTAGTACGGACCTTAACCACCCCTGCCTGCTCAATATAGCATTTGGTTAACAGAATATTGAGAGAGCAGAGCAACAACATGTTAGTAACACTAATCACCAAATACCGGTAACCCTTGAAGCCCTCCCGGGCATTGGGCAATTTCCCCGAATACAGGCTCAAGCCAATCAATGCTTATTTATGCAGTGCTCTGAATTGGCTCACAGTGCCTGGAAGGCCGTCCCTGAAGGAAAAACTCCTCAAAAATTCTTTGCATCTATCCGGCAGGGGGCACATGAACCATATATGGATTTTATTGATCGACTTAAAGAAGCTATAGATAGGCAAATAGATAACAACCAGGCCGTCGAAACACCATTAATGCAGTTGGCCTATGAAAATGCTAACGTAGATTGTCAGCAAGTTATTCTACCTGTTAAATCTACGGCTGTCACTACTGGAGACTTTAAAATCCTGTCAGAATGTCGGAACTGAAACTTACAAAACAAAACTTGTAGCTGCCATTATGACTCCTAATGCCACTTGCTTTAAATGTGGAAAAAAAGGGGCATCTACAAAAAAATTGTACCTCTTATTCTGGAGGACCAGGGCGGTCCCCTAATCAAATATGTCCTCGCTGTAAAAAAAAAGGCAAACATTGGGCAAATCAATGTAAGTCTCACTTTGATGATCAAGGATGCCCTTTGTTGGGAAACTTCAGGAGGAGCGGGGTTCCCAGCACTCCAAAAACATTCCGGAACAAACCACAAGCCTTTTGGGAAATGCCCAACTTACAGTCACTGACCTTAAATCAGCCACCACAGGCAGTGCAGGGCTCGACCTATGTGTTGTCCAAGAAATAACTCTCAAGGAGCAAAATAAGGTAGAACTAGCTCCTATTGGGGTTTGGGGTCCTCTCCCCACCAACACTTTTAGCCTCCTCCTGAGACGTTCCAGTACTACCCACTCGGGGGTTGTTGTTTACCCAGGAGTTATTAATAATGATTATGCTGGAGAAATTCAAATTATGCTCAGCTCTCCCTCATTCCAAGTTATACTTAAGGGACAGAGAATAGCTCAGCTATTACTCTTACCTCAACCCAAATTAATATCTGCTACAAAATTATGGCAAGGAGGTTTTAGAAGCACTAATTCTCAGCAGTTTTGACCCACTCTTTACAATGTCATAAACTTATGTTATCTATTTCTATTAACGGGAAAATTTTTACTGGATTGGTGGACACTGGAGCTGATGTCTCAGTAATTTCTGAAGATTCCTGGCCATCTTCTTGGCCTAAGGAATCTTGTCCTTTCCTTTGCAAGGCGTAGGTGGATACACTACCACCCACCAAAGTTCCTCTCCCTTATAGGTTATTGGGCCAGAAGGCCAGGAAGGACAATTCCAACTTTATATAGTCCCTATACCTATCAACTTATGGGGGCTAGACCTTCTCTCACAATGGGATGCTCAGATTATCATTCCACATTTTTAGGAATGGCCACTGGCAGATTAACTCCTCTGCCCTTAACCTGGACTTCTAATAAACCAATTTGGATTGACAGTGGCCCTTATCAGAGGAGAAACTCCATCATGCTCATCTTTTAGTTCAAGAACAATTGTCCAATGGTAGACTTGAAGTTTCTCATAGTCCATGGAATACCCCTATATTTGTTATTCCTAAAAAGTCTGGAAAATGGAGACTTATACATGATCTCTGGCAAATTAATAAAATAATCCAACCTATGGGAGCCCTCCAACCTGGCCTCCCTAATCCTGCCATGCTCCCTAAAGAATGGCCTCTTATTGTTATAGATTTAAAAGACTGCTTTTTCACCATACCTTTAGCTGCACAAGAAAAGCCTCTATTTGCCTTTTCCCTTCCTTCTATTAATTATAATGCTCTGATGCAGTGCTATCAATGGACAGTCCTCCCACAGGGGATGGTTAATATCCCCACAATTTGTCAGTACCTTATTCATCAAATCTTGCAACCAATTCGAAATAAATATCCCAAGATTATCTTACATCATTACATTGATGATATCCTTCTCTCAGCCCCTACAGAGGATTTTTTACAAATTTTATTGCAAGAAATTTTAAAGGTTATCCAGAACAATGAACTATTAATTGCTCAGGAAAAAATCCAAAAGGTGGAACCATGGCAATATTTGGGGTATATTCTTGCAAACCTCACTGTACAACCTCAACATACGCACTTAACCTTGCCCTCTACTGTTACTTTAAATGATTTACAACATTTATTAGGTGTTATTAGCTGGATTCGCCCAGCCTTAGGCATTCCTATTTATCAGCTACAACATCTTTTTAATACCCTTCGAGGGGACTCTCGGCTAACTTCAGTTAGAACCCTCACTCCTGAGGCCAAAACAGAGTTATCTCTCATCTCAACTGCCATATCTAAAAAATATCTTCATAGATATGATCCTGATTACTTGATTCATCTTTTCTGTTTATTTACTCCATATTCTCCTACAGGTATGATTGAACAGCTCACCCTTCTGTGTGTAACCTTGAATGGGTATTCTTAGCCCATACACCAAAAAAGTCCCTAACTCCTTACTTTCAATCCCTTTCTTTTCTAGTCTCCAAAGGGTGACAATGCTGTTTACAAATCACTGGAAAAGGTCCAGTTTATATTTTTATTCCAATTACCAGCAGGCAGTTTAACACCTTTTTGTCTACTTCCTTAGATTTCCAACTGGCTGTGCTTGATTTTTATAGTGAAGTAAAATTCACCCTACCGTCAGATAAATTATTACAACAATTCCATTTGTTACTCTTCATTTTACCACATATTGTCTCACATCAACCCATTCCACAAGCACTTACTGTTTTTTGTAAATAGATCTGGGCACAGTGGCAAAGCAGCTATCACCTGGAAAACAACTGATGGATGGAAATTATTTGTGTTGACTCGCCAAACAACCACACAAAAGTCTGAGCTTGCTGCTGTTGTTGCAACTTTGCAACACTTTCCTAATCAACCTTTAATATTATTAGTGACTCTGCTTATACAGTCTATGTTGTTTGTACTAGTCAAACCCCATTGATTAAGCTTTCTAATGATAAAGTTTTGCACTCCCTTTTCCTTACTCTCCAATCCCTGCTTGACCAACATTCTGAGCCCATTTATATTGTGCATATCCATTCACATACTTCTTTGCCAGGTCCACTTACTGAAGGAAATGACTGTGCTGGCCATCTTGTAATGGTGTCAACCCTCGCCTTTCAACAAGCTAAAGCTTCTCATGATTTCTTCCACCAAAACACCAAAGCCTTAGTAAAACAATTTTATCTTTCCCATTCCCAGGCTAAACAAATTATTAAAGGATGTGCTGATTGTCAAGCAATTACTTCTCCTATTCCAGTTAAAGGCATCAATCCTCGTGGACTCCAGCCAAATGAACTTTGGCAAATGGATGTTACTCATTTTCCTTCTTTTGGTAAATTAAAATATATACATGTTAGTATTGATACTTTTTCTCATTGCATATTTGCCTCCCTTCATACTGGTGAACATTCATCCCATGTTTGTTCTCATCTGTTACAGGCATTTACTACATTGGGACATCCACGAACTCTCAAAACTAACAATGGCCCTGCTTACATTTCTCATAGTTTCCATCTTTTCCTACAAGATTGGGGTATTTAACACGTACCGGTATTCCTCATAATCCTCAGGGCCAAGCCATTGTTGAGTGTTCACATCATCTTCTTAAAACTTATTCAAAAAAAGGGGGGGGGTAATAAGGATCTACCTTCCCGTGATCAATTGCAGAAGGTTTTATATATTTTAAATTTTTTAAACAGATATGCACACTCTCACTTGATTATTGAAAGACATTTTTCAATAAAACCACAGCATCATGAACATCCTTTGGTTTGGTACAGAGACTCAGAAGCTGGGCCACTCTGGCAAAGTCCTGCCTCATTGATAACTTGGGGTCATGGTTATGCATGTGTTTCTACCTCTATAGGCATTCGGTGGTTGCCTGCAAGAAATATCAAACCTTATCATGGATCTGTCCAAGAACGGTCTCCAACAACCCACCTTCAAGCTGAACATGATCTTGACCCCAGATGAGTTGGCTGTGCCATTAAAACATATGAAAATTTGAGACCGACCACCCCACAAAGCTGACTTACAACCTCCTATTATTACATGGAGAGGATTAAAAAAGCTTGATCAACAAGTCTTCCTTTTGTTAGCGCAAACCAATATGGTGGACACACCAGAAAATCGATTCCTGGCATATTTTGCCATTGTTACTAGCAATTCTGTTAAGGTACTCACCATCCTTTACTTTCTTTCCCTTTTTCATTTTTCATGGGACAAATGCAGAGATATATTGGGCTCATGTTATGGATTCTCCTACCTTTGCTCCCATTAACTGGGTTGATCCTGATCCTCCTATTTCCTCCAACAAGATTTGCATATTAGCAACTTGAAATATTCCACCACTATGGCATCTATTCTTGGTGATTTAAAACCCTCTTAATGGCTCCCACATCTTAATATTCATGATTGGATTCAATCAATAGTTATTACAGGTGTTATTATTCTTTTAATTTGTGTGTGCTGTAAGATAAAAACCCTCAAACGTAAAGATGGTATCTTCTTTACTTTCATTAATTTAAAAAATAAAAAAAGGGGGAGATGTGGTGTGTCAGGCAGGTTCTCAGAGGCTGGATGGAGTTCATGGAAAACCTTGAACATTGACAGTTGAAAATGGCTGGCACCATCCTGCCCCGAGGCTGCTAGTCATGACACCTTTTACCTCTTGATCTTTGTTTAAAGAACAACCTTGCGCACATACATGTCCTGTTCTTTATAAATATGTTATAATCAATGTTCTGATAAACAATGCACAATGTATTCACAATCGAACCATAAAAGATTTAAGAGTAACCTTGAGATTGTTTTAGAGATAGATCACTAAATCGTATGAAATGGGATAAAAAAGAAACCCAGCAAACAATAAAGGACACTTGCTTTAGCATCCAAGGGGGGTCTGTTTTCTTTCATGTGCCTTTGTCTTGCAAGACAAGACAGAATCTCACTCATGAATTTCCACAGGAAGCTACATTTCCAAATAACAGGGGAGAAAGGGACTGTTTGGCCACCGATTTCAGCCACTGATTAGTAAATTTGTCTGGCTAAAATATAACCCTAAGAACAGTTTAAATTTCCAAGTTGGAAAGAGGCCGATAGCCACCATTTTGACTCCTTCCCCAGCATGAGGGGAAGCCAGGCTGACTGAAAATCAGTGACAGTAGAGTCCGGCTTCTTTCATCCAGATCGGCCTGCAGGCCTAGCTTAGGCTAAAGCCCCACTTCTAGCAGGGAGAAAGCTGATGGGCTCTGCACCAGCCTCTCCAGGTAACTGCAGGTACATTGGGCTGGCACAGACTAAATAGTCGGAAGTCTACCTGGGCAAGTGTGGTCATTTTGGACCCTCACAGCATAGATTGCTGCCCACACCTGCAGCTCCCATACCCACCCCAGGCAGGGGAGAAAGGGGCTTCAAGCTTTATCAGTCTCTCTGGGCACCCACAGTCTAGACCTGCACAACTTGGATTATTACACACAGCTGTGGCTCTGCCCCTATCACTGGCAAAGGAGAAAGTTGGAAGAAGCTTCATTGGTCCCTGGTGCAATGAGGGCAGCTTGAGCCTCCACAGCTTACAGCACCACCTACGTCCTTGGCTCCTACTACACAACAAGCAAGCAAAAAAGGGCAAGAAGGCCCTAAACTTAACAGAGAAACTGTACCCAGAGTAAATACTCTAGTAAGCCAGATGCCAAGACACCAACAAAAAATTATAATCCACACCAAAGAAACAGGAAGATATGGCCCAGTTAAAGGAATAAGACAAGCTTCCAGATGACATAAAAGAGTTGAGACGAGTAATCATAGATATTCAAACAACTTTCCTTAATAAATTCAATGAGATGGCTAAAGAGATTAAGGATATTAAGAAGACATTGGATGAGCACAAAGAAAATTTGAAAGCATACATAGAAAAATAGCAGATCTTAAGAGATTGAAAGGTGTAATAAATTAAATTAAAAATACACTGAATTCATATAATAGCAGATTTGAGGAGGCAGAAGAAAAGATTGGTGAGCTTGAAGAAATGGCCTCTGAAAGTGAACACACAAAAGAACAGATGAAGAAAAGAATGGAAAATATTGAACAAGGTCTCAGGGAGCTAAACGACAGCAAGAGACATGCAACCCTACATGTTATGGGTGTCCCAGAAGGAGAAGAGAAGGGAAAAGGGGAGAAGGAATATTTGAAGAAATAATGGTAGAAAATTTTCCAACCATATTAAAGGACATAGATATCCATGTCCAAGAAGCATGACGTACTCCAATCCAAAAAAATCCAAATAGACCAACTCCAAGACACATACAATTCAGAATGTCAAATGCAAAAGACAAAGAGAGAATTCTGAGACCAGCAATAGAAAAGCAATGCATAACATATGAGGGATACCCAATAAGTTTAAGTGCCGATTTCTCATCAGAAACCATGGAGGCAAGAAGACAGTGGTATGTTATATTTAAGTTACTGCAAGAGAAAACCTTCCAGCCAAGAATCTTATATCTGGCAAGATTGTCTTTTAAAAATGATGGTGAGTTTAGAATATTCACAGATAAATAGAAGCTGAGAGAGTTGGGAGCCAAATTGATGGTTCAGAAACAGACCCTCACATCTATGGTCCAGTGATTTTTTTTTTTTTTTTTTTTTTTTTTTTTTTTTTTTTTT
>JAKSZT010054193.1:6696333-6749899 GCA_026826555.1 Tolypeutes matacus | reverse complement strand
TTTTTTTTTTTTTTTTTTTTTTTTTTTTTAGATTTTATTTATTTATTCATTCATTTATCCCCCCCCTGCTGCTTGTGCTCGCCGGGTCAGCCAACCACGCCGTGCAGGCGGGCCTGCCCTCACCAGGAGGCCCGGGGAACCGAACCCGGGGCCTCCCACATGGCAAACGGGAGCCCTACTGATTGAGCCACAGCCGCCTCCCTGGTCCAGTGATTTTTGACTAGCCTGTCAAACTCACCCAGCTTGGGCAGAACAGTCCATTCAACAAGTAGTGCTGAGAGAACTAGATATCCTTGGCCAGAGGAAGGAAGGAGGACCCCTATCTCACACTTTTTGCAGGGATTAACTCAAAATGGATAAAAAACCTAAGTATAGGAGCAAGACCTGTAGAGCTTCTAGAAGAAAATATAGGAAAATATTTTCAAGACCTGGTGGTAGGTGGTGGATTCTTAAAGGAGATAAGAGGAGGACTAAGATGGACTACTGCTGTTTAATGTATGTAGAAGTTCTAATTAGCTTTGCAGTAGAAGTGTGGAAATGTACAGAGTTGATGGTAACACATTATAGTGAGTAACAGCTGGTTTAGAAATGGGAATATGACTGAAAATGGTAATCTAGGGATGTAAATGCCAATTGACAGAAAGCTAGAGAATAATCTAGGGACTGACTAACACAGTAAACCCAGAGATGTATGCGAATTGTGGTTGATGGTACAGATACAAGAGTGTCCTTTGTGAGCTAGAGCAGATGTACATCACTATTGTAGGATGATATGAATGTGGAGAAGCATGGAAAAAGTATAAATGGAGTGAATTATGGACTGTTGTTAATAGTAATAATGTAATATTCATGCATCATCGCCAAAGATGTACTGTGTTGATAATGGGGGAGTATGGAGAAAGTGTGCCAAATTTATGCTATGGGGGCCTGGTAATAGTCTGATGATATTCTCTCATAATCTGTAATAAATGTTCCACCACAGTGTGGTGTGTTGCTAGAGGGTGTTGTATGAGAATTCTGCATATGTGCATGATTGTTTTGTAAGTTTACAACTTCTGTCATAAAAATATATTTAACAAATAATAATAGGATCAGTTGGAGGGAAAATACACAAAATATAAGATAAGGACTATAGTTAGTAGTAAGATTTTAACAATATTCTTTCATAATTTGTACCAAATGACTTACAACAATGCAAGGTGCTGGTGGTGGGTTGATGTATGGGACCCCTGTATGGTGTTATGCATGTTTACTTTGTAAGTTCACAACTTTTCCTATATACTTATTGTTTATGTATGTTCATGTATAAATGATATAAATTTTTTTTTAAAATAATAGGGTGAGTTGGGTAAAACATACACCAAATATAAGATACCTTGGTTAGTAGTAATATTTTGAGGATGCTCTTTAATCATTAGTTAAAAATGTATCACAACAATGCAAAGTATTGGTGGTAGGGTGAGGTATGAGAGTCCTGTATGATGTTATGTATGGTTTTTTTTGTAAGTTCACAATTATTACTATTCACTTATTGTTTAGGTATGCTTATGTATGAAGTATATATACTTCAATAAATTTAAATATTTTTAAAAAAAGATTGCACTGCCATTAAAATATTACTCTATGTAATTCACCACATTAACAAAATAAAGATGGGAAAAACATATGCGCATTCCAAGGATACAGAAAAAGATTTGACAAATTCAACACCAATTCATGATTAAAAACCTTTTAGAAGCTAGAAATTTGTGGAAAATGTAGCTGTTATCATCATACTTAATGGTGAAATATCAATTAGTTTCTCCCTAAGACTGGAAGCAAGGCAATGAGGCCTACTCTCACCAGTTCTATTAAACAATGTACAAAGAGAAGTAGCCATTGCAATACCATAAGAAAGAAATAAAAGACATAAATACCAGAAAGGAAGAAGTAAAACTGCCTCTGTTTGTAGAAGACAATATTGTTTACCTAAAAAGCCTAAGGAATCATCAAAACAACTTCTTGAACTAATAAGAATTTATCAACTTTTCAGTGTACAAAACTCTTGCATTTTTACACATTAACACCAAACAATTGAAAAATGAAATTAAAAATTTTACAACAGTGTCAAAACTCATAAAATACTTAGAAATAAATTTTACAAAAGATGTTCAAGTCTTCTATATTGAAATTTTCTTAACATTGCTGAGATAAGTAAAATTTAAACAAAAGGATTTAAATAAACATTCCTATTGTTAAGTTGTCAATTTTCCAAAATTGATCTCTAGATTTAAAGTGATAGCAATAGAAATTTTAGCAGACTCTTTTTTTAAAATTGTGAAATTCACATAGCATACAGTCAACCATTTTAAATATACAATTCTGTGACAACCATCACTTCTTTCTAGTTTCCAAACTTTTTCATCATTCCAGAAGAACACCCTGTATCCATTAATTAATTGCTTTCTATCCTCCCATCTCCCATCCTCTGATAACCAATAGCCTGCTTTCAGACTCTATTGATTTATATTGGATATTCTGTATAAAATGAATCATGCAATATATGATCTTTTGAGTCTCGCTTCTTTCACTTAGCATAATATTTTTGAGGTTCATCCACATTGTAGCATGTATCAGTACTACATGTGTATAAATATTGTATTGTTTATCAATTCATATGTTTATCAATTCATATGTTGATGGATATTCAGACAGCAGGCTTTTAAAAATATGTTAACGGAAAAGCTTTTTCTAAAATGTTTGTGGAAATGCAAAGGACTTAGAATATCTAAGGCAAACTTGAAGTCAATACTTATACTACCTGGCATCAAGATTTACTATAAAGCTACAATAATTAAAACAGTATAGCATATTCATGAAGATAAATAAATCATTAGAACCAAATATAGGACCCAGAAATATACTCATATTTATACAGTCATTTAATTTTCCAACAAGGTATCAAAATAATTCAGGGGAGAATAGTAGGTATTTTTCAATAAAAATTACTTAAAAAGTAAATATACGTATGGAACAAAAGTGAACCTCAACCCCTATCTCATACCATACTTAAAAATTAAATGTAGATGAATCATAGACTGAAATGTAAAAGCTAAAACTGTAAATTTTAAGAAGAAAACTTTGGATAAATTTTTTGTTACTTAGAGAAGGCAAAGGTTTCTTAGAACAATAATAACATATGAAAAATTGGCAAAATATTTGAAGAGACACTTCACAAAGGAAGATTAACTAATAGTTAATAACTACCTGAAAGAGTGTCCAACATCTTTAGTTATTAGTGAAATGCAAATTAAAACCTCAAAGGGATAGCACTACACACTCACCAGAATGGCTAAAATTAAAAAGACTAACAAAACCAAATCTTGGTGAGGATGGGGAGCAATAAGAATTCTCACAAATTTTAGGTGGAATGGTAAAATAGATTCTTATAAAACATATACCTACCCCTTTGACCCAGCAATTCTACTCCTAAGTATTTCACCAAAAGAAATGAAAACATGTCCACAAAAAGACTTGTATAAGAATGTTCACAGAAGTTTTATTCAAAATAGTGAAAAACTGGAAACAACTTAAATATTCATCAATAGGGAAAAATTGTGGCATATTCTACACAATGGAATACTACTCAGTAATAAGAAGAAACAGACTTAACAAAACAACATTATAGATGAGTCTCAAAGACATTATGCTGACTGAAAGAAGCCATACACAAAAGAGAAAATCGTGTCTGACTCTATTTAAAGTTCTAGAACAGGCAAAACTAACACATTGTGGAAATTTTTCTAAAAATGGTTATCTCTGAGAGGTAAGAGCAAGGATTTTCTAAGAAGTGACATGAGGGAATTTCCCAGGGTGTTGGGGGGATAATACTATTTTGTATCTTAATAGGAGTTTTTATTTGTTAAAACTCATTAAGCAGCACACAAAAAATTTGTATATTTTATCATGTGTAAATTTTACCTCAAACTTCTTTAAAGGAACCATAAACAGTGAATCTAGTTAATGAGGTAGTATTTGG
This sequence comes from Tolypeutes matacus, assembly GCA_026826555.1. Classification (NCBI taxonomy): domain Eukaryota; kingdom Metazoa; phylum Chordata; class Mammalia; order Cingulata; family Chlamyphoridae; genus Tolypeutes; species Tolypeutes matacus. The sequence goes on along the minus strand of JAKSZT010054193.1, from coordinate 6,745,881 downwards.
GATAAATGAAAAGATGACTGTAATTTTTTAATTTATCAACAAAAAATGGAGGATGGCTAGAGAGATGAATGTATGGAAAGATAAGTGATAAAGCAAGTAGAGTAAAAATGTTCATGTAGATTCTAGATGGTAGACATCTGGGTGTTTACTGTATTACTCTTTCAATTTTTCCATACTTTTGGAAGTTTGTATGATAAAATCCTAGGAAAAAATAAAACCAGTGATCCAAGTTTCCATCTTTAGAAGTTAGGAAAAGAGTAGCTACAAAAATTTAGAGTTAACACCATCCTTAAAAGTGAAATGAATATTTCTATGTAAGAGCAGAATATGGCAAGATGTCCACTCTGATCACTGTAATTCAACATTATAATGGATAATCTAGCTATGCAAGAAAAAGAAATAAAAGGAGTATAGATAGGAAAGGAAGGAATAAAAAGCTGTTCCTATTCATACATCATGCTTGTTAATGCTGAAAACCCAGAGATCTATAAAACATCTCCTAGAACTAATAATCCCAAGATCATAGGATATGTGGTCAAAATTTAAAAAATCAATATTAGAAATATAATTGGAAAGTGAAATGAAAACAATTATATTTAAAATGGCATAATAATTATTTAATAATAAATTTAACAAAAGCTGTGCATGACCTACCCTGAACACTACAAAACAAATTTTAGTATATTTATACAATGGAATACTACTCAGCAGTAAAAAGGAACAAATTACTAATACACGCATTAACTTATCTGAATCTCGAGAATATTACACTTAATGAAAGAAGCTAGACACAAAAGAGTATAAAATATATGATTCATTTACATAAGGATATAGAATGCAAAACAAAACTACAGTGAAAAAAATCAAGACAGCGATTGTCTATGATGATAACCTAGAAGCTAGAGTAAGGCTTAGTAATATAAACTGATAGCCACAGATTTCATTTGTACTCACTTCAAACCTCTTACCCTTCCATTATTTACTCAAACTATGAAAAAGAGAAAAGCATACTAGCCCAACTTTTATCTCTTTTTCTTCAGCTGTAATATGAAGAAACTAATCAACCATGAAATGAGATTAAGGCAGAAATAAGAAATGAGACAGAGATTCTAAGGGTCTAATTATATGCAAACTTGGCAGATTCTAAATAATTGAGCAATGACTTGCATAACTTTGCACATAGTGAGTCCCCAGGAGTTCCAGTTCAACATCTTGGAGCTTTACAAGTTAAAGATAGAATGTGTTAGGGCTTATGAGTTTGTATCCTGAACCGCCCCCACATGGTTTGCATTAACTACATTGGGAAATCAAGAAAAACTCAGCAGAAGGATCACTGAAGGAGCTCTGACTGGGTCAATCTGGTCTCCCTGAAATGGATCCTCGATATTTTTGTTAGAGTGGTATAATTGAAATGCAAACGTCACTCTTTCTATAACTGAAAATAATTTAGTGCCCTGCCCTGTCCCTACTCCATTGACTTAGCATGACACACAAAGTACTTCATGATCTGGCCCTTGTTGTCTCTCCTGTCATTTTCCTACTGCATTTTATGCTAGTAAGCATGTTGTTTCTTTCTTTTTTTTTTTTTTTAATATATATATATATATTTTTAATGTATTTAGATTACATAAATGTTACATAAAAATAAAGGGGATTCCCATATGCCCCGCTTCCTACACCTCCCACATTTCCCCACATTAACCAAATCTTTCATTAGTGTGGTACATTCGTTACAATTGATGAAAACATTTTAGAGCATTGTCACTAAGCATGGATTATAATTTACATTGTAGTTTACTCTCTCTCCCACACAATTTTGTAGGTTATGGCAAGATATGTAATGGCCTATATCTGTCATTGTAATGTCATTCAGGACAATTCTCAAATTCCCAAAATGCCCCCATATTTCACCTGTTTTTCCCTCTCCCTGCCTCAGAACCTCCGGTGGCCACTGTCTCCACATCAAGTTCTTCCAATGCTAGAATCTCAATAAGTCTATAATAGAATACCAGTAATTCTACTTTAATCCATAGTTCCTTCCCCAATCCTGAGGATTCTGGGATGGTGATGCCCACTCCACCTCTAATTGAGAGGGGTCTTTGATCCCATGGGGCAGATGGATGGATGGATGGATGGGACTCTCTTGTTTGCAGTTGTAGACTCTCTTGGTTCCTTGGGGTGACCGTTGTCCATCATCATCTCCTTGTTAGTTGTTCTGGATAAGTCCAATGAACTGGTTGTTGTTTCTTGATTCTCATGCCTTTGCTCATGCTTGTTCCTTTTTCTTGGAACACGCCCCCCCCTTTTTTTTTTCCTATTTTTCACTTTCCCTTTCTTTAAAATATTTAAAATACTTTGGGTTCTTTGTGATCATCTATCTCAATTTGCCCCTTCATTTTAGGAGGGGAGAGAAAATGGACGTACATTAGAGCAACATTAGTATGAAGCAGATTGTGATAAGTTAAAGATACATACTGTAATCCCTACAGCAAACAGCAAGGAAACAACACAAAAGTAGGTTAAAAATCAACAAAGGAATTAAAAGGGTATATGGAGGAAGCAGCTGTGGCTCAATTGGTTGGGTTCCCATTTACCACGTGGGAGGCCCTGGGTTCGATTCCTGGGGCCTCCTGGTGAAAGCAAGCTGGCCTGCCCGGTGCAGTGAGCTGATGGCCCACACAGCGCGGTGAGTGAGCTGGTGCAGCCAGATGACGCAACAAAGGGAGACAAGCAGACAGACACAGAGGAATGCACAGCAGATAGACACAATGAGCACAAGCAGCAAGGGGGGGATAATTAAATAAATAAAAATAAATCTTAAAAAAAAAGGGTACATGGACAAATATTTGTTTAATGAAAAAAAAGGCAGTAAAATTGGAACAGAGAGAAAAACTAACATGAGACATAAGAAAACAAAAAGCAAAATGGCAGGCATAAATCAAAACACAAATTAATTGCATTAAAAGTAAACGGATGGGAGGCGGCTGTGGCTCAGTCGGTGGGGCTCCCGTTTGCCGTATGGGAGGCCCCGGGTTCGGTTCCCGGGGCCTCCTGGTGGGGGCGGGCCCGCCTGCATGGCGTGGTTGGCTGACCCAGCAAGCACGGGCAGCGGGAGGGGGATGGATGGATAAATAAATAAAAAATCTTTAAAAAAAAAAAAAGTAAACGGATTATGCAAATATTCTCACTATCCTGACTTTGTAATAATCAGGGTAGGCTAAACATTCACTATATTAGAAACCATGCATGTGTCCCCAGATCTAGTTTTTCTCCCTAGGTCTGGTTTTTAGAATGCTAGTGATAAACTAAGCCTGATTTATTGTATAACCATCCTGTATGGGAAAAGACTAACTCTGGGTATCTTTGGTCAACCTTAAGAGATATAGCAGGGGGACGGATATGGCTCAGGTGGTTAGACGTCCATCTCCCATATGGAGGGAATTGGGTTCGATCTCCAGGACCCCTCGGTAAAAATTTTTTTTTTTTTTTTTTTTTTAAAGATTTTATTTATTTATTCATTTATACCCCCCTTGCTGCTTGTGCTCGCTGGGTCAGCTAACCACGCCGTGCGGGCAGGCTTGCCTTCACCAGGAGGCCCCGGGAACCGAACCCGGGGCCTCCCATATGGTAAACGGGAGCCCTACTGATTGAGCCACAGCCGCTTCCCTAAAAATTTAAAAAAAAGAAAAATATAGAAGGCAAGTGGGCCACCAGACCCCATGTGCAGGTGAGCCGCCAGGCCCCACAAGCCACGCAGCAAGATGATGACACAAGGGACAGCCAAGACGAGACGCACCGAAAAACCAGGAACTAAGGTGGTGCAGACGGTAGGATGCCTCTCTCCCACATTGGAGAATCCGAGGATCAAATTCCAGTGAAGACAGGAGAAGGATGAGAAGAGAGGGCAGGAAACGGACACAGAGAGTTGCCCAGCGAATGGACACAGAAACAGCAAAAACGGGGATGGGGTAGTTAAAAATAGATTAAAGCAAATAAATAAATAAATAAATCCTTTTACAAAATGTATAGTTAGTAGTAATTCTTTGACGATGCTCTTTCATGATTTGTTAACAAATGTTTCACAACAATGCAGGGTGTTTGGGGGGGGGCGGGGGGGTGATGTGTGGGAGCCCTGTATGATATAATGCATGTCTGTTTTGTAAGATCACGATGTTTACCAAATACTTAGAGTTTATGTATGTTCATGTATGAATGATAAACTTCAATAAATTGTTTTTTAAAAAAGTTAATGGATTAAATACCAATTAAAAATTGGGGATTAACAGATAAGTAAAAAGGATCCAACTGTATGCTCTTTACCCTTTAGATTCAAAAGCACAAAAAAAGTTGACAGTAAAAGGATGCAAAAGTAATCATAAGAGAGCAAGAGTAGCTGTACTAATATCAGACAAAATAGACTTTAAGACAAAAAAATTTATAATGATAAAATGATCAATTCATCAGAAAAATACAACAATTTTAAACATCTACATGCCTAACAACAGAGTTCCAAATACATGAAGCAAAAACTGACAGAATGGAAGGGAGAAATATGATTCAGCAATAATAATTGGAGACTTTAATATCCCACTCTCAATAACTGAAATAACAATTAGAATATCAGCAATGTTATACCTTGACCTAACTGACATCAATAGAATACTCTCAAAACTAAAGTATAATACACATTCTTTTCAAGCACACATGGAACATTCTGCAAGATATTTTCCTTGACCATATGCTAAGCTATAGAACAAATCTCAATAAATTTATAAAGATTGAAATAATATAAAGTATGCTTTTAAATCATAACAGAATGAAATAGAAAATCACTAACAGAAGGAAATTTAGGAAATCCACAAATATTTGAAAATTAAACAAACACTTTTAAATAACCTATAGATTAAATAAGAAATCACTAGGGAAATTAGAATGTGTTTTGAACTGAATGAAAATGCAAACACAACATACCACTATTTATGGGGTACAGATAAGCAGTACTTAGAGGGAACTTTATACACTAAACTAAAACTATGTTTGTCTACTAATAAGATCAAGAAAACTGACAAATTTTAGCCAGAATGGCCAAGAAAAAAAATAAAGAGAAGAGACAGATCATCAAAATCTGTTTTATAAAAAGGGAGGGCATAACTACTGTCACTATAGAAATTAAAAAACAACTTTATTCCAACAAATTAGATTATTAGGGAAGAGGATGTAGCTCAAGTGATTGAGCTCCCACCTACCACATGGGATGTCCCAGTTCGGCTGCTGGTGCCTCCTAAAAGAAGAAGATTGCTGTAGGACTTTTTTATTGGACTATGTCAGTGAGGCATGACTCAGGTTAAGCCCCTGTCCCCTTGCTGGGTCTTATATAAACAGACTCAGACAGACAGACACAAGAGGAGAGAGCTTTGCCATTTTTGATCTTGCCATGTGACAGAACAGAGAGTCTCAAACAGCTAAGACCCTGGGGAGAGATGAGGCATTTGTCTGATAACTTATAGCTGAGCTTGGGAAGAGAATGGAACAGCTGAGGTTGATGTAGGAGGCCCGGAAAATGACAAGCCCTATGCCAGGAGAGAAAGGACTACAGGATCGCTTAAGCACAAAGCCCCAAGAGGCTGGGCCCACAGAGTTGCTCAAGTGAAGGTGGTACAGCCCGGGTGGGAAGGCAGAGACCAGGCAAAGATTGCCTGCCATCTTGCTTCAACACTTGGCAGCTGACTTGGGTGAGAAAGCACTTCTTATGGTGCCTTGAGTTGGAATTCTCATGGCCTTGTAACTGTAAGCTTTTACCCCAAATAAATATCCTTTATAAAAGCCAACACATTTCTGGTACTTTGCATTGGCAGCCCTTTGGCAAGCTAAAACAACATCCAAAAGTCAATTAATGTAATACACCATTTTAATAGAATAAAGGAAGAAAAAAATATCCGATTGTCTCAACAGACACAGAAAAGGCATCCGACAAAATCCAGAATCCGTTCATGATTTAAAAAGCAAAAAACTGGGAGTGGTTATAGCTCAGTGGTTGAGAACCTGCTTTCCATGTATAAGGTCCCATGTTCAATCCCTGGTGCCTCCTTAAATAAAAACAAAACAAACAACAAAAAAAACTCTCTAACTTGGAAAACAAGGGAACTTCCTCAGCCAGAAAACAAGCATCTACCAAAAAACCTATAGCTAACGTTATTTTTAATGGTGAAAGACTGAATGCCTTCCCCTTAATATCAGGAACTAAGTAAGGCTGTCTGATCTCATCATTTCTGTTCAATGTTTAACCTGAGGTTCTAGCCAGTGCAGTCAGGCAACAAAAAGGAAAAATCAGACTGGAAATGAAGATGCAAAACTGTCTTTATACACAAACTACATGACAATGTATAGAAAACCTTAACAAAGCCACAAAAACCATTAGAACTAATGAGTGTAGCAAGGTTGCAGGGTACAAGATCAATATGCAAAAATCAGTTGTGTTTCTATATATGAGCAATAAACAATCTGAAAATGAAATTAAGAAAAAATTCCATTTCATTCACTGGCATAAAAAAGAATAAAATACCTAGGAAAAATTAACACAAGTGCAAATCTTGTACACTGAAAACTTTGCAATGAAAACATTGCAAAGGGAAATTAAAGAAAATCTAAATAATGGAGAGGCATTCCATGTTGATGGATACATCCATATATATATATAAAGAACTCAAATTAATAAATGGGTGAGCCAGGATTCAAACCTAGGCAATTGCTCCAGTAATCATACTCTTACCTCTCTGCTAAAAAAAATCTAATTTTGATATTTTAAAAGGCTAATGAAGCAGAATCACTGAGAATCTCTACCTCTCCAGATAGCTATATATTTATATATCTATACCCATACCTATACCTATACCTATACCTATACCTATACCTATACCTATCCTATACCTACACCTATATATAATTTTGTAGTACAAAGCAGGAGGGGGGCAGAATGTGTTTTTACCCCAACTTTAGGAAAATGGGAAATATGTTTCAGCAGTGTCCTAGACACTAATAAAATAGAATACCTTCCATTTTCTTTTTCTTCCAGGTGTGTGACAGGAGGCAATATGCACAAGGAAGAGATAATGGACTTTAGAATAGAAATAACTGAAAGATTTGGACTCTGACTCTGTTACTTAGCCACTTGGCTTAGGCAAGTTATTTATCTCATTTGGAGCCTCATTTTCATTATCTATAAAATGACCTAATGATGCGTACACATCAGGATTGTGTGTATCAAAGGTGATATGAGGTAATGGATCCAAAATCTTAGCACAATGCCTTACTCATAATAGACACTGAATAGCAAATGGGGGTTTTCTTTAGTCATCAGGATCAAGTGTCTTTTTAAATATTGGAGTCAGTCAGTTCCCTTGAGAAGGGCAAGGCATTTCCCTAAGACCTCTTAGCAGACTAATCTTGAAAAAGAACAGAAAGAAAAATTTAGAACTTACTCGAGGCCTTTATTTACTTATATAGTAATTATATTTTCTCTTCCTCAGGCACACTTCTTACATAGTAGTCTTAGTCTTATTTTCTCCCATTCTAAACTCAATCCTGGATTCTAAGAGATGCTATTTCACCAGTACCTCTGTTTGTTTCTGTGGCTATTGTCAGATCATCCTGTCAGTTCTAATGGAGGGAGGAAGGGTGGCTAGGAACAAACCTTGTTTTCTTGTCCAAATGAGTTCTGTGGATGCTGAACATTTACCTTATATCCTGCTGAACGACTCTTTTTGGGGCCCAAAGACCTGGTCACACAAATCACTGAAAGCCTTTTTAGTATTAGTGCGGGAAACTTCCTATTAAGTGGCCACTGACCTGTATTAAAAAACCAAACCACTTATTAAGGGACAAATTTTAGGGTTGTATGTATGTTACTAGAATAAACTAAAAAAAAAAAAAAAAAATCCATGGAACTGCACAACACAGTGAACATTAACTTAAACCATGGACTATAATTAATAGTACAATTATTAAAATGTGCTTTCACCAATTGCAACAAATGTGCCACACCAAAGCAAGGTATTAATAACAGAGTGGTATATGGGAATCCTATAATTTCAGCATGATTATTCTGTAAATCCATAATTTCTCTAATGAAAAGAAAAGAAAAGGGAAAATACAGCAGATGCATCAATAAAGAATATAGTGAAAAAAGCAAACATATCCCTTATAAAGGGACAAATTTTTAAGAGCGTATTTTTTCTTAATGACAGGTAAAGGAAATGGCTGCCCATTTGGTAAATTACTGAAGTATATTGTCCACTAGATGTCACTGTTGCATTTGAAAAATGAACATGATAGAGCACTTTCAAAATAGGAAAGTTAAATTCTTTAGCCTTGCTTGTCATACTTCTTTCTCTTCCTCTAACAGAAGGAGACAATACCAGATGATCCAGACTGATCTTATCCCAAGATAATTTTCACAAAGGGAAATCAGGAAGGAATTTGTTGTACATAGTTTAGGATTTGGCCAGATCTAGATGCATCAAAAGCCTGTCAGGATCTGTTGGTGGGAATGCAGAATGGTGCAGCCATTGTGGAGGACTGTTTGGTGGTTCCTCAGGAAGCTAACTATAGAACTGCCATATGATCCAGCAATCCCACTGCTGGGTATATACCCAGAAGAATTGAAAGCAGGGGCACTGTAGCCATTGGCCAATTTAATGTAATTATGAATTCCAAAAATATAATTGGATCATGCTTGTAAACTGATCTGTTAATCTGGACATGATTAAGTTTGATTAGAGTGTTGACTGGGCCACGTCAATAGGGCATTGAGCCCCATCCCTTGGTGGGTGAGGGAATCGAATATAAAAGGCAAGGCAAAGGACAGAGGAAGCAGTGTTTGAGCAGCAGGTTTTTTTTTTGTTTTTGTTTTGTTTTTTAAGATTTTATTTATTTATTCATTTATCCCCCCCTTGCTGCTTGTGCTCGCTGGGTCAGCTAACCACGCCGTGCGGGCGGGCTTGCCTTCACCAGGAGGCCCCGGGAACCGGGCCCGGGGCCTCCCATATGGTAAACGGGAGCCCTACTGATTGAGCCACAGCCGCTTCCCATGAGCAGCAGTTTTGATATTGGAGAGAAGGCCCCAGGAGGAGAGAAGTGAGCCGTTTGTCTGATCATCTACAGCTGACCTTGTGGAGGAAACAGGAGCTAAGCCCGGAGAGAAACGCAGCCGTGGGAAGAGAGGAACCCAAGAAGCCTGAACCCTGGCAAACGTAGGCAGCTGTCTTGCTCCAACACGTGGCAACGGACTTTGGTGAGAGAAGAAACTTGCGCTTTATGGCCTGGTATCTGTGGACTTCTACTCCAAATAAATACCCTTTATGAAGACCAACCCATTTTTGGTATTTCACATTAGCACCCCTTTGGCTGACTAATACAGGCACGAATAGATATATGCACACCAATGTTCATAGTGGCATTATTCACTACTGCCAAAAGTTAGAAGCAACCCAAATGTCTATCAACAGATGAATGGATAAGCAAATTGTGGTACACACATACAATGGAATTTTACTCAGTTGTAAGAAGGAATGCAGTATTAACACATGGGACAGAATGGATGAATCTTAAAGACCTTATGTTGAGTGAAGTAAACCAGTCACTGAAGGACAAATATTACATGACATCACTGATATGACTTAAGCAAACTGAGCAGACTCACAGAGCTAGTCTGGAAAATGGGTTATCAGGAGACAGAAAGGGAGTAGAGGATGGTGAGCCAATGCTCAAATTGAGCAAAATCTTTGATAAGGTGGATGGGGATGGTTGGGCAGTGGATGGGGGTGATAGTTGTGCAGTGATGTGATTAGGTTTGATGGTGCTGGAATGTGAAGACTATCCACAAAACTGGGAGGAGGGCTGGAGGAAGGAACAGGTGAACTTCGGGGATTTGTAGGTCTGTGATTAAAATTATAATGGTAGGAGTGTTCTGGCAAATGTGGCAGGAGACAATTACTGGTACAGGCATTGGGGGTGGGGGGATATACAGGACAGAGTGCACCTGGGCCATGCTTCTATGGAATATGAAAGTTTTCTTCTTGTCATAGTGTGTTTATCTCAGTGGGTGGAGACTTGAACAATAAACAAGAAAATATTAAACTCCCATCCTGGGGAGTCCTGCTATGTCCTCAATTAGAGGGTCAAGAATCTCTCAAAAACATAGGCAGTGCCTAAAAAAAGAAAACAGACAGATATGTCAGCCAGCAATAGTAATGCATGTAACTATGAACTTTATTCATCAAAAATTGAAACTTAGTGGTTCCCATAGGTTCTGAAGGGAGGGGAGAGAATAGAATAGATGGAACACAGGGAATTTTTAGGGCACTGGAATTGTTCTGCATGGTCTTGCAATGTCAGATACATGCCATTTTAAATTTTGTCAAAACCTATAGAAGAAAAAGGAAAACAAACAAACAAAAAATAAAACAAAACAAAAGCCTATAGAAGTGTACAGTGCAAAACGTAGACCAGGGGTTCTTAACAAGGAATCCATGAGCTTGAATTGAAATTTTTAAAAAATCACATTATTCTTGTGGGGACGTGTTGGGGCAGGTGTGATATATTTGTTAAATAATACAAAGTATAGTGTGGACATAGTAAGGGTGCCATGGTTTTCACCTGACTGGCAAAGGGGTCCATGGAACAAAAAAGGTTAAGAACCCCTGAATTGTAAACTGTTGATCATGGTTAGTAGCAATGCTTCAATATTTGTACATCAATTGTAACAAATGTACTATACACATGTAAAATGCTATTAATAAGGGAGAGGAGAAAGGGGGAAGGGAGTTGGGTATATGGGAATCCCCTATATTTTCCATGTGACTTTTCTGTAACCTAAAGCTTCTTTGAAGATAAAAAAAAGAAAGAAGACATTGAGGGAACATAGGGAAGAAATTGTCACTGTACATAAAGATAACAGATCTTATGGTGATGAAAGACACATTGAAAAAAAATTTATTTTACTTTATTTTTTTTATTTTTACTTTTTACTTTTTGATTTTTGTATTTTAGTATAATTTTATTTTATTCTGTTTATTTTTTTGCTTTGTTTTTGGGGAGGTTTTGGATAACAGAAATGTCACAACTTTGGCAGGGGAGTATCACTGGACTGGTGCAGGGTGTCAATGATGGGAGGATGTGTGGAGAAGAATGCAACTGGGCCATGCTTCTATGGTATAGAAATATGTTCAAGTGGTCATGGGGCATTGTCTCAGTGGGTGGAGACCCACACAATGACCAAAAGAATATTGAATTCTGGGTAGTGGATGTGGCTTGAGCAGTTGAGTGCCCACCTCCCACCTGGGAGGTCCCAAGTTCCTGGTGCCTCCTGAAAAAAACAAACAACAACAATAAAAAAAAACCAACCCAGGGAAGCTGATTAAATTTTTAATTCCCATCCTGCTATATTCTCTAATAGAGCAGCAAAAATCCCCCAAGTACATGGGCAGTGCCTATGGAAGGAGGACAGACCATTATGCCAGGCCCTTTATATTGATGGTTATACTTATCAACCTTTTCTTATGAAACTGAAACTTAGCCTAGTATTATATATTGCCTAAGAGTTACCTCCTGAAAGCCTCCTTGTTGCTCAAATGTGGCCTCTCTCTAAGCCAAACTCAATATATAAACTCACTAACTTTCCCCCCAGTGTTGGACATGACTCTCAGGGTTGAGCCTCTCTGACACGGAGTGATTATTACCAATTGCCAACCAGCAATGCATTTGGAAAAAGACCTTGACCAAAAGGGGCAAATATTAAATACAAATGAGTTTTTATGGGTAAGAGATTTCAAAGTAAGTCAGGAGGTCATTCCAGAGGTTATGCTTATGCACATCTCAGGAGGATCATTGACTGCCACAGTAAATAGTGCCTCAAACAGTGGGGCTCCTGAGAGCTCTGAAGACAGCTAGACACTACATAGCAGAGCAGATAATCTCAGGAATTCGGCACCCTGTCAGTGGGCCTTACTTTGGAATATATGCTCCCCAAAGTTACAGAGTTAGACTCGTTTATAATTTCCCTACATATGGCTCTTCTGCCCCTTTTATTTGAAACTATAATTAGCCCTATGCTTGCTAAATATACATCCCAGAGACTTAAATCTTCAATCTTCTCATATTCCAGTTGAGCCCTGAATCTCAGCAGAGTAGCAACACCTACTCCAGTTCATCGGACTCACCCAGGACAACTAGTAAAAAGATATGGTGGACAACGCCCATCCCCAAAACACAGAGAGTATCTACAACTACTAGCAAGACAATTTCATCCATCTGCCCCATGGGATCTAAGACACCTCTCAATCAGAAGCAGAGTTGGCATCACCATCCCCAAACCCTCAAAATTTAGGAATGAACAAACATAAGGGGGGTGGGGAATGCAACTATGGGCTAAAGTAGATTTATTACTCTAGCAATGGAAGAACTTGTATCATTGAGATAAAGGCAGTGGCCAGCAGAAGTTCTGAGGGGAGGGAGAGGGAAGAATAGATATAACATACGACATTTTGGGGATATTGGAATTGTTCTTCATGACATTGCAATGATGGATCAGGCCATTATACATTTTGTCAAAGCCTATAAAATTGTGTGGTGCAAAGTGTAAACCATAATATAAACTATAGATTGTGATTTGTGGTAATGCTTCAATATGTGTTCATTCATTGTAACAAATGTACCACAGTAATAAAAGATGTTGTTAATGGGGAAAAGTTGGGGAGGGGGAGAGGGTCAGGTGTGTGGGAAACCCCCTATATTTTCTATGTAATATTTATGTAATTTAAAGCTTCTTTAAAAATAAAAAAAATAATAATTAAAAAAAAATCCTTTCAGGGAATGACAAATTCTCAAAGAACAGCCTAGCAAAGAACTTTTAATTTTCCTGTAGCCTGTTAATATGGGGTAGGAAGTTCTTTTAATGAGTCCTGTGACTCTTCTTGCCTGCTTCCAACCCAGGACCATTTTCCTTGTGAGGATGGAAGTGAGTCAGAGCACCTCTCAAGTTTTCCTTCTCTCCTTCACATCATACCCACTTTGTGAACCAAGTCCTTAAAACATAAAGTATAATGATATTCCAATTTTTAAAATTCTTTTTTTAAATATATATTTTGTTTTTTAAAAGATACTTAGATTATGTAGATGTTACACAAAAAATACAGTGGCTCCCATATGTCCTGCTCCCCACACCTCCCACATCCTCCCACATAAACAACATCCTTCATTAATGTGGCACATTCATTGCAATTGATAAACGCATCCTGAGCATGGACCATAGTTCACACTGTAGTTCACACTCCCTCTCACACAATTCTGCAGGCTATGGGAAGATACATAATGGCCTATATCTGTCACTGCAATGTCATTCAGGACGAATCCCAGGTCCCGAAAAAGCCCCTGTATTACACCTGTTTTTCCCTCTCCCTGCCCACAGAGCCTCCAGTGGCCACTGTCTCCACATCAATGTTGTCATTTCTTCCATTGCTAGAATCACAATGAGTCTATAGTAGAATACCAGTAAGTCCACTCTAGTCCGTAGTTCATTCCCCAATCCTGAGGATACTGGGATGGTCAATTTTTAAATTATAACATTAAGCATTTCTATATTCAATGAATTGCAATGATGCCAGAAATTTTTTTCTGTTTTTCCTTCCCTATTATATTTATTAACAAAATAGAAACAAAAATCCCTCCAACAGAAAAGCATTGAACCTTTGAATGTTTCTCTATCCCTGAAATTATATTGAAATCTAACAGATGGAAACACAGTAGGGTTCCTGAAAAGTGCCTGGAAGATAAGACACAGATGGAACACAGAGAGCCGAGTTTCTTGTTGCAGAGTCTAAAAGCTAAAATAAAATAAAGTAAAATAAAATAGTGATGATTCTTGATGTGTGCTGGCTTGCACCATGTGGACCACCAAATTGTTATAAGGAGAAAGTTAAGCTCCTGTTCTGAGAGCCACTCTATAAATGACATCTTAACAGTTTTTCAGTTCAAGAACTACTTTCTATCCCTCTGTGAGATTAAAAAACAAATGAAGAGAGATGGGAAAGGGACTTAAAATTTCAAAAGAAATTATTATCTAGCCACAAAAGACTGACAAAGTAGAAAAAGTTTAGAAAGATTTCTCTGTGATTGATCTTCTATTTGATAATTTCTTTCTGCCCTAAGAATGACTCAAATTGATGAATTAAATTAACATTTTAAAAAGCTCATTTTTGTTTTAAAATTCTATAAATTACACACTCTTTGAACTAAATGGCATTACTTAAAGTCGGTATTCTTAGATAAGTACTATATTTTGACTTTCACAATCACACCTGAGTTTAAGTCTCAGCTTATTCTCTCCCCAGCTATATCTGCTAACACCTTACTTAACATAGTTTCAAAAAATAGATGAAGTAAAAACTTACAAAACTATAAATAGAAATAAACAAATTTACAATCATAGCTGGAAATTTCGATCCACAATTTGCAGTAAAAGATAGAATAAGTGGAGAAAAAAATTAGTATACACGTTATACAACAAAATTAATCAGCTTGCTCCATTCAACAAATATAGATCATCACTCCCAAAGACTGCAGAATACACATTGTTTTTTAAGTGTACATGGAACATTTACCAAAATAGACAATATGCAGTGTGATAAGCAAGTCTTCACAAATTTCAAAAAACTGACTTTGTAATGCAGAGTATGTTCTTATGCACAATGGAGCTAAACAAAAAATCAATAATAGAAAGGTGATTTAAAAATCCCCAAATGTTTAAGACTGAGCCATATACTTCCAAAAAACCAACAGGTGAAAAAAGAAAATACAAAAGAAATAATAAAATATTTCTTACCAAATGATAATGAAAAATAAAATTAACAAAATTTGCAAGATACAGGAGCTTAGAGGGGAAATGTAGCTTTGAGTACAATATTGGAAGAAAAAAGGTTGAAAGTCAATTACCAATATTAGGAAACTGAGTCCAACAGCACATTAAAAGAATTATTCTCCAAGATCAAGTTGGATTTATTCTAAGTATGCAAGAGTGGTCCTATATAATAAAATGAACAGAATAAAGGAAGAAAACACTTGATCACCTCACTTGAGGCAGAAAAGGCATTTGACAAAATCCAGTACCTCTTTTGATAAAAACATTAGAAAGCTAGGGATAGGAGGAAATTCCTTCAACATGATAAAAGGCATATATGAAAAACCCATAGTGAGCATCCTACTTAATGGTGAAAAGCTGAAAGCTTTCCCTCTAAGATTGGGAACAAGACAAGGATGTCCACTGTCACCACTGTTGTTGAACTTTGTACTGGAAGTTCTTGTCAGAGCAATTAGGCGAGAAAAAGAAATAAAAGACAACCAAATTGGAAAGGAAGAAGTGAAACTTTCCCTATTTGCAGATGAATTAATCCTATATACAGAAAATCCTTAAAAAAATCCACAACAAAGCTCCTAGAACTAATAAATTAATTCAGAAAAGTGGTGGGTAAAAGATCAACACCTCCAAGTCAGTAAAGTTTCTCTACATAAGCAATGACAAATAGGAAGAAGAAATCAAGAAAAAAAATTCCATCACAATAGCAACTACAAGAATCAAATATCTAGGAATAAATCTAACCAAGGACATGTACACGAAAAAAATGACAAAACACTGCCAAAAGAAATCAAAGAAGACTTAAATAAATGGCAGGACATTCCATGTTCATGAACTGGAAGAATGAATTTCATTAGGATATCAATACTTACCCAAAGTACTTTATAGATTCAATGCAATCCCAATCAAAATTCCAACAACATTCTTTGCAGAAATGGAAAAGCCAATCATCAAATTTATATGGAAGGCTAAGGGGCTCCAAATAGCCAAAATCATCTTGATAAAGAAGAATGAAGTTGGAGGACTCACACTTCCTGAACTTAAAGCTCATTACAAAGCCACAGTAATCAAAACAGCATGATACTGATATGACAGAAATACAAACTAATGGAACTGAATTGATAGTTCAGAAATCAACCCTCACATTTATGGTCAACTTATTTTTGACAAAGGGGCAAAGTCCACTCAACTGGAAAAGAACAGTCTCTTCAACAAATGGTGCTGGGTAAAATGGATCTACGTTTGCAAAATAAAGAAGGACTACCTATATCACACCCGATACAAAAATCAACTCAAATTGGATCAAAGACCTAAATATAAGAGCCAGAACTATAAAACATCTTGAAGAAAACATAAGGGAGCATTTTCAGGACCTTGTGTGAGGTAATGATTTCTTAGACTTTACACCCAAAACACAAGCAATAAAAGAAAAATATAGATAAATGGGGCCATATCAAAATTAAAAATTTTGGGGCCTCAAAGGTCTTTAGCATCAAAGTAAAATGACAACCTACACAAAGGGAGAAAACATTTGGAAACCACATATATGATAGGGGCTTAATATCCAGAATACACAAAAAGTCCTACAACTCAATAATAAAAAGACAAACAACCAAATTTTAAAGCCTTGAATAGATATTTCTTCAAAGATACAGAAATGGGCAAAAAGCACATGAAAAGATGTTCAACATCATTAGCCATTAGGGAAATGCAAATCAAAACCACAATGAGATACCATTTCATACCCACTAGAATGACTACCATTAGAAAAACAGAAAATTATAAGTGTTGGAGGAGATGCAGAAAATAAGAACATTCCTTCATTGCTGGTGGCACTGTAAAATGGTGCAGCTGCTGTAGAAGACAGTTTTGTGGTTCTTCATAAAGTTAAGTATAGAATTACCGTATGATCTAGCAATTACAACTTCTAAGAATATACCCAAAAGAATTGGAAACAGGGACTTGAACAGATATATGCACACTGATGTTCATAGTAACATTGTTCACAATTGCCAAAAGATAGACTCAACCTAAGTGTCCATCAACAGATGAATGGATAAACAAAATGTGGTATATAATACGATGGAATATTATTCAGCTGCAAAAAGGATTGAAGTTCTGATACATGTGACAACTTGGATGAACCTTGAAGACATCACATTGAGGGAAATAATCCAGACACAAAAGGACAAATATTGTGTGATTTTGCTGATATGAAATAATTAGAATAAACAAAAACATAGAGTCAGAATCTAGAATATAGGTTACTAAGGGATGGGGTGGGAGTAGAGAATAGGAAGTTAAGGCTTAAGATACAGAGAGTTTCTATTTGGGACTATGGGAAAAGTTTTGGTAATGGATGGTGATGATGGTAGCATACATTGTGAACATAATTAATAGTACTGAATTATGTATTTGAGTGTAGTTAAAAGGGGAAATTTTTTATTGTACATATGTTAGTAGAATAAACATTTTTAAAAAATTCACAAAACTGATAATACAGTGAACCCTAAGTTAAAGTACAGGCTATAGCTAGTAGTGCAATTATACAAATGTGCTTTCATCAAGTGTAACAAATGTACCACACCAATGTAAGGTATTAATAACAGGGTATAATGGTATATGGGAATTCTGTATTTTATGCATGATTTTTCTGTAAACTCACAACTTTTCTAATAAAAAAGAAAGGCAATTCTCTAAGTCTTCATATATCAATATTATATTTTAAAGAAGCAAATGTGAAATGAATGACATTTCATTCACGGGAAGGATGAATTGGGAATACTCAGTTATAAGGTAACTGCACTACCCATGAAGCAGTATATTGTTATTTGAAAGTGGACTCATATTAGTTGTAAATGTATATTGCAAAGTCTAGGGCCACTACTAAAAATAATTTTAGAAAGATCTGTAGTTGATATGCTAACAGAGGAGAGAAAATGGAATCATAAACTATTCAATTAAAACCAAGGAAGACAGAAAAATAGGGGAATATTTTTAAAAAGCAAAGAACAAGTGCAACAGATACAAAACAGTTTTGACAAAAATGGTAACTATTACATATCAATAATCACTTTAAATGTGAGTGAATAAATAGGCAAATTAAAAGGCAGAGACTGTCAGAGTACATAAAAAACATTGCCCAACTATGTTACCTATAAGAAAACCACTTAAATAAATAAAAAAGAAACAGATAAATTAAAAGTAAAGGGACCTAGAAAGATATACCATACTAACACTAATAAAAAAAAAAAAAAAGTTAGAGTAGTTAAATTAATTTCAGACAAAGCAGACTTAAGAACAAGGAAATTTATCAGGGATAAAGATGGCATTACATAATGATAAATAGATCAATTCTCTAAGAAGACATAATAATCTTTAACATGTATACACCTAACAAGAAAGTACCAAAATATGTGAGGCAAAAACTGATAGAACTGCAAGGAGAAATAAATGAATTCACTATTATATTTGGAGACTTTAATACCCCCTTTATTAGCAATTGATAGATACAGCAGGCAGAAAATCAGTAGGGATGTAGTTGAATAGAACAGCGTTAAAACAAACTGGATCTAATTTACATTTATAGAATACTTCATTCAACAACAGCAGAATACACATTCTTCTTAAGTTCAAATGGAATGTCCAGTAAGAAAGACCACATTCTGGGCCATAAAACACATTTGAACAAATTTAAAAGAAATCATACCAAGTACATTCTGAAACTAAAATGGAATTAAGTAGAAATCAGTAACAGAAGGATAGCTCGAGAATCCCAACATATGTGTAGATTAAATAACACATTTTTAAATAAAAAATGGGTCAAAGAAATCATGAGGGAAAGTTAAAAAATGTTTTGAACTAAAGGAAAATGAAAATACAACTTACCAAATTTGTGGGATGCAGCAAAAGCAGTGCTCAGAGGAAAACGTATAGCATTGGCTGCATATGTTAGAAAAAAACAAAGATCCCAAATCTATAATCTAAGCTTCCACCTTAGGAAACTAGAGAAAAAAGGCATAACTCAAACAAAATATGTAGAGAATCTACATGAAGAAAACTATAAAATTCAGATGAATGAACTCAAAGAAGATCTAAATAAATGTTTATGGATAGGATGATTCAAAATTGTTAAGATTACAATTCTTCTCAATTTGATCTATAAATTCAGTGAATTCCCAATTAAAATCCCAGCAAATTATTTTGTAGATATCAGTAAATTGATTCTAAAATTTATATGGAAAGACAGAAAACATATGAATATTCACAGAAGCATTATTCATAATAATCAAAAAATGGAAACCAACCCAAATGCTCATCAACTGATGACTGTGGCATTCATCACATTTGGCCATAAATATGAATGAAGTGCTCATATGTGTTACAACATGGATGAACCTTGAAAACATTATGCTAAGTGAAAGAAGTCAGTCACAAAAGACCACATAATGTGTGATTCCAAATACACGAAATGTTCAGAATAGGCACATCTGTAGATATAGAAAGTAGATTAATGAATGCCTAGCGCTTGGGGGAATGGGATATTGAGGCTGACTGTTAAGGGGTGCAAAGTTTCTTTTTGGAATATGAAAAATGTTCAAAATTGAATTGTGACAATGGTTGCACAATTCTGCATATTAGCTAAAACCATAGGATGGTACACTTAAAAAGAGAGAAAGAGAAGGTTACCAGGACATTTTTACCTTTCCCTATGCCTTCCCATTATTTTGCCCCATTTCCTGGGGGAATTTTAGTAATTTCTTATATTTGTTATTTTTACCTTTACATTATTTACCTTTTAAATCTTGCTAACATTTTGATTTTTTTGTAACTGAGCATAATAATTTTATAATATAATTCTATGGTTAAATGGGTTTATAATTCTCACCATCAATCCTTTAATACAGGGATCTCTCCATTATCAGGATATTTAATTTAACTACTCTCTTGGTTGCCTAGAATCATTCAGTACTTTTTTCAGGAAGGGTTACAGGTGTATTTTCAGAGCGCTTGTATATCTGAATCTATCTGCTGCCTTCACATATCAAGTGACATTTTGCTAAGTATAGTAGTCTTGGGATGGGTATCTTTCCCTCAAAAATATGAGTACATTGTTCCATTGTTTTCTGGTATCTAATGTTACAGAAGAAAAAGTCTGAGCACGATTTGATTTTTTTAGGGTTGTTGTTGTCAACTCTCTGCTCTTGATTTTTGTTTTAGTGTATGCACCTACATGATTCTCTGTTTTCCTCTTCAAGTTCAAGATTTTCGCCAGCATATGTCTTGGTACTGGTTTATTTTTATTATTTTTTTTTCTTAAAACACACCTTTCCCATTAACTTTTGGAAGTAAAGATGTTAGAATATAATACTAACTTCTCCAAGAATCTTAGTGACTATTGATGTCATCAAAATATTAAACATTTTTGTTTAAAACTAACTAGGATATTAATTTTTGAAACTTTCAATATTTAAGAAACCATATTTTCATGGGAATGATGTTCAGGCTTTTTATTATTTTATCCTTGTCTTCACAAAGATTATCATAATTTTGATTGGGACTCAATATAGGAGAGAAATACAATGGAAATAAATTCACAAAGAGGAACAAAAAGTAAAAAGAATAAGCAACAAAGGAGAGAGAAAAAGTTCAAGTAAAGAGTAGGAGTAGTTTAAGCATTAGTTCCAAAATTTATTCTGTCTTCACTTTATTGGACAGTGAAATCCAATATTAGTAATCACTTATTTTCATAGCTATTTGAAATTATAATGATCATGGAAACCCATATTTCTAACTTTGTAATTTCTCTAGTCTTTAAAATTTTAGATGTTCTCTTCTGAATTTGAAAATCATAAGGGTCTATCAGGGGAAAAATTATTATTTTAGGTTACATCTGAGTCCAGAACAAAATTATCACAGGAGCAGAGTAAGTTTAAGTTGGTCCCCACCCTCCATTTTACAGGATATTTAATTATTGACATAAAATAGAGTAAAGCCATAATTGTTAACAAGCCAGAGTTTAGCATCTTACTTAAAATATACCTAAGCAGTATAATTTTATTTGTACATAATAATGTTGTATCTGTTTAGACTTCTAATTGAACAAAAGGAGAGAGGGGCTACCCAGGAAAAATGAAGAGAATAAAGTTCACTGCTGTTGGAATTCAAGGTGTTTAAAATAAATAGAATTCTATGTTGCACTCTGGAGATAATGGTTTATTGATAATTTCCCCTATATTGAAGCAGCGAAAAATTAACCAGAAAAATAAACTTAGCTATTTCACATGTAAATTCTAAAAATTAAAAATACCAAGAGTTATGAAATTTCTAGGATATGACATGGCATGAAATTGTTATGAGTAGTCAAATACTCTACTTCATTCAGGTAAAAGTGAATAAATAAATCTAAGCAAGGCAGATTGTTTTAACACAAAGTATAAATGCTCAGGGGTTTGTTCAGTTTGTGGAAATACATTGCGCTGGACAGTTATGATATGTGGTCTTATCTCTATGTCTATCATCTTTCAGGAAAAAGGTATTTCTGAGTCAAACCATATAGTACATACTTCTCTTTCATTGGTATAAACTATTTATTATTAAATGTCCACATAGATGTTCTGCTATGCCTAATAATAAAGGAAGCAGAAGACAGCTCGCACCTTTCTTTCTCAAATAGATAAAGAGGGTGAAGACAGACGTTTAACAGCAACGGACCCTGAATGAGCAGCTGGTCCCTGATGAACATAAGCACTGCCTATCTTCGTAAATGACAAAAGCCGCAGCGAAGCACTAGGACTTCTTTCTTAATAGCCTCTGTTTATCCTTTCTCCTTGAATCATTACCCATAGATCATTTACAGGTAGTATCTGTCCAGATTCCCAATTCCCTTTCTAATTCTAATCAAATTAAGAACTATTTATCAATGAGATGCAATGTTCTTTGTATCCTTCCTTATTCCTTTGACCCCGTGCTTCTAAAATTTCAGCCTTTTACTTACTATCTTCACAATTTTTGCCATATCATCAGATCAACTGTGCTATTAGTTTAAAAAATAATTTCAAATGGACTCATTTTCTTTTCATTTCGGTACCTCCTTTAACCTCATCCTAAGCGTTAATATCCATGGAATTGCATATTTGTTTTTTCCTAAAGGTGTGTCTGTGTTTCACCAACTAAAATCATCATGTGGACCCCCAGTGGTATGCTAAGCACACTTGAGTAATCACTGTGTTAATCTAGTCTGCTTTGCCATCGTCTAGCAGGAATGATAAATGTACCAACATAGAATTCTGCCCTACAGAACACAAACTGTTCAGTCTTCCATCTCAAAAGGTAGTCTTACATAATTTTTTTTCTAATCTCTTGCACATTCCGAGAATTACAAGGAATATTTTAGGAATTCTTCTGAATTCTTAATTTAATCTGCTCATGTAATTCACAGATTAAAATATCTCTTTTAGGAAATTCATCTCTGGATTTTCTTTTGTTTAAAGTTCTGCAGACTGATTCATAAAAACTGTAAATTACTCTGATAATACTGACGCAAAATATCACAGTCTCTTAATTTTTATCATGCTAAATAGTATAAGTAAAATATAACATTGGTTGAGTTCAAACAATAAGGAAAGGAAATAATCTGACCTAGAGAATAAATAAAGCTCTCTTTGTTCTTTCATTCATTCAACAATCTCTTTGTTCATTCATTCATTCATTCTTCATTCATTCAACAAATTGAACACATGTTACGTGCCAGCCCTATTTCTAGGTACATCAATAAATTTTTTTAACTAGATAAAAACATGCTTCTTTTGGAGCTTCTGAGAAAGGAAATAGTCAATAGATAAGATTAAAAAGTGGAACATAGGGAAGCGGCTGTGGCTCAATCAGTAGGGCTCCCGTTTACCATATGGGAGGCCCCGGGTTCGGTTCCCGGGGCCTCCTGGTGAAGGCAAGCCCGCCAGCACGGCGTGGTTAGCTGACCCAGCGAGCACAAGCAGCAAGGGGGGGATAAATGAATAAATAAATAAAAAAAATTAAAAAAAAAAAAAAGTGGAACATATAATGTGTTAGAAATTGAAAAATTCCAAGTAAAAATATAAAGCAGTGAATAGAATAAGAAATCCTGAGGGAAATCATTGTTTTAAATTGTGGTTTCTTCAGGTAATTTTCAAAATATTTGTTAAAATACAATAACTTGTGGAAAAGGTTTAAAACAAATATTTATCTTTGAGATACTACCATCAAGTTTTCTAGTACTTCATGCCTTAAAATTATTCTAATTTTGTGACTCTCCAAATATTTAAATTCATATTTCTAATTTTCACTTTTGTCATTTATTCTTAACATTTGTACATTATAAAATATTTCAAACATATAGAAAATACAGACAACAATATGAAAGTTTATTCTTCCAACTGTTCAGATTAAAAACTTTGTTGACACTAATTCCTTTCACTTAATATTGTCACAATTTTTGCCATATCATACCAATTAGGCTATTATTTTTTAAAAATAATTTAAAATTGACTCATTTTCCTTTCTTTCTAATACCTACTTGACTCCTCTCCCTCACTGACATCCCTCAAATTTTGTTGGTTCTACCTTCAAAATATATCCAGAATTTTATTTCTTATCACTCCCACCACCCTGATCCAAGGCACCATCATCTCTTGCCTAAATTATTGCAATAGCCTCATAATAGATCTGACAGCTTTTGCTCCTGACTCCAGCAGTATTCTCAACACAACAGCCAGAATAATCGTGTTAAAATATGTCATATATTATTATTCTGCTCAAAACAGGGGAATTAGCATCTCCCTCAGAATAAAAGCCAAAGTTCTTAATATTCTGTTTTTAAGTTATCTGTGTTTTTGAGTGTAGGTATAAAATTTAGTTCATTTAGTTCATTTTCACTTAGCTGATATGCTATAAAATGGGCATACTCCATTTTATTAATCTCGTTTTATTTCTTAATCCATTCTTCTATCTATGGACATTTGGGCTCTCTTTTCCTTTCCTTTGCATCCGTCCCTCCCTCCCCCGCGCCCTTCCGCTCTCTCTCTTTTCCTATTATAAATAATAGTACCACAGGTGGTGAATTTATCCAAGTTCAGGATCACACCGCCAAGAGGAATGTTCTCAGTCCTGGGAGCAGAGAGCAGCAGGGGTCGCAGAAGCACAGTAGGGCTGCTGCTGAAGTGCTGGTAGTGCTTGTGGCGCTTCCTCTAAAGCCTTGGACCAGCTTCTAAAGCCCCGTCCTGGCCTCCAGCCTGTAGGTCCCATGGTGATGGTAAACAAGTTTCCACAAGACCGTGCTTATCTTAATTTCTTAGTTTTTTAACAAATAAGTTATTTTCCATAAATGTGGCAAATATCTCCGTTTGTCCTTTGTTGGTCTTAATTTCAGTGAAGTGTTTCAGTTTGTTGATTTGCCTATTCTTTGTTTTCAAACTTTTACAATAGGTAATAGGCCTTCTACATCCCTCCCCTACTTCAGATTCAAGCCCTTAATTAATTAGAATATTTCAAAATAATTTAAATATATTATAAGGCAATATATCAATCCCAGAGAGGGGGGAAATGCACAAATTCATGAAAATTAAACAGCATACTCTTAAACAACCAATGGGTTAAAGAGGAAATCTGAAGCAAAATTAGGAAGTAGCATGAGGGAATGAAAATGAAAATACAATATATCTAACCTTTTTTTTTTTTACTTTATTTGTACATTTAATAATCGAAAATATAAACAATTAAAAACTAAAAAGTAAACACAGATGAATAAATATATACATTTCTCACTTAAATGTAATGGATCCATATAAATTTTTTTTTTAATCAAACAATGTTACACAATGTATTTGGTTCATAGTAATGCATTCATACAGTATTTGTCCTTTTGTGTCTGGCTTGCTTCACTTAACATAATGGCCTCCAGGTTCATCCATGTTGTCACATGCTTTACGACTTCATTTCTTCTTACAGCTGAGTAATTTTCCATCGTGTGAATAGACCATAGTTTGTTTATCCATTCGTCTGTTGATGGACACCTGGGTTGTTTCCAACTTTTAGCAATGGTGAATAATGTTGCTATGAACATCAGTGTGCAGATGCCTGTTCGTGTCACTGCTCTCAGTTCTTTGGGTATATACCCAGTAGTGGTATTGTCGGGTCACGTGGCAAGTCTATATTCAACTTCTTTAGGAACTGCCAAACTGTCCTCCATAGTGGTTGTACCACCAACAGTGAAGAAGTGTTCCTATCTCTCCACATCCTCTCCAACACTTGTAGTTCTCTGTCTTTTTAATAGTGGCCATTCTGATAGGTGTGAAATGATATCTCATTCTAGTTTTGCTTTGCAGTTCCCTAATCATGAATGATGTTGAGCATTTCTTCTCGTGTTTTTTTTTTGCCATTTGTATTTCTTCTTTGGAGAAATGTGTATTCAAGTCTTTTGCCCATTTTTTAATTGGGTCATTTGTCTTTTTATTGTTGAGTTGTAACATCTCTTTATAGATCCTGGATATTAAACCCTTATCAGATATGTGATTTCCAGATATTTTTTTACCATTGAGTTGGCTGCCTTTTCACCCTTCTAACAAAGTCCATTGAGGTGAAAAAGTGTTTAATCTTCAGGAGGTCCCATTTATCTATTTTTTCTTTTGTTGTATGTGATTTGACTGTAAGGTCTAAGAAACCACCACCTACTAGAAGGTCTTGAAGATGTTTCCCTCCATTTTCATCTAGGAGTTTTATGGTCCTGGCTTTTATATTTAGATCTTTGATCCATTTTGAGTTGATTCTTGTATAGGGGATGAGATAGGGGTCCTCTTTCATTCTTTTGGTTGTAGATATCCAGTTCTCCCAACACCATTTGTTGAAGAGACTGTTTTTCCCATTAGCATGGGCTTGGTAGGTTTGTCAAAAACCAGTTGACTGTATAGGTGATGGTATATTTCTGGGTTCTCAATTCTATTCCACTGATCGATGTGTTTATCTTTATGCCAGTACCATGCTGTTTTGACCACTGTAGCTTTGTAATATGTTTCAAGGTCAGGCAGTGAAATTCTTCCCATGTCGCTCTTCTTTTTTAGAATGCTTTTGGCTATTCGGGTGCACTTACCCTTCCAGATGAATTTGGTAATTGTCTTCTCTAATTCTGTAAAATAAGCTGTTGGGATTTTGATTGGTATTGTATTGAATCTATAAATCAGTTTGGGCAAGATTGACATCTTCACGATATTTATTCTTCCAATCCATGAACACGGAATGTCTTTCCGTTTGTTTTGTGGTTTTCTGCATATAGGTCCTGTATTTCTTTGGTTAAATTAACTCCTAGGTATTTGAGTCTTTTTGTTGCTATAGAAAATGGAATTTTCCCCTGATTTCTTCCTCAGGTTATTCAGTACTAGTGTACAAAAACATTATTGATTTTTGCTTGTTGATCTTGTATCCTGCCACTTTGCTGAACTCATTTATTGGTTCAAGTAGCTTTGCTGTGGATACTTCAGGATTTTCTAAGTACAGGATCATGTCATATACAAACAGTGAGAGTTTTACTTCCTCTTTTCCTATTTGGATGCCTTTAATTTTTTTTTCTTGTTTAATTGCCTTAGCTAGAACTTCTAGTACAAGGTTGAATAACAATGGTGACAGAGGGCATCCTTGTCTTGTTCCTTATCTTAGAAGGAAAGCTTTCAGCCTTTTCCCATTGAGTATGATGTTGGCTGTGAGTTTTTCATATTGCCTTTTATCATATTGAGGAATTTTCCTTTTATTCCTATCTTTTGAAGAGTTTTTATCAAAAAAGGATGCTGGATTTTGTCAAATGCTTTTTCTGCATCTATTGAGATGATCATGTGTTTTTTTCCCTTCAATTTGTTAATGCGGTGTATTACATTGATTGATTTTCTTATGTTGAACCAGCCTTGCATACCAGGAATAAATCCCACTTGATCGTGATGTATAAGTCTTTTGATATGCTGTTGGATTTGATTTGCAAGTATTTTGATGATAATTTTTGCATCTATGTTCATTAGAGAGATTGGTCCGTAATTTTCTTTTCTTGTAGAATCTTTATCTGGCTTTAGTATTAGGGTGATGTTAGCTTCATAAAATGTGTTGGGTAATTTTCCCTCCTCTTCAATTTTTTGGAAGAGTTTAAGCAGGATTGGTGTTAATTCTTTTTGAAATGCTTTGTTGAATTCACCTGTGAAGCCATCTGGTCCTGGACTTTTCTTTGCTGGGAGATTTTTGATGATGGATTCAATCTCCTTACTTGTGATTGGTTTGTTAAGTTCTTGTATTTCTTGTAGCGTCAGTGTAGGCTGGTTGTGCATTTCTAGAAATTTGTCCATTTCATCTAGGTTGTCTAGTTTGTTGGCATATAGTTTCTCATAATATCCTCTTATGATTCTTTTTATTTCTGTGAGTATATTTGTAACTTCCCCCCTTTCATTTCTGATTGTATTTATTTGCATCTTCTCTCTTTTTTTTTTTTTTTTTTTTTGTTAGTCTAGCAAGGGGTTTGTCAATTTTATTGATCTTCTCAAAGAACCAGCTTTTGGTTTTGTTGATTTTCTCTATTGTTTTTCTGTTCTCATTTTCATTTATTTCTGCTCTAATCTTTATTATTTCTTTCCTTCTGCTTATTTGGGGTTGGTTTGCTGTTCTTTTTCTAGTTTCTCTAGTTGTTCAGTTAAATTTTTGAGTTTAGCTCTTTCCAGTTTTTTAATATAGGCATTTAGGGCTATAAATTTCCCTTTCAAGACTGCCTTCGCCGTATCCCATAAGTTTTGATATGTTGTATTCTCATTTTCATTTGTTTCAATATATTTACTGATTTCACTTGCAATTTCTTCTCTGACCCACTGATTATTTAGGAGTGCGTTGTTTAGTCTCCACACATTTGCAAATTTACTTTTTTCCTGTCCATTATTGATTTCTAGTTTCATTCCATTCTGATCTGAGAAGGTGCTTTGTATAATTTCTATCTTTTTATATTTATTGAGAGCTTCATTGTGACCTAACATGTGGTCTATCCTGAAGAAAGATCCATGGGCACTTGAGAAGAATGTATAACCCACTGGGTTTGGATGCAATGTTCTGTATATGTCTGTTAGGTCTAACTTGTTTATCATATTGTTCAAGTTCTCTGTTTCCTTGTTGATCTTTTGTCTAGTTGTTCTATCTAATGATGTGAGTGGGCTGTTGAAGTCTCCAACGGTTATTGTAGAAATGTCTATTTCTCCCTTCAGTTCTGCCAGAGTTTGTCTCATATATTTTGGGGCACCCTAGTTAGGGGCATAGATATTTATGGCTGTTATATTTTCCTAGTGGATTGTCCCCTTTATTAATATATAATGGCCTTCTGTATCTCTTTTAACTTTTTTGTATTTGAAGTCTGTTTTGTCTGATATTAGTATAGCTACGCCTGCTCTTTTCTGGTTACTATTCGAGTGGAGTATCTTTTTCCAACCTTTCACTTTCAGCCGGTTTCTATCCCTGGGTCTAAGGTGAGTTTCTTGTAAGCAGCGTATGGATGGCTCATGTTTTTTTATCCACTCTATCAGCCTGTATCTTTTGATTGGGGAGTTTAATCCATTCACATTCGATGATATTACTGTAAATGCACTATTTACTTCCTCCATTTTATTCTTTGGTTTTCATATGTCATCTTATTTTTGTCTTTCTTTTTACTCCTTTGGTTATCCTGTCTGCTATTCTTTCTTCTATACTCTTCTCCAAGCCTCTCTCTTCTGTCTTTTTCTTTCAGGTTCTAAAGCTTCTGTTAATATTTCCTGCAAAGTGGATTCTTTTTTGCAAACTCTCTTAGCTTCTCTTTGTTTGTGAATATTTTACACTCACCTTTATATCTGAAGGACAGTTTTGCTGGATAAAGAATTCTCGGCTGGCAGTTTTTCTCTTTCAGTTTCCTAACTGTATCATACCACTGTCTTCTCGCCTCCGTGGTTTATGAAGAGATATCTGCACTAAGTCTTACTGGACGTCCCTTGTATGTGATCATTTGCTTCTCTCTTGCTGCTCTGAGAATTTTCTCTTTATCTTTGACATTTCACATTTGACATTCTGAGTAGTATGTGTCTTGGCGTAGGTCTATTTGGATTTATTCTGATTGGGGTACAGTGTGCTTCTTGGACATGTAAGTTCATTTCTTTTGTGAGAGTTGGGAAATTTTCAGCTATTGTTTCCTCAAATACTCTTTCTGCCCCTTTTCCCTTCTCTTCTCCTTCTGGAACTCCCATGACACATATTTTGTTGTGTTTTGTGTTGTCATTCAACTCTCTGAGCCCCTGCTCAATTTTTTCTATTCTTTTCTCTCTGTGTTCTTTTCTGTCTTCAATTTTAGCTGCTCTATCTTCGGTATCACTTTTTCTTTCTTCTATCATTTCGAGTCTGCTGTTGTATGCCTCAAACATGTTTTTTACTTCACCTATTGTGTCTTTCATCCCCACGAAGTCCATTACTTTTCCGTTCAGGATTTCAAATTCTTCTTTGCGTTTGCTCAATGTCTTCTTGATGTCATTTATCTCTTTAACTATATTGTCTTTCATCTCATTAATTTGAGTTTGGAAATTTGTGCTCATCTTGCTGATTAGTTCTCTCAAATTCTGCATCTCTTCTGGGACTTTGCTGTATTCCTTTTTTGGGCCATGTCTTCTATTTTCTTAGTATGGCTCGTAATTTTTTGCTGGTTTTTAGGCATCTGGTTAGGATGTGGTTTACTCCGATGCTCAATCTCTTTCTCTTTTATAGGGATTTAAAGCAGGTGGCTGTGAGTTACCACAGCTCTTTGATTTTTGTCTCAACCTGGATTGTTAGGATTGTCCTGCTGGTTGCTCAAAACTGGGCACTGGACCCAGTAATTGGTTGTAGAGTCACTTCCTAGGGCCTTGGGCAGGGAGGCTATAGAGGCCAGGAAAAGCCTCTCCTACTTATTAATTTTTTTATGTGCACTTCCTTGGTTTGCCAGGAGATGGCGCTTGTTGGCAGATCGCAATTCAATGCCTGGTGGGAGCCTACTTGTTGTGACACAGACCAGATCAATGTGATAGAGCTTCCTGTCTGGGGGCTAAGAGCCTTGTAATTCAAACTTTCTGAGACAGATCTCCAGTCTTCTCAGGCAGCCCCCTCCTTTTCCCAGCTAGGAAATATTTCCACTCCCCTCTGAGTCCTTGACAATCAGTCCCTGTTAGTAGAGGAGGAGATTGGGAGGTTTGTCTATCTTTAGCCCCTTGCAGGCTCCAAGGCAAATAATGGCGCAGCCCCATCCGGCCTGGAAGGGCTATCAGGACTGGCAGACCAAACCTGCAAGTCAAAAGCTGAGTCAGCCCCAGGGTCTCTCTCCGCTCTCCTGTGGAGTCCTCAACAATTAGTCCAGGCTAGAAGAGAGGGAGATTGCAAGGGTCAGATTTCTCCATTCTTCGCTGGCTCCCAGGGCAAACCACTGTATGTAAGGGTCTGTGGGGCTCTAGCATACCAAATTTGCAGGTCAGAACCTGAGTCAGCTTTAGGATGTGTCCCTCTCTCTTCCCTTTCCTGGAGTGGTAGATCCCTGGAACCCCCTTTGTCTGCAGTCACAGGCCCAGAGGCCTGAGAATTCTAAAGAGTGTGGGGGAGGGTGCCGGCAGCAGCAGCTGCTGCTGGTTCCAACTCAGTTCTGTTGTTGTGATTTCCCTCTTTTGTCCCCCTCTCCTCTGGGTGGTGTGTAACCTTCACCTGCTGTCCTAAATCCTAGATCTTTTTCCGGGCTGTTTCAGCCTGTCCTCTAGCTATTTTTCTGGAGAAGAGCTTCCCATGTCTTACTAGTCCACCATCTTCCCAGAAGTCTCTCTAAACTTATTGAATGCAGTGAAGGAAGTGCTGAAAGGAAAATTTATAGCTCTAAATGCTTACATTGAAAAAGAAAGACTTCACATCAGAGACCTAAACTCAAAACAAGAAGAACTAGAAAAAGAAGAGCAAACTAAACATAAAGCAAGCAAAAGGAAGGAAATAACAAAGATTAAAGCAGAGATAAATGAAATAGAAAACAAATAACAACAACAAAAAAGAAAGAATCAACAAATCCAAACCTTGGTTCCTTGAAAAGAGCAACAAAATGAACAAACCTTTAGCTATACTGACAAAGAAAAAAAGAGAGAGGATACAAATAATGAAAATCAGAAATTAGAAGGGGAAATTACTAACGACCCCACTGAAATAAAAAGGCCTATAAATGGATACTCTGAACAAATGTATGTCAATAAATTAGATAACCTAGATGAAATGGACAAATTCTTAGAAACACACAACTACCTACATTGACTCAAGAAGAAATAGAAGATCTCAACAAACCAATTACTAACAGAGATTTAATCAGTCATCAAAACCTCTCAATAAAGTAAAGCCCAGAACCAGATGGGTTAACAGGGGAATTCTACCAAATATTCCAAGAAGCATTAACTCCAGTTCTGCTCAAGCCCTTCCAAAAAACTGAAGAAGAGAGAACAGTCCTTAACTCATTCTGCCAGGCCAACATCACCCTCATACCAAAGCCAGATAAAGATATCACAAGAAAAGGAAACCACAGACCAATATTTCTTATGAATATACATGCAAAATCCTCAAGAAAATGCTAGCAAACCAAATCCTACAGCATATTAAAATATTATACACCATAATCAAGTGAGATTTAGCCCTGCTATACAAGGTTGTTCAACATAAGAAAATCAATTAATGTAATACACCACATTAACAACATGAAGTAAAAAAACAACAACACATTATCATCTCAATTGATGAAGAAAAGATATTTGACAAAATACAGCACTCTTTCTTGATTTAAAAAAAAAACAACACTTAGAGCTCTAGGAATAGAAGGAAACTTCCTTAGCATGATAAAGGGCATATTTGAAAAGCCCAGACCCAACATTCTACTTAATGGTTAAAGACTGAAAGCTTTCCCTCTAAGGATGCCCACTGTTGCCACTGTTATTCAACATTGTACTGGCAGTTCTTGCCAGAGCAGTTAGACAACGTGACAGTTTGAACCTGGGTAGATCCCAGAAAATCCTGTCCTTAAAGCTAATCCATTACTGTTCATGAAAGCCTATTGTAGATGGGACCTTTTGATTAGATTCAGTTAAGGGTTTCCTTGTGATTAGATCACTTCAGTAGGGCCTGACCCAGGGTGGATTTTTATCCTTTTACTGGAGTCCTTTATAAACAGAGGGATAAAAGCCACAGATACAGAAAGAAATCAAGAAAAAAATTCCATTCTCAATAGCAACTGAAAGAATTAAATATCTAGGAATAAAGCTAACCAAGTATGTAAAGGACTCGTACACAGAAAACTAAAAAGCACTGCTAAAAAAGAAAATCAAAGAAGACCTAAATAAATGGAAGTACATTCTATGTTCATAGATTGGAATACTAAATATTAAGATGTCAATACTTACCCGGAGCAATTTATAGATTCAATGCAATCCAAAAAAAAAAAAAAAAAAATTCCAACAGCCTTCTTTGCAGAAATAGAAAAGCCTATCATCAAATTTATATGGAAGGCTAATGGGCCCAAAATAGCCAAAACCATATTGAAAAAGAAGAATCAAGTTGGAGGACTCATACATTTCAATCTTAAAACTTATTACAAAGCCACAGGAATCAAAACAGCATGATACTGGCACAAGGACAGCATAGAGACCAATGATATACAATTGAGATATCAGAAATCAACCCTCACATTAATGGTCAACTGATTTTTGACAAGGTGGCAAAGACCACTCAACTGAAAAAGAAGAGTCTCTTTAACAAATGGTGCTGATAAACCTGGATATCCGTTTGCAAAAGGAAGGAAGGGAGGGAGGGAGGGAGGAAGGAAAGAAAGAAAGAAAGGGGACCCTACCTCACACCATAAACAAAAACAACTCAAAATGGAACAAAGACTTAAATATAAGAGCTAGAACTATCAAACTCCTAGAAGAAAACATAAGCAAGCATCTTCAGGACCTTGTGTTACGCAATGGTTCCTTAGACTTTACACCAAAAGCACAAGAAATGAAAGAAAAAGTAGATAAATGAGATGTCACTAATTTTTTCCTCAAAGGACTTCAGCATGAAAGTTAAAAGACAACCTATACAATGGGAGAAAATATTTGGAAACCACATATTCAATAAAGGATTAATATCCAGTATATATTTTTAAAAATCCTTCAACTTAACAACAAAAAGACAAACAACTCAATTAAAAAATGGGCAAAAGACTTGAACAGACATCTCTCCAAAGAATATATACAAAAGGCCAGAAAGTACATGAAAAGATGCTCAATATCATTAGCCATCATGGAAATACAAATCAAGACCACAATGAGATACCATTTCACAACCTTTAGAATGGCTACTATTTTAAAAATGGAGAATATCAAGTGTTAGGATGCAGAGAAATAGGAACTCATTCATTGCTGGTGGCAATGTAAAATGGTGCAGCAACCATGGAAGACAGTTTGGCAGTACCTCAGAAAGCTACAATATGACCCGGCAACCCACTACTAGGTATATACCTAAAAGAATTGAAACCAGCGGCTCAAACAGATATTTGCACACCGATGTTCATTAGAGTCATTATTCACAATTGCCAAGAGAGGGAAGCAACCCAAGTGTCCATCAACAGATGAATGGATAAACAAAATGTGGTATAAACACACAATGTAATATTATTCATCCATAAAATTGAATGGAGTCATGATACATGTGACATCATGTTGAGTGAAATAAGCCAGACACAAAAGGACAAATATTGTATGATTGCACTGATTTGAAACAATTAGAATAAGCAAATTCATAGAGTCAGAATCTAGAATATAGGTTCCCAAGGGACAGGGTAGGGATAAGGAATAGGAAGTTAAGGTTTAAAATGTATAGGGTTTCTATTTAGAGTAATGGAATGTTTTGGTAATGGATGGTGCTTATGGTAGCAGACATTGTGAACCCAATTAACAGTGCTGAAATAAATATATGACTATGATTAAAATAAGAGATGTTAGATTGTATATAACAATAAAATAAAATAAAAAAATCCATGAACTACACTACACAAACAGTGAGCCCTAAGTTAAACCATGGACTTTAATTAATAGTACATATTATAAAAATGTGCTATCATCAATTGTAAGAAATGTTCCCCACCAATGCAAGGTGTTGGTGGTGGGGTGGTGTATTGGAATCCTTTGTTATATATGATTATTCTGTAAACCCACAACTTCTCTAAAAAAGAAAAAAAATCCCCCCCCCAAAAAAAAAATTGGCAAAGGATCTTCATAGACATTTCTCCAAAGAAGATATACCACAGTGCACACTATAATCAAAGATGAATAAGAACAAGTGTTGATTAGGATGTGGAGAAATTGGAACCCTCATTCATGGCTGTTCGTAATGTAATATGGTGCAAGCACCTTGGAAAACAGCCTGGCAGTTCCTCAAGTAGTTGAATATAGAATTGCCATATAATCCAACAATTCTGCCAATACATGTATACCCAAGAGAATTGAAAACATACATCCATGCAAAAACTTGTATATGAATGTTTATAGCAGCATTATTCATAATAGCCATAAAAGGGGAAGATTCAAATGTCCATTACCTGATGACTAGATTAATAAAATATTTATTCTATTTATACAATGGAATATTATTGAGTAATAAAAAGGAATGAAGTGCTGATACTTGCTACAACATAAGTAAAAGAAGCCAGACACAAAAAGCCACATACTCTATTTATACGAAATGTCCTGAGTAGGCAAATCTGTAGAGACAGAAGGAGATTAGTGGTTACCAGGGCTTGGGGAGGCAAGTATGGGGAGTGACTGCTAATGGGTATGGTGTTTCTTTTTTGGCTTGATGAAAAGGTTCTGGAATTAGATAATTGGGATGGTTGCATACCTCTGTGAATTGTGACTATATTAAGAACCCCTGAATTGTATACTTTAAAAGGCTGAATTTTATGGCTTGTGAACTATATGTAAACGAAGCTATTATTTAAAAAAAGAAAAGCACTAGAAATGATATACATTTGGGTAAATATAAATGGTTATTTTTCTTTTCAAAAAATTCTTTAAAATTCATATGACAATGAAAAGATTACAGAGAAATTGGAAAATACTTAGAGATGCATGTAAACAAAATATAACTTGCCAATAGTTATAGGATGCAATGAAGGCAGTGCTCAGAAGGAAATTAAAAGCTGTAAAATCCTGTTAAAAAAGAAGAAGGATCTCAAATCAATAACTTAACTTTACACATTGAAGAATTCAAAAAAGAAAAGCAAATGAAACCCAAATCTAGCAGAAGGAAGAAACAATAAATAGTAGAGAGGAGATAAATTAAATAGAGAGTAGAAAACAATAGAAAGAATCAACAAAACCAAAAATTGGTTTTTTGAAAAGATCAATAAAATTGACAACTGAGAAAAAAACAGACCAACTGAGAAAAGAAGAGAGAGGACATAACAACTAAAATCAGAAATGAAAGCGGGGACTATGCTACTGATCTTATAGGAATAAAAAGGAAGATAAGAGAATATTATGAACAATGTTCCTAACCAACAAATTAGACGATCTCAATGAAATGGACTAATTCTTAGAAACACACAAATTACCTAAACTGACTCAGGAGAAAACAGAAAATTTCAACAGACCTACAACAAGTAAAGGGATTGAGTCAGTCATCAACAATCTCCACCAGAAGAAAAGCTGAGGACCAGATGGCTTCACTAGTGATTTCTGCCAAACATTCAAATAATTAACACCAATTCTTTTAAAACTCTTCCAAAAAGTTGAAGAGGAGGAAATACTTCCTGACTCATTATATGAGGCCAGTGTTACCCTGATACCAAAGTCAGATAAAGACATCACAAGAAAAGAAAATTACAGACCAGTTTCCCTTATGAATATAGATGCAAAAATCCTCAGCAAATAGTAGCAAACCATATCCAATAGTATATTAAAAGGATTATACACCATGGCCAAGTGGGGTTTATCCCTGGTGTGCAAAGGTGGTTCAGGATATGAAAATCAATCAATGTAATATACCACATTAATAGAACAAAGAAAAAAACATGATCATCTCAAGTGATGCAGAAAAGGCATTTGACAAAATGCAACAGCCTTTCATGATATAAAAACACTTAGAAAACTAGAAATAGAAGGGAACTTCTTCAACATGTTAAAGGACATATATGAAAACCCACAGCTACCATCATACTCAATGATGAAAGACAGAAAGCTTTTCTCTTTAAATTAGGAATAAAACAAGGATGCCCACTGTCATCATTGCTATTCAACATTACACTGAAAACTCTAGCTAGATCAATTAGATAAGAGTAAGAAATAAAAGGCATCCAAATTGGATAGGAAAAAGTAAAGCTTTCTTTATTTACACATGACATGAGTCTATTTATAGAAAATACCAAAGACTCCACAAGAAAAGTACTAGAGCTAATAAGTTAATTCATCAAAGTTGCAAGTTCAAGATCAACACACAAAAATCAGCAGTGTTTCTACACACCAGCAATAAACAATCCAAAAGGGAAATTAAGAAAACAGTTCCATTTAAATAGCATCTAAAAGCTAAAATACCTAGGAATAGGATCTGAAAGACTTGTTATGAACTGAGTTGTGTTTCCCAAAGACATGTTCAAGTCCTAAGCCCAGTCCGGTAAATGTGAATTTATTGTAAATAAGATCTTTGAAGATACTATTAGTTAAGATGAGACCAAACTAGATTAGTGGGCCATAATTCAATATGACTGGTCCTTACAAGGAGAAGAAATTTGGACGCACACAGAGAGATACAGACAGTCAGAGAGAGAAAGAAGAGAGAGAGAGAGAGTGTGTGAGAGAGAGCAAGTGCTACATGACAGAGGCAGAGACTGAATTATGCCACGGATTACTGACAAGCCACTGCCAGAACTCTAAAGACTTCAGAGGAAGCATCTGGCTTCCAGAACTATGTGACAATACATTTCTGTTTTTTAAGCAAACTAGTCTGTGGTACTTTGTCCTGGCTAACTAAGACATTCGTATCCTGAAAAATACAAAGCAGTGATGAAAGAAATTAAAGAAGACCTAAATAGATGGAAAGACATCCTATATTCCTGTGCTGGAAGACTTAATATAGTTAAGATGTAATATTACACAAAGTGATCTACTGATTCAATGAAATTCCTATCAAAATTCCAAAAAATTTCTCTCTCTCAAGCAACACATCCAAAGTGAGCATTTCAGCCTGGAGGCTGGCTTTGCTTTATGGAATCATTCAGGGACCCCAATTTTGATGATGTCTATGCCAAGGGTGCCTTGCTCGTTGCCATTCCATGAACCTGATGTAGCCCTATTTTCTTTCTCTTTGAATTTGCTTATTCTAGACTTTTCATATAAATGGGATCATACAATATTTGCCCTCTTGTATCTGGGTTATTTCACCCAATCCAATGATTTTAAGGTCCATCCATGTGGCAGCATGTATCAGAATTTCATTCCTTTTTATTGTTCAGTATAGTTTTAATTTGGATTTCTCTCATGAAGTTGAACACCTCATATATTTAAGATCCATTTATGTATCTTTTCCCGTGAATTGTCTTTTCATGTGTTTTGCCCGTTTTTATATTGGCATTTGATGATTTTCCTAATTTTTAAATACACATTAGAACAGTTAGTCATTTACTTCCAAAATATTGGAAGAAGCAATATTTTCTTCCAGTTTGTCATTTATCTTTTGATTTCACTTGGGGTGGTATTTGCCACACATTACACATTTTTAGTGTAATTGAATC
Organism: Tolypeutes matacus; assembly: GCA_026826555.1. NCBI lineage: Eukaryota > Metazoa > Chordata > Mammalia > Cingulata > Chlamyphoridae > Tolypeutes > Tolypeutes matacus. Next base: position 6,708,148 of record JAKSZT010054193.1, on the reverse strand, counting down.
TACTAATATATCTATGTATTTTATTGCATACGGATTTTGAGTCATAGTTCAAAAGGCTTCCCCAAACCCAGGTTTAGTAGGAATTTACCCATGTTTCTTTCCACATGATGGTTATGTGTTTTACATTGGAGAACTCTGATTTGGAGTATATTCTGGCATATGTATTTATGGATCAAGTTCTATCTATCCTTTCCAAATGACAATCCATTTATTAAAACTAACCCGTGATTTAAGATGCCAACTTTATCTTAATACATAATAAATTTCCCTATAAACTTGGATCTATTTCTGGACTTTATATTCTATTGTACTGAGTTGTCTATTGACCAAATACTGTACTTTTAATTATAGAGGCTTTTTAGTATGCATAGTATTATAATAATACCAGTTTGGGGTAGGCTCCCTTATTTTCTTTTTCAGGGATTTCCTAGTTATTCTTGCATCTTATTTTTCTCTATGAAATTTAAAATCAACTTAACTCCAGAAAAAAATTCTTGTTAGCATTACTATGGAATTGCACTAAATTTATACATCAACTTTGGGGAAAACTGACATCTTTATGGTTTTATTTGCCTTATCCAAGAATAAGGGATCTTTTTCATTTGTTCAAAGCAACTGTTGTATCTTTCATGAGTGCTTAAGATTTTCTCATATAAGTTTTGCATTTTTTTGTTAAATTTACTCTTAAGTATTTTACCGTTTTGGTTGCTTTTGTAAATAGGGCTTACTTTTACATTAAATTGTCTGTCTTATTATTTGAGATGTATGAAGGCTATTGATTTTTTATGTTAATTTAAAATCAAACTGCATCAGTGAATTCTTTGATATTTATGTTAGTTTTAGTATCGATTCTCTTGGGTTTTCTGGGTGTACTTTCATAGCATCAGCAAATAGAGATAGTTTCTTTTTTCTAGATTTTATGCCTTTTATATTAGACTATAATAGAGATAATGAACATCCTTGCTTTGTTCCTGAACTTAGTAAGAATGCCTCTAATGTTTCTCCAGTAAGATGATGAAATATATTTTACTATGTTAAGATAGTATCCATTGATTCCTATTTTATTGAACAGTTTTTATCAGTAATAGATATTGCATTGTGTCAAAGGACTTTTCAGCATCTGTGAAAATAATCATTATTTTCTTTGTTTAATCTATTAATATGGTGAATTATATTAATGGTTTTATTAATATCAAACAATCCATTCATCCTTAGAATAAATCTATCTTGGTCATGAAGCAATTTTTAAAATGTGCTTTTGGATTCTGCTACTAATATTTGACTTAAGATTTTTTAATATCCATATTCATAAGTCAGAATGATTCATAGATTTTTTTTGTGTGCAGTCTTTGACAAGTTTTGTAATCAATGTTATACTGGCCTCATAAAAACAATCTGGAAGTTTTTCTTCTTTTCGAATGCTCTGAAACTATCTGTATAGCATGAATTATCAAATCTTTGGGGTTTTAGAAGAATTTTCTTGTGAAACCATTTCAAGCCTGTGTTTTCATGTGTGAGCAGTTTTTTGATATCTTTATTTCTTCAAAGAAAATTGGTCTGTTTGGCTTTCTTTCTCAATTTCCATCAGTTTTGGCAAATTGCAATTTCCATTAAATCTAAGTTTTTAATTGTATTTTGCTAGTACTATAGTAGTGTGCAATGTACTCTTACAATTTTAAAAATATTCTATTTCAATGGCTATAACCCTCTCATTATTTCTTACTTTGAGCGTTTATGCTTTTTTCCTCTTTCTCTGGATTAGGTTAACTAGTGGTCTATCATAAAAATTTTTTTTCTCTGTAATGAGTATGTCCGTTTATTAGTTCTACTGGTTTTCTGTATTCTACCTTATTGATTTCTGCTTTTATCTTTATATTTTTTCTTTCTGCTGTTCTTTGGTTTACTTTAGTTTAGTTTTGGAATTAGAAATTTAATTAATTTATAGGAATTCTTTCATTTTTATTGATATGAATACTTCAAGCCATGATTTTTCTCACATCACTGATTTGTTTTTTGTTTTTTTTTTTAGAAATTCTGCAAGTGTATCATATTTTCCCATGATCCAAAAGTTCTTTAATGGGGCACTTGAAAGTTTTGAGGTGGAAAAGACTGTTTTCTGATTTTGTTACTAATTTCAAGTTTTGTTATATTATTGAATTATTGATTGTTTAATTAAAATATTATTTGCACTATTTTGACTTTATTCTAGTATTGAAGATTTCCTTGTGACATAATACCAAGTCAATATTCATGATTGAGTCTATATGTGCTTGAGAAGGAAGCATATTCTTTATTTTTTGAAGTGTGAAGGTCAATATATATGTGTATATATATATATCATATCATACATATCATATATCATGTCCCTGAAATCACCTGCTTATAATGTTGTTTTGGTTTTTCTATATCCCTGCTTAATTTAGTCCATTAGACCTGTCTTGGACTGAAATAGAGTTGCTAATGTCTCTTATTATTATTGGTTTTTATTGTAAACTGTGCAGTATGATTAATTCATCACTTTCCATTTGAGGGTAAAACAACAGGATTCCTTTAAATGGTGCATTTATCTCTGCTAAATACTTGTCTGGTCCTAGTCTATGGTCTGACACTTCTATTAGGCAAGTATTTTACTCCAGAGTCTCAATTTTCTCCTGTGTAAATGAGATGAGTTTTTAAAGAATCCACTACTTTACCAATAGAATAACAATGCTCTTAAAATAATACCCCTCCCAGCCCCACTGTTACTGACTAAAATCACTGCAATAACAGCTATCACTGTTGAGTGCTGCCTGGGGGCCAGGCTTTATGCTCAGCACTGTATGCACATGACTTCAATGAATCATGGCATAGTCTTTTAATTTTTCGTCAAACTCTAGAATGCTGGATTTTTATTTAATTGGAAAAAAACTTGATTGATTGGCTAAGTATTTTAGGAGCCCATCTACTGAATAATAAGGCAGGGCACACTTGCATATTGTTGGACACAACTTTCTACTACAGGACAATGGTTAGAAAGCTGCATTGGTCAGGGGCACAATTAGCCAACATTTATTTCTGTCAGTTTCCAGGTTTGGCAGGAAACAAGACCAGAATGAGATAAGGAGCTCAGGCCTTTACAGGGTGTGACTGGGCTCTTGGACAAAGAGAAACAGAGCTGTTTTCCTGGCCAGCTATTTTCACCTCAGGCTCATACAAGTGCCCCTAATGTAGTAAAAAAATACTGTAGCAAAAGGTTGTTCCTGGAGGTAGGCAGAGAAAAGCATCCTAATTAAGGACTGTTAGGCTCTACACTAATCTCCTTTTGTCTTTAGTAGTGACACTGGTAATAAAATCGGAGCAAGTTGTAAGATAGTCTCACCCTGCCTCGGATTAATTAATATTATACCTATCTTTTAGGCTAAGGATGCTTTGTGTTGTTCTTAAATTCATTTATCCAACCAGCCAAGCATTTAACATTATTATTTCTTATTACCATCAGGATTTATGCATACATGATGCTAGTGTCAGAAATCTCCCTTCTGTATCTATTGCAGAGAAGCAGTTACTAATCAACTTGTATTCTTTCTTGCCAAACATAGATGCGGCCCCCAAATCTTTCTTAACATGGCACCCAAGTACAATGGACTGAAATTGGCTTCCAGGGTAAAATCCATTGCCATTCCTGATTAGGCACTTTGCATGCAAAAATGAAGACATGGAACCTGTAGTCTAGTGTGCGATACAGGAATGGAAAAACAATTCTAATTCAGTGAAACTTATGCTGTGACGGAGAGGAAGAGCTCGTAACCTAAAGAGTGGTGAATTTAGTTCTTTAATGGCATGAGGCTGACCAACTCACTTGAGTTCCTCAGATCATGTTTTTATAAGTGACCCTCGGCTCACTTGCTCAGTAAAATGTGCATTTGTGCATTGACTGTCTACTTCCCACCAGTGTGCCTCAGCATGCTGGTTTACCAAGTCACAGATGTGCTGTCAAAGTTTGATCCATTTGCAAAACAGCTGGCAAAGTCTCTCAGACTGTAGAGCCAAGTGTATCATTTGCTACAAATACAGAGGCCTGATGTAAATAAGAGCTAATAGGCATAGTTTTACATCATACTGTGTCATCATACTATATCTGTTTATTGGTATATGGGGGAAATTAGCCTCCTGAGCATAAAATAATGCAGCCAGGGTTACAAACAGTTTTATTCAGTGATACATTACTAAAGAGTGACCAAGTGAATGATGAGATAAATGATGCAATTTAATCTCCTCCAGAGTGCCACCAAAATACCAGTATTGCCAAATATGCACAGGACACAAAAGGTTAAGAATCACAGACCTCTGTGTGCAAAGCTGTGTATAAGGTGATCGGCACAAAATCGAATAAAGTCATACCCTTGCCCCTAAGGAGCTCACAACCCAGTGGAAGCAACAGACATAAAATAAGTTAGATTATGATATAAAGTAAGAACTAAGTGCTGTTGGCATACACAGGAGAAGAAAGGATGACTCCTGACAGGGAAATTCATTCATTCATTCATTTATTCATTCATTCATTCAATATTTACAATGCTCCTATTTTGAGGCAAGCATCGTGCCAGACATTGTGGATAGAATGGTGAACAAAAATAGCCAATATAGAGCTTACAATCTAGTGGGAGAGAGATAGTCAAATAGTCATACAAATAAAGAAAAATTATATCTGGGATAAGGATTTTAAAGGAGAGGTACTTGGTGCTTAGAAAGCATTTAATAAAGGGATTGGATTTAGTCAAGAGAGTCTGGGAAGTCTTCCATGCAGAAATGAGGATCACCTGAGACCTGAGAGAAGAGTAGAAGTTAAATTAATAAAGAGGAGATGAGATTGGAGGGAATAGAGTGTCCAGGTAGAGGCAAGAGCAAGTGCAAGACGTCTTACTGGTGATGGGCTGTTTAAGTAGATGTCAACTGAGTTAGGTTTTAACAATTTATTTTAAAGGAGTATCTTAGAATGTAGGCATGCATGCTGGGTTCATAGCAATCCTTACTCTCTGCCAGAGATGTAAGCATGCCCAGTGTTGTGTTTCAAAATAACTAGGTGTGTCTCTGTTTGGTTTAACATTACATTTTATTTTAATTTCAAAGTGTGGAGGATCTCTTTCAGTGCTCCTGCCATTAGTCTAATTTGTTGATCTAAAAGCAGATATTAAATTAATATCCAAATTGGCATGGCTAGGAGACACCCTAGTAATTAAAAGGTTCTAACTGGGGACACAAACATTTTGAGAAACTTTATTCCAGACTCTCTTAAGTATACTAGACACGTAATATAGAACAATTGTCCTTCCACCTGGAGGACTTGTAATACAGATGTCTAGAAGGGAAAATAAGGAAATTAATCATAACGTTTTCCCCAGGGACTGTTGCCATGATGATTATGCATCATTTACCATAAAGAAAGCAATGGACGTATAATGGAAATGGATAGAACAGAAGAGGAAAATACAGACAATGCTTTGTAGACAGCTCCACGAACTTGAGCGAACTTCTCCCTGAGTTGCATGTATCTTATCAGGCAGAATGGCACTAGGAAAAGACACCTCAGGAACAGAAGGACCTTCTTGCTCAGTAGACCTTCTTTGAGATCTGAGTCATTATTCATAAGTAATGCAAACCTAGGTAGTTGGAAAGAGAAGTGATACCATCAGAACTATTAATTGGAATACAAGGAACAAGTTTCGGACTGGCAATGTGCTGTTTTGTGAAGAGTTGAGCTATTGAACATCAATAAAACATGCATATCAAATAATTTACCTGTGTCATCCTGGTACTCACAGAGGTTCAAATTTTTGAGCTAATTGTGGGTAGAATTCACAACTAATTTTTTCATTAATATATGTTAATTGACTCCAGTATCAAACCTCAAATCTCACCTCCTTACCATTCAGTTTGGATGTCATAAATACCAAATTTAACCAAATAATCCAGGCAAAATTTTGTAGCCACACAACTCATATGAACTTGGCCTTAAAGAAGTTAAATTTGATTGCTTATAGAAACTCAATAGAGAGCTAATTTAAAGCCACTGCTTCTTTACGTAGTACTGAAATGATACAATGCTTTTCTTTTATTTAGGACCTCGAGTACTTTCGTAATTTTGTAATAACGACGAGTGGGAGTCAATTCACATCATCCTGGAGGCCAAAGGGATTGAGTAATTTGCTGGAAGGAAATCAAAATGGTACCTGCCGGACGAATTCCCTAGGAGTCAAATCTAGAGTTTCAGACCTGGAAGGTCTATATCGTGTCATTAAATTGAAGCCGGCTCCCCAAAGCCCATCCAGGGCCGGGGGAAGGGTCCAGTAATCTGCATTGTTAACAAGCTCTTCCCCTTTCCTCCAGGTGACGCTGAGGTCCCGACCATACTATAAGAACTACGTAAGATCTTAAAAGACCACCGAATCCAAACCCCTTGTTTTACAAAAGTGGAAACTGAGGCCCACAAAGGTTAAATGAATTGATCAAGGTCTGGTAGTTAAGTCGCAGATCTGCCCTCTCTCACTTCCATTTCCAAGACCCAGGAGTTCAGGAATGTTGGAGAAGTTCCTCGCAGAAATAGGCTAGAAAAGCTTTATTGAGAGTTTGTGATCTCCCATGACCAGTCCCAGACAAGAAAAGAAGTCCTGATCCAGAACTCGGAGTCGGTATCTCCCTCAGATCATCTGTGAGGTAGCAAAACACGGAATGAAAGTTGCCAGCCCAGGGCAGTCTCCGCGCCAGCGGGGAGGGGGTGTGCTCCGCCTCCGGCTCGCGGGCGCGCTCCACACTGGCCTTCGCGCGGCGAGCGCGGGCCTGGGCGGCTCGCAGCGGGCGGGGAAAGCGCGGGGCGTGGTTTGCAGCTTTCCGAGCGCGGAGCAGCGGAGCGCGCTCTGCTGCGCACCGAGCCTTCCAAAGGACCGAAAAAGCTAGCGAGATAACGAGCCAAAGCCGCGATCGAGGGAGCAAGCAAGTGGGGGTGCCGACCTGGGGCGACCCCGGCCCGCGCCCACGTCCCTCGGCTGGGCCGGCAGCTGGTGAGCGGGGCCGCGGGGCCCCAGCACCTCGGTGCGCCCCGAAGGGAGAGGGCTGGGGCGGGGAGGGAGGAGAAGGGAGGGAAGAAAAGGGGCGGGGGCGAGGAAGAGAAAGGTCCCCGAGCCGGGGACAGGGGCGGCGGGGGACGGGAACCGATCAGATGTCCGGGTCCGAGCCCGGCCACGAGAAACTTTGCCCGGGTGGGGAGAGCAGGGTGTGCGGAGGGCGCCGCAAACTTGTCAGCGGGCGGGGCGCTTCGGGGATTGGAGCCAGCGCCAGCGGGTGGCGTTTGTCTCTCCGGCTTCTTTGTGTCACCTTCGGGCCCCAGCTCTCTGCTCTGCCCAGCTCGGGAAGGGGCTGTGAGGGGTTCCGCCTGGGTCCCCCGGCCGCCCCCACCCGGCCCAGCCTCCAGCGCTGGGTGCCTGCTGATTGTTTTCATTCCTCGCGTCACGCCTGGGCGGGAAAGATTTTGAACGCCGCGTGAGATAGATCGCCAAGAGCCGCGGCGCCGAGATTGCAAAATCGTGGGCGGCGCGAGGCTCGCCCCGCGTCGCCGAGAACCCCGGCGGACCCGGGCTGGAGAGGGCACGAGGGACCCGCCCGCCGCGGCACTCGAGGAATGGCAGCGCGCGCGGCTGCAAATCGCCTCTGCGGCGGGGGCCGCTCTCACGGCTCGGATTATAATTCCGTTTTGATTGCTTGGGGTCTTTGTTGTCTGAAATTGCCTTTAAGGTCTGACGGTAGCACCTTCTCCTCCTTAGGTTATTTTTCTTCTGTGGAGAAAGGAAGGGAGGGCTGTGTGTGGAATCATTGCTGCTCAAAACAACAGTAGGCGCCTTATTTGATGGAGGTTGAGAAGTCCGGTGTAGCATTTGCCTTTGTGGGCGCTTGTTATTTCCCAAAGTTATTATTCCCCCCTCCCTAGTGGAAGGGAGCGTCTGAGCTGGATGGCAGCGGGCGCGATTGTGTACAAGCACCAGCAAGTCCGAGCCAAACCGTGAAGGTTCTTTCCAGCCGCTCGACACTTTTGCATCGCTTTTATTTTTATTTTTATTTTTATTTTAAGTTTGTTTGATTTCAAGCAACTTTCACCTGCTTTTCTAAAAGTTACCATAGCACAGAAGGCCTCGTTGCAGATATTAGGTGATTATGGTAGGATGGGTTCAGCCACTTTTAGGGTGGGGAAACGTGGGAGCCATACCTGGCCCTTCCCCCCAGTCGGGTTCCTGTCTTTGAAACATCGTAAACACCATCAGTGAAGACTGTACACCTTTTATGGGCTGGAACATTTGTTGTGTTTCTCTGGTTTAATGCATGACTCCTTCTTTAGTTTTCTTTCTGGAAAGAAAGAAAGAAAAGACTCCCAAGGGCTTTTCTGAGATAATTACTGTAACCAAAGGGCCTTAGGCCTCCCCCACCCTTTGCTTCCCACCACCTCTCAGCTCAGCACCCCAGGGGAGAGGAGAACAGGTGTAATCTTCATTAAGTTTTTTCCTGGTGAAGACCCTGGAGATGTCAAAATAAGTGAATAGTGGAAATTTTTAGTTCTTTATCTGTATGTTTAAATAAACGAGCCCTGTTTGAGTTCAACAGAACTCAAAAGCAAACCAGTTTGGGTGAGCTCAGCCTTGTATGTTAAGATTGTTTCAGAAGTCATGTGAATAAGGTTACTTAATTAGAAATCCACTTCGGTGGGTTAGTGCTAATTGTGTTTGCAGGATATTCCAATATGTTCACAATGGGATTACTTTAGGTAGTGCCCTCAGTAGCAAAAAGTGAGAGTTTAAAGTAAAACTCAAAAACAGAATCTGTCACCTTTTAATAAGTAAGGGAAAGGGTGAAAAGGAGGTGATTGGTTATTCATTTGTCATTACTCATTTGTTTTAAGTATAGATTGGCAATAATTTCACAAAATGATTTATTCATTTTCTCAAACAAGCCCCTACCATATGCCAGCCACTGTGCTGGACTCTGGGGATCCAAATAGTAACAGTTACTATCTCTGGAGGGCTTATTTTGTACCAGTAAATGCTTTACATAAATTACGTTGTTCATCTAATAAGTGTTTCTTGAGTGCTTGCAATGTATTGTGCTAGGTCCTAGGCATATAATGATGCACAAGACAGCTATGGTTCTTGCCTTTTAGCTAGTGGGGAGGATAGGCAGAAAATAAAATACATTACTAAACTAATTGTAGGTTTTAAAGTATAAGTCACATCACATCACTCTGCTGTTTAAAACCTGCCAATGGCTTCCCATCTCCCTTGGAGTCAGAGGCAAAGGCCTGGCAGTGGCCCCCAGAGCTTACCTGATCTGCCCCACTCTCTGTGACCTTTCTAATCTCGTCTGCTGCTGTCCTCCGCACTCATGCCTCTACAGCCAAACTCCCTCCTTGCTGCTTGAGGGCCCTTGCGCTTGCTGTTTCCTTTGCTTGGAATGCTACCCTCCTCCCATATCTATGTGGTTCTCTCCCTCACTTCCTTCACTTTGTCAATGTTGTTTCTCAATGAGCCTTTGTTAACTCCCAGGTTTAAAGTCACAGCCACCTTAGCAACCCCTTTCCCCCCTTCCATAACTTGTGTTTTTCTCCATAGAACTTAAGACCACATACTCTATATTTTACCCATTTGTTTATTGTCTGTCTTCCTCTACTAGGTTCTATGCTCCATCAGGGCTGTTTTAGTCACTGCTGTATTGTCAGAATCTTGAGCAGTGCCTGGCATATAGTAGGTCCTCAGTAAATATTTGTTGAATGAATGTTATTGAATGAAATGAAGGAAACAACAGGTGTTGACACATAGAATAACCAGGTTATGTTACTATGCTAATAGTAAGAAGGGTTCTATGTGGAAGTGATTTGAAGATGAGAAGGAGCTAGCCATGATGTTGGTGTGAGTGTGTATGTGTGTGTAGGAGACTGTGGAGAGGAGAGATGTATGGAAGAAGGTAAGGCAGAGGGAATAACATGTACAAACGCCTTGAGGCAGGAAAGAGCTTGGCTGTGTGGATTTATGTGGCACAGAGAGAAGGACATTGTGGCTGAGCACTAGCAACTAGAGGGTGACTAGGACTAAATGAGGGTAGAGTGGTACTCAGGTGTCAGGTCATGCAAGGCCGGGTAGCCAAGTTTTGGATAAACTCACATAGAATCCTCATATATACCCTAAATATCTTAGTAGCCCTGTTTTAAAAAAAACTGGGCATCAGAGAGATTGTGACTTTCTGAGGTTATACAGGAGGTGAATGGCAGAGCCTAAGATTGGAAGCCAGGCTCTCAGATTCCAAAGTGCTTATATATTTGAACACTATACCAAGATCAAAAGACATATTCCCCATTCTGATGGAGCTGTTAGTCCAGTGGGAAGCTCCATTGCAGTATACACATGGTGGTGCCAGAAAAGATGTACTTCCGGGGGACTGTGGGAGGAGGGAAGCACCTAATTCTGCCTGGGAGTAGGAAGGCCAAATTGGACAATGCTAAATAATTTTTCCTTTTTTATTATTGTGAAGTATTTGAGATTAACTATATCTTAATTAAGAAATAATGAAAATATTTAATGCAATAGCCTATTCTCCAGGGCTTCACTGTGTGTTTGCCTTTTATTTTTTTAGACAAAAGATTTGGTTTCACATGTACTAATGAACTATGTCATATGTCCCCTTTCCTACTTTTACCAAATAAAGGATTAGAGGACTGTGTCTCTGGAATAGTGTAAAATAACTTATGATTGAAGCCTGTAACTCACAAAATTAATTGCAAGTTCTTTTTTTGTTTGTTTTTACTGTCTACACTTTCTGGTTTTGTGATAATTTGAAAACCCACTTTATTGAGTATAATTGACATACAGTAAACTGCACATATTTAAAGTATAAACTTTGATAAGATTTTGACTTGTGTATATACCTGTGAAACCATTTTTCCCTCTGGCCCCTTCCTGCACTCTGTATGCCCTTCCCCAGATAACCAATCGTCGGCTTTTTGACCCTAGGGATTAGTTTTAAGTTTTAGAACTTCATGTAAATGGATTTGTACAGTATGTTCTCTCTCTCTCTCTCATTTCCCTTTCTCTCTTTTGCTTTTGGTCTGGCTTCTTTTACTTAGCATAATTATTTTGAGAGTCATCCATGTTGTTGTAGATATATCATTAGTTTGTTCCTTTTAATTGCTGAGTAGTATTCCATTGTATTGCTATATGACAGTTCATTTATCCATTCACCCCTTGATGGACATTTAGGTTGTTCACAGTTTTTGACTCTTAAAAATAAAGCTGCTAGGAATGTTATATATTAGTCTTTGTATGGACATATGCATTCATTTCTTTTGGGTAAATGCCCAGAAGTGGAATGGCTGCATAGTGTGGTAGGTATATGTTTAACTTTTAAAGAAACTGTCAGACATTTCCAAAGTGGTTGTACCATTTTAAATGCCCAAAGAAGTGTATGAGGGTCCTCATACACGTGCTATGGTCAGGCTTTTAATAGCCATTCTAGTAGGTGTGTAGTTGTATCTTATTGTGGTTTTAATTTGCATTCTCTGATGAGTAATGATATTGAGCATCTTTTCATGTGCTTATTTACCATCCATATGTTTTCTTTGTTGAACTGTTTATTCAAATCACTTACCTATTTTTGGGGGATTGATTGTTTTCTTACTATTGAGTTTTAAAGGTTCTTTGTATATTCTGCATACAAGTCCTTTATCAGATACATGATTTGAAAATATTTCCTTTCAGCCTATTGCTTGCCTTGTCATTCTCTTTTTTTTTTTTTTTTTTTTTTT
>JAKSZT010054193.1:6481322-6695933 GCA_026826555.1 Tolypeutes matacus | reverse complement strand
TTTCTAATATAGCGAATGTTTAGCCCACCCTGATTATCACAGAATCAAGACTTGTCATTCTCTTAACAGCATCTTTTTTTTTAAGGAGGCACCAGGGATTGAACCTGGGACCTTGTATATATGAAGCAGGCTCTCAACCACTGAGCTACATCTGCTCCCCTTAATAGTATCTTTTGAAGAGCAAAAGTTTTTAATTTTGTTGAAGTCTAATTTATTATTTATTCTTTTACGGATTGTCCTTTTGATATTGTATCTAAGAAATCTTTGAGTAACTCACGGTCACAAAGGTTTTATCCTATGTTTTCTTCAAAAAGTTTTACAGTTGTAGGTTTTACATTTAGGTCCCTGATAAACTTTGAGGTATTTTTTTTGTTTATGGTGCAAAATATGGGTTGAAGTTCATTTCTCTGCACCTTTATTGAAAATAAGTTTTCCATATATGTGAGTCCATTTCTGGATCCTATTTTGTTCCTTCGATCTATTTGTCTTATCTTGATGCTGATAATGCACTGCCTTGGTTACTAGAGCTTTATAATAAGTCTTGAAATCAGGTAGTCTTAGTCCTCCAATTTTGTTCTTTTTCGAAATTGTTTTGTCAATTTATGCTGAAAAATGTGCTGAGCTTTTGATTGGGATTGTGCTGGATCTATAGATCAATTTTGGAGACAATTGACATCTTAAAAATAATGATTTTTTTTCTGGTTAAGGTATACAGTATAGCTTTTCATTTATTTATGTCTTTTAAAAATTGTCTCTGCAATGTTGGTAGTTTTTAGTGTATAGGTCTTTCACAGTTTTTTTTTTTTTTTTTGGTCAGTCTTGTCCTTAAGTATTTCATATTTTGATGCTGTGGTAAATAGCATTTATAAAATAGCAATTTCTGATTTTTCATTGTTAGAATATAGAAATAAAATTGATTTTTTGTGTATTGATCTTGTATTCTGAAACCTTGCTAAACACACTTATAGAACTTTTTAGTTCTAGAAATTTTTTTTTTGTAGATTCCAGTGGATTTTCTAAAGAAAAGATCATGTCCTCTGCAAATAAAGACAGTTTTACTTCTTTCTTTCTAATATAAATGCTTTATATATTTTTCTTGCTTTATTGTCCTGGCTAGAATCTCCATGGCAGTATTGAACCGAAGCAGTGAGAACGAACATTCTTGTCCTCTTCCTGGTCTTAGAAGGAAAACATTCAATTTTTCACCAAAAAATATATTTTTAACTGTAGTTTTTTTTATCGATGTCCTTTATGGGTTGAGGAAGTACCTTTCTATTCCTAATTTGCTAAAAGTTTTTTTTTTTTTTTTTTAATCAGAAATGGATGTTGGATTTTGTCAAATACTTTTTCTGCATCTATTGAAATGGACATGTGTTTTTTTTGTCTTTAATTCTGTTAATATTATTGTATTACATTGATTGATATTGTATGTTAAACCAACCTTGCATTCCTGGTTACAGCCCACTAAGTAATGATGTATTATCCTGTTTACGTATTTTTGGATTTGATTTGCTAGAATTTTACTTAGGTTTTTTTTTTTATGGTCATGAGGGATATTGGTCTCTAGCTTCCATTTCCTGTAACGCCTTTGTCTGGTTGTGCTGTCAGTGTGCTGGTCTCATAGAATGAGTTGTGAAATATTCCCTGCTCTTTGATTTCTGGATGAGTTTGTATAGAATTGGTTTTATTTGTTCCATAAATGTTTGGTAGAGTTTACCAGTGAAGCCATTTAGGGCTGAAGTTTTCTTTGTTGGTAAGTTTTAAGTACAAATTCAATTTGAAAATTAGATATGAGACTATCCATACTATTTAATTCTTCTTGAATTAGCTTTGAGAGTTTATGTCTTTCAAGGAATTTGTCCCTTTCATCTGAATTATCAAAATTCTCATTAAAAAATGCTCATAATATTATTTTATTATCCTTTTTAAATCTTTAGAATCCATAATGATGTCACCTGCTCATAATGCTATCTTTTATCTGGTCTGTCTGGCTAGAGCAGTGGTTCTCAGCTGGGGATAATTTTGTCCACGCCACTCGCCCACTTTGCCTGGAACATTTGGCAATATCTGGAGACAATGTGGGTGGGCGATTGCTCTTGGAATCTAGTGGCTAGAGACCAGGTATGTTGCCAAACATCCTGCAATATCAAGAGACAACCCCCTTACCCAACAACAACAAAGAATCATTCAGCCAAAAATGTCAATAGTGCTGAAGTTGAGAAACCCTAGTTTAGAGGCTTATCAGTTTTACTAATTTTCTCAAAGAACGAGCTTTTGGTTTCATTGATATCTCTATTTTTTTCTATTTTTGTTTAATTGATTTCCTTCTGTTCTTTTATTATTTCATATCTTTTACTTACTTGGGTATAAAGTGTTCTTCTTTATTGTGGTTTCTTAAGGTCACTGATTTGATACCTCTCTTTTTTTCTGGCATAGGTGTTTTGTGCTATAAATTTCCTCTTAAGTACTACTTTAGTGGCATCACACAAACTTTGATATGGTGTGATTTCATTTTGATTCAGTTCAAAATACTTTTTAACTTCCCTTTTGATTTCATCTTTGCCCCATAGGGTATTTAGAAGTGTATTATTTAGTTTCCAAATATTTGGGGATTTTCCAGAGATCCTTCTGTTATTAATTTCTAATTTAATTCCTTGTGGTCAAAGAATATACTTTGTAAGGCTTGAATCCTTTAAAATTTATTGAGAGTTGTTCTATGGGCCAAAATATCATTTGTCTTGGTAAATGTATCATGTGCACTTGAAAAGAATGTGTATTCTAATCATATCATATCAAGGGAAACATATCAACATGATTTACCACCACTGATATTAATTTTAATCACCTGTCTGAGGTAGTGTTTTTTTAGTTTTCTCCACTGTGATGCTATTCTTTGTACCTCCTTTCTATACTCTACTCTCTTGGAAGGGGTCACTATGTGCAACCTATTCCTAAGGATTCATAGGGGGGATTCTGTTCCACTTCCTTGACAGGGGTTGCTTTTTTGTCCAATCTGACAATCTTTGGCTTTGATTGGGGTGCTTAGACTATTTATATTGAAAGTGATTTTTTAATATAGTTAGATTTAAGTCTATCTCGCTATTTGTTTACTATTTTTCTCATCTTTTTTTTTCTTGGCAGATAGAAATTTTTTTTTTTTTTAAGAGAAGTTTTAGATTTACATTTACAGAAAAATTACACCAAAAGTATAGGGAGTTCACACCCACATGCATAGTTACCCCTATTATTGACATCTTAGATTGGTGTGGTACATTTGTTACAGCTGATGAACCGGTGTAACAAACCAGAGTCTATAGTTTACATTATGGTTTACACTTTGTGCTGTACAGTTCCGTAGGCCTTGACGAATGTGTAATGTCATGTGTCTTTCATTGCAGTATTATACAGAAGAATTTACCACCCCAGATATTCTCTGTTCTACCCATTCATTCCCCCCTTCTTTCTGAATCCCTGGCACCACAATCTTTATATCAATGTTACAAGTTCTTATGCCAACACAAGATAACATCCATGATAACAACTAATCTACTTTGGTCTGTGGCCATACAACACCCTCCCCCCACCCCAAGACTGTTCATTCCCCAATCCCAAGGGACCCAGGATGTCCACTCTGACAGTCCCAGGCTGAGAGGGGATCCAGATACCAGGGGGCAGATGGAAGGAATTATTCTGTCTGCAACTGTAAACATTCCCTGTTTGTTGGGATGGGACCTGTCTATCATCGTTGTTTTGTTGGTTGTGCAAGGCAAGCCGGAAGAATTTATTTGCTTCCTTTTTCCTTTTCCTCTGCATTCTTTTGGATTATTTTTAAAATGAATCTATTTTATATTCTTTTTTTGGTTTATTAGCTATTACTATTTTGTTATTTTATTGGTTTCTTTAGGTTTTATAGTATACATCTTCAATTTATCACAGTTTCCCTTCAAGTGATACTATACTGCTTCATGTATAGTATTATAGTATACTTATTATAGTATACTTTCGTTTTTCTCTTCTTGGCCTTTGAGCTATTATTATACATTTTACTTTTTGTATGTTATAAACCCCATACTACATTATTATTATTTTTGCTTGAGCAGCCAATTGTTTCTTTTTAATCAGATTTTATTAGAGATGTGTGGACTATGTAAATGTGGGCTAGAATATTTTCATCTCAGCTCTCTGTTCACCTTAACCCACTGATATCAAGAAAAGGAGAGCTCCCCATTTAGCACCCTAAACATTGCAGCTGGAGGTGGTGGTGGTGGAGATGGAATGGGCATTTACTGAGCTCCTGCTCTCTATATTTTAGGTGCTTTACATATATTTTTCCATTTAATTCCGACAGCAGTCCTGAGGGTTAGGCAGTGCTATTATCATCATCATTCTATATTTACAGAGGGGGAACCCAAAGCTCTCAAAGAGCAAGCACACTGGTTCCAAGATGGATTATGAGCCAGGTCTATCAACACTCCAGTTATCTTGTATTAAATTGCGGTAACATATATGTATCATTTTTTAAAAAGATTTATTTCCCCCCCTCCCGCATTGTTGTTTGCATTCTCTGTCTGCGTCTACTTGTTGTGTGCTCTCTGTGTCTGCTCATCTTCTTTTAGAAGACACAGGGAACTGAACCCGGGACCTCCCATGTGGGAGGTGGGCACCCAACTGCTTGAGCCACATCTGCTCCCCATTTATTACTTTTAAGTATACAATTTAGTAGCATTAATTACTTTTACAATGTTGTACTACCATTACCACCTTCCATTACTAAAACTTTTTCATCACCCCTAATAGAAACTCCTTATCCATTAAGCAGTAAGTCCATACTGCCCTACCCCCTGCACATGGTAATCTCTAACCTACTATCTCTCTATGAATTTGCTTATTCTAGATATTTCATTTAAGTGGAACCATGCAATATTTGTCCTTTTGTATTTGGCTTATTTCACTTAGCTCAATTATTTTTTTAAGGATATTTAAGTAATAAGAAAAAAAGAACATGTATTTACTCATGTAGTTACATAGGTTATGTTATATATGTTATTACTGTTAAATGAAAATAAAGAAATCAAGAATATTGAGGTTATTGGATTCTTATATTACTTGGGGATAAAGTTAAAATAAGCAATGACAGAAATAATGGAATTTAGAAATCAGAGCATAGTTCATTTTCTTAGTAAAGCTACTGAATTGTCAGCCCATTTACAGAACATTGCTGTAAGAGAAAGCTGTTCAGGATACTCTGGGGTATTTAGAAATTGAGACCATCTGGACTTGGAGAACTCTCCAGACAGGCACCACTGGGTGCCCATGTGCTCCTTTTTTTCCCCGAGGGCAGCATTGAGAGGAGGATGGTGGGGAGAAGGAATGGATCCACCTAGGTGGACATTTTCTAGACCCTGAGAAACTTTGAAAGATGAGTTTGAAAACATTTCTTTCTTTGATGGTTTTGCTGAGATGAAAGACTTGGTTATAGCTCCTCAGGTCAAAGTAACACATAGGCAAAAGTGTGCCTCAAGCTTCTCCTTGTTAATGTCTTCATTTGTTTGAAAACTCCAATCTGAAATACAGTTCTTGGATTTCTTTAGAACTGCTGTGTACTTGTTGCACGTGTTCCAGCTGATTTTTTAGTATTGCCAATGCTCACAGTTTGTCATCAGTGAATGGCTCCTCTCCATCTGCGTATGTAAATGTACTCCTATTATGAATGTTAACATACGGACAAATGCTCAACTCTGCAGTGAAGTGGAGAAACTCAACTCATTCAACAAATTCATTTATTTTGTAACTATTTATTGAATGTAGGCTCTGGCACATAGATGAAAATTTTTGTGCCTTGCTTTTAGAGAGCCAACTGTCTACTAGGAGAAAGGCCCACGAGCCAGGTAACACGCAATCCAGTGTGGTAACTGGTAATCACAACAGAGACACGAACAGGGTAGGTGGAGTGAGCTTAGAGCAGTGGATCTCAGACTGTGGCCTGGGAACCAGCAACAGCAGCAGCAGCACCTATAAACTTGTTAGAAATACAAATTCTTGGCGCCATCCCAAGAAGTTTCTACTGAATCAGAAACTCTGGGAGTGTGTTTAGCAAGCATTCCAAGTGATTCTTAAGAATGCTCAATTTGAGAAGCACTGGCATAGAGGATGAGATGATCCCTGAGATTTTTTTTCTCCACGTTGTGAATTCTATGAGTATGGCTTAGAAATGTGATGATTTACCCCATTATACATTAAGAACACTCAACGCTAATGAAGTGTCATATAAAACATCAATTGCAATGTGGATAAAATAAAAATGCCAGGAAAGCTTTGCCTGATACTGGAGCAATAGTAAATTGGATTTTTAAAAACTATTATGAAAAATTTCAAATATGTTCAAAAGCAAAGAAAATAGGAAAGTGAACCTCTGTGCAATTGTTACCCTGTTATTAATAATGATCAAATTCTGCCAATCTGCTTTTACCATTCCCCCTATTCTGGATTATTTAGAAACACATTCCAGATACCATAAATTTTGTCCATAAATAATTGGATTTTAAAGTGGTCTTTGAGATAATATTCTAGAGACAATTTTTAAAATGCATCATGTTACATAGTAAGTTAGAGATGAAGTTTACTTGGAACCTCATTTACACACAAGATGGGTAAAATAAAACAGTAGTTTGGACATGTGCGTCTATGTTCCATTTAGCATAAAATACTTTAAAAATAAATATACTGTTTACTACAATGAATACATTTTATTAAAACATTTCCTGTAACTTCATCATGTTAGCATATATCTGTTATATTTATGGATGATATACCAGAACAGCAAGAAAGAATATATACTTAGGCCTTGCTGAAATTGAAAGATTGTGTCTGAAGGGGAGACTTTAATTTGAAAGGCAGATTTCTTGGAAAGGTAAGTATTATAAGAAGGTTTGGAAGATTTTTGGCAGATTCTTAACATATTTAAATAAAAAATTTCCACTATTCATTCAATGATTATGTTGCCTTATTTGGAAAGAAAAAGTATTCACCATTTAGAGGTGAACAAGACATGTATATATTTTTAAATTACTCATTTTGATTTTTTCATCAAGGAAAGAGAGAACTTTTTAGTCTGAGGTCAGGCTATGAGAGAATTCATGTTTGGAGGGAGGAGGCAGAATTGATTTATACAGATAAACTCTGTTTTCTCCCACTTTGATTTTGGGGTGCAAGTTGTGGTTTCCTGAGGAAACGCTGATTGTGTCACATCTGAGATCTTAGCTGCTCAGTGTGATACTTAATGTGTCATACCATAGGGCCATTTTATTTATTTTTAAAAATATTAATGATTTAGAAGTAATCTTTATTTTAAATGCAAACTTGAACAAAATAAACAAAGCAGCTCAAGACTGCTTCCTATGCCCCCTCCAAAAACAAACAAACAAACAAACAAAAACAAATAAAAAACTCACAACTTAGTATCATGGTAGGTTACAGCTGTGTAAGAGGGAGTGTTTGATAGAATAATGCATGCTGGAGCTTTTGGTTCAAACTTTTGAGCTAGTGATTCAGAAGGAAAAATAATGAAATAGGAATGACTATGATTTCTGTTTATTAAAGAGTTAAAGGTGTGTTTTATTATTCACACTTGTGTGTTGGCAAAGAAAATAGATTACTAGCATTCTCTTGTTAAAATATCCTTTGTAGTTACTCGTTCTATGATACTGAACAATAATTTTTCCTCTGATAATAGACCTTTGTTGAAAAGAAAGTCTGTTACCTTGGTAGCCTTTGTACTTTTTTTTTTCCTTCTTCTTCTTCATTTTAGGAAGCTTCAATTCAGTTGGGTAATAATTAGTTTTATAAATGGTGTTTAGTCCAGGACTGATTATATTTCCTTCCAAGCTGCTTGAAAATGAACTCCTGAATGTTTCTAACAGGTTGATGAATTTAGTTACAAGGACTCTCTGTTGGTGATGGCTTCTGAGGTTGGGAGGTAAGGTTGCTCCTTTCGTGAGTCATCATGTTGATTCACAGTTGGCCATGTGTTTTCCTAGCAACTGCTGCTGATTTCAGGTTTGGACAGGGAAAGCATGTTTTGAAATGATCCAGTATATTCTTTCAGGTTATATATGCCTGTTAAATCTTTTAAACTTACTGTTAATTTCTATGTGTGCCACAAACGATGAAAGAATTCATTCTCGTTCTTACCTTCCAATTCATTTTTCTTTTGATTTGTTTCTCTAGGAAGAGTAGGGAACGAGCAAAACAAATGAATCTAGGATACTGTGGACCTGCTTGTTTATACCCCTGACTACAGCAGAACCAAAGTGGCCTCCATGTGTTGAAAGGGTAAAATATCAGCTACAAGGGTCTTGATCCTGAGTAATGCTCCCATGTGCGTCAGTGCTGGAAGAACATGTGAATTTTAAAAATGTCTGCGATATAGTGTGGTCATTAAGAGCATGGCTTCTGAAGTCAGACTGACCTTGGTTCAAACCCTGGCTTTGCCATATACTAGCCCTATTATATTACTTTGGCCAAATTACGTAGCCTTTCTGAATATAGTTTCCTTGTCTGTAAAACTGAGGTTAAATACCACCTACCATATAAGAGAATTACGAATATTAACATGATACTAAGATAAAGGGCATAATACAGTACCTATAGTAAAACGCCATACAGCAAGTTCTCAATAAATGCTAGTGATTACATTCAATTCAAGGGTGTGGTGCACAGGGGCTGGGTGACAGATACTTAGAGGAATCAGAAATGAATCAGACATAGTCCCTGTCCTTCAGGAACTGGGGGC
Organism: Tolypeutes matacus; assembly: GCA_026826555.1. Classification (NCBI taxonomy): domain Eukaryota; kingdom Metazoa; phylum Chordata; class Mammalia; order Cingulata; family Chlamyphoridae; genus Tolypeutes; species Tolypeutes matacus. The sequence goes on along the minus strand of JAKSZT010054193.1, from coordinate 6,687,142 downwards.
GATAGCCTTGTAATCAAATAACTATAGGATGAGCCAGAATGAGAGAAGTGGCAACAGAAGTGCTAGCAAAGTGCTGTGGATGCATAAAACAAGTGGTGATTAATGTCAGCTTTGAGAAAATGAGGGCTAGTTTTATAGACCAATTGACATTTGAGCCAGGTCTATCACTGGGCCTAGAGGGGTAAGTGGGGCTTTTGTGGGTAGAGAATGGAGGAGATTAGACTGTAGGCTGAAGACTAGCACAAGCTAAAAGCACAGTATTCATGGCATTATGTGGTCGAAGAGAAGGCTGGATAGATGATTCATGGTTAGATCTTGGAGGGTTTTGCATGAAAAAGCGTTTGGACTGTATTACAGTCAGTGGGAGAACCAAAGCAGGTGCTTTGGGAGGTGAGTGATGTGAGCTCTGTTTCACCATAATGTTCTAAAAGATGTGTGGGGGACACAGGAAGACCAATTACAAGGGTGTTATCACAAAGCCAGGTGAGTGATGAAGAAATGTGAGAACAGAGTCGGGGGCGGGGGGGGGGGGGGTTTTAAAGGAATGGAAAAGAGAGAATTCTAAACTAGGTGCTAAAGAGAAAGTGGTGCCAGTACTTGAGAGAGAAAACAGAGAGAGATATGGGATGGATTGGATGGTAGGATAGACTAGTAGGTCTTTTGAGCTTGAGGATTAGTGGGACATCTAGCAGGCAGTGGATCTTCAGTCATGAAAGAAGGAAGATCACATTTGTCAGGCACTGACTATGTCCCAGGCTTAATGCTAAGCATCTTCACACATTATTTATTCAATCCTTACAATGCGCACTGGAAGCAAGTAGCATTTTTTTTATAGATGAAGAAATAGAGGCTCAGAAGAGGCCTGATATTATTTACATATCTACCTGAATATCAAAGCACTTCTCATTTTTATCTTCCTCTTCAAGCTCTCTGGAGCAAGAGCCAAGTGAGAGGTAAGGCGAATGAGTGAATACTGACAGCAGCTGGGTTTTCATTACTTGCCATATTCAGGACTCCAGTCCATATTCTATATTATGAGAATAACTCTGTACCTGGATGGTTTCTTTCTGTTACCTGAACTGTGTGGAGGGACTTTCATTCCCCATCTTATTTCTCAAGTTTTAATACTCCTTTTCTTTTAGAGCTGCTTAGAGGTTGAAGTCCTTCAAGACTTTTTTCTTTTGTTTCTGATGAAATGGAAACATTTAGGTTGTAGTGGGTAAAACTCTTGTCTGAGTCTTGTTGAATTGGAGATAGTGAGAGGGGGTAGAGAGAATGATGCTCTTTTCCTTAATGTTATCCCCTTCATTTGATCATGAAATGTGTAATCCCGGGGTCAAGCTCATGGATATAAGCCTTTATATGTGTGTTTCTTTCTTTCTTTCTTTCTTTTTTTTAAAATTGATATTACAAAACCCCAACAGTACCTGAACGTATATATCAAAAAGCAAAAGTCCTTCCCCATGTTATTTCCACTTTCCTTTCCTGCATTTTCTTTCCCTAGAGATAATCATTATAGACAATTGCATGTTTTTCCCACTTGAGTATTTCTGAACTCTTGGAACCAATTAGGCAAAGTGTCTAGCATTCGAGCTTTTTCCTTTTCACCTAGATATTTGGTATTAGGGTTTACTGTAGAGGTTTCAGAAATGTGTGCTCTATTTTACGCTGTGTTTTGGAAAGCCCCATAAACATCAAATTTAACTTAAGCTAAATGCTTTTGGATCACCTTTCAAATTAGTGACATACCCAGGATTAGAATTTAGAGACCTTGAGCTTCTCATTTGTTGCTAAACCAGTTCTGTTAGTTAATGTATTAAACAAGTTTGCCAGTTAACTGCAACAGTGGACAAAAACGTTTCTTTTTTCTGTTTTTTTAAGAGGAGGAAGGGCAGAGAAGAACTGAAAATTTAAACTAGTGTAGGGCCATTTTATTGTGGTCACTTTATCAATCTGTTAACTGCTTTATACATTGAAAGCTCAGATAATAAGGGCTGTGATAAAATTTTCTCTAGAGAAACTTGGGAGAAATAAATTGATTAGATATATCTTCACCATTTCATACTGCAGTGTTTAAGGATATGTAGTGCTTCATATTGTAGTGTTTAAGGACAGGGGATTTGTAGCCTGACATACATGGGTTCAAGCAAGTCTTGCCAGTAACTTGCTGTATGGCCTTGAACAAGTTACTTAACATCTCTGAGTTTGTTTCCCTCAGTGGGATCCATGGTGTCTCGCGTAACCATTGTCATTATTGTTTTATCAGTATCAAAATAGAGAACCTAAAATGTTGGTCTCTTATGTAAGGAGAATTTATCTGTTCTTACTTTCAAGCTGTAACAAAGGAAGTTTCACTGATATTTCACCTTTATTGCACTGTAGGCCGTCAGAAGAAATATGCAAATATTGACATAAGCTTTTTAAAATAGATGCAAATCTCAGTACCTCTCTTAGGTGGTCAGCTTCTTAATTAAATGAGTTGTAGGAGCTGCAATGAAAAGATTACTCAGGGATCTTCTTTTGTTTAGTGGTCCTTCTTTTCAAGATCCTTTGGTATTTTTGGTTTTGTTTCTATTAAGGAAAATATTGTAGAATCCTTAAGACAGTTTTTGGGAGAGTGTGCAAATTGTTCACTAATGGGGAGAAACAACTTAAGTGGCGTTTTTTGTTAAGGGTTTTATGTTATGTATGTTTTAGGGGCTAGAGAAAAGGTCAAGTATAGTTCTTCATGGGAAGTCTTTGAGAGAAGGAAAAATATATCTTAGAAACCTAGAAATTGTAATCTGAAATGTGAAAAGGAAATTATTAAGAAATTATTTTGTAATCCAAGGAGGTAAGAGGTCAGAAAGAATATTTATGTTGCGGAGAGTTTGTCTTCACAGAAAGGTGTATCATTTCAAATATTTTAATGAACTGGAAGATATACTAAAGAAAAATTAATCTCCAAAGTAGACAAATCTTTTTTTAAAGGCTAGACATATTTTTAATGAAATCTTCACGTTACAAGTAACAAGAAAGAGAAATTAGTATACATAGAAGTGCTTTCTGTTCTTTCCTTGAGATGATGTGACTTTATATCAGATCTTTAAAATTGTGCCCACAGAATTGACAAATATGTATCTTTAGGGAAAACTCAGAAACAAATAATACTGGTTGTTTCTCTGTAGGTGAGAAAGTTCTGTCATGTTTAGAAATGAAATGGAAACTAGTTTGCAGGGTTTCTACCAGATCACAAGGGAAGCAAGGCCATAGGGATGATTTCAACAGTTTGAGGTTCTGTGATTTAAGAAACCAAATCTGCTTCTAATAGAGACCCTTTATTTCCTTAGTTGCTTGGTTCAACTAGTTTTTACAATAAACACCTACCAAAGAGTTGAATTGCTGGCTTTTACCCTAGAAAAAACAACTTACAAATCCCACAACAGTTAATTTTTCAGCTGTCCCCCTCGCCCCCCATCTACTTATCTGCTAACCAATTGAAATTTTAAGATTTAATGGTTAGGTAAAACTGGATATCAAGTTTTTAGTTAGAACTCCCCATTTAGCAATGCAGATAAACAGTAGTGAATGGTTCTGTGAAAGCAAAGAGTTAAAGAGAAATACAGAATCAGAAAGAACAGAAAGGAGCACTAATTTTGAGGAGATATGAATTTTCAAAAAATTTCCTCTAGAAAAAAATATTTCCTTAAAGTTCTAGTATGAAAACCATAAGCTAAAAGACACCAATTATTTATTTCCTGTTAAGTCATAACAATTTCTTAAAGTAAATTTGAAGTACCTGTTGTGTGTTGTGTCTATATAATGATTTATCAAATGATCTCAGGTTTTGCTATTTTATTTGCTTTGTGTACTGTGCAATTCTTGGTAAATTATTAAATAAAGTTGGAGTGTAGGGAATGGAGAGAAGCTCTTTTTTCTAAGCAGAGTCTTTTTTTATTTTTTAAAAGATACTTAGGTTACATAAATGTTACATAAAAAATATAGGGGACTCCCATATACCCCACTCCCTATCCCTCCCACACTTTCCCACATTAACAACATCCTTCATTAGTGTGGTACATATGTTACAATCGATGAACTTTCACTGGAGCGTTGCCACTAAGTGTGGATTATAGTTTACATTATAATTTAAACTCTCTCCCACACATTTTTATAAGTTCTGACAAGATATATAATGGTCTGTATCCATCACTGCATCATCATTCAGGACAATTCCAATGTCCCGAAATGCCACCATATTACACCAATTTTTTTTTTTTTTTAAGATACTTAGGTTACATAAATGTTACATAAAAAATACAGGGGATTCCCATATGACCTGCTCCCCACACCTTCCACATTTTCCCACATTAACAAAATCCTTCATTAGTGTAGTACCTTCATAACAATTGATGAACACATTTTGGAGCATCGCCACTAAGCATGGATTATAGTTTACATTGTAGTCTACACTCTTTCCCACCCAATTCTATAGGTTATGGCAAGATTTATAATGGCTTGTATCTGTCATTGCAATGTCATTCAGGACAATTCCCAAGTCCCAAAAATGCTCCTGTATTACACCTGTTTTTCCCTCTCCATGCCCTCAGAACCTCCAGTGACCCATGCCTCTGCATCAATGATATAATTCTTCCATTGCTAGAATCATAGTAAGTCTATAGTAGAATACCAGTAAGTCTACTTTAGTCCATAGTTAATTCCCCAATCCTGAGGATTCTGGGATGGTGATGTCCACTCTGCCTCTAATTGAGAGGGGGCTCTGATCCTTTAGGGCCGATAGATGAGACTCTCTTGCTTGCAGTTGTAGATTCTCCCAGTTCCTTGGTATGGTAGTTGTCCATCATCACCTCTTTGTTAGTTGTCCTGGGTGAGACCAATGAACTGGAGAGTAGGTATCCCAACTCCGTTGAGGTTTGGGGCCCAGCTGGCACATGGATAAGCCCAAATATTTAAGTCTTGGACATACACCTACCAACTCTAGTACTAATTATAGGTTCAAATAGAAGAATGGAAGAGCCAAGTGTAGGGAAACCAAAACTGAGTCCAACTCTGTCACCCTAGGGAGCATAAATTCCAAAGTAGGGCCCACTGGCAAGGCACCAAACTCCTGAGCTATCTGCCCTGACTACAGTGGCTGGATGTCTCCAGAGCCCTCAGGATCCCTGCTATTTGAGGGTAATATCTACTTTGGCAGTCAGTGAGATCCTGCTGAGACATGTATAAGTGTAACCTCTGGAATGACCTCCTGACTCACTTTGAAGTCTCTTAGCCATATAAACTCATTTGTCTTTACCTTTTCCCCCTTTTGGTCAAGGTCTTTTTCCAGTTGCATTGCTAGTTGGTGTTTGGTAGTAATCCCTTGGTGCCAGGGAGGCTCATCCCCGGGGGTCATGTCCCACGCTGGGGGGAAGGTAATGTATTTATATGCTGAATTTGGCTTAGAGAAAGGCCACATTTGAGCAATAAGGAGGCTCCCAGGAGACAACTCTTAGGCACCCTATAATACTAGGCTAAGTTTCCATTTCAAGAGTAAAGGTTCATAAGCACAGTCATCAGTCTCAAGGACTTGTCAATGGACCATCCTCCTTCACTAGTCATTGCCCCTGTACTTGGAGGATTCTTGGTATTCCATTAGAAAATGTGGCAGAGCTCCCCAGGATGGGAATTTGATATTCCTTTAGTTATTGTGTGAACCTCCACCCACTATGACAATGCCCTGTGAACATTTGAACACATTTATATGCCTTATATGTATGCTTAGGTGAGCTTTCTCCCATGTATTCCCTATTACTGACACCCCACACCAATGATCTTCTCCTGCCACAGTTGTAACCCTTTTGTGATCTAAAGCTTCTTAAAAAATGAAGCCATTAAAATAGCCAAATACAATTAATAAGAAAATGAAATAATAATGATAGTTTTAAAAATAAGAAATAAAATACAAAAAAATATTAAATAAAATTTGGGATAATAGAAACTAAAATGAAAAAATATTTAAAAAATTTATTTTGACATTTTGCCTTTCATCACTGTAAGATATGTTGTCCTATACGTACAGTGACATTTTCTTCCATTTATTCCCCCAGTGTCTTACTTTTTCCATTTTGCCTCTAAGAAGAGTCTTAAAGTATGAGAAATAATGGTCATAATAGGAGAAATCAGAAATTGAGTAAGAACGGAATCATTTCTAAGATACCAATTATTGCATTCTAGTCCTGGGTTTGTCACAGACAGTTTATGCTCTTGAATAAATCACAAATGTTTATGATCTCGCTATCCCCATTGTAGGAGTATCATTATTGTATAAAATGACCTAAATGCACAGCTAAATAAAAAGCATATTTCTCTCGGGTCAATTAAACTGCCCTCTCTTTCCTGACATTCTCTTGTCTAATCTAATCAAGTTTCATAAGTTTACCATTGGTCATAAAGGCCAGCAAAGTAGAGTCTGGTGAAAACACCATTCCTGTAAGATGTACGTGTGCTATCCTCAGTAAGCCTCATCCTATATGTAATTTATATGATGTATACAGTGACAATAGTGATGGACTGTGTTTAGAATCCAGAGAGTTCAACACCCATGCCGAATTCATCCAGAATTTTAGAACTGAACTGTATCTGAAATCTTGGTTCACAAATGAGGAAGGGAGATTCAGGAATGTCAAGGTAGAACCAGGAGTAAAGTTGCCATCTCCAGACTCTAGGCTGAGGGTCCTTGCTGTCTTATATTTCTATTTATGTTTTTATCTTTAAAATGCTGTTATGTAATATTTCAGACTCATGGAAGGATATTATTATACGGTAAGTACTTAGGAGCTTTGGCGTCCTACTTAAGGAATAAAATGGTGCTAACATGGTTGTGACTTCTTCCTCCTCAGACATAACTGTTATCTTGAATTTGTTGTTTATCATTTTCATGCATTTCTTGACACTTTTGCTGCTTATGAATCTCAAGAGTGGTTTTCAAAGTATTTAATGACATAGTGTCTGGGTACTAATACTCGTGAGGGATGCTGGCCGTGAGCAACAGAACCAGTCATACCAAGGTGTGTACTGGCCAAAATCATCCCTGTTGTGGACTCCTATGCGATGTTTTAAGATTGTATATAATTGGCATCATTCTGTATGCATCCTGCAAGTTCCTTTTTTTTCTTTTGTTCAACTAATCCATATTGTTAGATACACCCATATTAATTTGTACAACTCTGATTCCTTCATTTTCATTGTTTAATATTTTATCATACGAATATATTAGTTTATTTATCCATATGCTTATTTTTAATTTTAGGTTTTTTTTTTTTTTTTTTAAGGAGGTACCAGGGATCAAACCTGGGACCTCATACACCTGAAGCAGGCGCTCAGCCACTGAGCTACATCTCCTCCCCAGATATTTAGTTTTTTTTAACATGTTTTTTTTTAATGTCTTCTTCTAGGACCTAATTGTTCATTTTTTTGGTTGGTTATCTTTTTTTATTGATTTGTAAGTGTATTGTTTTTGTAATTTCTGTGAGGAAATTATTGTTTAATAAACACTAACATCGGTACTTAAGAAGCCACACAAGACCTATCATTGCCTTGCCTTTCTGATATTATTGGAGCTACATACAACTACTCACATTTGAAAAGGGGTTTTCAATATACTCTAATCAGACTGATGTGAAGGATATCAGTGGAATTGTCTGAGTGTTAATGTGACGGTAGATAGAAACATTTCCTTTATTTAGAATGGATATGACAGAGTCTTAAAATTTATGATTGTAATATTGATTTTATTTCCCCATAAGTATCTGGCCATGCAGGTGAAGTTGTTGACTTCAAAATACTCTAAAATTTGAGAGGAAAGCCTGTGTAATGGAAATTATAAAATTCTCAGATTTCTTCTCCACTGAAGCAGGGTAATTAATGGCTGACTGTTGCTTCTTCTCTGACCCAAGAGAGGGCCACACAATCTAAATGAAACTCGAAAGTGAATGGGAGGACTGAGGCCAGCTCAGGAACTTCTTTCCCTAACTTTATTTATTTAAACTACTTGGCCTCTTCATTATTTTGGTTCTCCCTTTTGCCTGCTCCTAGTGAATGGGGACATGGCTTGATAGAGGTACATGTGAGGCTATTTGTTCTCTTTCTGGCTATTTGTTTTGCCTTCTTGAAGGTTATTGTTTTCAAAGATCTTAAGCACCAGGATTAGGAGAGTTAAACCTTTGGATGGCTTGGAGAGTGTAATCTTCCTATTCATTCTGCTTTCCTGGTTTGTTTGCTTCCTTCCTTCCCTTCCTATTTCTTTTTTGCTTACAAATCACTTGCATTAGATATCCATTAGGGATCCATCCTTCTTGTTCATTTTAATTTTTTAAACCTTCTTGTACAAAAGTACATAAAAATTTAGAAAGTACTGTTAATACTCAAGGTTGCCTTTTCCTGGAGCACCACTTCCCAGTCTTTCCTGTTATTAGTAGAACAGATCTCATTAAAGGCAGTAGCCTCCCAGATCCTCTGCGGTCAGCAAGCATGTCACTCTGAGCTTCCCTGCTTGCTCTCCACTTCCCCACTGCCTCTGCATCCACCCTCCCAACGCTGTAGGCCTCTTTTGTTGCTGGGAGCAAACGAAGTATTGTAATATGCTGGATATTGATGGCAGAAGACAGGCCAAAGGATTCCAGGAAGAATTGTTTGCAATTTCTCTTAAAAATTGCCATTTAACTAGTCTATGGCAGCTCTTCTGTCTTGGGAATAGCCGGAGTTAAGAATGTTGTTCAAAAGAAAGATGCTTATTTTTAGAGGCAGAAAATATTTTGAACTCATTTGCCAAACTGCTTCTTTAGGAAACAAAAACTAGTGGACCTTAAGTGAATAAACCTAAAGTGAAACAAAAACCTTTCTAAGAGAATTAGCAATGTATTAAACAGTTTGAAAACAAGCTGTGTTTTACTTTTAGCTCTTTATATCTGCATAGTAGAGCAATATGGCTTAATATTACCACAATTGTTGTGCAGGTCTCCTTTTCCTCCTATTTCTTGCCATGTAAAACTGATTTTCTGATATAGAAAACAAAGTCAAAGGGAAAGACTGTAAAGAAATTTTGTTGCTGGTGCAAAGAGCATGGCGTTAACACTAAAAGACAGCTGACTTTTCAGAAATGATATTTACCAGATGTTTTCCAGGGGTCATCCAAGCTAATTGTTTATCTTCTTCATAATCACAGGATATTGATTTCAATTTGGGGGTTATTTTTCTTTCATAAACCATTTTCTGGTAATAGTAGCATGTGATATAGGTAAAAATCAAAAACAGCATGAACCTTGCCACAGGATCTTTGTGAGCAGTTGTGCCTGGAGATGATTCCCAAAGCCCTTTACAGATACAAAGGTCTATTTAAAGGTTCTCAATAACAATGACAACATTTAGGGCTCTCTTCCAGCCCTATCACTTCCTTCTGGTGGGAAGCCCTGCTTGGGGTGGAGGAGGTACAGTGGTGTTCCTGGGCCGGCAGGAGCACTTAAGCTGTAGCTTGCTTTTGTGAAATCACAGATCTTTAAGGATGGAGCACAATGGGATTGGTGAAGTGAAAATACTTTGATTGATTTAGACTAATAGAATAGACAAAAAAAATGAATGAGTTAAGAAACACGCACCAAATAGCAGCCAGAACATGAAGGGGAGGGAGGAAGCAGCCTCATATCCTAAAGGATAACAAATACAACTTTAGAAAATGTTAATATTTACTGTAAGTTGCTCTTTCTGTTTTGGCATGAAACATTAAGCAGGTGTGTTTGAGGGACTAACAGTGCCTTGGCCAAGGTGATGGTTGGCTGCTGAGGCAGAAGAGCCTGCTGATAACCTCCCCGGACCCCCTCAACTTCCAGACTTGAAGCCAGCAACCCCAGGAGAGAAGAGAGACGCTGGCCAATGTGGCTGTAGCAAAGAGTGTATTTTAGAAGACCCCACTGTTTGACTTTTGCTGTACTTGGGGGAGGTTTTATGGAACAGGATCATCCCAGTGATTCTGGTTTAAACTAGGATGGATATGAGGATCACACCCTTTTCCCAAGCTGATGTCAAGAATTTGCTCTCGGTCAACCTTAGAAATCCAAAACTCTCATTTTTTGAGTGCTCCTTCTTCCTTCTCTCCAAAAGGATTTCATAAAGGAGATTTACACACAGAGGCTTGGGCTCTCCAAAGTCTGTACCTCTTGGTTTCAACCTGAGTCCTAAGGACTTAAAAGTAGATGATGGCTTGACCACATTCAAATCTCTGGGTAGTTCCAGGATCCTTGATGCCCATGGACCCTGATGGGACCTGGTAATAAGAATTCCTGTAGCCCCAGCTCCGTGGGTGCTTAAGAGCATTTAGTAGTCCTTGCTTGTATACTGATTCCAGGGCCTCAGGGAAATAATCTCATCAGTTCTGCTATAGTGTATTCTTTTCTTGGTTCCAAACTCCAGTATGTGATAGGGCTGTCTTTTATGAAGGTACAGTTAAGAATTGGGTGGTTATAGATTGAGTTGGGTGTTTAAAACTTATTTAATTACCATAATACTTCTTAATTAAATAAAAACAGAACAGAATGTGTGTGTGTTTGGCTGCTTTGGTAATTGACTTTCATGGAGAAAGAAACTAAGACAATACAGTGACTTGTTCAAGGCCTTGCAGTGAGTCAATGAAAGAATAAAAGGGGTCAGAAACCACTGTCCCTGGATGCCCAGCTTGTTACTTAGTTTGAACCTGTTATTGAAGATTAATATCTGCTCAGAGCCAGAAATAGACCAGTTGAGACCTAAATCAGTTTTCATCCTTGGTCTCTAAAGATGAAAGGATGAGAAATAAATTAATTTGCTGGGCAATTGATTTTCCCTTAAGACAAGAGAAAAACAAAACCAAAATCATCAGTCATCAAAATTAGCAAGCGCTTTTGCTGATAAAATTATGCTAGGATTTGAAAAACTTCCAATGCTATAAATAGATTGTGGGAAACCCTTAGGGTAACATAAGAGATGCACAGTGACTGTTTTCATATATGAAAATAGGAGGCCCATGGAACTTAAAAAAAATAATTAAGAGGCCTTAGTCAAAATAGGAACTATGATTCATAACTAAAACTTCACTTTTTTAGTTTATTGCCACTAACTGCCAAGAATCGGTAAGTTTAGAAAGAATAGGTTAAAGGTTTGGCAGGAAGAGTTTTGGGAACTATTTGTATAACCAGGAGGTTTCTGAGAGCTTCCATTTTTCTTACTGAGAAGTGGTTGATTCAGTTACCTACATTTATACTTTGCTTTAATAGAGATTAAGAAAACCATCGAAGTGGAAATGAGGAACATCTTCACATTTTAATATTGTGATTGGAATTGAATTACAGAATGTTTTCGAAGATCTCCACTGGTGTAACATGTCACAGTTCTGACTTTCTGGGTTTATTGTTAAAAGGAGCTTGACTTTTAACAATGGAATTTGGGATCAAAGGAGTATATTTGATCATAACGAATATGTGTACTCCTTTGCTCTGTTATCTGTGTGTCTGCCTCTTTTTTATCCTGTGTTTCCCCTACCATGCCACTTTATGCCTTTCTGTCTCAAGGTGTGTCTTTCTGTATTTTACAGCCTGGCCACTTGAATTGGCCACTTATGGTCTCCTTTGGATTGGTGAGTGGGGTGGGTGAATATGAAATGGCACGTGAGAACATGAAAGTGACTCTGTGCCCTGCAGGGCTGGGACATCTGGTTGGCACATGTCTGATACATCCCCAACCTGAGGGGCCTGCAACCCTGGAAACGTGTGTACATGGAGGCAACACACACCCTTATGGGGGAGGGAGTGGCTGGGTAGTGGTTTATAGAATATGGTTAACATCTCTTATATTTGGGACCACACAGGAATCATGTTCTCCCTGGATCTCTGGCCTTCCTGTTTTTTTTTTTTTTTTTTTTTTTTTTGTTTGTTTGTTTGTTTGTTTTTGTAGGAATTAGGAAAATTTAGGCATAATCCTTAAATAGCTGATCCAATGCATTAAATAAAGCATATTTGCTTCATTTGCTTAATACATGTTGTTGATCTTTTAATGATATAAAAGTTCCCAATCCTTGAGAAATCTTGTCCTTTAATATTAGGGACAGAAGGACCTGATGGATATGAAGATAATAATATGCAGATAATAACTGAACCCTTGAATTTGAGATAAGTAAACCTAAGAGTAAAACAACCTGTTATGCTACAGATGTGAGTTCTGGGGCATGGATGATTCTCTTATGTCAGGAGTAATAGAAGCCCCTGACTTCAGAATTGGGAGTTGGAGAGACTCCAAGAGAACCTTTGAGTCCTTGCTTATATAGTAGTAGTAAAAGGTGGAGAAAGAATGATGCTGTCCTTCATTACGGGAAGGAAGGCACATAAGAGAAGTCTGTTGTGTACCTGAAAGATGCTAAGGGGTTTAAAGAGTCTTTATTGCCTCATGAGCCAAGAAGACAATAATGGGAAAAACTGAACAGCCATGCCATTATCTATCCCAACCTTGAGTTAGGGTTAATTTGTCTTAGTCATAAAAGATATTGAGAAGCCTCTCTTTGTGCAGGTTTTATCGAAAGGTTAATTTAAATATCTTTTTTTGTTGTTCTTGCAAATATGTCTTACCCAACAGGCTAGGAAAGGAAACCCAATACCTCAAAAAAGTAACTTGCCCAGTTGAGAGGCCACCTGCCTGGGGTGGAGGGAGGAGACAGGCAGAGCCTGTGCAGATCCTGGCCACCAATCCCTGTGAGGAGCAGGCGGCCCACAGAGGGTCTCCATGCCCTGAATTTGCCAGTTTACGTAAATCACCTATATCCTTTCATTTCTTCCCAGCAAGGCTCACCAGGGGACTGGCATATCCTAGAGCGAAAGCTAGGTCTTTGACATAGACTGTTAGTTGTGTGCAGCTAGTAAAGGGAGATTGATAATATGTAACTCCACTAAGAAACAAACAGGCGTCCCAAAGTTCATCTTCCAAGGTCTGAGACGAAGGAGGAAAATCAAATTTGTTCAGATAAATAAGCAACAGAGGACAAAAATATTTCTGTGTTTTTCCATTAGCACATCACAGATAACATATTTTACAAATACTCTAAGATTAAATGCTTCAGTTAGTCTGAAAAGGCAGCACAAAAGAATTAACAAACTAGCAAAGGTTATTATGGGAATTCTTAGGTTTGCAGTACCAATCAACAAAGGATTATCACACTGGCACAGAAAGTTAAATCTCTAAGGGAATGGATTGGGTTTATTACTATTATTATTTTTTATTAGCCACAAATCACATTCTTAAAGGAATATTTTCTTTTCTGGTTATTTCTTAATTTCTGGATAAATCATCTAAATTTTGTGTATATGGTTTTAGTTGGTACAAGGGATGAGACCAAGCTTGATTTTAAGTAGTTTTTAAAACCATTTGTATGGGTTACGTATTTTTTATTTAGAAGATGAAGTAGCAATAATACTAAAAAGATTTTGAAAAAGAATTCCATGACACAACAATCTCACACTATTTTTATTTTGTACTTTAACTTTTTTGTCTTTGTCCACATATATACATGTTTATATAGTTGCTTTTCTATCATACAAAAATGTGTGTATTCTGTTTTATCTTACTCAATATTTACTTATTATTTTTCCATAGATTTTATAGTAGTTAGTTTTGTTTTGATTAAAATTTTCTTCCTTGTTGACATACCAAAATTTGCAAAGCATTCCTTATGTTGTTGATGATTCATATTCATATATACAACTTTTTGTTTCTAATTATTCTTTTTTTTAACTTTATTTTGTACATTTAATAATTGAAAATATAAACAATTAAAAACTAAAAAGTAAAGACAGATGAATAAATATATACATTTCTCAATTAAATGTAATGGATACATATAAATTTTTTTTTGAATCAAACAATATGTTACACAATATATTTGGTTCATAGTAATGCATTCATACAGTATTTGTCCTTTTGAGTCTGGCTTGCTTCCCTCAACATAATGTCCTCCAGGTTCATCCATGTTGCCATATGCTTTACGACTTCATTTCTTCTTACAGCTGCATAATATTCCATCGTGTGAATAGAACACAGTTTGTTTATCCATTCGTCTATTGATGGACACCTGGGTTGTTTCCAACTTTTAGCAATGGTGAATAATGTTGCTATGAACATCGGTGTGCAGATGTCCGTTCATGTCACTGCTCTCAGTTCTTCTGGGTGTATACCCAGTAGTGGTATTGTCGGGTCACGTGGCAAGTCTATATTCAACTTCTTTAGGAACTGCCAAACAGTCCTCCATAGTGGTTGTACCATCCTGCATTCCCACCAACAGTGAAGAAGTGTTCCTATCTCTCCACATCCTCTCCAACACTTGTAGTTCTCTGTCTTTTTAATAGTGGCCATTCTGATAGGTGTGAAATGATATCTCATTGTAGTTTTGCTTTGCATTTCCCTAATCATGAGTGATGTTGAGCATTTCTTCATGTGCTTTTTTGCCATTTGTATTTCTTCTTTGGAGAAATGTCTATTCAAGTCTTTTGCCCATTTTTTAATTGGGTCATTTATCTTTTTATTGTTGAGTTGCAACATCTCTTTATATATCCTGGATATTAAACCCTTATCAGTTATGTGTCTAATTACTCCTTAAGATAAATTCCCATGAGTGGGATTATTGGGTCAAATCATGAGCCTTTCTCTAATTCAAGCTATGTATTGCAATATTGATTTCCAGAAATGGTTATCATGTATTTAGTTTGACATAGTGTAGAGGGTATGTTTCTTTGTCTCCTAGGGAAGGTGCACATTTTTGCATGTATTTGTTTAGTTTTCATATTTCCTCTTATGTGAATGATCTGTTCATATGTGTCAGAATTTGTTGATGTGTTTTAGAGGAAATTTTTTATATCTTTGAGTTATTGCCTATGAAACTGTTCATATGATGACTGTTTCTTGTCTTCATTTACTTTTTGGGTTACTATTATAAAATAAGGATGAAATATTTGCATTATAGATATACACAGATTAATTTCTCTAAAGAAATGGAAAAATCAAAGTTAATTCCTGGCTCATTGAATTAATCTGTCACATCAGGGATCCTGTTGCTTCTTTCGTGCAAAAATCCATTGGTTTAGATATTACTTATTCATGCCACCTGAAGAAACATGAACCTTAGTGCTGTTACCTTGAGGAAGCCATTGAGAACAAAAAGCAAAATTACTGATGTTTGCCCCTGGAAACCGTAACATACTTCTGACTGGCCAGCCATGCAGTCTAACTATTGAATTATGAAGACTATTAGCCATATGTGAATTTTATTCTGCTTTAAAATCTCATGGGAAAAGTTTAAAATCCAAGCATTTCATGGAGGGGAAATAATTACGCCTACAGCCACATGGCAGTTACAGTTTATTAATCATGTTTGTGTTAATTATTTCATTTGAACCATATAGATAACCCCATGAGGCAGATGGAATCCTATATCCTTGTGCTATAGCGGAGGAATATGAAGCTCAGGGAGTGTCCATAGCATGCGTACACGGCACAGCCAGGGCAAGAAGGAAGTCTGTACCCTAAAAATGTCAACATGAACAATATAATTTTTAAGAGAAATTTGGTGAGGAGCTGGATGAAGTTCTATACATGGTTTTGATTGGAGAGAAGTGCAGTAATTGATGTTAATGATGATTTTGTAAGTCACTGCAATAAAACACCTGAAATCATATTTTATGTATTGTATTTTGTGGGGCAGGGAATTTCCACTGCTATTGATTAAAAACAAATGTTGCGGTTATTTAAAGAATCTTTATAAGTTCATTTTGGGATTATGTGAAATAGAGGTTGGGACTGTGGACTTCGGAGTGAGAGAGATAGGGCTCCAAGACCAGCCAAGCCACTTGGATAAGGTGCTTCACTTCCCTGAGCAGTGCTTTTATCTGCAAACCTGTGATATTAACAGTGTCCAGGTCATAGATTTTTTTTTTTTTTTAACATTAAATGAGATAATGCATGTCAAATGGTTAGTGCATAATAAACACTCCATTTTATAATGAATTAAATGTTACTTATTGGTAAATATACATCCTTTTTTTCTTTACTCTTTAAAATTCAGTATCAAACATGTGCTTCTTCACCGTAATATTTATTATCAAGTTTAGAAATAAGAAACAAAAATTGTTTTCTTACCATAATCTCCATCAGTGTAACTTCTCTTCTATAGCCCTCCTTTCTTTTTTTTTTTTTAAAATTGAAGTGTATGAATAAATTTAGTTTTGAGTACTCACGCTTTGTACAGACTCTGTGAGTAGATGATAATTGTGATGTTGTCCTTTCAACCAAGTTTAGTCCTATGAGTAGAGCCTCAGGAATTATCTGCATTCCATGAGTTCCATTGACTCTTTGTGAGTGGTCTTTGGCCTTTGATATTTGGAATAAGACTTGCTTTTTGTAGATATTTTATTATTATTTTTTTAAGTGGTACTGGGGATTGAACCTGGGACTTCATATATGCAAAGCAGGCATTCAACCACTGAGCTACACCTACTCCCCAGATATTACATTTTATAATAGCATTCTTTGTAAAACAAAAATCAGTTTGAATAAACACAGAAAAGGGCAGAGTATATATTGGGTGAGATTAAAATTTAGTCAATTTTAGATTACTCAAGGACTAGTTATCTAGCTATACTATATATTTATTTTCTTGTTTGTCCCTTAAATCTGTTGCCTTTGTTTTATTCTTCACTTGTACTTTCTGGGAAGGAAATGAGAAAGACATGTTCTCACTGTTGGTACTTTTAATTGAACTGTATGTTAGGCATTAGCTACAGTTTGCTGTTGTTCTAGGGTGTGCATAGCTGAAAATCTCACTAATGTTGTTTGTCTAAAGTGGGTCTTCTGGAATATATGTCTGTATCTTTAACTCTTTGTACCTAGTTTTTGACATGGTTGAGGAATAAAATGTCCTAGTCACATACTTTTATGTTCTGTTTATTGGAGAGTAACCAGACCCAACATAATTAGACTGCTAACTTTTGGAGACTTAGACTACTAATATTATAAACATATTGAACAAAATTAATTTTCCTGTGATGGCTCTTAATCCCTTGGGACATTGCAAAGCTTCAGAGTCCCCTTTTTTTATAATCAGTTTTCATTGTACTCTAGATGTGAGGCAGTGTTAGTTAATAATTGCTGAACATGTAAAAAAAATAATGTTATACCATAATGTTGTCTGAGAGAAGGGCCTGAAGTTTTCAGTGGTAAAATAGAATTGTTTATACTGTTTAAAGTACAGAAGTCAATGAATTACTTTGAAATGAAAAAAATATTGTGATATCAGGAAGAGAGTTTTCTAAAGGAGCAGTGGGTGGTTGTGGGCAGCTGAGAGGCAGGCGCCTTAGTCTGGCCCAGGGGATGAAAGAGGGCCTTGCAGGTCAACATTAGGGAGGAGCCACCACTGGCGTGTCAGGCCAGAGAGCCATGTGAACATCTTCCCACCACTGAACCATCCCAGACAAACTAAAGACAGAGTATCAAGGAAAAAGTAATAGAGAAAGCAGGCCCTGCCACTGGCCACAGTGAAGGTAGTATTTCTAGGAGTAGAAAGCATGGAGTTCACCAGCCTTGTGAGGGCAGGGAAGACTTGTGACTATCGGTACAATTAGATGCCCCGGGTCCTAATAGGAAAAAATAATAGTAGGAGGTACCTGATGAGATTGCTTAATGATTTTATCCATCTGTCTCTCCATTAACTATCCTTTGCACATTTGTTTTGTACCTACCTGGCATCAGACTTGGTGTTTAGTGCTGAGGATACAAAGAAGAAAATGGAACTCTTAAGGAGCTCACGGTCCAAATAGAGTCTTAGACACATAGACCTAACAACTGTGGTGGATGTGCTGAATTTGAAGTGTGTATGGGGTGCTTAAGGAGCACAGAGACAGATCACCTCACTCTGCCTGGGTGATGTGGAGTTATCCAGGTGAATGGGATAGGAGAAACAGCATGTTCAAAGATAGGAAAATGAGAGAGAACATGGGACATTCAAGAGCGCTCCAATTAATTTTCCATGTTTGTAGCCCTGGGGCCTATGTGAACAGTGTCAAGAGACAGGGGTGAAGATGTAAGAAGGTGCCAGATCTTGAAGAGCCTTGAATGCCAGGCAGGTAATGGAGAGGCTTTGGAGTGTTTTAAACAAGAAGCAAAATAGCTCGACTGATGATTTAGACTTCACTGTAGAGGACATTGTGCCATCTGGATCCCCCTTCAAGTGAAAGACTTGTTGCCCAGCTTCTGGAAGTGCTTTCAGCACCTTTAGGAATTGCCTCAGCTGCAGAGAACTACCCCACCCAAGGCTATACTCCTTCCGGGGGAAGGATGGGGATGGGGGGCTGGTGGTCTCCATTCAGTGACTGATTGAGGTAGGGAGAGGTATACAGGTCATCTGGGCCCAACTTAGTAAAACTCAGAAGGGCTGTTCAGCCGCAGAGCTCCTGGTGGGGTTGGTAGAGGCTGGTATCCAGCTTGCTTTGCAGCTCAACTTCTTCCTCTACCCAGTCCTGCTTCCTTCCATGCTCTAGCCTCCTTGGCCTTTCTGAATTCCTCTCAGCAAGATTGCCTGGCTCTTCATGGCATTTCCTCTTGATGTGCTGGGATCTGGACATTGCCTTCAGGTAAAAAACATGAGCAATCATAGGGTTCACCTTGTTTGTTTCCCTTCTGTGAAGAATAACACATCTCCAGTGCCTGCTGCAGTCTCAATATTTTTTCAGATTTTCTAGTTGTTTACAGAAGAAAGTTACTCTGGACTCTGTACCTCCTCCATGGCCAGAAGTGAAGTCGTCTATTCTGTTTTGAATATTGTGATCTGGGAGACATTGAGACAGAGCTATTTGGCATGCAGTCAGATATATGTTCATTTGACAATATTCAACTTACATTTGCTGAACACTTGCTACATGCCAGGCTTTTGGGTAGGTACATGGAGATGAAGGATATTAGTCCCTGTCTTGGGGAGCTAACAGCCTAATGAATCTTAAGTGAACCTGATGATGATGTGCCAAGAATAAGCAAGCTGAATGGGTGCTGATTTTCCTAATTGTACCTGCCTTACCTCTCTCATGCTAACATGGGATCTTATTGATATAAGTTACTGAGCTCTACAACCAGCTGTGTTGTATTAACATAGACAGAAAATGATGCCATGTCACAGGATGAAAGCAGCTTTAGTAACCCCACTATCTCTGTCTCAAACATGATACCAAACGCAGGCCAGAAGCACACAGGTGAGCCCGCTATCTACTGAGCATGCCCATAAACCGACACAAACATTATCTCTGTTTAATGTCCTTGGCTGGGGCAGGGAGGGGGAACTCCGACTAATGCACTAACGGTAAGGTGTGTGCTTAAATAATTGAGAACAATTGGTACTTTTTTTTTTCTTTATGATCTTCAGATAATTAATGATTTTTTATAAGAATAATTGATTATAATTCCTGTTGAAATTCCTGTTCTGTTGTCCACTTGTTTATTACATGAAGTTTTCTTCCTTTTTAAAAAATCATAGACTTTGATTTTTAGAATTAGGTGGAACGATTTTGATTTTAAGATTATATTGTGTGATTACTAGATATAAAGTCATTAATGGTTTGTTTGCCTACTGAATGTATGTCATTTGCATATTTTGTAATTAGGAGTCTAAATTGACAGAATGTTTTGGCTTATTGAGGTAGTAGTCTTATTAATTTGGTGCTATTTTTAACTTTTTATTTTGAAATACTTTCAAACTTACAGGACAGTTACAAAAATAATACAAACCCAATACAGAGAACTCTGACATACCTCATCCCCCAGATACCTAGATCCACCAATTTTTTTTTACATTTTGCCACATTTGCTGTATCGTTCTATCTATCCATCTGTCTATCAGTCTATCTACCAACCCATTTTCTGAAAACTTGGATGTAGGTTGTATACATCATGCTTACTGCCATGTATGTTTACTAAGAACACAGATATTCACTTTTTTAACCACCTTAAGTGCAGTTATCAAGTTTAACATTGATATAAAGCTTATAGTCTGTATTCCAATTTTTTCATATGTCCCAACAATGTTGCTTTGAGCCTTTTCTCCCTTGCTAGATCTCATCCAAGGTCATGCATTGCATTTAATTGTCATCATCTCTTTAGTTTCTCTTTCTCTCTCTTTTTAAATTGTGGAAACATATAGCCAAAATAAACTTTCCCATTTCAACCACTCCAAAGCATACCATTTAATAGGATTAATCATATTCACAATATTGTGGTACACTCACCACCTTCTCTTCTAAAACTTTCCCATCTTTCCAAACAGAAATTTTATACCCATCATGCATTAACTCCCTTCCTCCCACCTCTTGCAACCTGTACTCTAATTTTTGTCTTTATGAGCTTGCATATTCTTTGATATTTTATTTGTAGTTACCAGGGACTTAAATTTAACATTTTAAATCTATTACACTCTAGTTTGCTTTGATACTAACTTCAGTAGAATATACAAACAGTTCCTCTAACCCTCTGCCCCCCACGAACTTACATTTTTATACAGTATGAGCCTAAAACCACTTACTTCTCATTACATTTTATGCACTTTTCTTTTAGATCCTATAGGAATTAAAAAGTGGAGTTACAAGCCAAAAATGCAATAGTACTGGCATTTATATTTACCTGTGTTGTTACCCTCACTGGAGATCTTTATTTCTTCATGGGGCTTTGATCTATTGTCTAGTGTCCTTTTCAACCTGTAGAACTCACTTTAGCTTTACTTCTAGGACTGGTCTAGTGGTGATGAACTCCCTCCAGTTTTTATTTAGCTGGGAACATCATCATCTCTCCCTCATTTTTGAAGGACAGTTTTGCCAGATATAAAATTCTTGGTTGGCAATTTTTTGCTTTCAGCATTTTAAATGTATCTTCCCACTGTCTTCTTGCCTCCATGTTTTCCAGTGAGAAATAGACACTTAATATTATTGAGGCTCTCTTGTACATGACAAGTTGCTTCTCTTTTGTGGCTTTCAGAATTCTATCTTTGGCATAGACAGTTTGGGTCTATTATATTGTTGGGAGTTTGTTGAGTATCTTGGATGTGTATATTCATGTCTTTAATTAATTTTGGGAAATTTTCAGCCATTCTTTCTTTGAATATTCTCTCTGCCCCTTTCTCTTGATAGTGTTCCAAGGTTTCCTCAGGCTCTGTTAGCTTTTCACTGCTCCTCAGCTGAATGATCTTAATTGTCTTATTTTCAGGTTCACTGGTTCTTCCTTCTGTCAGTTCCAATCTGCTGTGGCGCCCTCTAGGGAATTTTTAATTTCTGTTACGGTAGTCTTCAGCTCTGTTTGTTTCCTTTTCATAATTCCCATCTCTCTGTTAATATTCTCTTTGTGTTCATCTGTTTTCTTTCTCATTTCTTTTAGGTTCTTTGAGCATATTTAGGGCCAATTTTTATAAGTCTTTGACTGGTAATGTCCCAGGTCTGGTCCTCCTTGTTGATAGTTTCTGATGCTTTAATCTTCTCCTTTGCCTAGGCCATCACTTCCCATTTCTTTGTATGTTTTATAACCTTTTTTGAAACCTGGGCATTTTGATATTTTAGTATGTTATTGCTGAAATTTGGATTCTGAGGCCTCTGTTTCTTAAGCTTGTATGAAGCTAGTGCTTTGACAGAGCATTCCTTGAATCCTAGGAGCTAACAAAAGGAAAAAAAGAAGAAGAAAGAAAAAAAAGGAACACCTTTCAACTCTGCAGATTGATGGTTCAAGTGTTCTCCTTTCAGAGCTTATCCAAACAATGAGTTTAGAGACAAACATAGGGGCTTCCCTGATGGCACATGAGCTTATCTTGGGCATGCACTTTGGCCCTATGAATTCCCCTGTTTACATGATTCCAAATGTCCTCTCTTCCCTAGGGAATGGTTTCCTCATGGTCTTGGGCACTGCACTATATGACCTAGAGACAGCAATCCCTTCCCTCAGGAAGCATGGCTTGATGCTCTCCCATAGTGTTTTATAGGAGAGTATCGTGAGCTGCCTTCTATATGTGGAAAGTTCTGGGATGGCAAGCCCTCAGACAGATTGGGCCAGACATATGTGATTCCAGTATGAGTACAAGGGTTATTCTGCTCCTTTTGGAACTGGGATCAGGGATTCATACCAGGAGCATGGGCCAGTTCGATGCAGAGCTGGTGAGGGGTAGGGGAGGAGCCATCCAGGGGATCCTAACTGCTTTTAAATAAACTTCATCTTGATTCTGCAGTCCTTTAACTGTTTTCTGGAGCTTTGAAAAAGATGTTTCTGCTGGTTTGTGCTGGTTATTCAAAGATACTGTGGATAACCAGGAGGTCAGAGCCCTGACGTATCTCACTTTACCATCTTGATTGTGTGGGATTATCTTTGTGTTTTAAGTGGTATAGGCTATTCTCTAATCATTAAAGAATTCATAAAGAAAACCTTAACATTTGTAGCAGTTTGATATTGTTTATGAATTCCAAAAATAGATATTGGATTATGTTTGTGAACTGGCCTGTTCATATGGACATATTAGATTGGATTGGATTCAGAGGTTTCACTTTTACTTGATTAAATAATGATTAAGGCTTTGATTGGTCCATGACTGTAGGACATTGAGTCCCCACCCACCAAGGGGACGGGGACTCACAGAGAAAACAACAAGGCACAGGAGTTAGTTGGAGTTTTGAGCTGGAGCACCAGGAAGTAAACATGCAGGAGAAGAACACAGAGGAATAGAGATGGCTCCATAGACATGGCAGAGACCCTGGGAAGAGACAGAGCCTGATAGTCTACAGCTGACCTTGTGGGGAGACCAGAGCAACTGAGTCCAGAGAGGAACAAGCCCTGGGAAAGAGAAGAGACTTATCCTAGCCTACAGGTGATATTGGAAGAAGCTGGGACCACAGAGCCTTAAGAGAAAGAGGAAGGCTGGACACTTGCAGACATTGGCAGCTATCTTGCTCCAACACAAATTCTTGCAACAGAATTTGGTGAGGGAAGTAACTTATCTTTTATGACCTGGTAACTGTAAGCTCCTACCCCAAATAAATACCCTTTATAAAAGCCAACAGATTTCTGGTATTTTGCATCAGCACCCCTTTGGCTAACTAATACAACATTATAGGAATAATCATTTTGGGAATAAAAGAATATTTTTTTCAATAATAAATAAAATTTGTCCTTTAGTTTCCATACTGTCAGATAATATCATATAACAAGAAAAGTATAACCTTCATACTTTCTAGGGGGTACTTTGAACTTTTGCATTGAACTGACCAGAGACTCTACTCTGGGGCTCCACACTGTGGGTGAGGGAGTCTTTCAGCCTGTGGCTGTGAAAGAGAGTACAGCTGATTGTTCTACAGGAGGATTCAGAGGTTCAAACTCCTGCCCTGGCCACACTGGCATTTACTGACTGTATTAGTCAGCAAAAGGGGAGCTGATGCAAAGTACCGAAGTCTGTTGGCTTTTATAAAGGGTATTTATTGTGGGTAAAAGCTTACAGTTACAAGGCTCTAAGGAGTCCAACCCAAGGTACAATAAGAGGTATTTTCTCACCAAAGTCTCTTGCCACATGTTGAAGCAAGATGGTTGCCGATGTCTGCGAGGGTCCAGCTTTCCTCTTCCTCTTAAGGCTCTGTGGGCCCAGCTTCTTCCCATCTCAGCTGTAGGCTGGAGAGCTTTTTTTTTTTTTTTCCCAGGCCTTCTCAGCTGATCAGGCTCCTGTCGCTTCAGGTGCAAACTATCAGGCGAATGGCGCAACTCTCCCTGGGGCTTTAGCTGTTTGAGGCCTTCTCCTTTCTGTCACATGACAGGACCGAAATGGCCAGGTTCTATCCTCTTCTGTGTCTTCTTCTGTGTGTCTTCTTGAGTGAGTGTCCATTTATATAGCCCACCAAGCGGGCAGGGATTCAACCCTGAGTCACACCCTACTAATGTGGTCAAATCAAGCCCCAAATTGATTTAATCATGTAAACTTAAAACCTCTGAATTTAAATCAATCAAAGAGTATCATACCCAGAGGAACAGACCACTTTACAGACATAATCTGTATTCCTTTTTGCAATTCATAAATAATATCAAACTGCTACACTGGCCAAATTAGACTCATCACAACCTTCAGAATATCTCAGTAACTGAAGTGGTGAAAAAATAATTTCTAAAGCAGCTAGGAATTGTGTTTCTGCACCCTGTCCCCCCTTCATTCCTGTAGTTTGAAGTATACTTAAAAGTTGGTGAGATAGTTATTAGATATAGTGTGTGGCAGTTTGATGTAATTATGAATTCCAAAAATATAATTGAATCATGCTTGTAAACTGATCTGTTAATCTGGGCATGATTAGGTTAGGATTAGGGCGTTGAGCCCCACCCCTTGGTGGGTGGGGAATGGAATATAAAAGGCACGGCAAAGGACAGAGTTGAAGCAGTCTTTTGAGAAGCAGTTTTGATGTTGGAAAGAAGGCCTCAGGAGAAGAGAAGCAAGCCGTTCGCCTGATCGTCTACAGCTGACCTTGTGGAGGAAACAGGAGCTAAGCCCGGAGAGAAACGCAGCCCCAGGAAGAGAGGAACCCCAGAAGCCTGAACCCTGGCAAACGTCTGCAGCTGTCTTGCTCTAACACGTGGCAATGGACTGTGGTGAGAGAAGAAACTTAACGCTTTATGGCCTGGTATCTGTGGACTCTACCCCAAATAAATACCCTTTATAAAGACCAACCCATTTTTGGTATTTCACATTAGCACCCTTTTGGCTGACTAATACATAGTGCTTTTGTGGACTATGAGTCCTGTTTTTCCAAGAATCATTAGGGCATAAATTTTAGATATTTAGCTGGAAGGGCTCTTAGAGAGTGTGTTGCTCCCACCCTTGTATTAATGGATGTGAAAACTAGGGTTTGGAGATGCTAAATTCATTCTAAACCTCAGACAGAAAGAGGACTAGAACTCAAGTCTGCTAACTCACTAGCCCAGGAATAATTCTGCTATGGCATGGCCTTCTTGCAAGAGCATTCTGCTACCCATGGTAGACTTTGGGAATTTTGGGTATCCCAGACCAGGATGGGAAATAATATCCTTCACTTGATAGCCAGCCAGCAGATGGTATCTACTGGTCCTTGTTTCTCTCACCAAGGGCAGAGACCTTCAGGCCAGACTTAGTTGAATTCTAGCCCAGAGGGGATGAGGTCCTTGTTACTGAGGGCCATCTCCCACTCCTGCTATACTAGAAATTAGTCTCATAGTATGACTCATTTATGTTATTGAGCATACAAACAAAGAACAGAAGCACAGCAATAACACAACAGTCAGAAACCAAGTGAAGTGAGGTAATTAATATGTTTCCCTCTTGTCTTGGAGTCCATTTTCCCAAGCTGTGATTATCTTGCTGGCCACCCAGCATAATGCCTGGAACATACCGTTTGCACATTAATACTTTTTGGATAAATTACTGACTAAAATATACAGACTTAAAGTAAATGAATGAAGGCTGAACAATAACAGGACTTTTTTATTTTCCTGCCTTCTTGAGAAGTCTTAGGAGACTAACCATTGCTATTCTTTTCCATTTCAAATCTTTATGTCTTCACCAAAATATAAGGAGTGATGGTATTTGGATTGTAAGATTATGGATAGATTTTATTTTATTTATTAGTTTTTTGTAACATTCAAAAATTTCTTTTATAAACCCATATTACTTTTATGGCACAAAAATCCTCTTGCAAGTGAAAAATGGTATATTTCATTTTGCAGAAACTTTGAACTATATTCTAAACTTACAGTATAGGTAATTTAAAGGACTTTTTTCACACTAAAATACAGGCACAAATTTCTTAACTCTTGGCTCTGTCATGGTGGTGGTTTGGAAGAACAACTTATTTTTGCATATATTGATGATTATTCTTGATTAGCCTCACTTGTACCCACCAGCCTTCTCATCCACCAGGCTATGTTTGCTAGATCATATCTGCTATAGTGGGAAAATCCTTTTCCATTTATGCACATTATGACAAGCCTTCTTGGTCTCTCCCAGGCAGTTAGTTAACTGCTGGTTTGCTGGGTTTTTTTGTTTGCTTGTTTGTTTGTTTGTTTTTAAGGATCCCTGAGCACTCTGTTTATATCTGGAAAGCATTTCCTGCTTATTCATCTGTGCATCCTTAGTGCCTAGTATGGTGCCTGGTTGGCATTATACACTCAACCAACATTTGTCAAATGAATGAATAAATGCTGTCTTATCTGGAACTCTCAAATCTCCATGAATTTGGTTCATGTTTTTATAATATTTATCTTAAGCCCTACTACTAGAAAAAAATTGGGACAGAAAACTTCTAAATTAAGCAAGAAACTTAGCAATCATGTACATGTGATTGGAGGGCCATTGTGGGACTTGGACATTATAGATAAAACAGACCCATATCTGAAAAAGGTTGATATTGCTAATTTCCTCCATAAGTCAACATGGTTAAAGAGAAAGAAGGGGTACCTGACCAAGCAGCCGCTTTGCCTCTGTTGATAAAAGCGCATGTAATTTGGGTCTGTTATTGTGATGCAGGCCCAAAGGAAAAAGAAAATCACTCTGCCTTTGCCCATTTTTAATGGTAAATTAATTTCTGAGTGTGAAAGCATCTCTGCAGCTCCCACAAAATTGGCAATTATCTTTCTAAAGAAATAGTACATTTCAGAAACAAACTTTTCATTCTATCAGCCAACATATTTTTGGCTGTCTAAGTGTTTGCTGGCAAGCATTTCAAATTTATAGAAATATTTATTTTAAATATCTTGGAAAATCTAGTATTTGGAATTTTTTAAGACAACATATCCTTCATCAGTGGGAAAATGCTAACCAACAGAAACATGTGTAAAAATGCTTTTACAGTTATGTTACTTAAAATACTTGACAAAAATACTGTTATAATCATAGTGAGATTCTGCACATATTTTCCCAACATTTCAATCATGTCTGTTCTCAGAATTTTGCCAGTGTACATGCAATCATTTTGACTACTACTCAGTAGAACTAGCTCAGCACTGTGAATCTGATAGAATTCCTCCATCTCTTCTCCCAGCCATTTTTTTTTTTTTTTTTTTTTTTTTTTAGAACAGCGTGGGACCAAGTGTCCTTTGTAAAAGAGCAAAAAAAAAAAAAAAAAATCAGCCTAAGTATAAATTGGCATTTTAACTTAAAAACACCCAGAGAGATATTTGAAGGCAATTCGGTTTCCTATGTGGAATTCTGGCCATTGGGGGAGAAAAAATTCCTGTCAAAAATGGACAGAAAGAGTAGCAATTCAAGTGGCGATATCCATGAGGAGATTGTAACAAGTTTTAGTCTCTTGTGACTCAGGGAGACTTGACTTTCAAGATAATTATTAGTATTAATTTTAGATTTATGTGTGAAGAATATATCTTTTTTTTAAAGTAAACTTTATGAGTTTTGGCTTGCTTGCTTATCTGCCTTTTTATTTAGTTTTTACATTTATCCATTCCCTACATTATTCAAAAAGGATCTAAAATGACCATAATAAATATGTATACGATTGGGTATTATATGTCAATAAAAAGTTAAAAAAAAAAAAAAAAAGACAAGGGCCAGGAAAAACAAACATAACAAGGACTTTTAAAATTGCTATAATTAGAATTCGAAGTTGGCTTTCTGTTTCTGGACAGCCAAAGTGAAAAGGAACATTAATTATATTTTCAGAAAGGAAAACAACAACAGCCACCTAACCTGTTTCTCAAAGTTAATGGAGTATTTCCTAGAGCTGGGGGGAAAAAAAAAAAAAAAAAAAGGAAAGGAAAAAAGGCGGGGGTGGGGGTCGGCTTTCTACAGAGAGATCAGGGAGCTGTAGACACAGTGTCCTCAGGAGCATTGCTCCAGTTTGTTCATTTATTTGTTCCCTTCTTTAATCTCTCATTAGACATTTGTTAGGCACCTACTAAGTGCCACACACTATGCTGGATGATAGGGACACAACAAACAAGACACAGTCCCTTCTCAAAGAGCTAACAGTGTAGAATCTGAAACAAACAAACACCCAGGGCCAAAAGATCTGCTCCATTGGGGCTAGGTAGTCTCAGGGGAGGGCTTCTGAGGAAGGATGTTTTCCATGTTAAATGGCATTTTAAGTTAACTTTCAGTATCATCAGCCTCTAAATTGGTGTAAGGGATACTTGCAGCAGACCCTGGAATAAGATGCTGGGAAAGGCAAATAGCCAAAAACATCCTGAAAAAGAAGAGTGAAGTAGGAGAACTCTCATTGTCTGATCTGGAAATATATTACAAAGCTCCAGTGGTCAAAACAGCATGGTATTGGCATAAAGAGAGACACACTGATCAGTGGAATAGAATTAAGAGTCCAGAAGTAGACCTTTACCTCTATGGCCAACTGGTTTTTGACAAGCCTGCTAATTCTACTTTATTGGGACAAAACAGTCTCTTCAACAAATGGTGCTGGGAGAACTGGATATCCATAACCAAAAGAATGAAAGAGGACCCCATATCTCACTCCTTATACAAGAATCATCTCAAAATGCCTCAAAGACCAAAATATAAAATCCAGGACCACAGATCTACTGGAATCTAATGTAGGGAAACATCTTTTAAGGTCTTGTGGTAGGTGGGGGTCTCTTGAACCTTACACTCAAAGCTCAAGCAATGAAAGAAAAAATAGATAAATGGAAACTCTTCAAAGTTAAACATTTTTGCAACTCAAAGGACTTTGTCAAAAGGGTGAAAAGGCAGCTGACTCAATGAGAGAAAATATTTGGAAATCACATATCTAATAAGAGTTTAATATCCTTGATATAATCAATAGCTCAACAATAAAATGACCTAATTAAAAAATGGGCAAAAGACTTGAGTAGACATTTGTCCAAAGAAGATATACAAATGGCAAAAAAATAAACCATGAAAAAATGTTCACCATCAGTAATGATTAGGAAAATGCAAATCAAAGCTACAATGAGATATTATTTCACAACTATTAGAATGGCCAGACAGACAGAAAACTGCAAGTGTTGGAGAGAATGTGGAGAGATAGGAATGCTTATTCACTGTTGGTGGGAAGGTAGAATGTTACAGCCACTGTGGAGGACTGTTTGGCAGTTCCTAAGGAAGTTGACTATAGACTTGCCACGTTATCTGGCAATACCATTACTAGGTATATACCCAAAAGAACTGAGAGCAGTGACATGAACAGACATCTGCACATCGATGTTCATAGCGGCGTTATTCACAATTCTGAAAAGATGGAAACAACCCAGGTGTCCATCAACCAATGAGTGGATAAACAAATTGTGATGTATACATATGATGGAATATTATGGAGCTGTAAGAAGGAAAGTCATGAAGCATATGACAACATGGAGGAACCTGGAGGATGCTATGTTGAGTGAAACAAGCCAGACACAAAAGGACAAATACTGTATGATTGCAGTATTATGAACTAAATATATTGTGTAAACTCATGGAGTTGATAACTAGAATATAGGTCACTAGAAAATAGAATGAGGTTAGAGAATGGAAAGCTGAGGTTTAATCTGTGCTGAATTGGTAAAAGGTTCATAAATCCTTGGAAATGAATAGAAATGGTGAGAATGAATCATAGTGTTTGTAAATGGAAGTGATAATATATGGGTATGATGCTGGTTGAAAGGGAAAGTCTAAGGTCCTGTATATCACTAGAAGGAAAGATAAAAAATGCAACATGGGACTGTATAGCATAGCAAAACCTCATGTGAAATATGAACCTGGGTAATAGTGCATATAAAATACTGTTTTTCTTTGAAACAGAACAAATGTATGTCAGGGTTACAAGATGTTACTATCAGGCAAAAATATAACCAAAGCAAACTATGGACAGTAAAGTATAGTAATATATTAATAATCTTCCATTAAGGATAAAAAAAGAAAGTATATTAAGTGAAAGAAACTAGACAAAAGGTACTATATCTTGTTTGACTTCATCTATACAAAATAAAAATACAAATAAATTTGAAACATGGAAACAGAATAGCAGCTATGTATGGCAAGGAAAGGGTAGAGATTGAGAGGTGATTATAAAGTGGTAGAGTTTTTTGTTTGTTATTATTATTGGAGTAATGAAAATACCCTAATATTGATTGAAATGATGAATGCACAACGCTCTGATTATACCAAATACCATTGATGGTACACTTGGGATGGATTGTGTTTTATGACTGTGTATCAATAAAACTGATTAAAAAAAAAAAAAGATGCTGGGAAAGGGCTAACAAGCACTAGGCAGTGGGAATAAGGGCTCCCTCCAGCTTGGCTGGGGTGCAGGGCTGAGGTTATTCCTGGAGGCAGGAAAAAGTCATCTGTTAGACAGCCACTTGGGGAAGAAAGCCAATTCACCTAAAACTAATTTACTTAGTGGTAAACTGACCTAATTCTTTCTTTTTTCACTCTGGAAATTTTACGGCAATTTGTGTAAGATACAGTGGTTTTAATAGCTTTTAAAAGATATGTGTCGGGAAACGGATGTGGCTCAAGAGGTTTGGCGTCCGTCTACCATATGGAGAGACCGGGGTTCGATCCCCGGTACCTCACGGTAAAAAAAAAAAAAAAAAGATATGTGTGATGTTTATCTCTTTTCATTTTAGTGTGCTGGCATTTTGTGGAATATTCCATTAGTGTTTGCATTGCTGTGACGGGAGGGAGGTGGGGCAGAGATATATAAAAACATACCGCAGAGCCTGGATTGCTGATCTCAGAAAGAGAGAGAGAGGAATTGAGGGGCAGAGAATGGAGAGATGGTGAGGAGGCAGAGTAAGAATTTTATTCTTTAAGAATATGTTGGAGAGGAATATATTCACAAGGGATATAATCATGAGGAATATATTCTTGGGTATGAAGAATTTCTTATGAATAATAATAAATCAATGTCTTCTGCTCCTCGGTACCTCCTCATTGGAGACACTGTTAGTTCACTGCTTCTAGGCAAGACTGAACTGATTCAGGGTCTTTGTAGACTGAGCCTACAGATGACAGGCTGTATCACTCAGTACAAGAGTAATAGGACAGAGACAAGCAGAACCTGGCAGAAGAGATAGAGTAGGTCACAAAGTCATTCATATTTTTTTTGTGTGTGGTGGATGCTTTAGCCTACTGCTTACAAATAAAATCTTTTCCTAGAGCTTACAACTGGATCCTAGATGTCTTTAAGTGATGTTGCATTGAAAAATATTAAAACAATCTCAATTATTAAAAGCACATAAACTTTTGTTTTCCACTAGCAAAATTTCCTTTCTCATCAATGAATAGCATTTTACATTTGAATTTCATTTTATAATTTTCAGTATGCTACATAAGTTATCTCATTTGGTGCTTACAGAAGGTCTGTAAGCTAATTTAGATTATTTGTTCCCTCCCTTATTCCAGAGAAAGTTTGAAGTAGTTTACAGAGCTACATAAAATTCAGCATAATAAGAAATAGACGAGGACATTGGAGTGAAGGAAAAATAAGGGTAAATGGATAAAGCTAGTGGTTAAGCAACTTGTTTGCATGAGGTCATCTATAGTTGCTGGAGATGGTCTATAGCAGCCAAATAAGAGAGGGAAACCTTGTTTATAAAAATAACATGGCCATTAGATTGAAAGGATAGGTGCTCAGGATCACAGTTGCTCTTGGTGTTGAGACCTGAGCTAATTTTCCACACTGTGTCCTCATGAAAGGAACACTGTGTAGCTTATGGACTGTGTACTTCTGAACTCCCATATGAGAAGTACAACAGTAGGTTTCTCTTGGCTGTTTCCTGTAATATCCTGCACCATTAGGCTTACGGGATAATACCAGAATACATTTTAATAAAAGTAATTCTCTGAGGGATAGATGAAACAATGCAGTTCAACTTCACAGCTCCCTGATGGCTGGAAAGGATCCAAAGACAACATCCAGGCATGGATGGACTTTTAAATCTTTCAGGCATTCTTCCATGAATATTATTTCTTGTAATCCAGTGTTTTTTTTTAAGTGTGCAGCAGAGAACTTAGGGTTTTATTTTTTTGGCAAGACTATGAAAGTCTATGAGTTGGCCCAGACAAAATCATTATCCTCATTTCACAGATGAAGAAACAGAACCTTGGATTGGCCTTTGAATTGTCCAAGGCTGGGTGGTCAGTGGCAGAGCTGGGACTAAAGCCAAATTCTTCTGACTCTGAGTCTAGGTAGGGCTCACTCAGCCATTTCATCTCACTTCTCTAATTTAAGTAGAATTCTATTACAATTAAAAACTTTTAATAATGAATATTTTAGAGCCTTTTAAAAAAGTATAAGGGACTTCTGGGAAGATGGTGGACTAGAAAGACACGGGACTCCTTTCTCTCCCAGAAAAATAGCTAGAGGACAGACTGAAATGGCCTGGAAAAAAATCTTCTAGCGTTTAGGACACCAGGCGAAGGCTGGACACTGCCCAGAAGAGAGAGGAACAAAGGAAAAAAATTGCTACAGCAAAACTGTGAGTTAAAAGCCATGGCTACTACTGCTTGCACCCTTCCCCACACTAAAGACACTTTTGAATTCTCAGGCCTCTGGGCTGGCTACAGAGAAAGGCGGCACCAGGGACCCACTGCCCCAGGAAAGGAGAGAAAGAAGGACACAGAACAAGGCTGACAGCTTTTGACCCACAAATTTGGTCTGCTGTGTCCCAAGAGCCCTTCTAGGCCGGGTAGGGTCACGCCCTTGTTTGCCTTGGAAGGGAGCTCAGGTCTAAAGAGATCCATTACTTCCAATCTCCCCTCTACTAACCAGGACTTGTTGTTTTGAGCACAGGGGGGAGTGGAATTATATCCTACCTGGGAAAAGGGAGGGGGCTGCCCGGGAAGTCTAGAGAACTGTCTCTGAGAAAGTTTGAATTACGAGGCTTTTAGCCTCCAGGCAAGGATTCTCTTATCACACGAATCCAGTCCCTGTTGCAGCAAACACACTCTGATCAGGCATTGAACCGAGAGGGCTGCCAAAGAGTGCCATCTCCTGGCAGACCAAGGAAGGGCATGTGAGGAAATTAAAAGTAAATAAATAGGGGGACGGATGTGGCTCAAATGGTTGGGCATCTGTCTCTCATATGGAGGGACCCGGGTTCGATCCCTGGGACCTCCTGATAAAAAAAAAAAAAACAATAAATAAAATAATAAAAAAAAAAAAAGTAAATAAGAGAGGCTTTTTCTGGCCCTTATAGCCTACCTCCCCAAGGCCCTAGGAAGTGGGTCTGCAACCCATTACTGGGTCGAGATCCCAGTTTTAAGCAACTACCAGGGACAACCCTAATGATCCAGATTGAACCAAGAATCAAAGAACAGCAGTAACACACAGCCTCCTGCCACTAAATCCCTACAAAAGAGAGAGAAATTGAGCATCCGAGTAAACTACCATCCTAACCAGATGCCTAGATATCAGCAAAAAATTATGAGCCATAGTAAGAAAATGGAAGACATGGCCCAAGAACAGGAATATATCAAAGTCCCAGAAGAGATGCAGGATTTGAGACAATTAATTAATGAGATGCACACAAATTTCCAAAATCAAAGTAATGAGTTGAAAGATGTTAGGACTAAAGAGATAAACGACATCAAGAAGACTTCAAACAGTTGGGCACCTGTCTCCCACATGGGAGGTCTCAGGGTGGATCCCGGTGCCTCCTAAAGAAGACAAGCAGACATAATGAACGGACACAATGAGCATACAATGAGCAGATACAGCTAGCAGACAACAAACAGACACAACGAGCAGGGGGTGAATGTGGCTCAAGCGGTTGGGCACCCGCCTCCCACATGGGAGGTCCCAGATTCAGTTCCTGGTGCCTTCTAAAGAAGACGAACAGACACAATGAGCAGACAATGAGTGTGGACAACAAGCAAAAACAACGAGCAGAGAGATGAAAGAGGTATGGGGGGGTGGAGAAGAAGACATTGAGTGAGCAAAAAGAAGAATTTGAAATCCTGAATGGAAAAGTA
The DNA here is from genome assembly GCA_026826555.1 of Tolypeutes matacus. Taxonomy (NCBI): domain Eukaryota; kingdom Metazoa; phylum Chordata; class Mammalia; order Cingulata; family Chlamyphoridae; genus Tolypeutes; species Tolypeutes matacus. Next base: position 6,653,133 of record JAKSZT010054193.1, on the reverse strand, counting down.
ACAGAGCTTATGAGACCAAAAGATACAATAGATGAGATCAAAAAACACATTAGAGGCATACAACAGCGGACTCAAAACAATAGAAGAAAGAATAAGTGATACAGAAGACAGAATAGCTGAAATTGAAGAGAGCAAAGAACAGAGAGAAAATGATGCGAAAAATAGGAGCTCACGGAGTTGAATGACGACATGAAACACAACAACATACATGTCATGGGAGTTCCAGAAGGAGAAGAGAAGGGAAGAGGGGCAGAAAGAGTATTTGAAGAAATAATAGCTGAAAATTTCCAAACTTTCATAAAAGAAATGAACTTACATGTCCAAGAAGCACTTCGTACCCCAATCAGAATAAATCTGAATAGAGCTACCCTAAGAACATACTACTCAGAATATCAAATGTCAAAGATAAAGAGAAAATTCTGAAAGCAGCAACGGAGAAGCAAACCATCACATACAAGGGATGTCAAGTAAGACTTAGTGTAGATTTCTCATCAGAAACCATGGAGGCAAAAATACAGTGGTATACAATTAGAAGACTGCAAGAGAAAAACTGTCAGCTGAGAATTCTTTATCTGGCAAAATTGTCCTTCGGATATGAAGGTGAGTATAAAATATTCACAAATAAACAGAAACTAAGAGAGCTCATAAAAAAGAATCCAACTTGCAGGAAATATTAAAGGAAGTCTTAGAGCCTGAAAGAAAAAGACAGGAGAGAGAGACTTGGAGGAGAGTATAGAAGACATAATAGCAGAAAGAGTAACCAAAAGGGTAAAAAGACAGACAAAAATAAGATATGACATATGAAAACCAAAGAAAAAAAATAATGGAAGTAAATAATGCATTTACAGAAATATCATTGAATGTGAATCGGTTAAACTCCCCAATCGAAAGATATGGTTGACAGAATGGATAAAAAAACATGAGGCATCCATATCTGCTTATAAGAGACTCATCTTAGACACAGGGATACAAACCAGTTGAAAGTGAAAGGTTGGAAGAAGATACTCCATGCAAATAGTAAATAAACAAGAGAGGGGTATTTATGCTAATATTGGACAAAACAGACTTTAAATGCAAAAAAGTTATAAGAGATACAGAAGGCCATTATATATTAATAAAAGGGACAATCCACCTGGAAGATATAACAGTCATAAATATCTATGCATCTAACCAGGGTGTCCCAAAATACATGAGGCAAACTCTGGCAAAACTGAAGGGAGAAATAGACATCTACAATAGTTGTTGGAGACTTCAACATACCACGCACATCATTAGATAGAACTAGACAAGATCAGCAAGGAAACAGAGAACTTGAACAATATTACAAATGAGCTAGACCTGACAGACATATACAGAATGTAGCATCCAAGCTCAACAGATTATACATTCTTCTCAAGTACCTATGGATCTTTCTCCAGGATAGACCACATATTAGGTCACAATGCAGCTCTCAATAAATTCAAAAAGATTGAAATTATACAAAGCACCTTCTCAGATCATAATGGAATGAAACTGGAATCAATAATAGACAGGAAAGAGGTAAATTTCACAAATGTGTGGTGGCTAAACAACACACTCTTAAACAATCAGTGGGTCAAAGAATAAATTACAAGTGAAATCAGTAAATATATTGAGGCAAATGAAAATGAGAGCACAACTTATTAAAACTTAAGGGATAGAGCAAAGGCAGTCTTGAGAGGGAAATTTATATCCCTAAATGCCTATATTAAAAAAGAAGAAAGAGGTAAACACAAAGATCTAACTGAACAACTGGAGAAATTAGAAAAAGAACAGCAAACCATTCCCAAAGCAAGCAGAAGGAAAGAAATAATAAAGATTAGAGCAGAAATAAATGAAATTGAGAACAAAGGAATAATTGAAAAAATCAACAAAACCAAGAGCTGGTTCTTTGAGAAGATCAATAAAATCAACAAATCCCTAGCTAGACTAAAAGAAAAATAGAGAGAAGATGCAAATAAATACAATCAGAAATGAAAGGGGGGGAGGTATGACTGACCCAAAAGAAATAAAGGGAATCATAAGAGGATATTATGAGAAACTGTATGCCAACAAACTAGACAACCTAGATGAAATGGACAAATTCCTTGAAATGGACAAACAACCTATACTGATGCTACAAGAAATGCAAGGACTTAACATACCAATCACATTTAAAGAGATTGAATCCTTCATCAAAATTCTCCTGACAAAGAAAAGTCTAGGACCAGATTACTTTACAGGTGAATTCAACCAAACATTTCGAAAAGAATTAACACCAATCCTGTTTAAACTCTTCCAAAAAATTGAAGAGGAGGGAAAATTACCCAACATATTTTATGAAGCCAACATCACCCTAATACTAAAGCCAGATAAAGATGCTACAAGAAAAGAAAATTACAGACCAACCTCTCTAATAAACATAGATGCAAAAATTCTCAACAAAATACTGCAAATCAAATCCAACAGCATATCAAAAGACTTATACATCACGACCAAGTTGGATTTATTCCTGGTTTGCAAGGCTGGTTCAACATAAGAAAATCAATCAATATAATACACCACATGGACAAACTGAAGGAAAAAAACCACATGATCATCTCAATTGATGCAGAAAAGGCATTCGACAAAATCTGCATCCTTTCTTGATACCAACACTTGAAAAGACAGGAATAGAAGGAAAATTCCTCAATGTGATGAAAGGCATATATGAAAAACCCACAGCCAACATCATACCCCATGGGGAAAGGTTGAAAGCTTTCTCTCTTAAGATTGGGAATAAGAAAAGTATGCCCACTGTCACCATTGTTATTCAACATTTTGCTAGAACTTCTAGTTAGAGCAATTAGAAAAGAAAAAAAAAAAAAGACATCCAAATAGGAAAAAAGGAAGTAAACCTCTCACTATTTGCAGATGACATCATCCTGTATTTAGAGAATTTTGAAATGTCTATAACAAAGCTACATGGGTTAATAAATGAGTTCAGCAAATTGTCAGGGTACAAGATCAAGATGCAAAAATCAGTAATTTTTTGTACACTAGTGTTTTACAATCTGAGAAGGAAATCAGGGGAAAAAAATTCCATTTACAATAGTAACAAAAAGACCCAAATACCTAGGAATCAAGTTAACCAAAGAACTACAGGACCTATGCAGAAAACTACAAAACACTGCTAAAAGGAATCAATGAAGACTGACATTGGGATTGACAAATGGAAAGACATTTCGTGTTCATGGATTGGAAGACTAAATATTGTGAAATGTCAATCCTATCCAAACTGATTTATAGATTCAATGCAATATCAAGCAAAATTCCAACAGCCTATTTTACAGACTTAGAAAAGGCAATTACCAAATTCATTTGGAAGGGAAAGTACACCCAAATGGCCAAAAGCATTCTAAAGAAGAAGAGCGATGTGGGAGGAATTTCACTTCCTGACCTTGAAAGATATTACAAAGCTACAGCAGTCAAACAGCATAGCACTGGCATAAAGATAGACACATCAATTGTGGAATAGAATTGAGAGTTCAGAAATAAACCGTCACCTCTATGGCCGACTGATTTTTGACAAGCCTTCCAAGTCCATCTTAATGGCACAAAACAGTCTCTTCAACAAATGGTGCTGGGAGAACTGGGTATTTATAACTAAAAGAAGGAAAAACAATCCCTATCTCATTCCCAATACAAGAATTAACTCAAAATGGATCAAAGACCTAAATATAAAAGCCAGGACCATAAAATTCCTAGAAGAAAATGGGGAAACAACTTCAAGACCTTGTAGTAGATGGTGGTTTCTTGGACCTTACACCCAAAGCATGAGAAACAAAAGAAAAAACAGATAAATGGGACCTCCTCAAAATTAAAAACTTTTTCACCTCAATGGACTTTGTCAAAGGGTGAAAAGTCAGCTGGCTCAATGTGATAAAATATTTGGAAATCATATGTCTGATAAGGATTTAATATCCATGATATATAGAGATGTCACAACTCAACAATAAAAAGACAAACGACCCAATTAAAAGATGGGCAAAAGACTTGAATAGACCTTTGTCCAAAGAAGAAATACACCTGGCAAAAAAAACACATGAAAAAATGTCCAACTTCAGTAATGATTAGTGAAATGCAAATCAAAGCTACAATGAGATATCATTTTACACCTATCAGAATGGCCACTATTAAAAACAGAGAACTACAAATATTGGAGAGGATGTGGAGAGATAGGAACACTTATTCACTGTTGGTGGGAATATAGAATGGTATAGCCACCGTGGAGGGCAGTTTGGCATTTTGCATGTATTACCACGTGACCCGGCAATACCACTACTGCGTATATACCCAGAAGAACTGAGAGCTGTGACACGAATACACATCTGTACACCGATGTTCATAGTGGCCTTATTCATGATTGCCAAAAGCTGGAAACAACCCAGGTGTCCATCAATGAATGGATAAATAAACTGTAGTGTGTTCACATGGTGGAATGTTATGCAGCTGTAAGAAGAAATGAAGTCGTAAAGCATATGACAACGTGGATGAACCTGGAGGACGTTATGTTGAGTGAAGTGAACCAGGCACAAAAGGACAAATACTGTATGGTTGAGCTACTATGATCTAAATATTGTGTGTAACATATTATATGATTCCATTTATATAAAATGTAAATACAAATCAATTTATAAAGATGAAATTTTATTATTGGTTATGTAGTGCTAGGGAAGGCATGCTAAAGGGTATGGAGTTTTTCTTTTTGGAGTAATGAAATAATTCTAAAATTTTTTGTGTTGATGAATGCACAACATTGTGATTTTACTAAAAGCTATTGACTATACATTTTATTTATTTATTTAAAACAATTTATTGAAGTATATCATTCATAAATGAACATATGTAAGTATTGAGTAAACATTGTGAACTTACAAAACAAACATGCATAATATCATACAGGGTTCCTACACACACCACAAATACACAAACACCCTGCATTGTTATGAAACATTTGTTAACAAATCATGAAAGAGCATCGTCAAAGTATTACTACTAACTATAGTCCATATCTCCCCCCCATATATTTTTTTAAAGGATTTATTTACTTTTATCCATTTTTACCCTCCCCCACCCCGTTTTTGCTGTTTCTGTGTCCATTTGCTGGGTGACTCAGTGTCCGTTTCCTGTCCTCTTTTCTCATCCTTCTCCTCTTGTCTTCACTGGGATTCGATCCTTGGAACCTCCGATATGGGAGAGAGGCGTCCTACCTTCTCTGCCACCTTAGTTCCTGGTTTTTCGGTGTGTCTTGTCTTGGCTCTCCCTTGTGTCACTCTCGTGTTATATCATCATCTTGTTGTGTGGCTCACGGGGCCTGGTGGCGCACCCACGCATGGAGCCTGGTGGTTTACCCGCTCGTGGGGCCTGGTGGTGCACCCATGCATGGGGCCTTACGGCTCAATGCTCTCTGGGACTGGCGGCACACCTGCACACGGGGCCTGATGGTGCACCCATGCACAGAGCCTGACGGCACACTTGTGCATGGGGCCTGATGGCTCACCCATTCGTGGGGACTGGCAGCGCACCCACGCACAAGCCTAGTGGCCCACGCACCTTCTATATTTTTCCTTTTTTTATTTTTACTGGGAGGTCTCGGCGATCGAACCCAGGTCCCTCCATATGGAAGACGGATGCCCACATCCGTCCCCCTGTTATATTTCTTAACGTTGACCAAAGATACCCAAAGTTACAGTCTTTTCCCATACAGGATGGTCATGTAATAAATCAGGCTTAGTTTATCACTAGCATTCCAAAAAGCAGACCTAGGGAGAAAAACTAGGTCTGGGGACACATGCATGGTTTCTAATATAGCGAATGTTTAGCCTACCCTGATTATCACAAAATCAAGATAGCCAGAATATTCACAGACTATACACTTTAGATAGATCATATGGTATGTGACTATATCTCAATAAAATTTCTTAATAAATTGTGCAAGAATAGCCAGAACTAGCAGCTATGTACAGCAGGGGAAACAGAGAGAGATTGAGAGATGAAGAATTTTCTTGTTTGTCAGTTTATTGTTTATTGTTATTATTATTATTATTATTGGAATAATGAAAATATCCTAATAATAGTGAATATTTTAAACATCCATACTTATACTCCCTACTTAGAAGTTTAATTCTTAGAATAAAGAAACACGAACTACGTAACTGATGTCCCATTCTCCCCATTCCTTTGCCCTTTACTCTCTGAAGTTGGTGGGTATCAATACTGCACGTGTTTTTTTCTTTTACTATATATGTATGTGTGTTTGAAATTTACTTGAATTACACAAGTGACTTCATAGTATATCCATCCTTTTGCAATTGCAATTATTTTATACTCAACAATTATAGTGTGATATGTATCCATGCTTAATACTGGTCATTTAAGGTTTGTAAAAGTCTTCCCTTGCATGAATACACCAAAATTTATCCATTGTCCTACTGATGGGATTAGATTATTTCCACTTTCTTGCTGTTTCAGACAGTTCTGCAGTGAATATTCTTGAACATGTCTTCTTATGTATATGTGCAATTTTAGAGCGTTATTCTGTTGGCAGAAGTGTACTAAGCGAGAATTTATTTGCCAAGTACTCCTGGAAAACCTTGAAACGCTGCTGTTTGGGTCTGTTCCCAGCCGGTGCCGCTGGGCCTTCAGTGGGCCTTCACAGTGTGCTGCTCTTGTTGGTTTGCTCATGTTCTCCACTGTGGCTGCTTTCAAGAAGCATTTTGTTTCTTGAGGACCTCCCCGTGCGCCCTAGAGATGACCTTACTTCTTATTTTTCTGAGAAAATTGATATCATCTGATGAGAGCACCATTCTCCTCTCAGAAATGTCTCAACATTTCCACCCAGAGGAATGGTGAACATGTTTTGCATATCACATTTTTTTAATGGAATGAATGGAGGTATGCAGTTTTTTTTTTTAAAGTTTCTCAAACCCCAGATTGGAACTTTGTCTTCCTAGGGGCTGTTTCCTCTTCAGAATCACTTATTCAGACAACCCCTGACCCCAGCCTCCAAACCTTCTAGCTTATTTTCTAAAGTGCTTTCACTGTAATAGTTCTTTACCTTCACCGAGACATCAGTCTGTTTACTCCTTCATTCTATCTATTCAGCCCTTCCTGGCGTCACATCCCTCCTTTCCATTTTGCCCTTTCTCCAGTTGCCCTTTTTCCTGTGCTGCATAGTTTTTGTTCTGGGAACTTCCCTTTATTTCTCCTGTGTTCAATATCCACTTTCCTAGCTCCTCTGTTTTTCTTTTTAATTTTTACTGCTGATTTAGAAATGGAATAATCCTGATAAATTTATTTCACAGATTACAATAAATGCCAGTTGCTTAGTGTATCTCCCATAGTAATTGCTAGATAAATATTGGTATTGTAGTTTATAGTTTCATATGCTTTTTAATTTAATTCCAAGAACCACCCTATGAGGTAATTATTATTCCCACTCAATCAGTTGATACTGCAGTGTAAAGCCTTTTGGACTTGGTCAGGGCCAACAGAAAGTTCCTTTAGGGAAGGGGCTACATTCACTCAGGATGCTGTCATCATGGTTTAAGCAGGTGGGTTAGCTGTACAGTTGGTATTGGCTGGTGAGTGGCACTGCTCTCTTGTGAGACTGCAAGTCCAATGGTGTCATATGCTGAGAATTGCTGCATGTTTTCCAAAAGTGTATTGAATAGTTAAGATTGATTGCTATTGCATTTTGTGCTTGTCATTATAAGAATAAAGTGCCTGAAAGGAGATAGTAGAATGAATGTTAAAAATCACCTGGTCTGGGACATTGCACCAACTGCTTCTGGTCAAATGATGATTAAAGGATAAATAGCAACAGAGTTAGGAGAAGTTAATGGGAAAAAATGAAGAAACATATTGCAAATGTGTCATCAAATTTCTGCTGTGACCTGGTAAGCAGATCAAAGTTAATAACTCTCAGTTGCTGGAAGAGCTCTCTAACTTAATTGAGAAAGGAGACATCCCTCTGAATTTCTAGATGGGATGTAAACAATGTGGCACAAAGGGGCCGGGGGGGTGGGGTGGGGGGGGAAGAGAGAGAGAGAGAGAGAGATTCCTCAGGGAAAGTGCTGACATTTAAATCACTCTGTTAAAGAAGTACCTAGGATGTGTAAGTCCATTGAGGGTGGTGGGCCACACTTGAGGGAGATGTTTGTGTGGGATGTGGTGGGAAGTGTGGGAGGTGGGCAACATGGGAATCCCGGTGGGTTCCGTGTAATATTTTAGGTAATCTAAGCACCTCTTAAAATATATTTATATACATAAATAACATTTTTGTAAGCAAATGCACATATATGCATATATATTTATATATCATTTTACAAATATTGGTATGTATTGTGAAAATTTCAATTTTTACCCACAATAAAAAATAAATTAATTAAAAAAAAAAAAAAAAAGAGCAAACACTGCCAAGTAACTTTTTCACATGTTAAAATCAATAGATATTGACTTGCTCTTACTTCTTAAGCATATGAAAACAAAGAATATTGTATTACAAAGAAAGCCTTACTGGAGCAGGTATCAGATCCTTTGTTCTTAAGGATGAGAGGTCCCCTGAAAACTCTTATAATCAGTGCAATAAAAACTATGGGAGTTTGTTTTATTTTAATGTATAATTCAATAACACAAAGACCAACACATTTTGTTCCATAGGGGTTCTGAGTTTAAAAATAAAGAAAATGTAATTAAAATTAAAAAAAAAAAAAAAAAGAAGAAGTACCTAGGTATAATACATCCTGCTGTGGTATGCCTTCTAACCAGGCTTTGAGGATAAAATAGATGTCTTCTTTCTCTCTATTGACAGGGTGATTTTTCCTGTGCTGTTTAGACTGGCAGGGCTTGTTAGCAGACTATCTAATAATGAGAAAACAATAGAGCCACTGAGCTATCAAAAAGACACTGGCGAGTATTTTTTAGAAATTTCTGACAAACTCGGAGAATTTTTCTAATATTCCATTTGTGTAAAGAGTGATTTTTGTCCCCATTATGAAATACACATGTACAGGTTACATAGCATATGAATTGGAGAACTGACCCTGAGCAAAATAACACCTTATTCCCAGTTTCATTGTCATTTCATTAAAATAAAAACAAAAATGTTTTTCATATTGTAACAGAAATATACATTCATCATTTGAAAATTTAAAAATGCTGATAAGCAAAAAGTAGGAAATAAAAATCACCCATAATCCCATTCACTTCAGATAATCATTATTCTCATTTCATTTTTGAGTTGAAAAAATTCTTCTTATAATAATCCAAAGTAAATGCCAAGATTTCTTTGAAAAAGGGAAATTCACTAGTGTTTTAAGTGTTTGTTTTTTTTTGTGTGTGTGTGGACAATTTTTTTTTTATTAGAGAAGTTGCGAGCTTACAAAACAGTCATGCATAAAATATAGGATTCCCATACACAACCCCACCACCAACACCTTGCCTTGTGAAATATTTGTTACTATTGATGATAGCACTTTAATTTTGAGATGTTTTTTGTTTACTTGAAATTTTAGATTTTATTTATACCTAAGGTGTCACTGCCATTTTGTTTGCAGAGAGGTGTTAGGAAATAGAATAATGACTAGGAAAACATTCTAAAGACAATTTCAAAGTAACTATATTATCTTTCATATATTGTTTAGTTTAAAGAATGCCAAAATTAGATATAAATTTAAAAAAGGAGTCTAGTATAATAATTTTTACATTTAATATATAGTGATTATTTCTCAGAAAGTGAGATGTAACTAGAATTTTCCATTATGCAATGATTAAAAAATCTCAAATACAACTAAATAGCTATGCTGTAGCTCAATAAGTACCGTGAAATTGGTAGGGGTTACTTTACGTTTCAGTTTAACATAGAACTACATTTTGTATTTTATAAAGGCAGCAATTATATTTTGGCTTTTATTCTAGATGTTTGATTAACATGGTTAAGGCTACAGTTCAAGCATTTAAGTGAAGATTGTTAATGATAATCATCACAATCTTTTGCAATCCTACATACACTGTATGATGTACATACACTGTATGATGCTTAAATGGAATGAAACCAGTGTTACTTAATTGGCGTTTTACACACAAACTCACATAAACAAAACTAGAAAAAAAAACGATCGAAGGCAATCATTCTGAATGTAATGTGGCAACACAGTAAAAATACTCACTATATAAAGGTGACTGTTTCTCACAGAAAGCTAAGAGCCTGTCCAGTCATTTTAATCATAATGGCTTGTAGAAGCATTAAGTTTCCAGTAGATAAAACTATTCTGTGAAAGTCTATATATCCTTTTGAAAGTTTCACATCTGTAAAACCAGGATAAGGCTATCATGAATTTTTTTGAACAAGATCAGATCAAACAGTAAGATTTCCAGCCATGTGTAAGAGGAAAGATTCCCATGTAGCATATGCTCCTTGGCTCCTGGAAAGCTTCATATGCATAATACAGAAGTTGCTGAAAAAGTAAACTGGAGTAGTTCAGCTTAGTTTCTGTTATGACTTGACCTCTAAACCTCAGGAATGGTGTGACCCATTAGGCTTTTCATAATGCTTGGTGCCATCCGTTTAATAATATCAAAGATAAAAGCAGGCATGATTGTAATAGTAACTACAGTCCCAGATGTTGACCATATATCTGCAATTTGAGAGTCTTTCAATCCATTGACATTCTGTCCATTGACTTCACAGATGTTGTGTTCTGTGAGAAGACCATTTCTGGCTGCAGAGCTGTCTTTCAAGATGAACGTTATTTTTCCATTTTTGAAGATAAAACCAACGTGCCCAGTATTATCCTTATGCATGGTAATGGTCCATTCAAAAGGCCTGTCATGAATAATCCTAATAATCTCTCCAAAAGCCTGTTGAGCACTTTGTGTGCTTTAGCAGAGCTTCAACCTGCACAATTTTCACCGTTAATTTGGAGTACTTGAAGGCCAAATCTCAGACCAACCAAAGATGCTGGAGAATTAGCTTGGACTAGCTGGACAAATACACCATTATCTATTTAATTAATACCGTGGCCAATTTTTCCATATTGATCTTCACACAAAATAACTTCATGAATCCCTTGTTTAATTTCTGCTCCTCAAATTCCAACATCGTTACCAGTTACAGGATCCACCATCTCGTTCACATGGGAAGGTCTTACTACCAACCCCTGTGTTGATTCTCCAGGGACCATGGCCATATTTGCATATATTTCTCCTTCATTTAGACTCAGGCCCATGTATTGCGAGAGCTCCTGATACAGTTTAGGATAGAGACTTCCGTCTTGAGAGATGGGAGCAGAAACTTCTGACAAAACTGCTGAGTTGCAGAAAAGAAAAGGCAGCCTGAGCCTGAATTAATTTGGCTACTTTCAGTCTTCAAGAGATGGATACAGAGACATTTTTGCAGGAATTTTCAAGGCCGCAGGATTGATGGCCACCATGGAAGCCCGAGGGCAGGAAAGCCGCTCGTGCCTGGGGAGCCGCCCACTGGCCGCCTGTTTTGAGATTTTTGAGACGTGTTAAGCTATATTAAGCAAATCACAGTTGTTTCAAAATAGCATGCCCTTTATAAGGTGTATATATTAATTTACATGAGTTTTTTTTTTTTTTTTTATTGTGGGTAAAAATCAAAATTCTCACAATACATACAAACATTTGCAAAATGATACATAAATATATATGCATATATGTGTATTTGCTTACAAAAATGTTATTTATATATATATATATACATATATTTTAAGAGGTGCTTAGATTACCCAAAATATTACACGGAACCCACTGGGATTCCCATGTTGCCCACCTCCCACATTACATGAATTTTTAAAACACACTTCCACATTATTCCACTTGGTCTTAAAATCTTTAATGCTACTGCATTAATTCTTTACCCAACGTTCGGCTATCTGCCTAAAGATGGTCCATTAGTCACTTCTAAGAGGAGTGTTGTTTACTTTAATTCTAATTTTGTTACATAATTGAATATAATTTTTATTTGAAAAGGAAAAGTGAAGCTGTATTGAGAGCCTGGGAAAGCATCTGATGTGTTTTCTGAGAAATTAGAACCCAAGGAACTGGATGGTCTTCAGGGATTTTGGTTGACTGAGAGCCCTGTGACATGCTAACCCTTGACATTAAAAAATTTGATAATGCTCTTGCATAGTAACAAATGGATCACAACAATGCAAGGTGTTGGTGGAGGGGGGATATATGGGACCCCTGTATGGTGTTATGCATGTTTGTTTTGTAAGTTCACAACCTTTACTATACACTTATTGTTTATGTATGTTCATATATGAATGATATACTTCAATAAAATATAGTTTAAAAGAAATTAAAGTGACCGCCCCCCTCCTCTCTTCCTTTTTCATACTCTTTTTTTTTTTTTTTTTTTTCTAGCTTCTCACTTCTAAATTCTCAGAAACCTCGCAAAGCTTTACTTCTCCCCCCTGTTGCAGTTTTTATAGGCTCTATTTGGCAAGTAGATTCTTCTCTGGAAATGTCAACCATTTATCATCATTTCTCACCAGGAGCAATTGTGTATGTAGAAATATCTTCATCAAAAATTGCCTTTAGGGAAGCGGCTGTGGCTCAATCAGTGGGGCTCCCGTTTACCATATGGGAGGCCCCGGGTTCGGTTCCCAGGGCCTCCTGGTGAGGGCGGGCCCGCCCGCATGGCGTGGTTGGCTGACCCGGAGAGCGCGGACAGCAAGGGGGGGATAAATGAATGAATAAATAAAATAAAATCTTTAAAAAAAAAAAAAATTGCCTTTATGTAATCTAAGTATCTTTAAAAAGAATTGCCTTCAGTCTTATCCTTGTGACGCCTGTAGGATGTTTTGATAAATATCATAATACAATATTTGGGTTGATAATCTAACACTTGAAAGTAGTTCACTCTTCCAAGTTTGGTTTTACTTTTTGATGGGCATTTTTAGAAGCTCTAGGAAAATTCTCCTGGAAATAAAAACATTACATTTTATTTACTTGTTTGCTAATAAATTGACACTGTTAAAAACTGATACCTCTCAAAAGCGGATTGGCTCAAGCAGTTGAGTGCCTGCTTCCCACATGGGAGGTGCGATTTCAGTCCCTGGTGCCTCCTAAAAACAAAAACAAACAACAAGCAAACAATGAAAAAACCAACTCAGGAGAGCAGATGTGGCTTAGTAATTGAGCACTGGCTTCCCACATAAGAGGTCCTGGGTTTAATCCCTGGCCTCAGTACCTAAAAATAAATAAATAAATAAATAAATAAATAAATAAAACCCGATACCTTTCAACATTTAGTTATTTTAAGGTCTGGACTTTTTAAAACCATTTTATACTCTTTTTTCTATAACTTTAAGTTAATATACAATACAGTGAAACCCACATACCAGTCTAACTAGAATATTTCTTGATTTTGTGGCTAACAGCTGTTCTTTATTGCATTGTTTTTATTTTAAAAGCAAATCTAGAGTCTTTCCCCTACATTTGATACCATGTATTTGGTTAATATTGAATGGCAATCAATGGCTCTCAGAGACGTCATCCATATAATACTAATGCTTATTATAAAACTGTTTTGTAGTGAGTACAGTCCTGATGGTCATATCCATCTCCAGCTTCAAATGATGGGGTACGCCTTCTCTTTTACTCCTGTAGCACCTTCCACATCCATATCTTACAGGATTTTGCTCAATTGTGTTCATCTGTTCATCCTCAATATTGAGGGCAGGAGCGTATTGAGTTAATGAATGAAAGAAAGAATGAATTTTTACCTAGCTCTAGGAGGCATTGGATAAGAACATGGACTCTGAAGCCTAAACCACCTGGATTTAAATCCCAGCTCCGTGGTTTATTAGGTACGTGTCCTTTTAGACAACTGTACATGATATAGGTGTGTCTGTTTCTTTTCAAAAAATTTACACAGTTGTTATAGGATTAAATGAAGTGATATATGTAAAGTGACTTAGGTTAATGTATACATAGAATAAGTGCTATATAAGCGTATACTACTATTGTTATCCTTTTATCATAGCTCTGGTGTGGAATAGTGGGTGTCCTTGGGAAATGTATTCTGAAATTCAGTTCCTTTTCTCCTGTCAAAATGAGGAATGCTTTGTCTCCACTTTGGATTCAGCATCCTTAAGGTATGTGAAGGGTAGAGAAGGTCCTTAATACAACCAAAAGCTTAGGACAGTTGTACTTCTATCAGTCATCAGGCTGCAGAGGCTCACTTGATCTAACAAACAGCTTTCCCTTTGGTTAGAATTGTAGCAGTCACTTTAGTAACACTAGTACCTTTGGCTGGTTCTGGACCTCAGACTGGATGAAACAAAATTATTAATAAAGTTTATTTGGTAGGTCAAATCTTCCACAACAGTGATCTGTGGGGGGAGAAAATAAAAGGATTTTTTTTTTTTTTAAATGTTAAACAGAGGAAGATGGATTAAAAGATTTTTGAAGTCTTCTCTAGTTTTAACTTTTAAAAATAATTCTTTTTCTTTGCATTTTTTAAAGTGGTCTGTTAAATATTTAATATGATTGATTATATCTAGTTGTTGGCCTCAAGCTTATTTATTTTTTTAGGCTTTTCCTAACATTTTATACAGCCAAGTTAAAAGACTTCACAGGGAACACCCATATACCCAACACCTAGATTCCACAATTAATGTTTGATATACTTGCTTTATCACATTTATCCATTCATCTATCCCTCTATCCATTTTATATTTTCATATGTGTGGTTAGGTTTATTTTGATAAGAACATCATTGTATGGAAGAAGTCAGTGTTTTATTCCCAGCCCCCAAAATGCTAATTTACATACCTAAAGCAATTTTTTTAAAGAGTTGCGGAACAAGAATTGCTCTTACTGGAAGTATTCTTTCAGAGATAAACTAGGCGTGGGAAAATAAGTCCTTGGGAAAGTAATTCAGCATAACAGATAACCCATCAAAATATTCTTTTTGATCTATTAGTTCAGTTAGCTTTTTTCTTTTTTTAGTTTCACTTTGCAAGCTATGCAGGCTGAGCTCTTATTGTTTCCCGTAAATGGCAACATTTACGGAGCAGAAAAAGAACCAAGTTAAATAAAAAGTTTTAAAGGAAAACCTTGCAGGTTGAAGGTTAACAACGTGCACACAAGCGACTAAGATATATGTTTGTATCAACTTTACTCCCCCTGGATAAGGTATTCAGTCCAATTGCTTGGCTTTCCCTTTCACTGCCAGTAAAGAACCCACAGTGCTAGTTCTTTTGGAGTTCTGCCAGCAACTCCAAAGAGCATGAATAGGTCAGAGGGCAAAATCTTGATTATGATTCAAAAAAGAAGGCGTAGTCATTTGGTCGTCATGAACTAAGGAAACACTGGAAAGCCGTGCTTCTTTTGGATGGCAGTTTTGGTTGCTCTTGTTTTTGGGAATGCATATTCACTAGAAAAGCAGAGCTGCAAAGTTGCTAATGAACATTTATTCCTTTTTCTTTTAGTTCACTTCTTTAACTGAGACGGACATGATATAATCTCCGTTGGGTCAAAGAATGGCATGTAGTACTGTGCTTCCCTCTGAAGATGAACAGGTTCCCCTGGGCATCGATGATCTCCATATTTCACTGCAAGGTAAATAAGATTGGGTGGAGTAACATCCAAAGAGCTGTGAAGATCTTACCCATACTTAACTCACAAATGATATTGATTTCTGCCTCTCTTATGGTGATTTTTTCCATAAGTCTGTATTTTTCCAATTGTAGAATCTTTCGATATATTTAAAGGTCTTTAATGCTGTCTCGGCTCTCTAGGACAGTAAGGAATACCTGGGAGGAATTAGGTACCTCCAATTTCTTACTCTAAATTTATCTCCAGTTTCTTACTCTGAGTATATGTAGTTTTTTTTTACATAGCAATATTTTTTTTAAATAGCAATATTTCGCTTGGTATTGTTAGCATTTACTTTGGATCTTTTTGCATAGCCTCTTTTAAATATACATTCTTAATTTGCTCTGATAGAAAGATAGAGTATTAGTATGTAAAGGCTTATTATAAGTGAATAATCTTTCAGTCATGCATGCATTTTTGCAGAATAAGGATTGTATCTTTTTAGTGTTTCTTGGGGAGTTTGGCAATAATTGAGTCGAATTTTGAAAATTCATTAACCACTAGACTTTCGACTTTTGCTGATAAAGCAAATCTTGGAGTTGGGCAAAGTAAGGTAATGTGGAAGAAATTAGGCTATGACAAGTCTTAGAAAATTTTTCTGAAGTGATTTATGTATTTTTTAATTACTTTAAGATTATTGATAGTATTGGATAACATTTTTAGAATATTATTCAAAAGCTATAGCTTTTGAGTCTGTTATATGAAAATCCTTAAATGACTTTCCAGCATTTTCTTTTTACTAGAAATGTGTTTTGAATGATTAGCTTCTTGACTTTGGGTTTGAGATATAAATTAATAACTATAAATTAATTGCAGTAGACTCTGTATGTATCAGTCAGACTTTAAAAAATAAATATTATGTAATTTATATAGAGTAATGAAATATGTAAAATAGTTGAGAGATAACACTTGAGATAAGAATTTTAAAAATTCTCAGTAAATTTTATAGTTTCATGTACTATTCACAAGTAGTGGAAATCAAATTTCCATTTAACTGGAAACAAATCAGTGTTCTTGTTTTTCTCTGAAGTTTTGGTTGCATGTAATTCATGTAGCATAAAGTTTATCAGGAAGATAGTAATAGTGGATTCAGAAATAGACAAAGGTAATTTCTAATGCTTATTTTGCCACTTAATAGTTCTCTGAACTTGGGTAAGAGACTTTCTCTTTCTGAGCCTTAGTTTCCTCATATGTGTAGCACAGTGCCTGACACAGAATAGGGACTCATAGATGGAACTTATTTTCTTAATACTTGAATTAAGAACTTTTGTCCCTAAGGATTTCTTGTCCAGGAGCACACAGCTCGTATAGAGATGGCATGGTATATAGGGAAGAACTATAAACCTGAAGTCTGGTTTTTACTGTTTATTCCTTTTGTGTTTTTGTTTTCGCATTTCTTTTCAATGGCTTCCCATCGCATATGGGATAAAGTCTAGGCCACTTGGCTACAAGGCTCTTCCTGAGCTGGTGCTGGCCTTCCTCTCTGCCCTTATCTCCCACCACGCCCCCACCGGCACTCTGAGCTCCAAACCCACGGTTCCTGAAGGGCCGAGCTCTCCTAAAGTTGTTCCCTTTCCAATGGGGCGCTCCCTGTGGCTCCCCTGCTGGATGACGTCTACCTCATCCATCCCATGGTCAGCCAGACTCAGTCCCTGTGAGCCCTACTCAGGCTGACAGACAAGCTCCCTCCTCTATTCTCCCATAGTACCCATTTTCGCACTTATCGCATGGTATTGTAATTGTTATATTTTTTAATTGGGCTGTTTGTCTTTTTATCGTTGAGTTGTATGATCTCTTTATATAACATGGATATCAAACCCTTTTCGAATATGTGGTTTCCAAATATTTTCTCCCATTGAGTAGGCTGCCTTTTTACTTTCTTGATAAAATCAAGAAAATTATTTTATTTATATAAATATAATTATTATATTTGTATTTATCTTTTCTTTCCCATTAGAGTGTAAATTCCTTCACCTTTATGTACCATGCTATAACTTACCTAGGACTTTTACATACATTATCACACAACCACATAATGAGATAGATATTTTTATCTTCAATGTACAAAGAAGGAAACTGTGGCTCAGAAAGACTGAATTACTTTCTATTGCACCATACAGCTTCTGACACATTTCAAAGAACAATTTGAAAGAGGGAATTTCCTTGGAAAGTCCATTTAAATCATAGCCTTATCTTCTTCAATCCTGAGCAAACATTTACATCCAGAGTATGGCTGGGCATCTTTGAGTAACACTAGTGATTTCAGGTTCACAAGTAGCTCAAAATAATTGGAAAATTATTGAGAAATGGGTTATTTCTTATAGCATGTTTTTTTTTTTTTTTTTTTTTTTAAGATTTATTTATTTATTTATTCATTTATCCCCCCCTTGCTGCTTGTGCTCGCCGGGTCAGCCAACCACGCCGTGCGGGCGGGCCTGCCCTCACCAGGAGGCCCCGGGAACCGAACCCGGGCCCCCCATATGGTAAATGGGAGCCCTACTGATTGAGCCACAGCCGCCTCCCTAGCATGTTTTTAATTATTCCAGGTTGGCAATTTGCTTTCAATAGGAGACTAGTATGGGACCATTTAGCAATGGAAATGTGATATACGTGCACGAGCTCATCTGAATGATTTACCTTCATGATAAATTTTCGAATATCATGGTGCTTGATGCATTTCTCTATAGGAAAAGAGGTAGAAAGCCAATATTATGATGTAGTCCAGTTGACCCTGGCAAGGTCTGCTCACATTAGCCCAGGAACCCT
The DNA here is from genome assembly GCA_026826555.1 of Tolypeutes matacus. NCBI lineage: Eukaryota > Metazoa > Chordata > Mammalia > Cingulata > Chlamyphoridae > Tolypeutes > Tolypeutes matacus. Next base: position 6,634,698 of record JAKSZT010054193.1, on the reverse strand, counting down.
CAGGATCAACCAAGATGTTCCCATGACTATAGAATGAAGGCTTAAGTGAAATGAGTTGATTTTCCAAAGTTAAGTTCCATATTGCTATCAGCAGACTTAAAGTGATTCTTTCAGCTCAAGTTATTCAAAGAGAAAGAAAGAGAAAAATAACTTGTTTATATTTCTGATGGTAACTTTAGTTTCATGGCAGGATTGTTGGATATTTGGTCAAAAAATTGATAGACAATATTGTCTACATTGAATACTACTGAACTGAAGGCTACTGGTAGTAGGCGTATTTGACTTTCTATACTATATAAGCAGGCTTGTAGTTCACAAGATTCACAGGTGCTTTATGATCCTTGGAATACTATGGGAAAGTGATTTTATATAACATGAGAGACTCATAAAAAAGTTTTTTCTTTTTCATTTCAGAACCTTTTTTAGAGGCAGATAGAAGCAGTAGGACTGCTTATTAATTTATACACCTGTTTTGTTTTAGCAAAAACTTTTCTAAGAGCATACAATCGTGGCCACACCCTGACTCAGAGCGATACACTCAAGAAAAGATTCACATGTCTGAATTAAAATGTGGTGATTCATCATTGATATGATATGAAAACACATATTCCAGGTTCCTAAGGCCTGAAAGGAATCAGGTCTAAGGAAGCAGGCAGTTGCTTTGATGAAATTTATAGAGCAGGACAGTACAGGTGACTGTACTTTGTCTTTTTTTTTTTCTCATTATTTTGAATGATTTTTGTCAAAGTACATTTATGAATGGATTTTTGAGGGCCCTTGGGGTAGGTAGATATATTTATGTTTTCTCAGTGGAATGAGGAGATTAACACTGAAATAGTTGGATGGTTTGGAAGAGAAAGGAATGGAATTCATGAATTTGAGTGGATTAATGTAAAAGTTGAACGTTTTTTTTAAAGTACATTCTGTATTACTACAAATAGTCCACATTTTAAATAAAATTGAAATATCAAAATTCAGACTATTAAATGGATAAATAAATGGCTATCTAAAAATTTGTTTACTTTATCAAGGTGTCCATCTATAATTCCTTTAATCTTTCCACTTGTATTTCTTCACAGACAAAATAATAGGTGCTCAATAAATCCTTCTTTCCTTCCCTTTTATCCTAAGAAAATAATAACTGCATATTTTGTCTAAAATAGTATCACTGCCATGTTCTTGAGGTGGCAAAGGGTGAAACATGTCCAAGGAACAATTTTTTGAAGGATCACATAGCTTTGATTATGAAAGTAGTAAGGGATAAGTTTGGCAAAGTATGACAGTATTTCAAAGTTGGGAGAGACTTTGCTATTCATGAGACCCCTCAAAAGTATTTCTGAGATTAAGACACCCCTGCCCCCCAGGGAACTGATTTCAAACCCAAGGAGTTTGGGTTTTTTGCTTTTAGGCAATGGGTAGTTACTGAAGAATCTAAAGAATAATGGTTACATGATCAGAGGTCAGAGTTGTATCTTGGGAGATTAATCAGGCTCTGAGGTATAGGGAGGTTTGAAAGGGGCAAGAAAGTGGAGTTGGAGAAACCTGTTGGGAAGCATTTGAAATATCTGGGTATTGGATAATGATGTTTGCATAGACCAGGGTTATAGTAATGAGAGTGAAAGTATGGGACAGATATGAAAACCATTAAGATGGAGGATTCAGTCGAACGTTATGGCTACTGAATGTGGATAATAAGGTAGTGAGGCTCCAAGGTTTTGAAACTGATTTTCTTGGTGTAATAACACTAGCATGTTTACTGTCCAAATTATTAACTTTCTTTTACTAAGAATAAAATATTTTCACTAAATATTTTAATAGCATCAAATGATACCATTAAATATAGTTTTGTATTAATTTGTCTAAAATAAATTGTTGTAGATAAAAGGTGCTATTTATAAGAAACTCTTAACTGAGGACTTCCTAATCTATGGAAAGATTAAAAGTATGACCCAGGTGGAGGACCCATTTGAAGGTCAAATTAATAATGAGTGGAAATGGGCTGAATAGGCTGACTCAACTTGAAAAATTTTAAATGACAGCTCTAGGAAATTTTGGACATTTTGGACCCTTCCTTTATGTTTCAGATTTAAGTCATTTTTTTGTAACATGTAAATACGATAATTTGTTGGTCATAACAGGGCACAATACATTTATGTAACAGAAGCAAATTATTTTGTTTTCAAAAACTATGTGGGCCAATTCTTTAGAAATAGAGAATTCATATAGAGAATGTTATCATTAATTAAACACAGCAAGGAAAGCATGTTTTATTACCTTTGCCACTGCTGGAGGAGTTAACTCTCATGCAGTTCTGCCAAAATGTTAGTGAATGATTAAGTGTCTGCATGGACCTATATAAACCTTTTACAGCCCAACTACTGTGTCATTTCAGACAGTGCTCATATGTTTTATTTAATGCTCTTATCATCTAAATGACATTTTAGAAGATTAAAAATACCTCTATGACTTCTGGGTAAGTGTCATTACTTGATGGGCTCTCAGGAGTGAAATGTGAGTCTCTGTAGTTGGATCATTATTCCATTTAAATTTATTCCTTGTTTTTTGAATATGCATCTGAAAGGAGGCTTTCAATTTATGGATTATTTTTAACATCAGAAATTAAGCATGTTCACTAGGTTAGATTACAATGTAATGTTGAGTTTTATCCAGTTCAGTAAATACTGAGTGCCTACTATGTGCAGTGAGCTGGGTGTTTAGAGTATAGAGATGAATAGATTAAGCACCTTCAAGAAGCATGCGATCCAGCTAGGCCTTTGCCTGTTGATGTTATGTAAAGAAGAGTAAAATAAGATGAGAAAATGACTCTCTGTAAAAGTTAAGTATTTTGGTAAGAACTTCCCCTGGAGTTTGGAGCCCTCTTATTGAATGCCGTGTAATTGTTCCTTATTCTGATTTCTCCTTTACCTTTGGACATCACTTGCTTTAGTAAGCCTTCCAGGTTCCTCAAAGTTTTAGTTAGATGCCCTGCATAGGATACTCTCGTATCTCTTACTGCCAGGTAGTTTCTAACATGTAGTAGGCTTTCTTGTATAATGAGTAAATGAATGGTCCTCCCAATATAAAAAGCAAAAGGTCTCTAAACTGTCTTAATCAGAAGAGTTATACAGTGTTCCGGAATATCAGTCAGATAGGATGGAAGCATGGATTTCTTTAGACATGAGGCAGCAAAGTGTATATATGATGTTTTTGCGTTCATTAGTGCTCTAGTATCATGTTCCTGAGAGAAAACTTTTTCAACTTCATAACTGAGTGAATGAAACCAGGTGAAATCTGAGACAGAGGAAGGAGGTTAATAAAAGACTTTTGGGTGGAATTCCTACCTTTTTTTGCAGCAAAGTCCCCCATGTGGATTTTTGATGGAAATGAATGAAGAGTAAGGAAAAGGCATGTATTAGGTGGTGGTATTTTTGCTAACAATTCAGGCTGCTCAGTTATTATGAATAAAAGCAAATAATCACTGGGATCTTTTTGGCTTGGTGAGGTAATTATTATTCCCTGAGAAAATAATGAGGTCATCATCCTTTGCTGGCTATCAGTGCTGTACTTGTAATAACACAAAAGCTTCCAGAAAGTTCCTGATTTCATACATAGTACCTGATAACGTCTTTTGCTGTGTTTCCTTGGCTAGTTGTTTGCCTTGGTAATGGGAAGCTTTATAATCTTAAAAATACTCCGATTAAAAGAAAAATAAAATAAGAGCTCTTGAGGTGTTTGAACTTTATACAGTTTTTCAGGAAAAAAAATTTTCTTTTCTTGGATGTATATTTAGTTTTGGCTTCTGGGAACAATGATTCTGTCTTTGCCAGGAGTTTGGGGATAAGCTTACTTTATTCTGGGTCAGTTACATTTTGAAAACTAGGGCAAGATAAATCCAGGGTCAGTTAGAGTACTGCTAAAGTGGGTTAACAAAGATCTCATTCATTCCTTATAGAAATCAAAATCCTTTTTAATTAGCCCCAATGGAGATACAAGTGTGTGTGTGTGTGTGTGTGTGTATGGGGCGGGAGAGAGTGTAATTATTAAGAGCTTGAAGTCGTAATAGAAAAAATTAAGCTCAAAATAATTTCCACTTGAAAATGGTAAAGTAAAAAGTCAATAGAGTGTGTTAATTTATAACCATTTGGTAGTTTTAGTGGGTGATCAGAAGACTAATCTAATCCAATTTTAATTCTAATTTTAATTCTAAAAATTAGAAGACTAAAAATTCTAAATATTCCTCTTCAAGAGATTACTTCCCCCACCTGCTTTCAGCATTGGTGATGAGAGTTTCTCTGAATGACTCTGTGTTTCCAAAACAGTCGGGGAAATTTTAGTAAAAGGTAACTCCATGTGTTTTTATCAATATGTATAAAAGCAGAAGTTTACTACCATCTGGTGTTTTGGGAGTCATTTAAAAGTGGCAGAACAAAGGATATGAATCAGAGAAAGGGAATGTTTGAAGCTCTAAAAGTATATATCTTTGGAGGAGAGACATCAGATTCTCTATGAATCCTCTCTCCTGGTTGGTGAGGGCCTATGCGGCAATATGTGCTGAATGAGCAGAGGAAAAATAGGGTAGAAAGAGTCAGCACACACATGTGCTGTCTCCATGGGCTGGAACCCTTAATCCATCTAGAGTGGACCAGCACTCGCCTGTCATGCACTAGTCTGTTCTATATCCACTGAACAGCAGATTGCCAATTGCACCAGCAGCATCATGTTACAAGATGAAGGGCACCTGGCTCAGATAGGACACAAACAACCCTTCTCAAATTTGAGAAACGTTTAAAATCTTTCCAAAACATTAGGATTGTTGCCCTTGCCTTCAGATAAGTAGAATTATCAATAGTCAGAACTAGTTTTTCTGTCTCTCTGTCTGCCTTTGTCTCAATGTTTTATCAGCAGAAACTTCCAAGGGATTTTGATGTTTTTCAGAACAAAATGTTTCAAAAGTACAGGTGAATTCTCACTTATGCTTCATCACATAATTATGATTTTTCTGAGCACAGGTAGATCTGTTCATTGATTCATTCATGCAGCAAATGTTTTCTGAAACCCCACTTTGTATCAAGCACTATTTTAGGCCAAGAGAATACAGATGTGAACAACTCTGACAAATTTCATGTGCCCCTGGTGCTTACATTTAAGGTTGGGGTAGAGAGACAAAGAATAAACAAACAAAAAAAGATATCAGCACATGGTAAAAACTATGCAGAGGATTAAAAGGGTTCATGTGATAGTGCCTTGTGACTCCTTCAGATAGGGGATCGGAGAAGGCCTTGTCGAGATGGAGACAGTTAAGGAGTGAATGAATAATGCAAAGAACAGGGAAAGAGCATCCCAGTCTGGGGCAATAACGCAAGGAAAAGCTTTCAGGTAGAAAATAGCTTGGTGAATTCATGGAGCGAAGGAAGCCTGGTGTGATTGGATTTTGATGGGCAAGGGGTGGCATGATCTGATACTGGAGAGCAAGGCAAAGCTGGATCAGGCAGGCTTCATCAGCTGTAAGGTAAGGGGTATGGATGGGAAACCACTGGAAGGTTTTAATCAGGGAAGTACCATGATCTACTTTTCCAAAATATCCCTGGCTGCCGTGTGGTGACTGGATTATCTGCGAGCAAAAATGGAAGCAGGAAAGCTAGTTAGGATGCTTTCATTGTATTCCAGATGAGATACGATGGTAGTTTGAACCAGGGTGTTTGCAATGAGATGAAGAATCATGGATATATAGGTGAGGGGAATAGGGAGTTATTATTATTATTATTTAGTAAGTGGAGAGTTTTTGTTTGAAGAGAGGAAAACTTTGGGCAATGGATGTTGGTGATGGTAGCACAATATTGTGAATGTAATCAATACCACTGTATTGTACCCTTGAAAGTGGATAAAATGGGAAATTTTGAGTTGTATATATGTTACTACAAAAAAGTGAAAAAAAAGAGCTATGGATTTTTTAGGATATTTGTAAAAGTTGAGGATGTGTGGAGTGAGGAAAAGAGGGGAATCAAGGATAACTTCTAAATTTTTGCCTTGAACAATTGAGTAGTTGGTGATATAATTCATTGAGATGGAGAAGAATGGTAGAGGAATAAGCTTTGGGGAAATCAAAAGTTTATTTTTGCTAAGTTAGGTGTGCAATGCTTGTTTGATATCCAAATGGAGATGTCAAGTAGACAGTTGAATATAAGAGCCTAGATTTCTAGGGAATGCTATAGATTTCGGAACCATCAGAATATGCCTAGTATATTTACATTTAAAGCCATGGGACTGGATGAATCAACTATGGAATATGCAGCTAGAGTAGATATTTTGGGCCTTTCAGTGTTTAGAGTCCAAGCAGAAGAGGAAGAGCAGTCAAAAAGTTCGGAAGGAACAGCCAGGGAGAAAGAAGGAAACCAGGCAAGTATGATGACATGGAAACCCATGGATGGAAGTCTTTCAAGAAGGGGATATGGGCAACCGTGTGGAATGCTGTAAAGCAATCAAGTGAGTAAGTCCAAAGAAGTGGCCACTGGACTAGGCTCCTAGAGTTAGGTGGTGGTTCTGACAAGGTTAGTCACACTGGAGAGGTGGAAATGGAAGCCTGATTGGAGTAAGGTTGAGAGAATGGGAGGTGAGGAGGAAGTGGAGACAGTGACTTACTCAGCACTTTCAGGAAATTTTGCTGTGAAGGGGAACAGAAATATCAGGCATTTGCTGAAGAGAAATGCAGGATTTTTAAAGGTAAGCATAACACTATTTGTTATGCTTTTTCTAAGTATAGGTTAATTTGTTCTTAGAGCTCCATTCATGTATTTGTTCATTTATTTTTCAAAAAATGTTTTTGAACACTTATCCTTTACAAGGCACTGTGCTCAATAGCTCACATAGTGCATAACACATACTTTCCTAAAATTTGACTTCTGATTCTAGAGATACAAACAAATACATACATCATTACAGTATAATGTGATACTTGCAGCAAGAGGGGAAAAACATGATAGTATAGAAGTATGGAGTAGGGGTTCCTATCCCAGACCTGAGGCTTAAGGAAAGCTTCCCCAAGGGAAGTGATTTCTAAGTTTGGACCTAAAAGAAAGATATTATCCAATGAGCAGGGTGAAGATGGGAAGAGTGCTCCAAGCAGTGATAACAGCATGGAAAAGACCAGAAGATGAGGCTGAACATGGCACATCCAAGGAAATGGATGTTCAGAGAGGTTGAGGATTAAGTTTTAAGGAGTATATGAAGAGGTGAAGCTGCAAAGGGTCATGTAAACATATAAGGATTTGGACTTTTTCTTAAGACCAAGGAGAAGCAATTGAAGTTTGAGTAGAAAAGTGACATCTTTAGAACTGTTTTTAGAAAATCTCCCAGGGGGGTGGGAAACGGATGTGGCTTAAACAATTGGGCTCCTGTCTATCATATAGGAGGTCTGGGGTTCGATTCCTGGGACCTCCTGGTAAAAGGCAAGCTGGCCCGTGCAAGTAGGCTGGCCTGAGTGGAGAACTGGCCCACGTGGAGTGCTAGCCCATGCAGGAGGAAAGCTGACCCATGCAGGAGTGATGGCCTGCATGGAGAGCTGGTGCAGCAAGATGACGCAACAAAAAGAGACACAGAGGAGAGACAATGAGAGATGCAGCAGACCAGGGAGCTGAGGTGGTGCAAGAGATTGAGCGCCTAGAACACAGAGAGAGCAGACAGCGAGCACAAAACAACGAGGTGGGGAGAGAGAAATAAAGAAATCTTAAAAAAAAAAAAAAAAAAAAAAATCACCCAGGGGAACAGGTATAGCTCAGTAGTTGAATGTCTGCTTCCCATGTATGAGGTCCTGGCTTCAATCCCTGGTACCTCCTTTAAAAAAAGGAAAAGAAAGAAAGAAAACCACCCAGGCTGGAATGTGGGGTGTGGACTTTATGAGAGTGAGTATGGAGGCAGAAAGACCAGTTCAAGTCTGTTATAGTGGTTCAGGTGAGAGATAATTGTGTCCCAATGTAGGTGACAATGGAGGTAGAGAGAAATGGGAAATGGGAAGTCAGGAGACATATAATTGGTACAATTATCAGGGCTTTTTGATTGACTGGGTATTGGGTTGAGAACAATAGAAGTATCAAAGATGATTCAAGTTTATTTCTGGGCAGATGAATGGATGGTGGAACCATTCACTGAAAGAAAAGATAAATGCAAAAGGACAACTGTAGTGGAGTAGGGGTTGATAAGAGATGATGAGTCAGTTGTGGAAAATTTGATTTTGAGGTGTCTATGCAATAACCGACTGGGGATTCCCAGAAGACAATGGGATATATAGATAAGGAGTTCAGTACAGACAGATACCTGAGCTGAAGGAAAAGATTTGGGAGTCATCAGTATGTAAATGGTACTTTATTCTATTATAGTAGAAGAAAATATTTCTGTATCCAGTTTCCTTTAATTATAAAAATTTCATCCATATTGGATTAAGGCCCACCCTCACTCAGTTTGGGCACACCTTAATGAAGAACATCTTCAAAGGTCCTATTTAAAATGGGTTCACACCCACAGGGCCATCAGGGGTTGAGACCTGGACATGCCTTTATGCAGGGGATTTGATTCAATCCCCAACAGTGACCTAGCTGAGAATTAATTCTGTGGAGGCAGAAGCCAGTTAAAAGTGGATTAGATAAATAATCTAAATAAATAAATAAAAATAAATAAATATTTTTTAAAAAGTGATTAGAAGTGAGTGATGGTCAGGGAGTGAAGATACTCAGTGCAGACAACTCTTAGGATGTTAGGGTTTGAAGGGGAGGAGAGGGATAGGGTGGTAGCTGGAGGGAGCCATGGACTTGACATTTCAGCTGATCTTGAATTATGATGGAAAGAACATGGACTTTGGTATGATACCTCTTGATTCGAATTTCTCCTCCATCAGATGTGAGATCTGGAGCATAGTATCCAAATCACAGTAGGTTTTCAGTAAATGTTTGTTTTTTTTTTAATTAAAAAAATTTTTTTAAAGATTTATTTATTTACTTTTTATTCATTTTTACTCCCCCCCACCCTGTTTTTGATGTTTTTTTTTTTTTGTGTGTGTGTGTCCATTCGTTGTGCAATTCTCTATGTCTGTTTCCTGCCCTCTCTTCTCTTCCTTTCTCTTCCTGTCTTCACCGGGATTTGATCCTGAGAATCTCCAATGTGGGAAAAAGGCATCCTACCGCCTGCGCCACCTTAGTTCTTGGTTTTTCAGTGTGTCTCATCTTGGCTCTCCCTTGTGTCACTCTCCTGTTACGTCATCATCTGGCTGTGTGGCTCAGCGGGGCCTGACGGCACACCCACGTGTGGGGCCTGGGGGGCTCACCCACTTGTGGGGCCTGGCAGCCCGAGTGCCTTCTATATTTTTCTTTTTTTATTTTACCGGGAGGCCTCAGGGATTGAGCCCAGGTCCCTCCATATGGGAGATGAATACCCAACCATGTGAGCTACATCCGCCCCCAGTAAATGTTTATTGAATGAGTGAATAAAAACTCTTTATCTTGTGGGAACTATAGTTTTCTCATTTATAAAATGCCTATCTGACTGGTTCATGGAAGGCTTTAATGAAATATTGTGATTGTTCTTTACCCTGATTTCATTACTATTTCTGCCAGGCCTCTTCTCGTTTCCTTCTGTAACTTCAAGAATAAGTCACACATGTAAATTAGTCCAATTACGTTAGAGAAATGTTTTTCAAAGTGTGGAATGTGAACCACCTAAATCAGAATCTCTGGGGGTTGGGACAGAGAAACCTGCATTTTAAACAATGATCCTAAGTGATTCGTGGGCATTCAAAAGTGTAAGAATCCTAGATTTATAATCATGCCACAGATCTCTTCAGTGCGGGTTGGTTCTTTTGTACTCAGAAGTCAGAGGTGCTAAGAATTGGGTGGCTGCCTCAGTAGAAGGTATTCAGCCTCATACATCTTGATTAAAAAAAAAATTCACCCACAGTTTTATGTGGTGGATGAAAGGTAGTAAGGAGAAACAAATATGTGTTAAAAGAAATGTAGTCACTTTTTTCATTTATTCATTCCACAGATATTTATTGAATAATTCAGAAGAGGGTGAGAAAGGGGAGAGACAAATAACACCCCATATTCTAGGCATTTTCTCTATAGCTCATGGCTCATAGACTTGTGCTAGAAATGCAAGATTTGCTTACTCATAGAGCCTGGAGCTATGTTCCAATGAGAGTGGAAGGAAAAGCCTCAGTGTAAAAATTCTCAGGTGTTTGCACAGGGTGTAGTTCACTCATGTGGCAACATGAAGTTGCTGGATTCCACAGGCTTAAGGCCCAAAGAAACACATTATTGTTTGTCATATATTTTATCACCAAACAAAGTACTTAAATCTTTATATTGACTTGGGGGAAAATAATAGAAAGCCCCACAACCTCTTCCCCTAACCATTCATTCAAAAAATATTTGTTGAATTCATACAACATAAAAACCACTGTGCTAGGTGCTGCAGGCAAAAACAAGGAACAAGGAATCTCTAGGCTAATGAGGGAGACAGCTATTAATCCAATAATTTCACAGGGAGTAGCTAATATTATTTGGGAGGGGGAATAGCTTCATTGAGATATAATTCACATACCAGACAATTCACCCATTTAAAGTGGGCAATTCAGAGGTTTTCGGTCTATTCAAAATTGTGCAGCCATCATTGTGTTTAACGTTAGAATATTTTCATCACTCCATGAAGAAATCCCATACCCTTTAGCTGTCACCCTCAATCACCCCATCTGCCCAGCCCTAGGCAACCCCTGATCTACTTTCTGTCTTTATAGATTTGCCTATTCTAGACATTTCATAAAAATGGAATCATATATGTGGCCTTTTTTGACCAGCTTCTTTGACTTACCATAATGGTTTTAAAGTTCAAACATGTTGTAGGTAATATTTTTTTGTGTGTGTAGATGCACACCAGGGACTGGCTAACATTTTCTGAAAAGTGCAAGGTAGTAAATATTTTAGGGTTTGAGGACCAGATAATCTCTGTTGTAACTACTCAACTTTTCCATTGTAGCATGAAAGGAGCCCGGACAATACATAAACAAATGAATGTGTCTGTGTTTAAATAAAACTTTATCGTCAAAAACAGACAGTGGGGCAAGTGCATTTGGCTCAAGCAGTTGGGTGCCCACCTCCCACATGGGAGTTCCCGGGTTCAGTTCCCGGTGCCTTCTAAAAAAGACAAGGAGACGCCGAAATGAGCAGACACTGCAACCAGCAGATGATTCATCCAGTGGGGAGCAGATGTGGCTCAGGTGGTTGGGTACTCACTTCCCATGTGGGAAGTCCTGGGTTTGGTTCCTGGTGCCTCCTAGAGAAGATGAGCAGACATAGTGAGCAGACAGACGAGGGAGCCAGATTTGACCTGTGGGCTATAGTTTGTGATCCCAGTCTACATCAGTACAGGTGCTTAATCCTCCTGACAGCTCTATGTAGTATGTACATTTGTTCCCATTTTACGGAAGAGAAGACAGACACACAGCTAGTAAGGGCCAGATACAGGCCGAAACCTGGTAGTCTGGCTCTGGAGGCAGTTTTCTTCATTTTCTTCATGATTATGAATTGAGGTAAGTGCTAAATAGAAAAACAAAACAAAACCCATGGCTGTATGAAAGCAAAGAACAAAAGACTTGAGTTGACTTAGGTTTCCCTCAGGAAGTGACAGCTGAACTGGTATCTAAACTGACTGATGACTAGAGGTTAATTGAGTAAAGGGGAGTGGACGTGGATGGGCAGTACAAGGGCATGTGGCAGGAGGGAACACAGCTTGTTGAAAGCCAGAGCAGCTGGAGCCAGGAACCTGGGGAGGTTCTGGAGTGGGGCCACCCAGGGCCTCCTAGGCTCTGTTAGAGATTTTGCTCTTGATCCTAGAACAGAGAGAAACCATCAAAGGAGGAAAAGAGCAACATGATCAGATTTCCTGGCTGAAGTGAAGAACTGATTGGAAGGAAGCAGAGTCCACCTGGCTGGCTCTATGGAAGTTGTCCAGGCCAGAGCTCATTTTAGATGGGGCTAGAGGCTGGAGAATGGAGAGTTGTGGAGAAGGAAGTGGAAACGAGAGCTGTGAGAAGGCGAAGTTGGCAGGACTTGGTGACAGAGTGTATTTGGGTGTGATAAAGGACAGGAGGTGTCAGATAGTGGTGCCAAATCCATTAAAACGGGGAACGTGGGAGAGGACGGGTTTGGGGAGAGACAGGGAGGTAGAATGATTTTAGTCCTGGAATGTGGAGTTTGGCAGTCAAGAGCTGTTTTTCCGTAGTGATAACAGATCCTCTAGGGGGAAAATATGTGAAGTAAAACCATTTTGAAGTTCGGAGATGACTGTGTACTGTGTTTATGAGATAGTTTAGAAAGGAGTTGCCTTCTAAACTCACCTTGTGGTTCAGTAATCAAGATCATAGTCCTGGCAATGTTTTTTCTTTTCTTACTTGCCTGTGTGTTTATGGTTGGGTGCAAGAAGATGTGTCATTAGTTGCTTCCCACCCCCACCCCTTTCTCTGTTAGTTAATGGTCTCCTTTTTCAGTTAAGTAATAGGCTTTTTCTTGTTTATCCTTCAAATACTTTAGACTTTTCTTGTTTTGACTGTGCATATGTTTTCCCTTTAATTTGTTTATTTCCTATTGGTAACATCTCCATGAGAAAGAACGGAAGCCATGGCATTATATTTTTAGTTCCTATTCTATTTGATAACATTTTGATGAAGAGTCTTTGGGATGGCTGTTGGAATACAGGTTAAAATGTTTTACATCATCCTCAGAATTTAATTATCCTTACTCCTTCTGTCCCATCTAACAGTGAGTTGGCAGTATTGTTTTAGGGAATGGCAACAGGGTCTCATTAGTACATGCCCCTTTGTTCAAGGCATTTTATTTGTAGAAGAAAGAAACAGTCCAGGGTATTAAAACAAGGAGTAGGATAAGATTTAGCCCTAGTAAATGTTGCCAGTAAATTCTTTTTTATTATAAAATGACTTCAGTTTGATTCTTAATTCTTTAAAAATATTTACTAAATCTTTCAATGAGCAAATATTTTTCAAGTACCTCTTCTTTGCATGGCACTGTGCTAAGGGAAAGCAAAAACCAAAAGCCGAAAGATTTAACTTTAAGGTTCTTATATTGAGTAGGAGAGAAACCACATATAGGTGTGTAACTATAGTACATGGGCAGCAAGTGGTAATTACCATAAGATGAAACAAACTGTTGGGTTATGCCAACAGTGGTCCTTTAATAAAAGCACAGGTGGAATCATAGTAAGCGTACTATTTTACAGATTGCACTTTTTCACTCAAGAATTTATCTTGGACTTATTTCCACATCTGCACATGAATATTTAAGTTTTTCTTCCTTTCTGGTAATTTGGAAGGGTTATGATCTCCTTTTTAAATTTGTCATAGTGGAGCAGATTCTTTTAAACCTTAAATGGTATGCCTAAATCTCTACTTTTTGACTTATCCAACTTAAAACTGCATCTGTATTATGTATATTCATTTAATGTACATACGTATATGCATTCATTCATTCAACAAGTATTGACTGAGTACCTTCTAGTTGCAAGATACTCTTCCAGGAGCTGGGCCCAGTGATCAACAAAAACAAGTGCCTGCCTGCCCTTTAGTATTTACATTCTTTACATGTTCAATCTAGAAGGATGCACAGGAAACTGTTAATTAATGTTATATCTGGGAAAGGAAAATGGGGGTGGGGTGGGGGAGAGTTAAGATACTTTGACTTTCTTAATCCCTTATGTATTGTTTGAAAAAATTTTATGAGTATCATATATGACTTCTTAAAAATAATAATAGTAAGTAGAAGAAGGAAAAGAAGAAGGAAAGATCCAACAAATTGTTATGGGAGGCCAGCACCAGAAGAGATCATTTCTGTTTTGCTCTAGTAAAAGTAGCATTTGAACAGAGTATGACTTATTTTAACACATTTGAATTGAATGCCTACCAGGTACAAGGCATTGCGCTGGGCTGGGAACTGGGAAGATTGCCCAGTCTGTATGGTACATAGCATGGCAATGCAGAGAAGAGTGAAACTTAATTGAGATGAATTATAGGTATTGTAGTTTGGCTATTGAAATAGGGAAAGAGTATAGAAGTTGTGGGAGATAAATTAGGAAAAAGTAGATTGGAGCCAAATTATGAATGACCTAGAATCTTAGGCTAAGAACTTATAATTTATTCAGTAAGAAATTAGGGAATGATTGAAAGATTTTAATGAGGAAAGTGAAAGATCAAAGTAATGAATCTGGGGCCACATGCAGTAAACCAATAATAGAAAGGAAAGAGAAAGTCCTGGATAGAAAGAAGTTGCAAAGCTTCCTCAGTGACTTCATGCAGTGGAGGGACCACATTTTAATAATGCATTCTCTGTGTTTAAAGGAAAATGTAAGCTAGTGATTCTCATGCCACGGCCACTGCTTTTGAACTCTTACTTCCGGGGGGGGACTCCCGGAGTCAACATTTTAGATGAACTTTTGTGAATCTAGAACTTGCTGAGACCTAGTAGCCATGACAGTTTGATAATGAGCTTTCTAATGAGCTCAAAATTCACACCCTTTAATTGCAATTAACTCAATTTTTTTTCCCATTTAAGACCAACTAAGGATATGGGTTGCTAGCTCACAAAAGGCAGATTGGATAAGAACAAACTGAGGGATTAAAAGTATTTTTATGGTAATGACACCTATAGAAAATCTTTTCCTCTATGCCTCATTTCTCAAATTCACTTATTATTTTTCAAGAATGATAATCAAAGACACTTATATGGGTCTGAATAAAATTCACTAACCACATATGTATATTCTTATTTGTCTTAAAAATCAGGATAGAGAATTTCTCCTTCTCCATTTTTGGTATTTTCCAGAAATTCATCAATATAACAGATTTCATTATACTCCTTTCTTTGCCTTTTTCTATCCTTAACATCTGCTGATTAAAAGGTTCTGTTCTCCAGATGCCATTTTAAGAAGAGTTTTATTGTTTTGCTAGAAAGTTATCCTGGGAATTAAAAAATAAAACTCAACAATTAAAACAAACAAACAAAAACAACTCACCCACTCAGGTTGCTTTAAGCATGTGGCTTTCAGTTATTTTTTCCCAGGCTTTGAAAAGAACAAAAGTTTACTTCTCCTGCCATAGGGTAAGCTTTGGTTGCTGTTGCATTAATACCGCTATTCAGGGATAATAAGGCAGTATGAAAATGTGAGAAGAGTGTGTCAACAGATAAATGGAATGGCACATAGGAAACCATTTAAATTGAGGTGCTACAAAGGTGTTTAATTGCATCTGGGACTTCTTTGTTTGGCATAAGCAAAGAGTCCTTGTTGCATTTGAAGGGCTCTGATTTCAGAGGATGAAGTTCTGACAGTGAGTTAAAAGCCATAAAGTTTCCTTTCCAAATGCTCTTTTGAAGATTTCTTTTCATTGTTTCTTTTGCTACCTGAAACTGGATTCCCCAACGAATGCCAGTGGGGACTTATTTAGACTGCCCCTCCTGTTGTTTTTCCCTTGTTCTTTTAGAGTTTAACAAATTAGGACAAGCATAGCTTAAACTCTTCTTAGAAGGTTTTTGATTATTTTAAATTTGAGTTTATGAGAAAATTGTCAGGGGGTATTCTCCCGTCCAAGCTCATACTAGATTAGGTGTTTGGTTTTGAACAATCAAGTTAGAGCCATGATTTTGCTGCCTGTTTTCCCAGCCTAGGAATTTAATGATCCCAGTTTGCTCACTGCTAAGACCCCTTTTATCTCGCTTCATATGGAAATTAAATGATTCCTCATCTTATTTGGAAATAGTTCAAAATGACTGAGGTTTCCATATGGCCATAGATTACTAAAACCCTTTAGGCACATAATATTCTTTTTGCACCCTGTTTTGTGGTAGCGTTTCACGTTCTCCAAGGTTATTTAATGGTGTCCTCCTTCCTCCTCCCACCTGTAGCTCTCCTATAGTTAGCGCAAATTATGTCTCTTGGACCTGGTAATGCAGCTTGATTCATTTCTTTTTCACATTCTATATTTATCACCTAGAACATAAAATTTCCCGGTCGCCTAAAGTTAAGGAAGAAAGTCATCTTTGTTTTTTACTTTAAAATTTTTTTCTGCTTTATTGTTATAATTATAATAATAATGGAGAGGACCCTTCCCACATTTACACCTGACCTTGATTAATGTACGTTGTGTACATGGAGCTTGATCCTGGAATCATAAAATCTTGTTCTCTAGTTTTTCTATTGAGGTATAGAATTGACCATCAATGCATTTTTTTAAAGTATCAATGCATATTTAAGTTACTGTCTTATCACTTCCTGTACTGGGGGAGGGGAGTAATGAAAACATCTCTCAAAGATTCCAGGAGGTTTGGTAACATTTGAATTATCAGACAGAATTGTGGTTTTAGTTCTTTTGTTAAGAGAAATTTATATAAAAAATGATTAACTCTTAAGAACCTAAACTATCCAGTTGGCTCTTTAGAATTCAGTTCAATTAACATTTATTGAGTACCCTAAAATGTGTAATTCATTGGACTATAATTTAAACTGGTAATACAAAAAAAAAAAAAAAAAAAAGAGAGAAAGAGATTAAAAAGATACGGAAAAAATTCAATAAGCCTAAGTGCATCTTTAATCTCTAACCAGTCATAATATTTACTAAACAATTGTAAATACTCCTTAAATTCCATTTCAGCTAGCCTCTCTTCTGTTTCTCAACCAGAACTCTCATCAAATTAAAAAATTTTCAAGAAGTCAAATTAGATATCACACTCTTCAGTACATTATGACTATTAGATAGAGATTAATAAGGTAGAAAAGAATCAAAGGAAAACAATGTATTAGAAGATAGACAACTTTTAATAATAAAAGAAAAAGGAATGTAAACTCATGAAGGTAGATTTAGCCTTCTTCTTATAGATAACAAAGTCAGATTCCCCTAGGCACTTGGGATATTTTACAGATGAAACATCTTTGCCTGTGTGGAGCTTACATTCTTTTGGGAAGACAGTGAGACCTTAAATAATAAACACAGTACGTAAATAAATTACATGGAATGTTCAAAGGTGATAAGTGCTTTAGGAAAAAAAAATAGAGTAGGACAAGGGGGGGCCAGGAGTTGGGGAGTCTTGCAGTTTTAAATAGGATGGTCAGGATAGACCTTATTGGTAAAGTATGATTTAAGCCAATATTTGAAGTAGATGAGAGAGTTAGCCTGTGGATATCTGTGGTCAGAGCATTCCTGTAAGAAAGGGCAAACAGTGCGAAAGCCCGAAGTTGAGAATGTGCTTGGGGGGTTTGAGGAAAACAGGAAGGCCAGAGTGGTGAGAGTGGAACCAGCAGGGGGGATATATCAGAGACCAGATGGTGTAGGGCTTTGTAAAAAGTGATGTGGGAAGCCCTTGCAAAGTTTTGAGCAAAGGAGTTTCCTGATCTGACTCGACATTTTAACTGTGTCACGCTGGCTGCTGTGTTGAGAACAGTATTCAGGAGACAAGGTTGGAAGGAAGGAGAGCTGTCAGGAGTCTGTTGCAGTAAGTAATCCAGGTGGAGGTGATGGTGACTTGGACCAGGGTAGTGGCAGTGGAGGTGGTGAGAAGAGGTCATATCCAGAATATATTTTGAAGGTGGACCTAGTAACGTTTCCTGAGGCATTGGAAAAAGCAAAGCAAAGCCAAGTAGTCATGTAGGAGGCAAGCCTGTGGGGGGGGGGGGGGGGGGGGAGTGATCGTCTGTAACAGGTGCTGCTGATTGGTCCAGAGACGAAGACTGAGGATTGACCATTGGTTTTGGTGAGAAGGGTTTATTGCTGGCCTTGATCGGTGAACTTGGTAAGAGAGCAGTTTCAGTGGAATTGTGAGGGCCTGATTGGCCTGGTTCAATTAAGAGAAAATGGAGTCAGTGAGCATCGACAACTCCTGTTGAGGAGTTTTGCCACAAAGGGGAACAGACCAAAAAGTAGTAGCTGGTGTGAGGAACTGGGATCAAGAGAGGTTTGTTTTTGGTTGTGTTTTTTCAGATGGGAGAAGTAACAGCATGCATCTATACTTAATGGGAATGAGCCCAGAGAAAGGGGGGGCGGGGAAAGGATGCCATAGGAGAGAAAGGAACCAAATGTCCTTGAGTAGGTGCAAAGGGATGAGATCTAACTGTATGAGTGAAGTGATTGTCTTTGGGCATGAGAAGGGCTAGTTCCTCTGTGTTAACAGGTTGGAAGGCAGAGGATTTGGGTAGATTGTTAGGTGAGGGGGTGGGATGATTGCTTTAGTGTCCTGGGAAGCAAGGTCTCAACTATGAATAAGAATGGGGGAGGAGGTTTTGGAAGTTCGAGGAAGAAGGCAAAGATATAAAATTGTCCTCTGGGCAATGAGAAGAGGGCAATATAGTATGACTGCTGGATAGCACTGAGGGCCCACTTGGGGGTCATCGTGACGATTGTAAAGTGGGACCAGTCATCTCTCTTGTGGGTTTTCTCCAGCCACATTCAGTACCATACACATAGGCATGAAGTGGGCAGAGAGGCATGGGTGCCTAGCAAAATCAGAGAGGGGCAAGGGAGTGCTGTTAATAATCAGTCATGGAATTTAAAATGGATAAGGTTGAAAGAAAGGATCTCAGGGGATGAAGGACAGTGAAAAGCTGGTGGAATCAATGTCTTCGTGTTTCCGATGGGCTTGAAAGATTGTTGGAGGTGGGGAACTAGAAGGAGTGAACTGGAAAGACAGGGGGCAATGTCCAGAGATCAGGATGCATGAAGCAGATTATGAAGATGTACTTTAAAAAAAAAAAGATTTATTTATTTACTTTATTTTTCTTTTTTAAAAAAGATTTATTTGTTTATTTTTCTTTTATTTATCCCCACCCCACACCCCCATAGTTCTTTCACCTATCTGCTCATTGTTTGCTTGCCTTCTCTAGGAGGCACCGGGAACCAAACCCGGGACCTCCCACATGAGAGGTGAGTGCCCAATGGCCTGAGCCACATCTGTTCCCCGTGGGCAGTGGTGTCTGCTGCCTTGTGGCGTCTAGCTCATTGCGGCGGGAGGCAGCGTCTGCTTGTCTTCTTTTAGGAGGCACCGGGACCCGAACCTGGGACCTCCCATGTGGTAGGTGGGAGTCCAACTGGTTAAGTCACATCTGCTTCCTGAAGCTGTACTTTTAAAGTAATGACAAGATTTAGGGTATGCCCATGACAGTGAGTGATTGAGGCAGGACAAGATTATTGGAGAAAAGGAATTCAAGAAACAGAGGCCAGTTGGAAGGTTCCTTTGTGTGTGTATTGAAACTGTCAGGAATTAGGCAGGAGTTGTATTGGAGAGAGTTAACAGTGGCCAAGAAGCTAAAATCTTTGAGAAACAATGGGAATGACAGAGGTAGGCAGATCTCTGTAACAGTGGGCATAGTCTGATGACAAACATTCAGCGATTCAAAGCTAGAAGATTTCAGGTGTGAAGGGGGACGTTATTAGCATATTAGTTTCCTAGGGCTGACATAACAAATTACTACAAACTTGGTGGCTTAAAACAATAGAAACTTATTCCCTCACAGTTCTGGAGGCAAGTCTGAAGTAAATTTGTTGACAGGGCCGCGCTCTCTCCAAAAGTTCTAGTGGAGAAGGCTTCCTTGCCTCTTCCAGATCCTGGTGGCTCCAGGTGTTCCTTGACTTGTGGCTGCGTAACTCTCATCGCTGTCTCCGTCTTCACATGACCCTCTCCTCTGTGTCTTAGAAGGACACTTGTCATTGGATTTAGGGTCCTCTGGTAATCCAGGATGGTCTCATCTCAAGATCCTTAACTTAATGGCAACTGCAGAGACCTTTCTCCAAATAGGATCACATTCATAGGTGCTGGGATGTGGACATATCTTTTGGAGGCCACCATTCAACACACCTTAGGTGGGGGAGGCTGTTAGGGAATGGTCTGGAGGTAGTAGTGAGGAACAAGGAACCAGCGGTACAAGAACTGTAAGAGAAAACAAAGCAAACACTCGATAGGGCTACAGGAGAAGCTGTGTCCTCAGAGGACAGTGAGGTTTCAATTAGAGCAGAAAGAGAACAGTAGAGAGGGTATTGGGCACACAGTGGTTTTGCCTTGCTCAACATCACTGCTATTCAGTAACAGAGCCGGGATTTGAACCCAGGTCTCTCTAACTCTAATTGCATCTCATTTGCAGTTAATTCAGTGGCACTATATTTTCTATGATAAATTTTCAGACTAATATTGAGACTTTTAAAGCGCAACTGCTTTATGAGCCTTTAAAAATGTCTTCAGATGTTCTGGGGATTATCTTTAAATACGACAATGCTTTGGCTTAAACTGTAATCCTTTTGGGTTTTACTCTTCACTCTTCATCGTTCTCTGCACAGCACTGTCAAGGCCATGCAAAGACTTAACTCTTTTGACAGTAAAAAGTATTTAAAACCCTTGTCTATTCTCAACTAACCTGTGGCTTAAATTTTTTTCTCATATCAGTATGCTGTTTCTAAAATGGTTCTTGGATGAACATCAGGAAGCTTGTAAGATTGTGAAGCATACACATATACTCAGAGTGACAGACCTTTGAAGCGTTGTTATATTCAGAAGGTTGCTGAAGTTTCTTATAACTGCTATTGTCCTTTTTTTAATAGCTGAGCAGGAACATACTCAGAAGAAGACCTTCACATGCTGGATCAACGCACAGTTGGCAAAGGTGAGGGGGAAAAAAGAATAAATTAAGTGATAAATATATTTAAGTTACTCCCCCATCACCTCAGTTTTGGCCCCAAGAGGGGCTATTCATAAGTGGTACTCATGACATGTAAAAGATTGTGGAATGTCTTTCTTGAGAGAATGTGCCAAAAGTCATCTCGGTCTTATTTTGATGTTTTTTATTTTTGTTCTTTCCCAACACAACAAAGGGCTACTTTTGTTACGAAAAGTATAATATTTTTGAACATGAGACAGGGCTATAAAAATATTTAAAGTAGTAACATCTCTTTCATGGAACAAAACAATAATAATAATGGCTCATAGATACTGAGTGTGGACTATGTGTTAGGGATTTCCAAATAAATGTAAGAGCCCATTTAAGCTTCACAACATCCTTATGAGATCGATAGTGTTATTCCTGCTTAACAGACGAGGAAACTGAGTTACAGAGAAGTTATGTGATAAGGTCACACAGTTTATAAGTGACAGCGCTGGGAAGCCAGACAGAGGCCTTGACCTGCAGCTCTGTGTCATCCTACCGTTCAGTTCACCCCTGGAATAAACTAGATGCACAATGAATGAGCCTCTTCTCACAGGCTACTCACACTGCTCCCTGTGTGCCCATCCCAGCACAAGGCTTGCCATTCTAAAAAGAGTAAAATACATAAGCAGGTTTTATTCTAGGAATCTAATCTGCCTTCAAATGGGTCACTCACTGTTCGCTGATTCTGAATGTCTTTAATGCCTCTTGTAGCACAGGGTTTAAGCCCTCAGTGAAAGCTCCACTCTTGAAGGAGTGTTGTGTTACTGGAAATTTGCCATGAGAAAATTAGACCCATGACTTCTTATGTTTTGATATGGAACTTTATATGTGCTCTCATTCTCTTAATTAAGAAGAAAATATCTACCACGTCTTAGCTTTTAAGCAGAAGACACATAACACACTTATTAGGTTCTGAAAAGTATTGTGTTTTTGGACCAAAGTTTGAATGATTATTTTCTTGTGACCATTTGCAGCGCACTCCTCCCTCGGTTATAACAGACCTATTTACAGACATTAAAAGGGGGCATGTCCTCCTGGATCTGTTAGAAGTACTTTCAGGACAACAGTTGGTAAGCTTTTAAATAACATCAAGAAACTTTTTGCTGATTTAAAAATATATCTATTTCATATTTCTGACTAACATATTTTGCTTGCATTTCAAAGCCTCGAGATAAAGGATCTAATACATTCCAGTATAGAATCAATATAGAACATGCCCTGACATTCCTAAAAAAACGATCAGTGAGTATGAATTTCACATGAAAATTCATTGGATAGATTAATGCTATGAAATATTTTTCCCTTTTAACCCATATTTCTTCTTTTCCAGATCAAGCTAATAAATATTCATGTTACTGATATTATAGAGGGAAACCCATCTATTATTCTTGGCCTAATTTGGACAATTATACTGAACTTTCATGTGAGTAGTTTGGCAATATGAAAATTATTTCTAGTCTAATTACTGCAGTATGAAATAAGTATAATGAACTAAATGTGACTTGATGCTAGACTTAGTCTTGAGCTTCTTTCATAATAGGGCACTCTGGAAATCTGAACAGGTAGAAAATATACAACAGACTTTTGGCCATTTTTTATTGCTGTTTTTCAGTTGAAAGTTGAATGTTGAATTATCATGATATCTTAAGTTGGAATAGAACCTGCCATAGTAAATGTTTGGTTATTACTGTTTATTATGGCCAGAGAGAAGAAGAAGCTTCTGGAGTAAATGTTTGAAAACTAAACTGCTAAGCTTTGTAAAATCTCGCTATTTTTGAGGACCCCAGTCTAATCTGACTCTAAATAATCCTACATTATCTAGTTCTGTCCTAAGACAGATTCATAGATTTATTTCATTCCACAGATATTTTAAAGCACCAACTATGTGCTAGATATTACGCTAGTACACCAAGAAAATAGCAAAGTTTAAGGCAGATATAGTCCTTACTTTATGAAATTTACAATCGATAAGGATTCTTTCAGGCTTGGAATAGTGACCTAGTGCAGATTTTCAGTAGCTACCTAAAAAATTGCATTTTCTATACCTCCATAATTACTTTAAAATAACTTTTAAAATTATGTGGGAAACAAATGCTTGTTTTGGAAAAACTAGAAAATAACATAACTAATTTATATAAAGTTTAAACTATTCAAAATCACATTTTATATTATTTCTGAAAACATACATTTGTAGTAATAGTAGAATAATATATATGAGGATGATAGAAACTAAATTTAGGATTGTGGTTTTCTCCTGGGAAAGAAGGGAAATGGGATTGGAGAGGGAAAGAGAAGGCACTTGATCTGTATCTGTGTTTTATTTCCTTTAAAAAAATGTTAAAATGTTAAAATTTGATAATTTGTGGGCATTTATTATACTTTTCTCCATGTTTTTCTGGGTATTTGAAATATAATTTAATATTTCAATGCAGATAATAAAAAGAAAAAAAATTATCCATAATGTCAACACTCGTAGATAACCACTGTAAATAATTTGGTGTAGTCTTCATGGTATGTACAGCAGATATTAATATATATTCATATATATATATCTTAAACAAAATGAGGTCACATTATCCATATTTTTTTCAACCTGTGATAATGAACTTTTTTCTGAATTTATATATATTTTAATGGGGGCATGGAGTCCAATTTTAAAGTTCAGTATTTCATTAACAGACTGAAAGCTTGCAATTTTTTTGGTGATTGTAAGTAGTTTAGAAAAGAACACCCCTAAATAAAACCTTTACCTAAAATCTTAATTATTTCCATGAGCCAAATCTTTAGAAGTGGAATTGGTGGACCATAGGATTTCCAAACTCAAAGCTTTTGTTTTATTTTTAATAGTTTAAGAAAATTATTTATTAAAGTATTGCACATGTGGACAAAAATACCCAGATATTAAATGTACACCTTGATGGATTTTTACAAATTAAACTCACCCATGCAAGTCCACCCAGATTAAAACACAGAACATCCCCGTCCTCCTACAAGTCACCACGCTCCTTCTCTAACGATAACCACCACTTTGATCTCTATCATTAATTAGTTTAGCATTTTTAACTCCATATAAATGAAATTATAAATATATACTCTTACATACTGTATATGTTCTCTTGTGTCTGACTTCTTTCACTTAATATTATGTCTGTGAGATTCATCCTATTGAAGCACGTTATCAGTAGGTCATTCTTTTTCATGGTTGTGTACCATTTGTATAAGTACCACAACTTACTTACCCTTCTACTGTTGATGGACCTCTCTTTTTGTTTACAGTTTTTTGCTATTTTGAATAAAGCTGCTAAGAACATTCTTGTATGCCTTTTATGGAAAAGCCCTCATTTCCATTGTATGTATATCTAGGAGTGCAATTGCTGGGCATATGGTATCAGGTGTAGTTGATACTGCCAAATAGTTTTTTAAAGTGGTTTCAATTTACTCTCACCAGAGTTTGAGAGTTCCATGCTCCAGTCCTTGCTAATACCTGGTGTGATTAGTCTTTTTAAGTTTTGTTTTAGCCATGCTGTTGTGTGTAATGATTTATAGAAGTTTTAAAATATATTTTGGATACAAGTACTTCATTGGATATATGTGTATATATTCTATGACTCTAGGTGGCTTGCCTTTTCAATCTTTTAGTGAACAAATATTCATAATTTTAATGCAATTCAAATTTATCAACTATTTTTGTGTGTGGCAAATATTTAAGAAATCTTTGCCTACCCCAACATCATGAACCTATTCTCTTATGTTATTTTCTAGATATTTCCAATAGAACTTTCTGCAGTGGTACAAAAGTTCTATATCTACACTGTACAAAATAGTAGCGGCTATGGAACACCTAAATGTGTCTAGTAAGACTGAGGAACTAAATTTTTAATTGAATTTTAGCTAATTTAAATTTACATAGCCTCATATTGCTAGTGTCTGTCATATTGGACAGCATAGTTCTAGAAGTATAATTGTTCTACATTTCACATTTAAACCTATAGGCTTTCTAAAATGAATTAAATTTATTTTTTTTTCCATATGGTTATACAGTTGCCCCAACACCATTTATTGAAAAGACTATTGTTTTCCTACCACACTGTAGTGTCACCTTCATAAACTGACCACATATGTGGTTCCATTTTTAGACCACATATTCTGTTCCATTATTTATCTATCCTTGCACCAGTACTATTCTGTATTAATTTCTGTAGCTGCTATATAGTAAGTGTTGATATCTAACAATGTAAGTCATCCAACTTCTTCAAGATTAACTAGGCTATTTGCTGTTTGCATCACCATGTAAATTTTATAAATAATTTGTCATGCATTAAATGTATGGAACAATTTGGAGAAAATTGCTGCTTTTAAAGTATTTTAACTTAAAATTCATGGATATAATGTATTACATTATCATTCTGGTCAAAATATTTTCTAATTTTCCTTGTGATTTCTTCTTTGACCCATGGATTATTTAAAAATGAATTGCTTGATTTCTAAATATTTGGAGATTTTGTTTGTTATATCTTTGTTATTGTTTTCTAGCTTAATTTCAGTGTGGTTTAAAAACAAAACCTGAATGACTCTAATCCTTAAAAATTGCTGAGGCTTGCCTTTAGCCCAGCATGCTCAATTTTAGTAAATGTTCTGTATGCACATGAAAAAAATGTTGATTCCGCCATTTTGGGTACAGTGGTTTATACCACTTAGATCAACTTTGTTAATTGTATTCATCAAATCTACTATATTGATTGTCTGGTTATTCTGTTAATTAATGAGAGAGGTGTTTTAAATTCTGCTATGTTTGTGGATATATCTCTTAAAATTTTGGATATGGATTATCATATTGCCCTCCAAGAATTTTGAACCAATTTGTAATTTTACCAGCAATGTGTGAATATCTAGTTTCCCACACTCTCATCATCACTGGGTACTACTTTAAAATTTTTTTGTCTGTGTTATATGAAAAGATTATTCTCTTGATGCTTAGATTTAGACTTCTTAAATTACTAATGAGGTCATTTTTTATATAATTAGTAGCAGTTTGTTTTTCTTTCTTTGGATTTGTCTGTACATACATGTCTTTAGACTATTTTTTTCTGTATGTACATTAAAAAATGATTTAAAATCAAGGATGCATTTTAATTGACTAAGTCTCTCTGAAGATACTCTAGACTAGAAACTCAATTTAGTTTGGTTCCATTTAGTTTCACAGGTGTTGAATGTTCAGTAAAGCATTCTTTAAGCACTTCAGTGGGATGAATTGATGTTTTCCCTAAGTGTGAAATGTCATGCCTGGATTAAGGCAAGGAATGACCTAAGTACAGGCTGAAGGAAAGCTGAAGTGCAGTCCCAGATTACAAATACTCTTGTTGAAGGACTTGGTCCAGTGCTCATTTCACCATGAGTAAACTGCTACTATTATATGATACTTTTTAGGTATTGTTTTGGCTGAATTTTTTGTTCAATGCTGCTAACTTATGAATCTGCCTATGTTGAATATTATTATATCTTCCTTAGATTGAGGAGCTTGTCCAGACATTTTCTTGCAATTACAATCAACCCTCCCCGGATTGTGTGAGCATGGCTGACTCATCTCCTACCTCAAGTCCTCAAGCTAAGAAATGCTCCAAAGCCCAAGCAAGATGGCAGATGTCTGCAAAGAAGGCTCTTCTCTTGTGGGCTCAGGAGCAATGTGCCACGTAAGTACTTTGCTGCAACCAGAGGAAACACACAGAGCAGCCCTTACCAATCAAGTAGCCCTTCCTGACCTCCAGGTCTGAAAATTAGGCTAGTTGGGTGCCACACCTACCTGAACATCCCTCTCATCTAAAGAAAGTGCTCAATATCCTCCCTTCTTCTCACAGTGAATCCTCTAAATGTGGAGGTCTATGAGCTCGGCAAAGCTGGTTTTGAGGCCAGAAGATGACATCATCTAGGTAACCTGCCTGACCCCTACCACTTGTTTAGGTGGCCTTTTACTACATGGGAATAAGTGGTCTTTAAATATTCACTTTAGGCACCATTCCCCTATGCTTCTGGAAGGTGGATTTAGAGTTTAAAATATATACACTCACACACACACACATACACATACATACATATACCATACTATGATCTCTTTAAAAGGCAGGTCTAGGGGAATTGTGGGAAGATGGCGTTGGAGTAGACAAGCAGGGCTCAGCTCTTTCACAAAAACAATGGAGAAAGAGCCAAAAGCTGCCTGAGGGACCTGCTTTGGTGGTCAGTAGACCAGGACAGTGCTTCACAGTTCCCGGGAGGGTGAGGGACAGAGAGATGAAAAAATTGAAATAACAAATGTGAGTTACCAAACCCCTGAGGCAGCTGAGAAGGGCTCCCCTTCCCTCCCAACCCAGTTATTAGGCTGGAGTTAAATTCTTGGATCAAACTGACTGAGAGGGGAACAGATATCTTTCTCCCTATCAGCTGTTACATGGGAAAAGGGAAGGAGAATCAGGGTCTTTTCTTCAGTGAATTTGGCCAGCAGGTCCCACTTTGAATCTTGGCTATGGCAAGACCAAAAACAGGAAAACTGAGATTGAAACAGCTCTGTGGAAGGGTATTCTGATGATTGCTATCTGCTGGCCGGCCTGGAAATTGTATGGACAAAAACTGCTTTTGGTTCTCGCTGTACCTGAAATCCTGGAATAAAATCTGCCCCCCATTAGTGAGTCCCTGGCCTGATTTTGAATAACTTAAGCTGAGCAATTTTAAAGACTTAGAATAAGTCTAACCAAATATCAAAGAAGAGCTGTGAAAAAAAAAAAAAAAAACAACAGGGAAGAGAGAGAAATTGTCCATCAGAGTAAATTCACCAACATATTCAGATACCTAGACAACAGCAAAGCCTTACTAGAAACAGGAAGAAATGGCCCAGCCAAAGGAACACACCAAATATCCTGAAGAAATACTTGATTTAAAACAATTACTCAATGATAATCACACAACTCTCCTAAATCAATTCAAAGAATTGAAAGAAATTATGACTAAAGAGATAAAGGATATGAAGAAGACACTGGGTAAGCATAAAGAATAATTTGAGGGAAACTGATGTGGCTCAAGCAACTGGGCTCCCATCTATCATATGGGAGTTCCCAGGTTCATTTTCCAGGGCCTCCTGGTGAAAGTGAGCTGGCCCGTGTGGCAAGCTGGCCTGTGTGGCGAACTGGCCCATGCAGCATGCTGGTCTGCACGGAGAGCTGGCCCACATGGAGAGCTGATGCAAAGAAAGAGACAAAAAGGAGAGACAATGAGATACACAACAAACCAAGGAGCTGAGGTGGCTCAAGCAACTGAGTGCCTTTCTCCCACATCAGAGGTCCCAGGATCAGCTCCTGGTACCTCCTAAAGAGAAGACAAGAAGAAGAGAAGAGAAGCAGACACAGAGAGCACACAGCAAATGGACACAGAGACCAAGACAATGAGTGCAAAACCAACAAGGGGTGGGGAGGGTGGGGGAAGGAGGGAGTAAATGAATAAAATAAATCATTAAAAAAAAAAAAGAACAATTTGGAAGCCTGCAAAGAAAAGTAATAGGGCTTATGGGAATGAAAGAAATGATGGATGAGATTAAAAGTACATTAGAGGCATGTAAGAGCAGATTTGAATTCCTTGAAGATAGAATTAGTGATTTTGAAGACAGAACATCTGAACTAGGAAAGACAGGAGAAAAGAAAGAGATGAGAATGGAAAAAATGGAAAGGGTCTCAGGGAATTGAAGGCAACATGAAATACACAAACATATGCAATATTGGTGTCCCAGAAGAAGAGAATGGAAAAATGGCAGAAAAAATATTTGAGGAAGCAATGACTGAAAACTTCCCAACCCCTATGAAAGACAAATATCAGTATCCAAGAAGGAGAGTGCACTCCAAACAGAATAAATCCAAATAGACCTATCCTGAGATACCTACTATGCAGAATGACAAATATCAGAGATAAAGAGAGGATTCTGAAAGCAGCAATAGATAAACAAAGCAATGAAAACAAAGCAAAAGAAAAACAATGGAACCTCAAGAAAATTAAGTGCCCGACCTCTCATCAGAAATCATGAAGGAGAAAAGAAAGTGGTATTATGTATTTAAGGTACTGAAAGAGAAAAACTGCCAGCTAAGAATTCTGTATCCAGCAAAACTGACCTTTAAAAATGAGGGTGAGTTCAAAGTCTTCACAGACAAACAAAAACTATAGAATATGTTACCAAAAGACCAGAATTACAAGAGGTACTAAAGGGAGTGCTGCAACCTGCAAGTAAAAACAAGTATGAGAGACTTGGAGAAGACTGTAGAAATGAAGATTATTAGGATGGGTAAATTAAAGGGTAAAAAGATAGACAATAGTTCATTTTGACAACAGAAAGGACAAAATGGATGAAGTAAGTAATGCCTTTACAGTAATAACATTGAATGTTAATGGCTTGAATTTTCCAATCAAAAGACATAGATTGATAGAATAGATTAAAAAATATGAGCCATCTATATGCTGTCTGCAAGAGACTCATCTCAGACATAAGGACACAACCCGGCTAAAAGTGAAAGGTTGGAAAAAGATATTCCATGCTAATAGTAACCAAAAAAGAGTTGAAGTAGCGATACTAATGTTGGACAAAATAGATTTTAAATGCAAAACTGTTATAAGGGATGAAGAAGGTCATTATATACTATTAAAAGGGACAATTCACCAAGAAGAAATAATTATACTAAATATTTATGCACCCAAGATACATGAGGCACACACCGGCAAAACTGAACGGAGAAATAGATGTCTCTACAATAAGAGTTGTAGACTTCAATGCACCATTCTCAGCAATGGATAGAACATCTGGGCAGAGGATAAAGAAAGAAACAGAGAGCTTGAATAATATGATAAATGAACTAGACCAACGGACATCTATAGAGCATTATACCCCAAAACAGCAAGATATACATTCTTTTCAAGTGCTCATGGCTCCATCTCCAAGATAGACCATATGTGGATCACAAGACAAGTCTCAATAAATTTAAAAAGATTGAAATTACGCAAAACACTTTCTCTAATCATAACATAATGAAGCTGGTAATCAATAATGGACAGAAAAAGGGAAAATTCATAAATATATGGAGATTAAACAACACTCTTAAATAATCAATGGGTCAAAGAAGACATTGCAAGAGAATTCAGCAAATATCTTGAGACAAACTAAAATAAGAGCACAACATATCAAAACCTATGGGATACCACAAAGGCAGTGCTGAGAGGGAAATTTATAGCCCTCAATGCGTACATTAAAAAAGAAGAAAGAGCTAAAATGGAGAGCTAATTGCACATCCGGAGGAAATTGTAAAAGAACAGCAAGCTAATCCCAAATCAGGCTGAAGGAAAGAAATAGTAAAGATCAGTGCAGAATAAATGAAATCAAGAACAGGAAAACAAAAGAGAATCAACAAAACCAAAAGTTGGTTCTTTGAGAAGATCAACAAAATCGACAAATCCTTAGCTAGTCTGACAGAGAAAAAATGAGGGAAGATGAAAATAAAATCAGAAACAAGAGGGGATATTACCACTGACCCTACAGAAATGAAAGAGATCATAAGAGGATACTGTGAACAACTGTATGACAAAAAACCTAGACAATATAGAGGAGATGGACAAGTTCCTACAAAAACATGAACTACCTATACTGACCCTAGAAGAAATAGAAGACCTCAAAAAACCAATCACAAGTAAAGAGATTGAAACAGTCATCAAAAACCTCCCAAAGATGAAAAGCCTGGGATCAGATGGCTTTACAGGTAAATTCTACCAATCATTTAAAGACGATCTAATACCAGTCTTGCTCAAGCTCTTTCAAAAAATTGAACAGGAAAGAACACTACCAAACTCATTCTATGAAGCCAGCATCACCCTAATACCAAAACCAGATAAAGATATTATGAAAAAAATTACAAACCAATATCTCTAATGATATAGATGCAGAAATCCTCAACAAAATACTTGCAAACCAAATCCAAAAGCATAGTAAAGAATTATATACCACAATCAAGTGGATTATATCCCAGGTATGCAAGGGTGATTCAACACAAAATCAACTAGTACAATCCACATTAATAAATTGAAGAAGAAAAACCATATGATCCTCTCAATTGAGGCAGAAAAGGCATTTGACAAAAACAGCACCCTTTCTTGATAAAACCACTCCAAAAAATAGGAATAGAAGGAAGCTTTCTCAATATGGTAAAGTACATATTTGAAAAACTTACAGCTAGCATGTACTCAACAGTAAAAGACTGAAAGCTTTGCGGCTGAGATCAGGAACAAGAAAATCATGCCCACTGTCACCATTGTTATTCCATATTGTGCTAGAAGTTCTAGCTAGAGCAATTAAGCTAGATAAAGAAATAAAAGGCACCCAAATAGGAAAGGAAGAAGTAAAACTTTCACTATTCGCTGATGATATGATGCTATATCTTGAAAATCCTGAAAAATCCCCAACAAAGTTACTAGAATTAATAGATGAGTTCAGCATACAAGATGATTTTTGCATACAAGACTAATATGCAAAAATCAATAGTGTTTCTATACACTGTTGATATGCACTCTGAGGAGAAAATCAGGAAAAAAATTCCATTTATAATAGCAACTATAAAAATCAAATATTTAGAAATGAACTTAACCAAGGACATAAAGGACCTGTATTCAGAAAACTATAAAACATTGCTAAAAGAAACCAAAGAAGACTTAAATAAATGGAAGGACATTCCATGTTCATGAATTGGAAGACTAAATATTGTTTGTTGTCAATTCTTCCCAAACTGATTTACAGATTCCACACAATCCCAATAAAAATCCCATCAGCCTTTTTTGCAGATATGAAAAAGCCAGTTATCAAATTTACTTGGAAGGGTAAGGGGCCCAAATAGCTAAAATGTCTTAAAAAAGAAGGAAGAAGTTGGAGGACTCTCACTTCCTTGACTTCAAAGCATATTACATATCAAATAAATGGTGCTGGGAGAACTGGATAGCCATATCCAAAAGAAAGAATGAGGAACCCTATCTCACACCTTATACAAAAATTAAATCAAAATGGATCAAGAACCTAACTATAAAAATGACTACCATAAAACTCTTAGAAGGAAATGTAGGAAAACATCTTCAAGATCTTATAGTAGGTGATACTTTCTTAAACCTTACACCCAAATCACCAGCAACAAAAGAAATAAAAGTTAAATGGGACCTTCTCAAAATTAAACAAATTTGCACCTCAAAGGACTTTGTCAAAAGGGTGAAAATACAGCCAACTCAATGGGAGAAAATATTTAGCAATCACATATCTGATAAGAGTTTACTATCCATGATATAGAAAGAGATCATACAACTCAACAATAAAAAGACAAATGGGCAAAAGGCTTGAAAAGACAATTGCCTGAAGAACAAATACAAATGGCAAAGAAACACATTAAAAGTGTTCAATATCACTAGTGATTAGGGAAATGCAAATCAAAACTATGAGATATCATTTCACACCTATTAGACACACCACTATTAAAAGGTTGGAAAATTGTAAACATTGGAGAGGATATGGAGAGATAGGTGCATTTATTCACTCTTAGTGAGAATATAGATTGGTATGGCCACTGTGGAGGATTGTTTGGCAGTTTCCAAGTAAGTTGAATATAGACTTGCCATGTGGCCCGGCAATACCATTACTAGGTATTTACCCAGAAGAAGTGAAACCAGTGACACCAGTAGACATCTACATACTGATGTTCATAGCGGCATTATTCGTGATTGCCAAAAAGTGGAAACAACCCAGGTGTCCATCACCTGATGAATAGATAAACAAATTGTGGCGTATACACATGATAGTGGTAAGAAGAAATGAAGTCGTGAAGCGTATGACAACATGAATGAGCCTGGAGGACATTATGTTGACTGAAGCAGGCCAGATACAAAAAGACAAATATTGTATGACTGTGCTATTATGAGCTAAATGTATTATGAAAACACATGGAATTGATACTTAGAATATAGATCCCCAGAAAATAGAATGAGGGTAGAGAATGGAAAGCTGATGTCTAATCTGTGAAGAATTGGTTAAAAGGTTGTTTGTAAATCTTTGGAAATGAATGGAAATGGTGAGAGTACATCATGCTGTTTGTGACTAGCAGAACTATTAAATATGTGTCACAATGATTGGAGAGGAAAGCCTAAGGACATTTATATTCCTAGAAGGAAAGCTAAAACATGTAACATGGGATTGTATAATATAGTGAAACCTCATATAAAATACGAATACGGGGGATATTGCATATATGACTGTTTTTGCAAAATATAAATACAAATAAACCAGAGAGAAGGAAACGGAATAGCAGGTATGTATGGTAGGAGAAGCACAGAGAGATGAGTTTTGTTTGGTTGGTTTTTTTTTTTATTTTTTATTTTTTTATTATTTTTTATTTTTTTCTTTATCGGGAGGTCCCGGGGATCGAACCCGGGTCCCTCCATATGGGAGACGGACGCCCAACCAGTTGAGCCACATCCGTCCCCCGGTTTTTGTTTTTTAGTATTATTATTATTACTACTGGAATAATGAAAATGGTTTAAAAATTATTGAAGTTCACAACTATGTGATTATATTGAATACCAATGATTGTACACTTTGGATGGATTTATCTTTTATTAATAGGTATCAATAAAATTGATTTGTTAAAAAGTAAAATAAAAATAAAAGAACCTACAGAAAGAATAAAAAACCTGCATGCAGCTTCCACTCTTGGAGTCTGCTATGTCTCTGTACATGTTTTTCCTTCTGCTCACACCTTTCCCTGCTCATTTGTGCTTCAGCTCCAAGCCACCCGTGAACATTCTCAGCTGTATTAACTAGCCTCCTGAACTTTTCTCTCCTTTCTCTGTGCACATCTCAATCCCAGCACTTCTCATGCTATCCATAATTGTTGGTTTACTTGCCATAACTGCTGGTTTATTGGTTTGCATGCCCCATTAGACTCAGCTCTTTGAGAGCAAAAACTGTAGTTTGGTGACACTCAGGCTAAGCATAGTGCCTTTTCATGGTTGGATCTTAGTAAATTTTCTGAGTACTGGAATACGTAAATGAAGGCTAAGGATCTATTTTTAAATAAGTCTAGAAGGCTCTTGACTCTCGATAGGCCTATGTTTGTCCCTTATTTTAAGTCCAAATATTTATGTTTACTTCAAGATACATCATCTTGATCTTTAGGTATATTTTTTATATGCCCAGTGGAGTGATTTGGCTTAAGGTAGGGAGATAATGGATGAAAATCCGCAAAATTTGAATTATTTTAGAGAAAGTTCTAATATATAACAACAACAACAACAACAACAACAACAACAACAAATTATTACACAGAACAATTGTAACTCTTCTAAATCTCTATTTTGGAAATTATACTTTCCTAGAGTGTATGCATTTTTAAAAAGTGAGGATGGGTAGTTAGTGCTCATAATTTCTTTTTTACAAAGAAAAATGCTTTAGGGGGGAACCAGGAGTTAGGAATGAGAGCTTTCACTACCAGAAGAGCTATAGAGTTCAGCAGCATTCCTTGTCATGCCATAGCTTTGACAGGATAAACAGTCATAAATATTCCACCGTGCTCTGTCAAATGCCCAGGCTTCTGAGTTAGTCCTTCCTATGAAAGGCTAAGATGTTAATTTCTTTCTTCAGCCTCACCTTTCTTTACTTGGCATCTTTAGAATCCTCTGTTTTCTGTGAGTGGCAGAAACATACCACATCTTATAGATTTTAAGTACGTTAAACGAACTTTTTCTTGAATCTCCTAGAGACAATTTTATTTCAGTTTTCTGAAAATTTTAAAAATCAAAATCATAGCATGTGTGCAAAACATTACATCATATTCAGATTTCTTTCATTTATGCTTAACTAACTTTCAAATCCTTTCCAGGTTTATATATTTTAACACAGTTTATTTTTTCTCCATGCTCCTCCTTTTTATCTTTCAAATATAGAGCCTGTGCTAAAGTTAAGAGGTAGCTCTTCATCTTAATTAATTCATCATGAGTTCATCCTAGTTTTGTCCGTCATTGGTGGTATTATTAGATAACTTTTATTTCAATAATCTGTGATTATTTGAGATTCAGATATGACTGTATTGTAAGATATATGTTGTCTTTTCTTATTTGTGAAGCAAATGAGTCAGGCCCCATTCCCTATTTCTAAATGAGCCTAGCCCTGCCCTCTTTCTGGGCAACTAGACTCTTTTACATGACCTTCACAGATCCTTGGTCAGATCCAGAATAGGGATTTATTGAGGGATTCAAAAGACATATACTAAGCACCTATCATATGTCTGTCATTATTATTTGGGGGCTGGGGATGAGTCTTCCCTTGTGAACAAGTAAGACAAGGCACTTATGGGGCTTGTACCCTAGGATGGGAAGCAGATGAATAGGTATGGTAATTATAATCAGCAGTAAAGTTAGGAAAGGCTTATGATACGATAGAAAATGTTGAGGATAGGGAGAGGGTCTCCTTTAGCTTGGGTGGTAAGAGAAGGCCTCTCAAAGGAGGAGACAACTGAGCTGAGACCTGAAGGGGAGAACTTCAGCTATACGGAAATCTAGGGGAAAGAGTGTAAGAGGCCAGTGTGGCTGTGCTGCTGTAAGAGAAGGGGAGACAAAAAGGGGGAAGAAGGAGGCAAGGGCCAAATCCTAGGCCCTTGTGGACCAGGGTTATTCTAAATGCAATGGCAAGCTGATGAAGGCTTTTAAGCAGAAGAGTGACAAGCCTATCTAGTGAGCTACTAGACCACTCACAACGCATCATTTATTTGTTCTTATTAGAAAGAAAAAAATTTCTTATAGCAAGGGTCACTAATTATACATAGTGGTCTAAAGTCGGTCATGAGCCCACAGGTTGCTGAAGGAAGAGTAGGGGTGATTCTTAGACTGAGCAAGCATCCTTGTCACCTGGAGAGCTTTTGAAAACACAGACTGCGAGGCCCACTTCCAGAGTTGATTCAGTAGATCTGGAGTAGGGCCTGAGAATTTGCATTTCTAAGTTCCTAGAAGATACTGAAGTTGATACTGCTGATCGAGAGACCACATGTTGAGAACCAGTGTTCTGTCGTATCCTGAACCTCACCAAACTTGGCGTTTTAATTTAATTTGATCACAGTTAAAACAATTTTTTCCCTGCAATGATTAATTTGGCTTATTTGATCACCTGAATTTTATGTTATTTGTTATTGACTATAGAGGAGGTGCTTGATATAGTAGTTTTAGTAGTATTTATCATGTTTTTATCTTTCTGTATGATAGGAATGAGTCTGTCAGTGTTACAGATTTTAAGTCAAGCTGGAGAAATGGAATGGCATTTTTAGCTGTCATTCATGCCTTGCGACCAGACCTAATTGACATGAACCAAGTGAAGCATAGATCCAACAAAGACAATCTGAAAGAGGCCTTCAGAATTGCAGAACAAGAATTAAAAATCCCCAAATTGCTGGAACCAGAAGGTAAAGAATTTATTTTTCTTTTTAAGACAATATTATTTTAAGATCCAGCATAAGGTTGATACTAAAATAGTATATAAACAAACATAACAGCATTATATTCTGATCCTGGATGATTGCATTCTTTATTGAATTTCAGGAAATTAAGAATTCCTACCAATTAGTTAACTTCAGTAATTGCAAGATGAGGCCACAGCTGAAAGCAAACAGTACTGTTGGGGATAATTTGAGCCTTTGCCTTAGCTTTCTTCTGTTGTTTTCTGTATTGTATTCTCCTTGATTCTATTATTCTGTTCTAAAATATGTGCTATAAGACGTGTTCCATTCTATCTTGAATGCAAGTTGTTTAAATATCTGCTGTTCCCACTCCGTCTCTGCAGTTAAAGCTGAACTTCTATGAGGACAGAAATGGCTCCTTTTTCTTTTTCTCCTTATACAGTTGGCCAAGCTTTGCCCACTGATTGTGTTGAATTGTTAAAAAATCCTAAGTATACAATATATTCCCAGACGCATCATCAAACTATAATCTATTTTAACTTCATAAAATTAAAATTGGAATTACTTGATTCTTTCAGAAAAGTTCTTTAATTTGGATTGTATTGGCTCATAATATACCCAAAAGTTAGAAAAGAGGCTTATAGTATTAGTAAAAATTATAATGAACTAACAGGTCAAGAAATATGAATTCTTGTCTTAACTGTATAATTAGTGGTGTGCTGGTAAATATTTAAAGATCAACTCTTCAGAAAAATGCATGTGTGTGTATATATATGCATGTGTACATAAGCTTATTATAAATTTTACTGATATAGAAGATGTGTAACACACGATTTACAAATAATTATAAAATGTGATGTACTTTATTATAAATTCCATATAATCCAAAAATGCTTTGGTTGATTTTTGCAGAACTCATGTATCCATAGCATAGTTGCAGTTGCTGAACAAGTATAGTTCTGACATGAATGTTGGTTGACATTGCCCATTATGGTAATGAGTAAATGGAACAATAAAGATGTTTGTCAGAACCCTACTCATTCTTTTTTAAAAAACAAATCAATTTTTTTGATACATATTAATAAAGCATACAATTTATCCGAAGTGTACAATCAATGGTATTTGGTATAATCACATAGTTGTGCATTCATCACTTCAATTATTATTAAAGCATTTTCATTATTTCAATAATAATAATAAACAAAAAACAAACAAGAAAATTCCTTACCCCTCAATCTGTTTCCCCTTTTGCACATAGCTGCTATTTCCGGTTAATTCTTGCACAATTATTTGTTTATTAAGCAGTTTTATTGAGATATATTCATATGCCATATGATCTATCCAAAGTGTATAATCAATGACTTATTTTCCCAGCTGTGCAAAAGTCCTTTATTGTAAAATTGTAAAATAAATAGAAAAATAGTTTGAAAGAAATTACAAATTTTAAAAGAGAGTACAAGGCCAGGTTAGATTTAATATAATCAATTATAAAAAATAGATAGCATAGCAACAAACCTTTATAAATGTAAATAATAATTCAAATATAATAGAAATTAATTAAAACATAATTCCAATTTTTATATTACAGATCTAACTATTGGACATAATAATCTCTAAGGATGAAATAAATTATAGGTTTAGTTATTTAATTTCCATTTAGGCCATAATTCTTTCTAGATAATAAAATTCCTATTTGGGAATTCTTCACATCTTATTGGAATGAATTACAGCAGAAAACAATTTTCCAACTCATAATTTTATGAGGCAGAAAAACTCAAAATCTTGTTCAACAGTAGTTATGCTAAATTGTTACTGATCCAGATAGATTATTTTAATTAAAGAGTATGAATAAGAAAGTGTTAAAGAAAAATGAAGTATCCAAAAATATACCTCTTCTCAATTAAAGGCAAGTGTTTATTTTGTATGAAAAAAATTTCAGAATACCGATCACAGGAGCAATTTGCCAGTTATACTGAATAATTATTGTTCATATAATATAATGTTATTTTACATTTATCTGGTCTACTCCAGCTCTTTTTTGATTACTATTTGCATGGGATACCTTTTTCCAAACTTTCATTTTTACCTGGTTGTGTCCTTATGTCTGAGGTGGGTCTCTTGTAGACAACATATAGATGGCTCATATTTTTTTTATCCATTCTGTCACTATATCTTTTGATTGGCTAGTTCACTCCATTATTCAGTGTTATTACAGTAAAGGCATTACTTACTTTATTCATTTTTTCCTTCGGCTCTCTGTTGTCATATCATTCTATTGTCTGTCTTCTTATCCTTTAGTTTACTCTTCCTAATAATCTTCATTTCTAAACTCTTCTACAATTCTCTTTCCCTTGTTTTTTCCTTTTAGGCTGCAGCACTCCCTTTTGTAACTCTTGCAAATCTGGTCTTTTGGAAACATATTCTATCAGTTTTTGTTTGTCTGTGAAGACTTTGAACTCACCCTTATTTTTGAAGGACGGCTATGCCAGATACAGAATTCTTAGCTGGCAGTTTTTATTTTTCAGTACTTTAAATATATCATACCACTTTCCCCTCTCCTTCATGGTATCTGATGAAAGGTCAGCACTTAATCTTATCAAGTTTCCCTTATATGTAAGACTTTGCTTTTCTCTTATTGCTTTCAGAATCCTCTTTATCTCTAATATTTGTCATTCTAAATAGAGGTGTCTTGGGGTAGGTCTGTTTGAATTTATTCTGTTTGGGATTCATTGTCCTTCTTGGATATTGATATTTATGTCCTTCATAAGGGTTGGGAAGTTTTCAGTCATTATTTCCTTAAACGTTCTTTCTGCACATTTTCCATTCTTTTCTCCTTCTGGGATACCAATAATGCGAATGTTTGTGCATTTCATGTTGTCATTCAATTCCCTGAGATTCTGTTCCATTTAAAAAATTTTCTTCTCTTTCTGTTCTATTGTCTTTTCCAGTTCAGATGTTCTGTATCTCTTCGGGATATTTGGTTTGTTCTTTTGGCTGGTCCATCTTTTCCTGTTTCTTATAATGGCTTGTAATTTTTTGCTCATGTCTAGGCATCTGAATATGTTGGTGAATTTACTCTGATGGCTAATTTCTCTCTCTTGCCTATTGTTTTTTTCCTCCACAGCTCTTCTTTGATGTTTGGTTAGACTTATTCTAAGTCATTAAAATTGCACAGCTTAAATTTTCAAAATTGGGCCAGGTACTCACTAGTGGGGTGTAGATTTTCTTC
This sequence comes from Tolypeutes matacus, assembly GCA_026826555.1. Lineage (NCBI taxonomy): Eukaryota > Metazoa > Chordata > Mammalia > Cingulata > Chlamyphoridae > Tolypeutes > Tolypeutes matacus. The sequence goes on along the minus strand of JAKSZT010054193.1, from coordinate 6,595,245 downwards.
CAGGGGTTAGATACAGAGAGTGTGAACAATTTTTGTCCATGCAATTCCAGACTAGCCAGCAGAAGGTGCTAGTCAGCACACCTTTCCATGGAGGTATTTCAGTCTCGGTTTTCCTGTGTTCCTGTGTTGAATCTCCAGTTTGGAGATTCAGAGCAGGCTCTGCTGGCCAAATTCACTGAAAAAAAGCACCCCAACCTCCCTTCACTTTCCCCTTGAAACAGCTGACAGGGAGGAAGATGTATGTTCCCTCTCAGTCAGCTGGAGTGAGCCAGGTGTTTTACCCCAGCTTAATACCTTGGGGATGGGGGAAGGGAGCCCTTCCCAGCCAGCAAGGAGGCTTGGTAACTCAGGTTTGCGGTTTCGGGTTCTCCATCTCTGTCTCTCAGCCTCCTGGGAGTTGTATATCACTGTCCTGGTCTGCTGACCCCCAAAGCAGATCCTCGGACAGCTTTTGGCTCTTTCGCTGTTGTTTTTGTGGGAGCTCTGCCTGTTAGCCTGTTGCCATCTTCCCACAGTCCTCACTCATTCTTTAATGGCATGAGTGACTTTCTTTGTTGGATTGAATACTGGAAGAATGTTTCCTTAAATTTTTTGTGATGTTCGCAATTTAACAGGTACAGATGGGACATATTTTTAAGATGAACCTGCCTTATTAACATTTTCTCTATCCCTTTCCTACTAATCAACAGCACAATGACAAACCAAGCCCTTGTTTGTGTATTTTTGTGGTGTAAACATTTCTATCATGACTGATTTCAGACTTCCAACGTGAAGTCACTGATCACAGAGTTGGGAAGAGATATGCAGAAGCACATCATTGTATATTATTTCTACCATTCTGATACAATAGACATAAATAACCTCAAGAGCACACATAATAGTAAAATGAAGTAAAATAATTAGGAAGTGATAAGCTTTGAATATTTAACTTTTTAACCTTTCTATTTTGAAATAATTTCAAACCTACAGGGCAGTTACAAAAATAATACAAACCCCATACAGAGAGCTCCAAGATAGCCCCACCCTTTCAGATTCCCAGATCCCCCAATTTTTACACTTTGTCACCTTTTCAGTATCATTCTATCTATTTATTGTCTGTCTGTCTGTCTGTCTGTCTATCTATCTATCTATCTATCATCAACCTACATTTTCTGAACATCATACTCTTTGGAAAAATAATATTTCCATGCCCATTTTCTACGAACAAGAATAATCACTTATGTAATCACTGTAAGTGCAGTTATCAGTTCAAGAAATTTAACACTGATGTAAAGCTTACGTTCTGTATTCTGATTCTTTCTTATGTTCCACTAATGTCCTTTTGAGACTTTTCTCCTCCATTCTTAGATCCCTTCTGGTATCTTGCATTGCATTTAATTGTCATTACCTTTATAGTTTTTCTTTCTTATTTTTTTAATTGTGGAGATATACATACAACTTAAATCTTCTTATCACAACCCCTCCCAAACATACCATTTAGTGAGATTAATCACTTGTGGCAGTACACTGCCATCCATTGCTATAACTTTACCTTCACCCCAAACAGAAACCCTATACTCATTTTGCATTAACTCCCCATTGGCCTTGCCTTCCACCCCTAGTAACCTGTGCTCTAACTTCTGTCTTTATGAGTTTACATATTCTCTGATGTTTTCTTTGTGGTTATCATGGGGCTAAAAATTACATCCTAAATCTATAACAACATTTCCTTTTGTACCAACTTATCAACTTCAATAGTGTACATAAGCTATGTTCCTATACCTCTCTGTCCCCCACCTTTATGTAATTCTTGTCACAAATTACATCTTTGTACAGCAGGAGTCCAAAACCATTGGTGTATCATTATATTTTATGCATTTGTCTTTTAGATCCTGTAGGAATTTAAAAGTAGAATTACAAATCAATAATACAATAATGCTGGTATTAATATTTATCACTGTTTATCTTTACTGGAGATCTTTATTTCTTCATGTGGTTTCAGTCAGCTGTCTAGTATCCTTTCCTTTCAACCTGCAGCATGCCCTTTAGCATTTCTTATAGGGCTGGTCAAGTGGTGGCAAAGTCCCTCAGCTTTTGTTTATCTGGGAATGTCTTAATTCCTCCCTCATTATTTAAAGACATTGTTGCTGGATACAGAATTCTTGGTTGGCAATTCTTTGCTTCAGCACCTTTAATATGTCTTCCACCTGCCTTCTTGCCTCTGTGGTTCCTGATGGGAGCACTTAATCTTATTATGGATCCAGCATGACACGTTGCTTCTTTTTTTTTAGTTAGGCCAGTAAAAAGAATTTATTGGGAAATGGGGGAAAGAACAGAGCTTGCTGAGAAATGGAGAGAAAGATGGAAATATACACCAAGATTTGGTGTGGGCTTCTCTAGGCAGAGGGAGCCCATTGCTTCTCTTTCGAGGCTTTCAGAATTCTCGCTTTATCTCTGGCATTTGACAGTTTTATTATAACATGGTGTGGTGTGGGTTTATTTGGTTTACCCTGTTTGGAGTTTGTTGAGCATCTTAGATGTGTGTATTCATGTCTTTGGTTGAATTGGGGAAGCTATCAGCCATTATTTCTCTGAATATTCTCTCTCTGTCCCTTTCTTCTCCTTCTGGGATTGTGTATATTGATATGCTTGATGGTGTCTCACAGGCATTCCTCAGGTTCTGTTCACTTTATTCTTTCCTCTTTCCGCTCCTTAGACCAGATGATTTCAGTAGTCTTACCTTAAAGTTCACTGTTTCTTCTGCCAGCTCCAATCTGCTGTTGAACCCTTCTAGGGAATTTTTTTTTCCAAGTGAGAAAGAGTTTATTTGGCTGCATAAGCAAAGGTCAGTCGCCTTAGATGGTCCAAAAACTGCCTCCCCTTCTAGGGAATTTTAAATTTCTGTTACTGTGGTCTTCAGCTCTGTTTGGTTCCTTTCCATAATTTCCACCTCTCTATTGAAATTCTTTTTGTGTTCATCTATTGTCTTCCTGATTTCCTTTAGTTCTTTGTCCTTGTTTTCCATTAGCTCTTTGAGCATATTTAAGAACATTAAAAAAAAATACCTGGTATGTTCCAGGTCTGGTCCTCCTCGTTGATGGTTTCTAATGCTTTAATCTCCTTTGCCTGAGTCATTGCTTCCTATTTCTTTGTATGTTGTGTAACCTTTTGTTGAAACTTGGAGATTTTGATATTTTATTTGTTATCGCTTGTATTCAGACTTTGAGTCCTCTGTTTCTTAAGTTTGTATCCAGCTCGTGTTACAAAAGAGTTTTTCCTAAATCCCAGGAGCTAACAGATAAAATAGAAGCTGGTTCCATTCATACAAATTATGCAAAAAAACTTGTTGGCTTGCATGTAGTTCACAGGGTTCCAAACCATCAGAAAATAGAACTTTCCAAAGATCTTTCGTGGATAATTGCACCTCTAATTCTGACTTATACAGAAATTGTTCACTGGTTCCATGTTCAATTAAAACCACACATAGGGAAGCGGCTGTGGCTCAATCAGTAGGGCTCCCGTTTACCATATGGGAGGCCCCGGGTTCGGTTCCCAGGGCCTCCTGGTGAAGGCAAGCCCGCCCGCAAGGCGTGGTTAGCTGACCCAGCAGCACAAGCAGCAAGGGGGGGGATAAATGAATAAATAAATAAAATCTTTAAAAAAAAAAAAAAACCACACATGGGGCGTTATTCTTAGGGACGTGCCTTCCAGAAACTCAGTATTTTCCAAACCATCAATTTCTGGTTTATTTGTGCCCAGAAATTCAGGTTGCAGTTTATCCCTTTCCTCTCTCATTTTACTATAAGCTGCAAGGAGAAACCAGGCTATAACTTCCACACTTGGCTTTGAAATCTCCTCAGCTAAATATGCATGTTCTTCCCTTTCAACTTGTGCCTTCCATCTGACACCAGAACTCAATTTTGCCAAGTTCTCTGCCACTTTAAAACAAGGACCACCTTTTTTCTGGATTCCATTAACACTTTCATAATTTTCTTCCAAGGTCTCATTGGAAGTACCTTTAGCATCAATATTTATACCAACAGTCTCTTCAAAGCAATCTAGGCCTTTTCTACTAAGCATCTCACAAATCTTCCAGCCTCTACACATTACCTAATTCCAAGATCATTTCCACATTTTTGGTATTTGCAATAGTAGCACCCCACTCTCCTGTTTCAAAATCTGTACCAGGGTTGTCTAGGGAAACAGAACCAATGGGATATATATATATATATATATATATAAAATATTATGAGTTTTTTAAAATAGGAATTGGCTCATACAGCTGTAGGGATGGGCAAGTCCAAATTTTGTAGGGTAGGCTGCAAGCTGGAAACTCTGATGAAGGTTTTTGATGAATTCCCCAGGCCAAACTGGCCAGCTAAGGTATAGATGGAAATTCTGCCTTCTGATTGCTGAAATCATCACTTCTCCTTTTAAGGCCTTTACCTGATTAGATGAGACTTCTTTCATTGTTAAATGCATCATCTCAGTTGATTGTAGATGTTATCAGCCATAGGTGCAATCAACTGACTGATTATTTAAATCCATGAAATATCCTCAACAGTAACAGTCAGGCCAGTACTTTCTTGACCAAACAACTGGACACAATTACCTGACCAAGATGACACATGAAATTAACCATCACAGTCACTTAACTTTTGTGTTTTAAACAACTTTGTTGAAACATTCACATAAAGTGCAATTCATTTAAGTGTATAATTCTGTGTTTTTCAGTATATTTACAGTTGTGCAACCATCACCACAATTTTAGTACATTTTCATTAAATCAAAAGAAACCCCTTACCCATTAGTAGTCATTCCTCATATCTCCCCCAATAACCTCCTCCCCTCCAAGGCAGTCACTAATCTACTTTCTGGCTCTATAAATTTTCTGGTTCTGGACATTTCATATAAATGGAATCATCCTGTATTTGTTCTTTTGTGACTGGCTTCTTTAACTTAGCATATTGTTTTCAAGGTTCATCCATGTTGTAGCATGTATCAATACTTCATTTTTTCGTTTTAAAGATTTATTTTATTCATTTCTCCTCACCCCCTTGTTTTTGCATTTGGTGTGTCTGTTCATCTTCCTTGTTTCTTTTAGGAGGCACTGGGATAGGAGGCGCTCATGGATATTTACTTTTCTACTTAGGGTTATAATTCAGTATAGTCTGTTTATTTTGTTGTTCAAATAGTTCCGGGTTTGGCCATTGGGTGCTCTTTCAGTTGGCTCCTTTGCCCCTTTGATATATCTCCTCCAAGGTGGGGTTTGTTGGTTTGCTCCAGGCTCATCTTACATATTTCCTGCCCCAGTCCTATAGTCATCCATTTCTCCAAGGAGCTGTGGTTCCTTTTATTGGAGAGTGGTATTAGAAACCAAGATCTGGGCACTAGATGTATTCGTTGCTACAGGTAATTAGGTAATTAACCTTTTTGGACCTCAGTTTGTGTTTTTTCCCTAAGAATTGAATTAGATGATATTACTAAGTTCATATTTAGCCTTTTATCATTGGTCTGGTTTCACATTGCCTGTTATCAATCTTTCTTGTTAACTTTTTCCCCTTTTCTTTGTTCCCCCCCACCCCTTTCCTCCTTTTCTTCTTTTTCTCCCATTCTTTGCCTTTTCTCTCTTTTTTGAATTTTCCTTATCTTTTTTTCTTTATTTTTCCCCATGCTTTGCTCTAATTCCATACTTCTGATTATTGTTCTTTTCTTCGTACTTCTCTCTTATTATGATCATCCAAGACTTTACTAGTAGTGTAAAACAATTTATTTTAGTATCTTCAAATAATTAGGCAACTAGTAGAATAGGTTATATAATAAAAGCAAATTTCTATAGTATTAATGATTTCCCATAATTCATTATAAATAGCTTAAATAAATAATAGCTCAAAAATTTGAAATACATCATTATTATTGATGCAAACCAAATACCATAGTTATATTTATGGAAATTATCCTTTGACACAATTAAAAAAATATTCAATCATCATGCAAGGCTTTATACACAATGAGAAGTTTTTTAAAAAAGGAAATAACTACTTAAGCCAGTAACATTATTTTATGTATCTCCTTATTTTTATTCCCTTTTCAGTAAAAGATAGAATAACTCAACTCTTAAGGATCCTTCCTCTTTTGAAACCCTACCCCAGCTTTTTATTTATATCTTTTATATGTTTGATGCCTTGAATTATATCATTTGTATATGGATTAGACTCACTTTTTCCCTCATCAGACATAGAGTACCCATTGGTCCCAGTAAATAAGTTTATTAAAACATGTATAGTGTGTTGTATTTGTTTGTTTTTCTCCTAAGTTCCTTGAGGGGCAGATAATGTCTCCTTATCTCTGGTATCTAGCATCTGTTTGTTGAATGAATAAGGGGATGAACCATAAGGCCCCTGAGGACAAGGACTGTGCCTTATATATCTTTGTAGTCTCTGCATGAGACCAGCATTTGTGGCACTCCATAAGTATTTGTTGAATGAGTTTAACTGAATGTAATAAATAAACAGAGAAGGTTTCCTTTTCAATAATCTCCAGTGGTTCCTTTGGCAACATACCAAGAGGCATCCCAAAATTATAAGTGTTTATTTCGTCTGTGATATATTATATTCCCTGTTTTGTGATTTTGTGGTACACCTTAGTTTATTACATGCCCAGGGAAGTTCTGCGCTTAAAACATTTCTAATTTTTTAAACTTTGTTTAATTCAGCATTTTCCAAACTTATTTGAGCATGGGCTCTTTAATGTAACACCTTATATGCTCTATTTCCTTGGTACTTAGCACAAAGTCTGGCACATAGAAGGCTCTCAAATATATTTGTTCTGGATGCATGAATAAAATGTGGCTGTCTTGAACAAGTCTTCTGTACAATATATATTTTCAGAAATGCTTTACTGCACAAATGCTGAAGCCTATGTATTGTGAGAAATGGATTTCAGTTACTCTATGTTCCTGCACTCTTGAAAGTTTCTGCACCATCACCTTCAGAAAGAGAAATGCTTTAATTTCTTCTTTCTACATTGCCCCCTTCAGTTTACTTATTTTCTCATACATACAACATGCATAATGGCATTTCAATATAGGGAGGCTAAGGCTGTGTACTTTCTGGTGTCAGAATTCAACCCAGATCTGTCTGACTCCAGATATACACTATTAACCACCGCACTGCCCTGATACAAGAGCACCCAATCAGACTGCATGTGTAGACTACTTAGTGTCATTTCAAGGCTGTCCTTTGGCATAACCTGTTCTTGAGTAATAATTATAGTTAATCCTATCTATAGCTAATTGATGTGCGGCATATCTTACAGATGTGGATGTTATTAATCCTGATGAAAAGTCAATTATGACTTATGTGGCACAGTTTCTGAAATATTCAAATGATACATCTGCGACTGGAGATAAGGCCGAGGTATGTCTTTATAAGTACAAACAAAGCTCATTTTTGTTGTACTCTACTTATAATTAAATTCTTAAGTTGAGGTATAATTTACATACAGTGAGATCCACAGAGCTTAAGTGTACAGGTCTTTGAGTTGTGACAAATGCATAAATTCATTTAAGCCATACTCCAGTCATGATCTAAAAGATTTCTATTATCTAGCACATTCCATCGTGAGTGTTTATAATCTATGACTCCCCACCTCAGGCAACAAGTATTTTACTTTCTTTCATCATAGATTATTAGCATTGCTTATTCTTTTGTGTTTTTTTTTTAAGTAAAAAGTGGTAATTATTTAAACTTTGCTGACTCATATCAAACATCTTTTAGAGTAGGAACTGTAAAGGACAAATTGAGGTAAGCTGACATTTTAAAAAATTCTAGAGATACTAATTTTTTGTATATTGTAATTTTTAACAGCTTTATTGAGATATAACTCACATACCATAAAATTCACCTATTTAATATGGACAGTTCAGTGGTATTTAGTATATTCTAGAGTTGTCCAACTATCGCCACAATCAAATTTTAGACCATTTTCATCACCCCCAAAGAAACTCTGTTCTTCCATTCTTCAACTTCATATAAATGTAATCATATGGTATGATGGTGTCTTACTCTTCTTTTTGCCCCACATATTCTCCCTATTATTAACACTTTGCATTAGTGCCATACATTTGTTACAATTGATGAAATAAAATTATTATACTTTTACTATTAACTGTAGTCCGTGATTTACATTAGGGCTTACTGTTTGTGTTGTACAGCCCTATATTTTTTGTTTGTTTTTAAAATTTTTATTCTAGTAACATATATATAACTTAAAATTTCCCCCTTTAACCACCTTCAAATATATAATTCTGTGCTGTTAATTATGTTCACAATATTGTGCTCTTGATACCTGTTTGTTTATATATTCTTTAATTACTATCAGACTACCACTGGATTATTCAATTTTTCCCTCATTCAAGTACACAAAATATTGTGGGTGGAAATTTCATAAAAATCACTGAGCTAAAGGGAAAACTTATTTTGCTTCTATGAAGATAAATGAATTTAGTAAAATGTTTGTGAATATTATTTCCAAATTTATCTTAAGCTACTTTCTCAGACATGCTCTCATTTTGTCATATTTTGTTTGACAGAGTAGGCCTATGTTTTTCAAACTGTTATTTGGGGGGCACTGAGCCAGATTGTTGCTGACTCTGGAAGAGAGACAAACTGTGACTCAGCCTTATAATTAAGTTCACTTATTACTGACCTGCTGAGGAGCTGCTCTTTCCTAATTAACTTTCATGTTAAAAAATAAAATAAAAATTCACCTGTTCATGAAATTGGATACAAAAATATTAGATGACACTCTTGCTTAAGAGAAAATAAAAAGTGAATGAAAGTTAAGGGAGAATGGAAATAACATGTAACTTCTTATACTTTATCCTCTAGCAGTAAAATCTGCTTCCAAATGAAGGCAGGCATACCTTCTAAGCAAGAATCTAAGAAAACATACTTGTTACTTGCTTCCACATGGTTGTTATAACCAAAATCTTTAGGAGTGCTATTTTAGGTAAATGTTTAAGGTATTTTTTATTTCAGTGTTTTTGTTGGGTGTGTATACCTCTTGATTACCCCATATTTAGATTTATTGAAAGGCAGTCTTCTGGAATGCCTACTATAAACAAATGCTTTAGAATAATGCACTCTAAAAATTGAAGAATGATGGAAACGGATAAACTCAGAAAGTTTCTTTAGCACATTCAGATGCTGACCTCAATCCATTTAAAAAATTTCAGGTGTTATGTTAGCAAGCAAAATTCCTCTTTGACACAATGAGTCAGTCACTGGTGTGTAATGGTGGCATTTTTCACTAACGTTTGAAGTTGTTAATTTTATTGTTAAAAGCAATCACAAAGTCTATTTAGGATATAGTTTTAAATGTGTTTTTATTTTTGTGAATTACAGGGGAATGTGAAAGATGCCCTAGTCTGGTTAACTCTACAGGAGGAAAATCTACAGACTGTGCTAAAGGATTCAGAAAATGAGACCTACTTTAAAAAGTATGAAGTAAGTATGACTTTAAACAGCAGTTTATTTGTGGTTTCCTAATTTAGGAGAGAATAGTAAGTTTCTAGAAAACTCTTTCAGAGTTATTATTTAAGTGCTAAATTAAATCCAAGTTTTAGAGCTGAATTCTAGGACAGTGCTTCTCAAATTTTAATGTGTATATGGATCACCTGGGGACGTTGTTAGTCTGGGGACTGGGGGCTGAGATTCTGCATTTCTCATAAACTCCCCAGTGGTGCTGAAGCTCCTTGGGCAGCTTTGAGTAGTAAGGTTTTAGAGCAGGGGTTCATAAATAATGCTGTCCCAGAATAAGACAGGGGTTGAACCAAGGAGTCCTTTGGGGGAACATAATAACAGTTACTATCACTACATACTGAGCATTTGCTATGTACCAGGCATTTTGCAGGCTACAACATCTCACTGAAGTTGGTATTGTTATTTGAGTTATACATATGTCGACATTAAGGCTTAGAGGTACTAAGTGGCTTATCTAAGGTTACACAGCTAGTGAAAGGTAAAGGTGGGATTTGCATGGTGGTGTAGCTTCAAAGCTAGACCTTTTTACATCCTGATGCTTCTTGAGGGTAAGCAGTTATTTCCTGTACAGGAGACTATTTAGTGTCAAAGAGAATAACAGGAGCCAAAGTGAAGGTTTCACTGTCCTGTCCCTGAGAATCCATTGTCAATTTACCTCTGTGCTCTCCACCAGTTCCTAACTGAATAAGGTGGAGATACCATTATGTGCCTTCAGAGCACTTAGCATCTCTAGGCCTCCATTTCCCTATCTGTTGGATGAGCCAGTTGGATAAGTCCAGCCTTTCCAATTCTAATATTCAGTGGGTTGTGTGACATGGAGACCATGCCATCTTACGTGTTTGGAGCCATGGGGTGAAGGAGGGACCAGACAGTTGTCAGGCGTCTTGTACTTCTTCCTTCTTAGCTCTGGCCTGAGATTTTTTTCCATTGCAAATATTTTCAGTGTTCACTGGAAAAGCCTTGTTTTCACATATGTTTTTGATTTAGAAATTTACCTCCTACCTAAAAAAGAGGCTTTATGAAATTATTAATTATCTGACAGAATTTTAAAAAATTAATTATCCCTTTGATGTATTGATAAAATGTAATGGAAAATGTCAATAATTATGTATAATGTTTTAAACATTTATTGAATCCATGGCTTTTAAACATGAATCTTTCATACAAATGTGAACAAAAAACTTTATTAAATTTTTGAGGGCAAGGATAAAGTATTTTATAATGTCTTGTATGAAATGACTTGGAAAGAATTGGGTCAAGTCCAGTTAATCATAAACACTTCAAGATTCATTTATACATGATGACTGCTATTATATAATTCTCATTTCCACTCATTTTTATTTTGTTGTGAACATGCATTAGGTGATGTCAAACAAACTCGCATTCTCTATGCAGCATCACGATCTGACCTCTAGAATACACTGGCCTTGCTGCTCCATTCCAGTAGAAACCCAACAGAGCTGCAACAAGACAAGCCATGAGTCCTGCCACTAGGATAGCGCTCAAATTATCAGGGTGCAGTGAGAGAGATACTGGATCAGTGGGAGAATAATGAATTCAGGGTTTTTTTCCCTTTAAGTAAAATTTTAAATATAACTTGTAGCTATAGACCTAAAGATAGCAGATTCCATTTTATAAATGGAATTAAACATTTCAGTCTTTAAAATATCTTTTCTAACTGTAGAGCCTGCTTTCCTTTCTGGAGTCATTCAATGAAGGAAAAAAACCCTTTTTGGACGTCCTCTTGATAAAAAGGAATCCAGATGAGCTGAATGAAGATCAGTTACAGCTGGAGAAAGCCTGGGACGGCCTCAACCACCAGGTTACTATGTTAGGTTGATTAGAAAAGCATTTACACAGAGAAGCTTTGTTTTGTTGCATAAAGACTTTACTTTAGACTTCTGGGGTAGACAGTTTCTCAGAGAGTAGAATAGTGTTTTCCTTATATTTACTCCATTGCCTCATTTGAGTGGTAGTTGAACTTAAATAGGAATTTTTAGCCTTCTGTTTAGAGAAATTATGAGCTTATTCAAAGTTTTTTTTTGCCTTCAATTCTTAATTTGCCACAGTAGAAAATCCATATTCTGATGGACCTGCAGCCTCCTCTTTTTTTTTTTTTTTTAAAGATTTTATTTATTTATTCATTTATCCCCCCCCTTGCTGCTTGTGCTCGCTGGGTCAGCTAACCGCGCCGTGTGGGCGGGCTTGCCTTCACCAGGAGGCCCTGGGAACCGAACCGGGGCCTCCCATATGGTAAACGGGAGCCCTACTGATTGAGCCACAGCCGCTTCCCAGTGCAGCCTCCTCTTTACCACCAACCAATATCAGGTGTCTGTATCATAGATGATTGCAGCAAGAATGAGTGTAAGAATGAATATATGTATGTAAGTCTGAATGTATCTGTATGATTTTGATCCTTTTAAATGCATTAAGACTTGCTTATGGTCCATATGGTATATCTTAGTGTACATATTATGTGCACTTAAACAGAACAAGTATTCTGCAGTTATTGGGTATAATGCAATATAAATATCAAAAAAGACAAGGTGGTTGGTAGTGTTATTTGGATCATCTGTTTTGACTGGTGTTTTACCCAGTTGTATCAATTGATGAGAGAGGGATATTAAAATCCACAATGATGACAGTGGAATTCTCCCTTTAATTCTGTCAATTTTTGCTTTATGTATTTAAAACTTTGTCATTAGGTGTGTACACATTTATGATTGTTATGTCTTCTTGATGAATTGACATTTGTAGCATTATGAAATGTTCCTCTTGATCTGGGATAAAATCGGTTTTCTTGACATCTATTTAAACTGTTAGTCATTCCAGGCTTCTTATGCTGGCTGTTTGTGGGCACATCTGTTTCCTCCAGCTACTCTCAACTTATTTGAGTCTTTATATTTAAAGTGTATCTTTTATAAACAAAATCTTGCTTTTAAAAATGCATTTTGACATCTCTACTTCTTACGGGACTTAGTCCAATTATTGTTAGTCCATTTATTATTGATATGGTTCCATTTACGTGTAGTGTACCGTTTTACTCTTTCTTTTCTTTTTATTCCCCCCTGTTTCTTGTATCTCCATTCTTCTCTTTCCTGCCTTGTTTTGGATTATTTGAAAATATCTTTTTAGAATTCCATTTTAGGTTATCTATATATTGGCTTTTGGCTTTACTTCTTTCTCTCATATTTTTAGTGTTTGCTGTCAAGATGATAATATACATTCTAAAATTTTTACATTCTACTTAAGAGTTGCACAACATCTAATTTATTGTACAACTTCTCGTAAAATGTAGAAATCTTAAAACCAAATTGATCCATTTTCCTCCCATTTTTTATAGTTATCTATATATATATTTTATTTATTTATCTATATGTTTTTAATCCCCAAGACTATGTTATAATTTTTACTCTAAATAGTCATATATTTTAAAGAAATTAAGAGGAAAATATCAGTCATTTATATTTATCTAGATATTTAACACTTCCAATGTTCTTCATTCTTTCCTGATAATTTGAGTTTCCATCTGAGCTCATTTCTCTTCAGCCTGAAAAACTTCCTTTAACTTACCTTATAATGCATATATAATAAATGTTAGTTTTATTGGTAAATGTCTTTATTTTGCCTTTATTATTTTTAATAGCTTTATTGTATAATTTACATACCATAAAATTCACTCACTTTAAGTCAATAATTAAATGATTTTAAGTAAATTTGCAGAGTTAACAGCAGAGACTGTATGGTTTGCAAAATTTAAAATATTTGCTTTCTGGCCTTGTACAGGAAAAGTTTGCCGACCCCTGCTTGAGTCTCTTTGCTGTCAGGAATGACAGCCTGTTTTAGGAATACATTTTTCACATCTTTTACTAAGTGTGTTAAACAGTAGTCTAGTGGCTTAAAAGAGCCACCTTTTCAGAGTACCTAATTTTGGAGAACTAGTGCAGCTACCCCCAAATTCCCGTTGAGTGGTGGTTCTCATTGCATCATTAGCTCATTCCTGCTCAGTTTTGAAAGGGACTCTTGTGAAGGGCAGGAGCTGTCTGTGACAATCCTCCATTGAACAGAAGTAGAGGAGAAAGATATTTTCTGTGTAGTTTAGATTGTTCCAGGCCACAGAGACCTGGCCTAATTTTGCTGAATAGGATATGGAAAAATTACCGCCAAATAATGAGAAAAACCATGAAAAGAACTCTTTTACAAGATTAAGTGCTGCAAATTGATAGTAGCTTGGAAATGTGTTCCTTAGGTAAGTAGACTGCAGCTCATTTTCTCAATGGGCAAAATGAGACATGTTAATTTAAAAGGCATCAGGTTTGTAATGTTAACACCACTAGACAGTTTCTGGTTCAGTAGCTTGAAAAAACAGATCTCTCAAAGCAACACAGTAAATGGTTTAATTCTTAGCCTGTCATGGAAAAAAGCATTGTGTTGTTTCCACCTGACAAGCTCATATAAAAATTTTCAACTAAATCCAGTAGTAATTGTCCAGCACTGAAAACGGAAGTGAGGACTGAGTGGTCTATGTTAAATGAGAAAGGAGAGGAATAAAAGGTAAACATCGCCTCTGCCTTTCCCTTTCTGACTGCGACCTTGAGGACAGCTCTGAGACAGAAAGCACAGGTTTGGTTTCATTCAAAATGCATACAGCTTTCCTTAGTTGTGAAAAGAATAGTTGAATTAGAGGAATCGTTCTTAGCCTCTCTTTAACTCTGTCATTTATCAATTTTCTGGTTTATTTTTAATTTTGGGGGTAAATGCTCAAGTAATTGAGATATAATAAAAGCACATGCTAACATATATATAAAACTTTGTAAGAATGAAAACTTTTTTTCATTCTTTGTCCATCTGGTGACTTACTGGCATACTGTTAATGATGCAATACTGTAGAATTGTCTTTGCCTTGTTCCTTTTGAGAAAATAATTAAAGCTGCAAGGCAAAACTGTCAGACAAAATGGAGAAAGTGTAATATTTAATGCTTCTATTTTATGAACAGTTCCATTTGACTGTCTTAAAGGAGCCTAACTTTGTCCTCATTTTGTGTACCTAGGTAGGTGCTTACACGTCTTTTAAGATTATAGGTATTTACCTTGCGTATAATGGGCACACAATACGTGTTTTCAAACGAATTAATAATGAATGTAAGTTTTTCTTTATCTTTCTCCTATTTAAAAACCATTGAATTCTAAGAATAGTGACAAATAATTTAGTAGAATTAGATAATGGAAAGAGAAAAAAATCGACTTAAAAACTTTCTTTCATTAGAGGAAGTCATTTGAGTAAAACAAACTTGATTTGTGCTTGATATTTAAAGGGGTGCCTTTGGAAGGCAAATGCTACGAAAGTGCTAAGAGTTACATGAGTTCAGATAAATAATATTTTTTAAAAAGCCATGTCCTTAATGCGTTCGTCAGTTGAGTCAGTGTTCTCCCAAGCCCCCTTTCCCAGCTCTGTTACTTCACTCACCATACTGTGTTCTAACTGTGCACCTACTTGCTTCCGCTACTAGATGGTTAGGACAAGAGCAGTGGCTTTTATTTATCTGATTAGCTCTCAGATAACATTGTGTTAAACTTACTCTTCAATTCATGGCACAAGGCTCCAGGCAAGGCCCTTGATTTATTTACTAGTTTAAATGTGTTTATTTCCTTTTATGCCCATATCCCACTTCCATTACCCTTTCTCTTTAGGCCACATTTTGATGGGTTTAATGTGTATCTTTTTGCTTTATATGTACAAATACACATATTATACCAATGTGTACATGTATATATATATATATATTTATTAGAAAAGTCCTAGGTTTACAGAAAAGTCATGCATAAAACACAGAGTTCCCATATACCACCTTATTATTAATACCTTGCAATAGTATGGTACATTTGTTACAATTGATGAAAAACATTTTTATAATTGTATTATTAATTATAGTCCATGGTTTACCTTAGAGTTCACGGTGTTGCACAGTCCTATGGGTTTGTTTTTAATTTTTTTTTATTAGAGAAGTTGTAAGTTTGCAGAAAAATCAGGCATAAAATACAAAGTTCCGATAATACACCCTGTTATTAACACCTTGCATTAAATGTGGTACATTTGTTATAATTCATGAAAGAATGTTTTTATAATTGTACTATTAACTACAGTCTATCATTTACAAGAGGGTATACTGTTTATATTGTACAGTCCTATAAATTTTTTAAAAAAAATTTATCATAGTAGATATATATAGCAAAATTTTCTCTTTAAACCACATTCAGATATATAATCAGTGCTCTTAATTGTGTTGACAGTGTGCTACCATCACCACATTATTAAAACTTTACAACCAACCCAAATAGAAAGTCTATGCAATTTAACCATTAACTCTCCATTTCCTATCCCTATCCTGGCACCTGGTAAGCTATATTCTAGATTCTGACCCTGTGAGTTTGCTTATTCTACTTATTTCATATCAGTGATGTCATACAATATTTGTCTGTTTGGTCTGACTTATTTCACTCAACATGATGTCTTCAAGGTTTATCCATGTTGTCACATATATCAGAATTGCAGTCCTTTTTACGGCCAAGTAATATTCCATTGTATGTATATATCACATTTTGTTTACATATTCATTGGTTGATGGACACTTGGGTTGTTCCATCTTTTGGAAATTATGAATAATGCTTCTATGAATATCTGTGTGAAAATATATGTTAAAGTCCCTGCTTTCAATTCTTTTGGGTAATACCTAGAATTGGGATTGCTGGGTTATATAGTAGCTCTATGCTTAACTTTCTGAGGAACCACCAAGCTGTCTTCCACAGCAGCCATACCATTTTGCATCCCCACCAATAATAAATGAGAATTCCTATTTCTCCACATTTTCTACAACACTTGTAATTTTTTTTATAGCAGCCATTGTATTGAGTATGAAATGATTTCTCATCGAGGTTTTGATTTGCATTTCCCTGATGGCTAATAATGTTGAGCATCTTTTCATGTGCTTTCTGGTCATTTGTATATCTTCTTTGGAGAGGTGTCTATTCCAGTCTTTTGCCCATTTTTTACTGTGTTGTTTAATTTTTTGTTGTTAAGTTGAAGGATTTCTTTATATAATCTGGATATTAAACCTTTATTGGATATGTGGTTTCCAAATATTTTCTCCCATTGTGTAGATTCTCATTTTACTTTCATGTTAAAGTCCTTTGCAGCCCCCAAAATTTTAATTTTGATAAGGTCCCATTTATCTATTTTTTCTTTTATTTTTTGTACTTTGGGTGTAAAGTCTAAGAAACCATTTCCTGACATGGGGTCCTGAAGATGCTTCCCTATGTTGTCTTCTAGGAGTTTGATAGTTCTGGCTCTTATATTTAGGCCTTTAATCCATTTTTAGTTGGTCTTTGTACATGGTATGTGGTAGGGGTCCCCCCGCTTTTTTTTACTTTTTTCTTTCTTTTTTTTGCTTATGGAGCTCTGTTTTTCCCGGCACCATCACCATTTGTTGAAGAGACTATTATTTCCCAATTGAGTGGTTTTTGCCACTTTGTCAAAAATCAGTTGGCCATAGATATGAGGAATGATTTCTGAGCTCTCAATTAGATTCTCTTGATAAAAGTGTCTGTCCTTGTGCCTGTACCATGCTGTTTTTCTTACTGTAGCTTTGTAATAAGCTTTAAAATTGGGAAGTATGAGTCCTTCAATTTCATTCTTCTTTTTCAAAATGGCGTTGACTGTTTGAGGCCCCTTACCCTTTCATATAAATTTAGTAATTGGCTTTTCCATTTCTGCAAAGAAGGCTATTGGAATTTTGATTGAGATTGCATTGGATCTGGAAATCACTTTGTTACACTTGACATCTTATCAATATTTAGTCTTCCAATCCATGAACATGAGTGTCCTTATATTTATTTGGGTCTTCTTTGATTTTTTTTAGCAATATTTTATAGTTTTTGGTGTGCAAGTCCTTTAAATCCTTAAATTTATTCTTAGATATTGGATTCTTTTAGTTGCTATTATAAATGAATTTTTTTCTTGATTTCTTCTTCTGAGTGTCCATTACTAGTGTATAGAAACACTACTGATTTGGGGGTGTTGATCTTGTACCTCACCACTTTGCGGAATTTTTTTTTTTAGCTCTAGTAACTTTGTTATAGATTTTTCAGGATTTTCTGTATATAGGATCATGTCATATACAAATAGGGAAAGTTTTACTTCTTCCTTTCCAATTTAGATGCCTTTTATATATTTCTTTTGCCTAATTGCTCTAGCTAGAACGTCCAGTATAATGTTGACCAATAGTGATGGTAGTGAGATCCTTTTTTGTTCTTGATCTTAGAGAGAAAGCTTTCAGTCTTTACCCATAGCATGTGTTGTTTGTGGTGGGGTTTTTCATATATGCCCTTTATCATGTTGAGGAAGTTTCCTTCTAGTCCTAGTTTTCTAAGCATTTTTATCAATAAGTGGTGATGATTTTGTCACATGCCTTTTCTGCGTCAATTGAGATGATCATGGCTTTTTTTCCCCCCTTTGTTTTGTTTATGTGTTATCTTACATTAATTGATTTTCTTATGTTGAACCATCCTTGCATCCCAGGGATAAATCCCACCTGATCTTGGTATATAATTCTTTTAATGTGCTGTTGGATTTGGTTTGGTGATATTTTTGCTTAGAATTTTTGCATCTATATTCATAAGAGATATTGGTCTGTAGTTTTCTTTTCCTATGGTATCTTTATCTGGCTTTGGTATTCGGGTGATGTTAACCTCATAGAATGAGTTTGTGTTCCCTCCTATTCAATTTTTCAGAAGATTTTGAGCAGGATTTGTGTTAATTCTTGGAATGTTTGGTAAAATTCACCTGGAAGTTATCTTGTCCTGGGGTTTCCTTTTGTGGGGGTTTTTTGATTACTGATTCAATCTCTTTACTAGTTATTGTTTTTTTGAAATATTCTATTTCTTCTTTTTTTAACAGGAATCCTCTGTATTTTTATTTTTTCATTTTTTTAAAGATTTTATTTTCCACCCCCACTTGTTGTTTTTGCGCTTGCTGTCTTGCTCTCTGTGTCCATTTGCTATGTGCTCTCTGTGTCTGCTTGTCTTCTCTTCTCGTCTTCTCTTTAGGAGGCACTAGGAACTGATCCTGGGACCTCCCGATGTGGGAGAGAGGCACTCAATTGCTTGAGCCGCATCAGCTCCCTGATTTGTTGAGTCTCTCATTGTCTCTCCTCTTTGTCTCTTTTTGCTGAGCCAGCTCTCCGCTCAGGCCAGCTCTCTGCATGCCAGCTGGCTTTCACCAGGAAGCCCAGGGAAACGAACCCAGGACCTCCCATATGGTAGATGGGAGCCCAAACTCTTGAGCCACATCTGCTTCCCTCTATTTCTTTTTGAGTCAGTGTAGATAGTTTGTATAATTCTAGGAATTTGTGCATTTCATCTAGATTATCTAATTTGTTTGAAAAGTAATGTCCCCCTTTTCGGTCTCATTTTATTTGTTTGTGTCCTTTTTTTTTTTTTTTTTTGGTCAGTCTAATTAAGGATTTGCCAGTTTTATTTATCTTTTCAAAGAACATACTTTTGGTTTTATTCATTTTCTCGCTTGTGTTTTTCTATTTCATTTATCTCTATCTCTACTGTAATATTTATTTCCTCTCTTTTGCATGCTTTACTTTTAGTTTGCTCTTCATTTTCTAGATCTTTCAGTTGTAAGTTTAGGACTCTGTTTTGAGATCTTTCTTCTTTTTTAATATAATCATTTAGAGCTATAAATTTCCCTTTCAGCACTGCCTTTGTTGCATCTGTTTTTGTTTTCATTTGACTCAGAGTATTTCCTAATTTCCCTTGTGGTTTTTTGTTTGACCCTTTGGTTGTTTAAGAGTGTGTTAATTTCCACATATTTGTGAGTTTTAGGGTTCGTTTTCTGTTATTGATTTCTTTGTTCCTTGTAACAGTTTTTTGACTTAAAGTTTATTTTATTTGATGTTAGTATAGCTACTCCAGCTCTGTTTTGGTTACTATTTGCATGGTGTATTTTCTTCCATCATTTCTCTTTCATCCTATCTATGTCTTTGAATTTAAGGTTAGTGTCTAAATAACATATAGTTGGGTCACGCTTTTTTATCCTTCAAGAAGATCAACCTGAGGCAAATATGAAGTGCAGGGTCCTCTCTGTCTTATCTGAGCCTGCACGGAGCCATAGAGTTTGCTTTTTTCCCAGGGCTTGTGCTTGCTAGAGACCATAGGACTCCCCTCTTTACAGTTCACAGGAGTTCCAGTGCACGCCTTTTCTACTTCCCTTGAAATAGACTTTCACCTGCTCCTGCATGCTCTCTTCATTGAATTAATTCAGTTAGTCCTTTGCTCTAGGCTGCTTCAAGTTAATTGTTTTTCACACTGTCCCAGCTGCCTGCAACTGCTTCACTGCCCTCAGACAATCTCTGGGTGGGTGATCCAGAGACAAGTTTCCTGACTCAGTCTCTCAAAATTTCACGCTATAGATTGATACTGACCTATATGCACCCTGGTTATGCTCACAGGGGCCACTTTGCTCCTGTGGAACAGGGCCAGGGACCCAATATGTGAGCACAAGCTGGCTTCCTGCATTGTGCAGGGGTTGGGGGAGGGGCCGGCAAGGGTGCCAGGAGCTTCTTCTATGGCTTTTGAAGGTGCTTTCTCTTGACTCAGGCCTGGCCCACAATGCAGCCTTTAGCTGTTTTCCATAGTTTTGAGGAAGGTTATTGTCTCTTTCAGATTCCTCTGTTGCCCTTGCCAAGGATGGTTTGAACAGTGGCTGCCCTCAGACCCAGCCTCCAGTGATCTGAAGTAGCTGATTGAAAGTATTGGTCTGTGATCAGACCACATACCCCTGAGTTTGGAGAACTAGGTCTTTATGTCCCATCCTGGCACCAGCAAGCTGTGCCAGGAACCCAGGCTGCAGTCCCCACTGCTGCCCACCACAAAGCTGGGGGAAGGGGGTAGTAGCTGCTGTAGGGAGGGTGAAACTCACCATTACTTATCACATTTACCAACCTCTTCCCCTGCTCTGCCTGGATGCTGCACAGTGCTACCCTAGACTCCAGAGTTTCAAAATAGTTGATTCAGACAGTTTCTGCCAGTTCATTAGTTGTTTTGGTAAGGTGATTCCCAAAGCTTCCCATTCCATCATCTTCCCACAACCCAACAATTTAATATAGTGCAGATATATATTTTTAAGAGGTACCGGGGATTGAACCCAGGACCTCGGACGTGTGAAGCATGCGCTCAATTGCTGAGCTACACCTGCTCGATGTACATGTATTTTTAAGTTGTGTGAACTGTACTGTTGTTAGATCTCATTCTATTTCTTACTTTTGTTCTTGAGCACAATGTGTTTAGATACATCTCTGGTGCCATGTATGCATCTAATCTGCCTCTAGCTGCTGAATAGTATCTCACTGATATGCATCCACCCCTTGTCACTTCTCCAGTCTAGAACTTGTGCCTTCTATATATTTATCCCCAACTCTTAGCACAATAGGTGATGTGTAAATGTTTGCTGAATGAATGAATATGTGAGTGAGTGAGTTTTGATGGTGCCTAGGTTGGGGATAATCCAGATAGAAGGGGCAGTGAGGGTAAAGGCATGGAAGTGCAGTATATATTTGGGGGGGGCAGTAGTGAGTTTGTGTAACTCGTATGTGCCTGGACTGAGGGGGCTTTGGAGAAAGACAGATATTCAGCAGATATGGCAGATATATACAATTAGGGCTAATGAGGAAAATAATCCAGAAATCTGCATCAAGGTTGTAGTTGTAATGTCAGAGTGCACAAGGGCATACAACATTTCAAATGATGGTCATTCAACACAACAGTCCATTCTTGCTTAGAGGGATACTTTAACTATTTCTTATTCCCTCATCATACTTATTATGATTTATCAAAACATTTGCATTTAGTCTTGTTACCTCTTCTCCTACAGCTTTTAAACAAATTGTCTTCCCCATAGCAAGCAGCTAAATGCTGCTTAGAACTAAGAAGTTGGCCCACTGATAAAGATTTCCTTGATTAGGGGGCCACATTTATAGGTCTTGGCCTTTATAGAAACTTTTGTGATTATACATACTGTGTATGAAGAAATAAACTAGAAAAGTTTTATTGAAGAATGTCTTCCATTTTTTTCCCTAGATTAATGAGTGGAAAGCAAAGTTGAATTATGTCTTGCCCTCACCCCTCCATCAAATTGAAGCTTGGCTCCAGGAGGTAGAGAAGCTTATTGATGAAGATTTGACAGCTTCCCAAGATTACTCTGAAGCCATGACTCTAAAGCAAGAGAAAATGATTTTATTCAAGGTTGGAAAAGAAAGAAATGTGGGACAATCTATACCTTCTTAGGGAATATTCTTGAGGATGACTTTGTCCTGGAAAGAAGGAAATGTAGAGGGTATTTGAGGATGGTTTGGAATTATTTTCCTGGGCATTTTGGGGACCTTGAGGATACTTCATGTTCTTCATAAAAACATTGTGCTAGTTTAATGTTGAAGCAATAAGAATTGGGTCCAGTAAGTTTCAAACCAGTTGTAAAGTCTGAAAAAAAAAGGGGGGAGATTGGTTTAAAATGTGGGAAATTGAATTCTTACTAAATGTGGTATAAAATAATTTTTGGTATGTGATATTTATAGTATTTGAGCCCCCAAATGAATGGAAACTATACCAGAAAACAAAAGATTTTGGTAATTCTTTTTTTTTCAAAGAAGCTTCAATCTGCCTCTCTGTAAAATGTTCCAGTTTAAAAATTTATGATGAAAATATTTACGCACAAAATTTCATTAGTTAAAAAAAGGAAGGACTTTGTGATTTTTAAAAAAGAAAGATGTAATACATGCACAGAGCAAGTGAGACGAACAAGTTCTTAATTACAGTGTTTGGCAGTAAATCTGGTCCATGTCATGTGAAATTTCTTTTCAGAGTCTGATGGATAAATTTGACTGTCATTTAAATACCATCCTGGCATTTGAAAATAGAGATGAAAAGCACTTGCCATTGATACCGACTAAGAAACTGGAGGAAATGAAAAGACGGTTAGTAACATTACTACTTCACAACTGCTGATACTATTCATATTTGAGTGATCACATGATGCTATAGGGATCACAAAACATAGATATTTAGATAAGTTCTGAGAAGCATTCTCCTTTAAATCTTGATGACAATAGCTTCATGCTTTACATAGTAGTAATATGATATCATACTTACTACTTCCTTTTTTGTGGAATGATAGCATAGGGCGGTAGAAGAATTCTGGGACTTAGAGTCAGAAGCTGAATTGTTGGTTTTGGCCAAGTTCCTAGTATTTTTTGAGTATTTACATGTGTAAGTGTAATATAATGATAAGCATCCTGCCTGTGTCTCACAAGAATACTGAGTCAAATGGGAGAAGGTATAGAAAATCCTATAAACTGTAAAATCCTATAAACACTGGGATTATTTAATTGATGGTTGTCCACATCATCTTCTTTCTTATTATTCACAAGCAACTTATTATGATAGTAATAAGGTTTTAGTCTTAATTATGAAAACTGTTTTAAGGTATAAACTTTTAAATTATCGTTGCAATGAATTTATACAGAAGTTTTCAAATTTAGTTAAATATTTTGGAGTTCAACATTTTAATACAGGGTGTTTCAATAGGGGAATAGCTTCTACAGAAAATGTTCTGCTAGACACAGTTAGTTAATTTTTACCTTAGATATAGTTGTTTTGTATTTAGCCACAATGTTTGTTTTACTTTATTTAAGAAAGAAAAAAAGAAACAAAAAACACTTGAGGAAGTACCTAAGTTCCATGTATTTAAAAGAAAAAGTTAAAGCCTCAATATTTTTTAAAATGCCGAATGGGTATCTCACAATTGCTCGTTAATATTAAGTTATATTCTAAAACCTGCACTATTTTCCAGAATCAACATTTTGGGGGAAATTTGCATTCCAAGTCTAGAATTTCATTACCATATGTGCCCAGTTCTTGGTTTGCTTGATGAGTTGAAATCAAGATTGGATGTTTGGAACATCAAATATGGGAGCAAAGAATCTGTGGCATTATTGCTGGAAGATTGGCATGTAAGCTGTTTTATTTTGTATCTTGGGCAACTTCTCTCCACATCTGGTGCTGGGTTTGCATTTTTCGTTGGTACAATTTCCCACTTTCTCTTCCGGTTTTGAGATGAGTTTTCCTGATAGCTTTCATTACCTTAAATGTTGCTTGGAGAAAAGAATGACAGGTAGTCAAATAGCAGGCATCAGGGAAGGGTAAGAGAAAACTCCATCGTTTACCACCCCAGGGGTGATTAAGAGATAACCAGGCTAACTAAGGTACTAGTTTGAAGATTTCAGTGCTATTTCCATCAAAAATTCCTGCTTAAACCCTTGAAATCTTAACCTCTCCTAAGCTTTAGGAGTGAGGAAACAATACATTATGTTTTGTCTTGAGACTTTTTTTGCTTTTAATTCTCCCAATTTATAGGGAAAAAATGTTGCAAGTGATTTAAATATGACTATTTTCACTTCTAAACTAAAACTAAAGCATCATAGAAGTGTCACTTCTACAGCTAGGCCTTAAGACCCTCTGCTTCCCTGTTTTTGCAAATGAGAAAAGAAGAATCCAAGGTTGTAAATATTGATGCAGAAATTGAAAAACATGATAATGATTTAAACCCTGTACATTTCCAAACAGGAAGCAGAATTCTAGACTAGATTTTGAAGATTTTTATTTATTTTTGCCTTCTTTGATTTTCCATTTAAATAATGATATGGGTACATAGTAAGTGTACAATAAATAGGAGATTTGAATTAGCACAATATTTTTCCATAGCAGAATTTGATTGTATAAGACACAATGAAGTTATACAGAAGTTTTCAGATTTAGTTAAATATTTTAGAGATCAACATTTTAATACTAGTTTCTCAAATGTTTTTTTTGTGTGTGTGTTTGATGATATCTATTTATAACATACTCTAATTTAGTTAATTAAAATTTACTCCATATTAATAAAATATGTAAAGTAAGAGTTTTTGAAATTGCTGTAAATACTTTACTTGCCTTTTCTCATTAGAGGAAAACCATTGTAGAACTATATCACTACAATAAGGTAAACTTTGTCAAGTCTCATACATATATACTATTCATAGTCGTACCTAAGTCTTCTAGAATGAACTATCCTTCTTCATGAACTGCTCTTCCTCTTTTTCTACCCAAATGTGTAGTATTAGAGCCCTAAAGAAATCTTGGCACCTAAGTGCAACATCAATGTTTGTAGGTCATTATCTGTATTTCTTAGCACATTTTTAAAATTAAAAACTATCAATATGTTTTTATTTCTTCCCTGCCCCCCCCACAGAAATTCATTGAAGAAAAAGAGTTCCTAGCGCAACTTGAAACTTCTTTTAAAAAATGTGCAGCAATGAATAAACATTTGGGTAAAGTAACAGTTACTTTTCAATGGACTGACCATCACTTAAAAATAGTAGTTAATTTGTTTGCTTTCTTTATATGTTAATGTTTTAGAAATTAATTTTACATGAATTTTTTCCTTGGAAAAATCTTGCTTTCATGTTTCATATTGTACATATTTATTTTGCTCTTGTCCATTAATATGCAAATAATTCTAACAGTATTATTTAATTAAGAAAGAACAGTTTTCTAAGATTATGTTCTTGTTTTGTTGCCTTGTAGCTGGAGAATATAAGAATATTAGTAAGCAATATACGATGGTGGAATATAATATTTGTATGTATAGAAAAAATATATATGATGCAAAGTCCATTCTACAAAAAGTTCTGGATTGCTGGGCTACTTATGTGGAAAACCTGCGCTTACTAAAGGCTTGTTTTGAGGAGACAAAAAAGGAACAAATTAAAGAGGTATTTACTGTCTAATGGTGCCTGCTCAGTTTTACTTTTTTGTTGTTGTTCTGTTTGGAGACTCTCATATTTCAATCCAAAGATGAGAGACAAGGGAAAAGTAAGTGTGCATAGAAAAATTGTCCAAGGTTTTGGAAAGTGTTTGGTTTATTCCCAATATAAGTTCCAACAGTAAGTTTTCTTCTCAGTATAGAATATGTTTTCTCCTCAGTATAAGATATGCACACACACACACATACATATACTCACATATATACACAAACATGCAGCTTTATTAAGGTATAATTTATGTACTCAAGAATGCTTTTTGAAGATATATCACTAAGCTCTTTGGAGAAGAACTAAAAAACTTAGGGTACTGGATAGTATATAGACACATTTAAAATAAATTTATATTTTTAAAAGTTTTATTTTTCCATTTGGGTGGAACCTTTCAGCTCTAAAACATTATTGAGTTTCTATAGGAGGAAAAGCAAAAATTCTTATACTTATTTGGAGAAGGATGAAAAAAATGTAATTTGTTATTGTTTTCATTTGCTAGTCATGTTGTCTGCTTTATGATTATTTTCTGAGGAAATTTTTCTTTATTTCATTTGTTTACCACTGTTGCAAATGGATATATTTAGCCTTTCAGGTGATACATTTTCCAAATAGAAACTAAAATTGCTCAACAGAAAATGGACCCTTGGTAAGAAAGTAAAATTTGTGATAAGTGTATGAGTTCAAAGAAAAGCAAAGAAAGGGGACTATCACTTTTCCCTTTCACCTCTATTGATACTAGAAATTCAAATCTTGGCCTTTAGCAGTTTGTCTGGCTTTAAAAATCTACCAAAATACACATTACTCTTAAAAACATAATGTTGTAGGCCTACAATTCCCAGACTCTCTGGTGAGGTGCCCTAGACTACCAATGAGAATTGGCAGGATATTTTAAATTTTGAGGGAGACGCAACATCTATCTGTTGGACACCATGAAGACTACTATTAAGTTTTTGTACCTAATTGCTAGTAATGGGAACTGCTGGATGGGCATCCTTCTGGCCCAGAATACCATGAAAAAAATTATTGCGACATTAAAAAGTTCGTGTGCTAACCTCATCCGCCACTTAGATAGAATATCAGATGCCATGAGGGATGAAGAGCTAGACAGACAGGGACTGGGGAATCCTCTAACAGAGGGTCAAAGTCTCTGTAAAAACCTTCACACTTACTTTTGCATAGAATTAGCCTTGGTAAAGATCTATTATGGATAATAGGAAAGCAAATATTATGTCATTAAAGTGTTATGTTATTTATATGTTATGCAGGTTCCCTTTGAGATACTATCTCGATGGAATCTAGAACATGCTACTTTAAATGAAGTAGGAAATTTCTTAATTGAAGTCAGCAATGATGAAGTTGGATCATCTATTTCAAAAGAACTGAGAAGGCTGAATAAACGATGGAGAAAGTTTATTACAAAAACTCAGCTTGTAAGTTCTCTTTTTGTTTTTGTAACAGCTATATTGATGTATAATTCACATGTCATACAATCCACTCATTTAAATTGTACAATTCAATGCGAATATTCTCACTGTCCTGATTCTGTGATAATCAGGGTGGGCTAAACATTCGCTATATTAGAAACCGTGCATGTGTCCCCAGACCTCGTTTTCCTCCCTAGGTCTGGTTTTTAGAATGCTGGTGATAAACTAAGCCTGATTTATTATATGTCCATCCTGTATGGGAAAAGACTGTAACTCTAGGTATCTCTGGTCAACCTTAAGAGATATAGCAGGGGGCTATATCTGGTTGGCGTCCATCTCCCATATGGAGGGACCTGGGTTTGATCCCCGGGACCTCCTGGTAAAAATTTAAAAAATATATTAGAAGGTGCGTGGGCCGCCAGGCCCTGTTCCCGCGAGCCACACAGCAAGATGATGACATAATAGGAGAGTGACACAAGGGAGAGGCAAGATGAGACGCACCGAAAAACCAGCAACTAAGGTTGCGCGGGCAGGATGCCTCTCTCCTACATCAGAGATTCCAAGGATTGAATCCCAGTGAAGACAGGAGGAGAAGGATGAGAAGAGAGGGCAGAAAATGGACACAGAGTTGCCCAGCGAATGGACATAGAAACAGCAAAAACGGGGGGGAGGGGGAAGGGGTGTAAAAATGGATAAAAGTAAATAAATAAATAAATCCTTAAAAAAAAAAAAAAAAAAAAAAAGATAAATTGTACAATTCAGATTTTTTATTATATTTTTTTACTCATGAAAACAATATTTTCACCACCTTACAAATAAACCCCTATCCATTAGCAGTCATTTACCCATGCCCCCAGCTCTAGGCAAGCACTATTACCTGTTTCTGTAGATTTGCCTATTCTGGACATTTTCACATAAATGGAATCATACAATATGTGGTCTTTTATGACTGGCTTCTTTCACTTAGCTTAATGTTTTCAAGGTTCATCCATGTTGTAGCATGTAAAAGAACGTTATTCTTTTTTTATTGCTGAATAATAATCTATTGTATGGATATACCATATTTTATTTATCCATTCATCAGTTGATGCACGTTTTGATTCTTTACACTTCTTTGGCTATTATGAATAATATTGCTATGAACATTCATGTATAAGTTTGTGTGTGGACATATGTTTTCATTTCTCTTGGGTAGATAACTAGGAGAGGATAGATTGTTGAACTCTTTCTAATATAGAGCTTTCTAGTTTAAGTTCATTTACTATGAAAGAATAATGTAAATGTTGTTTTGCCTACTAGGTTTAAGCTCCTTGAGAAAATGTACTGAGCTTTAATCTTTATTTTTAGCATAATGCCTCTTAAAAGCAGATCTTTAATAAATAATTTCAAACTTATTCTATTTCCTATTTTTAGCAATTTGATATAGGTATTTTTATGGGAAATGCCCCTATTTATAACATTGTTACTAATTAATAAATCGTAAAAATGTATTTGCATTGATTATATTCACTTACTGTTATAATATTAGCATAAAAATTAAAATATTAGTGTTAAATTGCATGTTATTAATTTTTTATAGGAAATGAACCTGCCACTGGTTAAAAAACAGAATCAGGCCATTCTTGACAATTCTGGAAATATTCAACTATTTACAGGGGAAAAATCAGCTATTGATTTTTCAACAGATATGTCAGTTGAACCTCCTGAAAATCACAACCAGAATTTAAAGGTAAAATAGTTATATTTTGTATATTTCATTTGCATATAGAAATAATTTCACTTGCTATCTCTGTTTTTTTTTAAAAAAAAAAAACAAAAACCATATTGTTGAAACATGTGGCAAATGTGTAGATTACTAGATAGCATTTAAAGTATGATCATTTTCCAGGAAAATGCTTAACTGGCTCCCTTCGTGAACTGGTATTTAACATTAAAATCCTGTGTCTATTACTTACTTCACTGGGACTTCATTCCACAGATACACAGAAGTAGTCAAGACTTCTGAACTGTTTATTGAGTTGATATTTTCTTCAGCTTACTTCTCATGGGTACTCAGAGCTTGTCTAGTCTTAGGCAAGGCCCTGACCTCTTTGTGTCTTCTGCCTTTCTGTAAAATGGAAGAAGAGAATCTTTCCTCCTTGCCTTTTTGGGAAATTGGGAGGATAAGTTTAGGTTACAGATGAAAATATGGAAAATGAACAAAAAATAAATTAAAAATCATACACATGTAAGGTATAATGCCTATGGTTTTGGAAATATATCTCCTTCAGAATAACAACTTATAAAGCTTAATTTAAGAAGGTAATTGTTAATTGTCTTTGGTCAGTTTTCCTGATGGAATGCAGGTGTTTTCTCACTCTGAGAATACCCAATCCAGGAAAATCTGGAAAGATCTGATTTTGTGCACTATGCCTTAAAATAAGATATTCGTCTGACACAGTCAAAATATTTTCTGATTAAAAACAACTTACAGAGTGTATCTATCATGTGGATAAATTATTGTGTAGCAACCTATAGAATACTGAGTAATTAGTAATGGGAAAAGGCTGATTTTTGTTGAAATTTGATCCTCAGTCTCTTTGTGATGTTGCTAATAGCTGTATTTGAGTTAAATTGTATGTGAATTTTAAAAATGTGTTTGTAGAACCAATACCCTAATTTTATAAGCTTTAGTCTTCTTCTCTATAAAATGCAGATAATAGTATCTAACTGATAATAATAATATTGTAAGTAAGAAAATATATGTGAACAAACTTGTTAACCAATAAAGTGATGTATATTATCAGAAAGTATTATCATTGTGTACAAAGTAGGTCTTACATCACTAAAATGATATAAAAGATGTTTAAATTCTTTAAATGGAAAATAATTTAATTATTTTATAAAATTTCATCATTTTCTTAGTGATAATTTTGAATGTTGTAGGCTGGGGAAGAACATGAAAAAGAAAAGGAAGGATTAACAGGGCAACTGAAAGTGGTTGAAGGGGTTGAAAAACTCACTAGACAAGTGGAAATCTGGGAGGCAGAAACCAAATCTGTCCTGGATCTTCTGAGGCATCAAGATGATGTGGATAGCTCAATGGAAGAATCTTTGCAGGTATGGGTGTAAACTTATTAAAGGGACAGTTTTAATGGCTGTGTACTTATGTTTTAAAAGAAATAAATAGCTTTAAAGTAAATAGTAATAAACCCACAGTTTTAATTTTCTTTGTCAGAACTTTTAAAAATGGTGTGAATTCCCATCCCTGGGTCATTTGCTATGATCTTGCTTGAAAAGAGGAGAATAGATTTGAAGAGCACTAATAAAAATACTTTATGGGTGTAAGCTCTTGAACTAATTTTTCCAGTTATAGAATGAGGATTAAAATATTCTCTTGCATCAAAGGGTAACAAAGAGGTGAGTAAGTGACTTCAGTCAGATAGTTCAGTGCTGCATGACTGTAAGAGATTTTATAATCTATGCTTTGAAGGCTCACCCACTGATTAAGCCACTTTCCCATCGTTACCTGATGCAGGGAGGGTGACTGATGTCATTACAACTCTGTTCTGTCTTTATTCTCAGTCATTTGACTCATTAAAAAGCAGGGAGGCAAGAGTGTGTTTTAATGTCACTCATTTCTCCAGGGAAAGAAGTTACCTTGAGGTTTTTACTGAATTCCAGCTCACCTATAAAACCTATAGTGCATAAGTTACAAAAAAATTAGAAAATTCCTGGAATAAAAGAACATTTACATATATCTTCTAAATCTTCATTTCTGAGAGGTGTATTTGTCAGCATTTTGTGTTTTCATTAATTATGAGTGATGACTTTTATTGTTTTGAAAATATTATATAAACTTATCTGTGCCATCTGCCAGTACTTTTCTAATTATATTTTTTATATTTATTTATTTGCTGTATCTGAGTGGAAGAAATGAGGTAAAAATTCAATATTTGTTTTGTTTAAAAATATTTCAAAACCATAAAAATGATCCCTCTGATAACCAATGAAAACACATGCATGATGAAACATTCTTCTGTTAAGAAAGAATTAAGTAGATGGCTATTGGATCAAGATATTGCATCAAGATATATTGTAAAAGGTAGACTTCCGAGAAGATAGCAGGCAGAAAGACACAAGGACTCTCTTCTCTCCCAGAAAAATAGCTAGAGAACAGGCAGAAATGACTCGGGAAAAAATGTTCTAGGGTTTAGGACACCACGGCAAGGGTGGACACGACTCAGACGATTGAGGGGCAAAGGAAAAGAATTATGATGGCCAAAATGCGAGTTAAAAGTGTTATCTACCGGCATCCTCTCCCACCCTATAGATACTCTTGAATTCTCAGGCCTTGGGGCCAGCGGCTACAGACAAAGGGAGCCCCAGGGATCCACCTACCCAGAAAAGGGAGAGAGGGGGGCACAGCCTAAGATAGAGTCAGCTTTTGACCCATAAATTTGGCCTAATGTGTCCCACGAGCCCTTCCAGGCCAGGTGGGGCTGTGCCAGTTTTTGCCTTGGGAGCCAGCAAAGGACTAAGGAGATCCGACCCACCCAGTTTCCCTCTCTACTGACCGGGACTGGTTTGTTGAGGATGCAGAGGGGATTGGAATTATTTCCTATCCAGAAAAAGGGAGAGGGCTGCCAAGAAAGGTTGGAGAACTGTCTCTGAGAAAGTTCGAATTACAAGGCTCTTAGCCTCCAGGCAGGATCCTCTATCACACTGATACAGTCTGTGTTGCAGCAAACTTACTCCCACCAGGCATTGAACTGAGAGGGGTGTCATATAGCACCATCTGCTGGATGACCAAGGAAGTGCACATGAGGAAATTAAAATTGAAAAAATGAGAGGATTTTTCTGGCCTTTACAGCCTCCATCCCAAAGGCCCTAGGAAGTGGGTCTGCAACCCATTACTGGGTCCAGGGCACAGATTTGAGCAACACATGGAGATAATCCTAAAGACCCAGAACAGGCTGAACCAAGAATCAAAGAACAGCAGTAACACACAGCTGCCAGCCACTAAAACCCTATGAAAGAGAGAGAAATTGAGCATCTGAGTTATCTCATTATCCTAATCAGATGCCTAGACATCAGCAAAATATTACAAGACATATAAAGAAAATACCCAAGAAAAGTAATATATGAAAGCTCCAGAAGAGACACAGGATTTGTGACAGCTAATCACTGAGATGTGCACAAATTTCAAAAATCAAATTAAAAGTTGAAAGATGATATGGCTGAAGATATAAAGGGCATCAAGAAAACACTGAGTTGAGCAGAGATCCACACAATAAACAAGGAAATATTAAAACTCCCATCCTGGGGAGTCCTGCTCTGTTCTCAATTAGATGGGAAAGAATCTCTTGAGAACAAAGGAAGTGCCTAGTAAAAGAAAACAGACCAATATGTCAAGCCCTCAATATTAATACATGTAAATATAAACCTTATTCTTCAAAAATTGAAACTTAGTGGTTACCATAGGTTCCAAGGGGAGGAGGAGGGAAGAATAGAATAGATGGAACATAGGACATTTTTAGGGCATTGGAATTGTTCTGCATGATCTTGCAATGACAGATATAGGCCACTTTAAATTTTGTCAAAACCTGTAAAAGTGTACAATGCAAAATGTAAACCATAATGTAAACCATTGATCATGGTTAGTAGCAATGCTTCAATATTTGTACATCAATTGTAGCAAATGTACCATACACATCTAAAATGGTGTTAATAGGAGTAAGTGGGAGAGGGGGGAGGGATTGGGTATAGGGGAATCCCCTATATTTTCTATGTAACTTTTCTTTAACCTAAAGCTTCTTTCAAGATAAAGTGGGAAAAAAAAAAAAAAAAGACACTGGGGGAACATATGGAAGAAATTGTCACTGTACATAAAAGACAACAGATATTACGGTGATGAAAGACACAATGGAAAAAAATTTATTGGTTAAATTTTATTATTATTTTATTTTCTTATATTAAATATTTATTTTTTGGCTTTGTTTTTGGGGAGGTTTTGGAATGCAGAAGAGTCATAACTGTATGGCGTGGGGTATTGGTGATGTGTGGGGAGGGGAGCACCTAGGGCATTCCTCTATGGCATATGAATATGTTCAAGTGGTCATAAGGCATTTTCTTGGTGGGTGAAGACCACAAAATAACCAAAAGTATATTGAATTCCCATCCTGGTAAGTCCTGCTACGTTCTCTAATAAAGTGGCAAGAATCACCCAAGTACATGGACAGTGCCTATTGAAGGAGGACAGACCATTATACCAGGCCCTTGATATTGATGGTTGTACTTATGAACTTTGTTCTTGTGAAATTGAAACTTAGCCTAGTATTATATATTGCCTAAGAGTTACCTCCTGAAAGTCTACTTGTTGCTCAAATGAGGCTTCTCTTTAAGCCAAACTCAGCATTTAAATGTACTACCTTCCCCCTGGTGTGAGACATGACTCCATGGGATGAGCCTCCCTGGCACTGAGGGATTATTACCAAGTGCCAATCAGCACTGCATTTGGAAAAAGACTTGACCAAAAGGGGGAACTATTAAGTGCAAATGAGTTTTCATGGCTAAGAGATTTCAAAGGTTACACTTATGCACATCTCAGCAGGATCTCATTGATGGCCACAGTAAACAGTGCCTCAAACAACAGAGTTCCTGAGGGCTGTAAAGACACCTACACACTATAGGCAGGGCAGACAATCTCAGGAATTCAGCACCCTGTCAGTGGGCTTTCCTTTGGAATATATGTTCCCCAATGTAACAAAGTTAGACTCATATATAATTTCCCTACACATGAATCTTCTGCTCCTTTTATTTGAACCTATAATTAGTACTATATTCTAATTAAATATATGGCCCAGAGACTTAAATTTTCAGTTTGTTCATATGGAGTTGGGCCCTGAATCTCAGCAGAGTTGCAACACCTACTCTGTGGTTCATTGGACTCTCCCAGGACAACTAACAAAAAGATAATGATGGGCAATGTCCATTCCTAAAAAAATCAAAGAGTATCTACAACTGCAAGCAAGACAGTTCCATCCATCTGCCCCATGGGATTTAAGCCCCCTCTCAATCAGAAACAGAGTGAGCATCACCATATCAAAATCCTCAAGATTGAGGAATGAACAAACATAAGGGAGGGAATGCAACATAGACTAAAGAAGACTTATTATTCTTTCAATGGAAGAACTTGTATCACTGATATAAAGGCAGTGGGCACCAGAGGTGCTGAGGGAAGGTAGAGGGAAGAATA
The DNA here is from genome assembly GCA_026826555.1 of Tolypeutes matacus. NCBI lineage: Eukaryota > Metazoa > Chordata > Mammalia > Cingulata > Chlamyphoridae > Tolypeutes > Tolypeutes matacus. The sequence continues at coordinate 6,561,149 of JAKSZT010054193.1, read as the reverse complement.
GATAGCATGGGGCATTTTGGGAACATTGGAATTGTCCTGCATGACATTGCAGTAGTGGATATGGGCCATTATACATTTTGTCAACACCTATAAAATTGTGTGGTTCAAAGTGTCAAGTATAATGTAAACTATAGACCATGATTACTAGCAACGCTTCAATGTGTGTTCATCAATTGTAACAAATGTACCACCTAATGAAAGATGTGGTTAATGGGGGAAAGTGTGGGAGGGGGGAAAGTGAGGAAAATGGGAATGCCCTATATTTTTAATGTAAAATTTATGTAATAAAGCTTCTTAAAAAAAAAAAAAAAAAAAAAAGACACTGAGTGAGCACAAAGAAGAATTTGAAAACCTGAGTAGAAAAGTAACAGAGCTCATGGGAATGTAACACAAGAGGGGTGAAATAAAAAACACATTAGAGCCATACAACAGCAGGCTCGAAATGATGGAAGAAAGAATAAGTAATACAGAACAGCTGAAATAGAAGAGACAAAAGAACAGAGAGAGAAAAGAATGTCAAAAATCAAGCAGGGCATCAGAGAGTTGAATGATATCACAAAACACATCCACATATGTGTCATGGAAGTTCCAGAAGGAGAAGAGATGGAGAAAGAGGCAGGAAGAGTATTTGAGGAAATAATAACTGAAAATTTCCCAACTCTCATGAAAGAAATGAACTGACATATCCAAGAAGTGCAGTGTACCCCAATCAGAATAAATGTGAATAGATCTACTCCAAGACACATTCTACTCAGAATCTTAGATATCAAAGATAAAGAGAAAATTCTGAGGGCAGCAAGGGAGGAGCATACCATCACATACAAGGGATGCCCAGTGAGACTTAGTGTGGATTTCTCATCAGAAACCTTGGATCAAGAAGACAATGGTATGATAAAATTAAGATACTGAAAGAGAAAAACTGCCAAGGCCGAAAATTATTTATCCAGCAAAACTGTCCTTCAAATATGAAAGTGAGTTTAAAATATTAACAAACAAACAGAAACTAAGAGAGTTTGTAAAAAAAGACTCTGCCTTTGCAGGAAGCATTAAAGGGAATCTTACAGCCTAAAAGAAAAAGACAGGAGAGAGAGGCTTGGAGGAGTGTGTAGAAGGCAAGAATAGCAAAAGAGTAAAAAGGCAAAAATGAGATATGACATATGAAAACCAAGGAATAAAATGGTGGAAGTAAATAATGCATTTACAGTAATATCATTAAATGTGAACGGATTAAATCTCCCAATCAAAAGATATAGGCTGACAGAATAGATTAAAAAAAAAAAAAAAAAACCTGAACCATCTGTATGCTGCTACTAGAGACTTACCTTAGATCCAGCTGAAAGTGAAAGGTTGGAAAATGATACTTCACACAAACAGTAACCAAAAATGAGCAAGTGTAGCTATATTAATATTGGACAAAACAGACTTTAAATGCAAAAAAATGCAGAAGGCCATTATATGTTAATAAAAGAGAGAATCCACCAGAAAAAATTAATAGTCCTAAATATCCATGCACCTAATCAGGGTGCCCCAAAATACATGAGGCAAATTCTGGCAAATCTGAAGGATGAAATAGACATTCTACAATAATATTTAGAGACTTCAGCATACCACTCACATCATTAGATAGAATAGCCAAACAGATGATCAACAAAGAAACAGAGAACTTGAACACTATGATAAATGAGCTAGACCTAACAGACATATACAGACCATTGCACCCAACTAACTAGGTTATACATTCTTCTTGAGTGCCCATGGACCTTTTTCCAGGATAGACCACATGTTAGGTCACAATGCAGATCTCAGTAAATATAAAAACATTGAAATTATACAAAGCTCCTTCTCAGATCATAATGGAATGAAACTGGAAATCAATTATAGACTGAAAAGAGGTAAATACGCAAATATGTGGAGCCTGAACAAGACAATCCTAAATAATCAGTGGGTCAAAGTAAAAATTGCAAGTGAAATCAGTAAATATATTGAGATGAATGAAAACAAGAGTACAACTATCAAAACTTATGGGGTATAGCAAAGGCAGCCTTTTTTTTTTTCTTTCTTTCTTTCTTTCTTTTTTTAAATTTATATCCCTAAATGCCTATATTAAAAAAGAAGAAAGAGCTAAAATCAAAGTCCTAACTGAACAACCGGAGAAACTAGAAAAAAAAAAAAAAGGCAAACCATTCCCAAAGCAAGCAGAAAGAAATAGTAAAGATTAGAGTAGAAATAAATGAAATTGAGGACAAAAAATCCTAAACAAATAATAGAGAAGATCAATAAAACCAAAAGCTGGTTCTTTGAGAAGATCAATAAAAATGACAAGGCCTGAGCTAGACTAAAAAAGAAAAAATGAGAGAAGATACAAATAAAACCAGAAATTAAAGGGGGGGGGAGTTACAACTGACCCCACAGAAATAAATAGGATCATAAGAGTCTTCTGGGAAGATGGTGTTGAAGTAGGTAGGCAGGGCTGAACTCTCTCACAAAAACAATGGAGAGAAGGCCAAAAGCTATCCGAGGGCACTGCCTTCGATATCTACACACCAACAGAGTGCTACACATTTTCTAGGAGGGAGAGGAACAGAGAGAGAAAGAGGCCAAATGAAAACTGTGATTTACTTGCCCCTGTGGCTGGGAACTGCACATATACCCCACCCTCAAGGCAAATAGCCTAGGTAAAACCCCTGGCTTACTGCAACCAACTGAGTGGGAAAGAACTCAGTCCTGAGAGGAAGAGGTATCTGGTAGAGGGTAGAGATCGGCTTCTCTTCAGTGAGTTTGGCCAGCGGAGCCCCCTTTGAATCTCAAAAGAAGACCACAATCCACACTGAAGCAGCCCCAGGGAGAGAGGGGGATTTGATCAGGCAGGCTGTCACACCCAACTGCCCAGTGAGAGAGAGGAAGTAGATCAGTGAGGGGAGGACATCTAACCAGCCCTGGACAGAAGGAAGCCAGGAGAGATAGCAGGCAAACTGTTAGAAGCTCAACTCGCCTGAGAGAAAGGAGGTGGTGAGATCCAGATAAGCTTTCAGAAGCCTACCTAACCTGTGGAGTGGGTGTAGCTCAGTGGAGGAATGCCTGCCTCACATATACTAGGTCCCTGGCTCAATTCTCAGTGCCTCCTAACAGAAGGGGAAGGGATCTGGAGAATGATCCACTGGGTTGGCAGGCACCCAGCCCACACCCTATGACAGGGAACTTATAGACTGAGACTTTTGTTTTAGATTTTAAGAGCTGTAATTTTTAATTTTTAATCATTTATTTTATTCACTAAAACTGGGTACCTTACCTCTGGAGGGCAGGCTGCAGAGTGATTAATTGATGAGCACCTGCAGCCTGAGATGGATCCTATGGACCTAAGAGGGAAGCCCGATTTTCCTGGGTTGTTTTTTGTTTGTTGTCATTTCACTTTTTGTTTTCTTTATTTTTTAATCCTTAGTTTCTTTATTTCTTTTCTTTCTTTCATTTTTCCCTCTTCTGTTTCTTTTCTTTCATTTCACCTTTTCTTGTTGATCTTTTTATCCTTCTCTTCTCATCTTTAGTCTTTTGTGTTATTCTAATTTTTTTCTTGTTTCATTTTTTCTATTCCAACTTTTTTATTTTTATTCCTTTGTATTTTTTTAATGGTGTTTCATTCTTACTACTTATTATTTTCCTGGCTCTTTTGTGGTGTCTTTAGTATTTTTAAAAAATATATTCTTACTATTACTCTTTTTCTCTTCTTCTCTCTTTCCTTTTCTATGGCCTTAATATTTTTTCAAGGGACCATGGACAACTACAAGGATATAAAATAAGTGAAACCAAGTGTCAAAAAGGAACCTTAACACAAAACCAAACAAAATAAAACCCTAGAATAGAAAGAGAAGCTAACCAACTGGATAAGCCCATTGAGATAAACAGATGTCTGGACACCAAAAAAATAAAATAAAATAAAAATACAAGCTATACTAAAGAATAAGAAGACATGACCCAATCTAATGAACAAACTGAAAAACAGGACGAGATGCAGAATGTGGAACAACTAATCAAGGATGTCCAAGGAAATATCATGAATCAACTTAATGAAGTGAAGGAAGAGATAAAGGTTATTAAGAAGACACTGGGAGAACATACTGAAGAAATTGTAAACATACACAAAAAGATAATAGATCTGATGTTGATGAAGAGCACAATGCAAGAAATAAAAAGTACGCTGGAAGCACATAGAGCAGGTTGGAACAGGCAGAGGAAAGAATTAGTAATGTTGAAGATAGTACAACTGAAATCAGGCATAGTAGAACAGATAGATAAAAAGAGAAAAAATTCAGTAGGGACTCAGGGAATTGAATGACAACACAAAATGCACAAACATGTATTATAGGCATCTGAGAGTGAGAAGAGAAGGGAAAGGGAGCAGGAGGAGTGTTGGAGGAAGTAATGGCTGAAAATTTCCCAACTCTTTTGAAGGACATGGACATACATGTCCAGGAAGTGCAGCACACTCCAAACAGCATAAATCCTAACAGGCCTTTGCCCAGACATATGCTTATCAAATTGTCAAACGCTCAACAGAAAGAGAGAATACTGAAAGCAGCAAGAGAAGATATCTATCACATGTAAGGGAAGCTCATAAGAGTAATTGTAGTTAAGGTGCTAAAAGGGAAAAAAAAAAAAATGTCAGCCAAGAATTTTGTATCCAGCAAAGCTAGTATTAAAAAATGAGTGAGAGTTCAAAATATTCACAGATAAACAGATATGAAGAGAGTTTGTTAGCAAGAAACCTGCCCTTCAAGAAATACTAAAGTGAGTTCTGCAAGTTGAAAAGAAAAAAAACAGAAGAGAGAGGGTTGGATGAGTGTAGAAGGAAATATTATTAGTAAGAATAACTAAAAAGAGCGATTAAAAAAAACAAAATATGACATATACAAACCTAAAGAAAATATGAATAATCTAAGTAATGCCTTGACAATAATACCATTGACTGTTAATGGATTAAACTCTCCAATCAAGAGATGCAGATTGGAAGATTGGATAAAGAAATATGACCCATCTATATGCTGTCTACAAGAAACTCACTTTAGACCCAGGGACATAAGGAGGTTGCAAGTGAATTATTGGAAAATGATTTTACATGCAAATAATAACCAAAAAAGGACGAGAGTAGCTATACTAATATTGGACAAAATAGATTGTAAATACAATATTATTGTAAGATACAAAGAAGGATACTATATATTAGTAAAAGGGGTAATCTGTCAAGAAGAAAGATCAATCATCAACATTTATGCATCTAACTAGGGTGCCCCAAATTATATGAGGCAAACACTGGAAAAACTAAGTGGAGAAATAGATGCCTCAACAATTATAGTGGGGGACTTTAATACACCATTATCATCATTACACAGAACATCTTGGCAGAGGGCTAATAAAGAAACAGAGACCTTGAACAATATGTTACAGGATCTAGACCTAATGGAAATATATAGAACATTACAACCAGGTACAGAAGGATATACATTCTTCTTGAGTACCCATGGAACATTCTCCAAGATAGACCACATCCTAGGTTACAGAACAACTCTCAACAAATTCAGAAAGTTTGAAATAATACAAAGTATTTTCTCTGACCACATTGGAATGAAGCTGGAAATCAATAAGGGGCAGAGAATCAGAATACGCACAACGATATAGAAATTAACACTCTCTTAGATAATCAGTGGGTGAAGGAGGAAATTGCAAAAAAAAAATCAGTAACAACCTTGAAACAAATGAAAATAAGAACACAAAATATCAGATACTTATGGGAAGTAGCAAAATCAGTGCTGAGAGGGAAATTTATAGCCATAAATGTCTATATTAAAAAAGAAGAAAGAGCTAAAATCAAAGACAGCTGAACACCAGGAAAAACTAGAAAAAGAACAGCAAACCAATCTCAAAGCAAGCAGAAAAAAGGAAAATTACAAAGATTAGAGAACAGCTAAATGAAATTGGGGGAAAAAAAAAAAAAAACCTAGAAAAAATTAACAAAACCAAAAGCTAGTTCTTTGAGAAGGTTAATAAAATTGACAAACTGTAGCTAGACTAACAAAGAAAAAAGAGAAGATGCAAATACATAAAGTGAAAAATGAGGGAAAGGCTATCACCACTGATTCCACAGAAATAAAGAGTATCATAAGAGGATACTTTGAAAAATTTTATGCCAACAAGATGGTAACTTAGATGAAATGCACAGATTTCTAGAAACACACAAGCATCCTACACTGATGAAAGAAGAAATTGATGTACTCAATAGACCAGTCATAAGTAACAATATTGAATTAGTCATCTAAAAAAGAAGAGCCCAGGACCAAATGGCTTCACAGGTGAATTCAACAAATCATTCTGAAAAGAACTAAAACCAATCCTGCTAAAACTTTTCCAAAAAATAGAAGTTGAGGGAACATTGCCTAACTCATTCTATGATGCTAACATCACCCTAATACCAAAGCCACATAAAGACACCACAAGAAGAGAAAACTAAGACAAATCTCTCTAATGAACCTGGATGCTAAAATACTCAACAAAATACTTGCTAATTGTTTTCTTTCTTTTTTTATTTTTTTTATTTTTACCGGGAGGTACCGGGGATCGAACCCCGGTCTCTCCATATGGTAGACGGACGCCGAACCTCTTGAGCCACATCCGTTTCCCTGCTAATCGTTTTCAACAACACATCAAATAAATTACACACTATGACCAAGGGAGTGTCATTCCTGGTATGAAAGGACGGTAAGAAAATCCACGTTGACAGATCGAATGAAAATAATCACATAATCATCTCTATTGATGCAGAAAAAGCATTTGACAAAATACAGCATCATTTCTTGATAAAAGCACTTCAAAAGATTTGACTAGAAGGAAACTTCCTCAACATGTTAAAGGGTATATATAAAAAACTCATGGCTAACATCATATTCAATGGTGAAATGCTAAAGGCTTTCCCTCTAACATCTGGAACAAGACAAGGATGTCCACTGTCACCACTCTTATTCAATATTGTGTTACAAGTACTTGCTCAAGCACTTAGGCAAGAAAAAGATATAAAAGGCATCCAAACTGTAAAGGAAAGAGTAAATATTTCACTATTTGCAGACGACGTGATCCTATACATTGAAAGCCCTGAGAAATCTACAACATAGCTTAAAAAGCAGATAGATCAGTTCAGTAAAATGGTAGGATATAAGATCAACATGCAAAAATTCAGTAGCATTTCTGTACATCAATATGAGCAATCTGAGGAGGAAATCAAGAAAAAAATTCCACTTATAGTAGCAACTAAAAGAATCAAATACCTAGGAATATATTTAACCAAAGAAGTACAGGATCTTTATACAGGAACTACAAAATATTGCTAAAAGAAACCAATGAAGACCTAAACAAATGGAAAGACATTCCATATTCATGGGTTGGAAGACTAAATATCGTGAAGATGTCAATCCTATCCAAACTGATTTATATATTCAATGCAGTACCAAACAATATTCCAACAGCCTACTTTACAGAAATAGAATAGGCAATTACCAAATTCATTTGGAAGGGAAAGTGCACCTGAATAACCAAAAGCATTCTAGAAAAGAAGAGCAATGTGGGAGGAATTTTACTGCCTGATCTTGAAACATACTACAAACCTATAGTGGTCAAAACAGCATGGTAGAAAAAAAAAAACAGTATTTGTTTTTTGGTATTGGCATAAAGATACACACATCGATCAGTGGAATAGAAGTGAGAGACCAGAAATAAACCGTCACCTCTACAAACCTGCCAAAGCCTTGTTAACAAGACAAAACAGTCTCTTCAACAATGGTGCTAGGAGAACTGGATATCCATAACCAAACGGATGAAAGTCAACCCCTATCTCGTTCCCTATACAAGAATCAACTCAAACTGGATCAGAGACCTAAATATTAAAGTCATGATCATAAAACTGCTAGAAGAAAAGGTAGGGAAACATCTTAAAGACCTTGTGGTAGGTGGTGGTTCTTGTACTTTACACCCAAAGCACAAACAACAAAAGAAAATATAGATAAATGGGACTGCCTCAAAATTAAACACTTTTGCACTTCACAGGACATTGTCAAAAGGGTGAAAAGGCAGCCAACTCTATGGGAGACAATATTTGGAAATCACAAATCCAATAAGGATTTAATATCCATGATATATAAAGAGTTGCTACAACCTAACAATAAAAAGACAAATGACCTGATTAAAAAATGGGCAAAAGACTTGAAAAGACATTTGTTCAAAGAAGAAATACAAATAGTAAAAAAAAAAAAGAACACCCATAAAAAAATGTTCAACTTTACTAAGGATTAGGGTAATGTAAATCAAAGCTACAATGACATATCATTTCACACCTATCAGAATGGCCACTATTAAAAAGACAAAAAAGTACAAGTGTTGGAGAGGATGTGGAGAGATAGGAACACTTATTCACTGTTGGTTGGTGGGAATGTAGAATGGTATAGCCACTGTGGAGGACTGTTTGGCAGTTTCTAAAGAAGTTGAATATAGATTTGCCATGTGACCCAGCAATACTACTACTGGGTATATACCCAGAAGAACTGAGAGCAGTGACACGAACAGACATCTGCACACCAATGTTCATAGCGGCATTATTCACGATTGCTAAAAGTTGGAAACAACCCAGGTGTCCACCAACCATGAATGAATAAGCAAAATGTGGTCTATTCACACGATGGATTCTTAGGCAGCTGTAAGAAGAAATGATGTCGTGAAGCGTATGACAACATGGGTAAACCTGGAGGACATTATGTTGAATGAAGCAAGCCAGACACAAAAGGACAAATACTGTATGATTATGCTACTATGAAGTAAATATATTGTGTAATCTCATGGAGTTAATAACTTGAATATGCATCACTAGAAAATAGAATGAGGTTAGAGAATGGAAAGCTGAGGGTTAATTTGTGCATAATTAAAAAGGATGTATGTTAATCTTTGGAAATAAATAGAAAAAGATGTGTGTTAATCTTTGGATAAAGGATGTGTGTTAATCTTTGGAAATAAATAGAAAAGGTAAAATGCCAACATAATGTTAGTAATTAGCAGAACTATTATGTGGGTAATAAAGTGGTTTAAAGAGAAAGTTTAATGTCATGTATATTACTAAGAAGAAAGGTAACAAATGTAACATGGGACTATAGCATAGTGAAACCCCTTGTGAAGTATGAATATAGGTAAAATTGCATATATTAGACCATCTTTCTTTGAAACTGAACAAATGTATGTTAGTGCTACAAGATGTTAATATCACATACAAAAAATTATGCTAAATGAAAAAACAGGCACAAAATACTTCATATTGTATGATTCTATTTATATAAAAGGTAAATATAAATCAATTTATAAAGATGAAATTGGATTAGTGGCTAAGTAACACTGGGGAAGGACTGCTGAGGGGTGTGGAGTTCTTCTTTTTGGAGTAATGAAAATTGTTCTAAAATTTTTTTGTGGTGATAAATGCATAACATTGTGATAATACTAATAGCCATTGAGCCATTGATTATACACTTTGGATAGATCGTATAACATGTGAATACATCACAATAAAACTGCTTTAAAAAGAAATAAATAATTATGCAAAAAATATATAATGTAAGAAAAGCCTGATGCTGAACAATGAGGATAATGTGATCCTATATCTGTTTTTCAAAGAGTTGCTTTTTTATACTTTATTCTTTTATATCCATAGAAAAATGTCTGTAAGGATATATAAATAACTGATTCTGTTATCTTGATCCTGCAGTATGCCCAGCTTCTAACTCAGTTTTTGGCACACAGTAGGTGTAAAATAAATACTGTTTTGCATGAATGTCTGACTGAGAACTAAGGTGTAGGGATAAGAAGAAAAGAAAGTTTTTCTTTACATGCTGTACCTTCCTAGACTTATTGAGTTTTTTTATATAAGCTTTTGCTACTTTTATAATTAAAAATAAAAATTTTGGAACTATAAATGAACATATTCATTTCATAAAATTTTAAAATGCATTAAAGTATAAAAAGAAAATAAGGATCACCATAATCTACTGTCCTAAGATAAATATCAATATTTACAGTTGATTTCACACAATACAGTTTCTACTTTATCATACCCATGCCATTCTTCAGTTGTAATTAAAACATTTTGTTTGCGAGCTGGGTAGCTGAAAAGTGATATCTCATTATTGTTTTAACTTTCAGTTCTTTGTCTACATGTAAGATTGAACCATATTTTACATATTTATTAGCCATTTTGTTCCTGTGAATTATCTGTTTTGTATGTTCTGAGTTTTCTTTGGAATTTTAATATATTTCTTATTGAATTATGTAAACTTTTTGAATCTTGATCCATTTTTATTTCTGTGTCAAATATTTTTACCAAGTTCTTTGACTTTTAAAGCTGCTTTTTAAAATCCTGCATAGAATGTTTTTGTTTATGTAGTCATTTCTATCCCTACTCTTATGCCCAAAAAGGCCTTCCACAATTAGACAGCAGATCACTTTACAGAATAATTTCTTCTTTTTTTTTTTTTTGTGGTTTTATATGTCATAAATAACTTTCTGGTCAATCTAGAATTTCTTTTTGGTGTGTTTTATGGTTCTAAAAAAGTTTATGTTGTAGAGTTCTAAAGAGATTATTTTACAATAGACATTTTCTCTAATAACAGTTATTGAATTCCCTTCCCCTCTGATTTTGCGTAGAACAACTTCATTTTAAGGTTTATTATAATCCTCTCGACTTATTTTCTATCAGCATTGTATTACTTCCAGGCTTTATTTTATTGAAGTACTTACTGTATAAAGAATGCTTTATTAAAAAGCATGTTTCTCAGAATCTGATTATATTAATTTAAAATTTCAAAATGAACCATTAAAATAACATTTTTTAGAATGCAAATATACCTAATTTTGTGTTAATTTCCTTTTTCTGATTTCCTAATGAGCTTGTTTAGGTTGCTGTTTAACAGATAAGAATGTTTATCCTGACCTCGTTTCAATTTGTTTTGCTAGCATCTTATTGCTAAAGGATCTATGTATGAAGAGCTTGTGGCTAGAACTGAAGATACCTTACACATGGATGTACAGAACATTTCAAGCCAAGAGTCCCTCCAACATGTTGTTACAGCTGGACTTCAGGCCAAGATTCAAGAAGCTAAAGAGAAAGTGCAGGTCTATAACATGCCCATTTAGTGAATTTATTTTTTGAAACTGAGTAGTCAATGGGAGGGTAGTTTACTTGGAAGCGTTTTGTAAAATATTTTTGCATTGTCATTTATTTCTTTAAAGTTTAGAAAATATAAATATAATAAAATGGTTATTCTTACATTTAGTGGGAAAATATGAGTTGCTACTCAAAGAATGTATTCTTTAACTTATGAATTTACTAAGAAATTAGACCAAGTGTAAAGTTGAGAAGGTTTTTGTTTTCACAGATCAATGTGGTAAAACTAGTTTCAGTGTTGAAGAGCTCCACTGATGTTTCGCCAGAATTGGATGTCAGGGTGAAGGTGGAAGAATCACAGAAGGAACTTGAATCATATATCACAAGGGCTGAGCAGATACTGGGGCAAAGAGAGAACCCCAGTGGACTAATTTCACAATACAAGGTGGGACTCTTTTCAACCATCAAACTTGGATATTTATTATCAGCTACTGTATTAGTCAGCCAAAGGGGTGCTAATGTGAAATACCAAAAATGGGTTGGTCTGTATAAAGGGTATTTATTTGGGGTAGAAGTCCACAGATACCAGGCCATAAAGCATTAAATTTCTTCTCTCACCACACTCCATTGCCACGTGTTAGAGCAAGACAGTTGCCGGCATTTGCCAGGGTTCAGGCTTCTGGGGTTCCTCTCTTCCCGGGGCTGCATTTCTCTCCTGGCTTAGCTCTTGTTTCCTCCACAAGGTCAGCTGTAGATGATCAGGCGAACAGCTTGCTTCTCTTCTCTTCTTTCCAACATCAAAACTGCTTCTCAAAAGACTGCTTCAACTATCCTTTGCCTTGCCTTTTATATTCAATTCTCCACCCACCAAGGGGTGGGGCTCAATGCCCTAATCCTAACCTAATCGTGCCCAGATTAACAGATCAGTTTACAAGCATGATTCAATTATATTTTTGGAATTCATAATTACATCAAACTGCCATAGCTACCTATTTAATTGAAAATCAAGATGTTGGGGGGCGGCTGTGGCTCAATCAGTGGGGCTCCCGTTTGCCATGTGGGAGGCCCCGGGTTCGGTTTCCGGGGCCTCCTGGTGGGGGCGGGCCCGCCCACACGGCGTGGTTGGCTGACCCGGCGAGCACAGGCGGCAGGGGGGGGATGGATGAATAAATAAAATAAAATCTTTAAAAAAAAAATCAAGATGTTTCCATCACAGCAATTATACCACTAAGTTACAGTGACCTTAAAAAATGTCTGAGTACTATGCATTGTTTCCCTGAGACTATTGTTAAAATAGACATTCAAAGGAAGTATTGTTTTAATTCATATAATACTGGATACCTAATATACTCAGTGATACAAGGTAAAGAGCATAGCTGATTCCATGGCATTGAACAAGAATTTAATTTCTCTGGCTTTTTTCTTTGTAAAATAGACATAATAATTTCAGTCTTATTCCACTGCCAGGTTTGTTATGAGGCTTTAAATGGAAAAAAAGAAAAAAAGGATGTGATGGCACTTTGAATAGTTAAAATTCTCTGAATATAAAATAATAATAATATTATTCAAATACTTTGATAAAAGTTATTTTGGGATGTACACCTATCAATAAAGATCCAGTAATGTTGTTTTTGTATGGAGACATTTTCAGGTTGTTTTTTCATGGTTTAATAGGTAGTTGTTGCAACATCAGTTATAACCAAACCAGAGATTCACTAAGTCGGAGGTACTTGGGAGCATAAGAAGTAAAAGTAAAACAAGGTCTCTAACCTTGGATACATTGGAGAGGTAGAGTAATGCACGTACCTTTCTTCATTCATTCATTCAGCACAGCTAATGAACTTTTAAAAGGAGCTAGGCATTTTGGAGAGATGAAGTAAGGCGATACCCCCAGCCCTACTGCTCCCAGACTTTTATTCACAGGGAGCCTCTTTTCATTCTCTCCATGGCCTCTCTCTCTCCTCTGGGCCTCCACCCTATTTAATCTTTCTGGATTTTTACCTATACTTAACCCAGTTTTTAACCATTTCAACCTCACTTTTCCCAAGACCTGAAAAGCCCTCACCAGCTTGATTTTAAGCTTTTGGCACTTTGCTAGCCACCAGATTTGACCAGTTCCCATTGTCTTCCTTTCCCACTTCTAAATCTCAGGTTGCTTAGAGTGCTGACTGGACTTTACAGCCAATCTTAGGATGTCCGGAGGGCTGATAGGGTCTACCCAGGAAAGGGAGAGGATGAAAAAAAAGCAAAGCCCTAGGCCTACTGTACCAGAGAGAACAGTTGTAGGTGTGAGTTCTTGTACCATTTTCTTCTCATTGACCAGCTTTTTGGAAATTGAGGCCAGGATCCTCCCTTTGAGGGCAGGACAGATTCCTGTTCTGCCGAATTTTGCCATGAGACCCGTGGGACTCAAGGGACACAGGGCAGTGGAGCTCCCAGCCGGCTTATAAGGTTAGCAGGACTACCTTGGTCATAAAGTCAGTAATATTCAAAGAGGCCCTGGAGAAGGACCTTAACTGAATTCTGTAGTGAGTGGATGAGCAAATCCCTACCCTGCTTAATTGCCTTCTCCCCCAGAATTACTTTTGCCTTCTTATCTCCTATAGTTTTTCTGTCTCTTTCACAGGCCCCAGCCTGTATTTTGTTCAGTCATTCGTTATATAACTAAATAGATTTCTGTTCTTATAGAGTATTTCCAGGTAAGGAGCAGGCACATTTCTGGCAAGGTAGTCCTCATCCCTTCCTATAACTACTCCTTTACTGGGGAGGTTTGGGGGCAGGGGGTGGATAGGGAGGACTGCCAATGTGCTTGGCACTGGGCAAAACTTTGAAGTTGATGATAAAGTAATGTTGCCTCCCTAGAACATTCCAATGTTTATGCACATCATTAAGTATTTGACATATTAACCTTATTGAGAATTTTATCTTATTGCAGCTCTAATTTCTAACACATACTGGTATATTCTTCATGTGGTATTGCTTATGAGGTTTGGTGTCTGCTCATTACTTAAGAACTTTAGAGGAAGCATTCTTCAGTGGCTCTTTAATTTGCACAAGAGCCTCTCATTTTTTTATCAGAGGGGTAACAAAAATAAGTCTGAATATCATAAAGAGACCTTCATTTGGCCTCAAATGTGAATATTGAATAGTTGGCATTTTTCTTCAAAAGAATTCAAGAGATACAAAAGGCATGTCAACCTCCGTTTACAAAAACAAGTCTCTAAATTCTCAAATAGTCTTCAGAGAGGCCCATCTCAGTTCTATCTGTTAAAAACCACCAAAATTAGCCTTGAGGATTTGGCAGTAAAATGAGGTTTCCATGTTTTTGTTTGCATTTTTTTTTAATAGGAAGCACTAATAATTTTCAATACTAAAAGTCTGGCCAAGTATTTGAAAGCTGTTGAAGAACTGAAAAATAATGTATCTGAAGAAGTAAAACTGTCTTTGGAAGAAAAAAGTAAAGATGCCTGTGCAAAATGGGAGGTAAGAACATGCATGGATGTTTACAAAAACTCTGATCGTGGCCTGTATGTCATCAGAGTAATTCCTGGTGACCCCCCCCCCACTACATATCCAAAGGGGTTGATCCTAAAGGCTGCAATTTCCAGGCTCTCTCATCTGCTGACTCCTGCCTGCATTTAGCCAAATCTTTTGGAGATTAGAGGGAGATTGGAGTGGGGGAAAAAGAAAGGTCAAAGGGTTTCTTTTTCTCCCTCTTTTGGGCAGTGTTTGGCAGCATCTGTGTCCCCCTGGCTCCAGTTCCTAGAAGACCGGCCTGTCCTGGTTCCAGCTTGGGATGGGTGACCATTTTCCCGGGCTCCACGCAATCTGTCCAGCCCAAGGCTGGTAGTGCCTTCTGCTGTTGCTAATCTCTGGATTGCCTTACTGTCTCCTCATTGATTTCATCTCTTGTGTAATCAGTTCTTTGCATTTAATTCCTTCTGCTTTAAATATCTGGAGTGTTTTCTGTTTTTATGACTGGATCCTGACTGAGATACGTACTGACACACACACACACACACATACACACACACACACACAATTTCAGAGTGAAATAGGTACAGGTTTTGGCATCAGATGAACCTGGATTCAGCAGCTGTGACTCTGGGCAAATTGGAAGTTTTTTAACATCTAGGAGTCTCACAGATAAAATAGAAATAATACTACCTCCTTGGCAGGATTATTGCAAGCATTAATGATGGTTTTTATATAGCACCTACCACTGAAATTATTATTGAATAAGAATTATATATTAAAAATGAATATATATATATATAAAGAGCAAAAGAGAGAGAATAAGATGACTGAGTTGATCTCTACTGTTAAAAGTCTGCTAAAACACATTTTAAAAAATTTCTTGGGGGAGTGGATGTAGCTCAAGTGGTTAAGCACCTGCTTCTCATTTACAAGGTGCCAGGTTTGATCCCTGGTCCCTCCTAAAAACAAACAAACAAACAAACAAACACGAAAAAAAAACAACTTTCATTGGGGAGCGGATGTAGCTCAGTGGTTGAGTGCCTGCTTCCCATGTACAAGGTCCTGGGTTCAGTCCCTGGTACCACCTTAAAATTTTTTTTTCTTGGGAGTTCCGGGAAAATGGCGTCAGGGTGAGCAGGCAGGGCTCAACTCTCTCACAAAAACAACAGAGAAAGGTCCAAAAGCTGTCTGAGGGACCTGCTTTGGAGGTCAATAGACCAAGACAGTGCTATATAACTCCCAGTACTGCGAGGGACAGAGAAACGAAGAACCTGAAACAACCAAACGTGAGTTACCAAACCCCTGTGGTGGCTGGAAAGGGCTCCCCTCCCCCACTCTCAAGATACTAAACTGGGATAAAGCCCCTGGCTCACTGCAGCCCACGGAGAGGGGAGCAAACGTCTTCCTCCCTGTCAGCTGTTACCAGGGAAAAGGGAGGGGAAATCGGGGGGCTTCTTTTTAGTGAATTCAGCCAGTAGAGCCTGCTTTGAATCTCGGCTCTGGCCAGACCAAAACACCGGAAAGCCGAGCTTGAAAGACACCTTGGTGGAAAGGTGTGCCAATGAGTGCCCTCTGCTGGCTTGTCTGGAAGTTGCATGGAGAAAAAGCACTAAGTGCTCTCTTTACCTGACCTCCTGGGAGAAAATCTGCACCCCATTAGTGAGTCCCTGACCTGATTTTGAGTAACTTAAGCTGGGACATTTTAAAGTCTTAGAAAAAGTTGAACCAAACATCAAAGAAGAGCTGTGGGGGAAAAAAGTCAAGAGAGAGAAATTGGCCATCAGAGTAAATTCAACAACATAATCAGATGCCTAGACATCAGCAAAAAATTACAAGCCATACCAGGAAACAGGAAGAGATGGCCCAGCCAAAGGAACAAACTAAATATCCTGAAGAGATACAGGATTTAAAGACATTTAATCAATGCTAATCACACAACTTTGCTAAATCAATTCAAAGAATTGAAAGAAAATATGACTAAAGAAATAAAGGATATTAAGAAAACACTGGGTGAGCCTAAAGAACAATTTGAAAGCCTGCAAAGAAATGTTACAGAGTTTATGGGAATGAAAGACACAATGGGTGAGATTAAAAAATACACAAGAGGCACTTAAAAGCTGGTCTAGATTCTAGATTCTGAGTATGAGTTTGCTTATTCTAATTCTTTCATATCAGGAGATCATACAATATTTGTCCTTTTGTGACTGGCTTACTTTACTCAACATGATGTCTTCAAGTTTCATTTATGCTGTCTCATGTATTAGGACTTCATTTCTTTTTATGGCTGAATAATATTCCATTGTATATATACTATAATTTATATGCCCATTCATTGGTTGATGGACACTTAGGTTGCTTCCACCTTTTGGCAATTGTGAATAATGCCACTATGAACACTGGTGTGCAAATACCTGTTTGAGACCCTGCTTTCATTTTCTTTTGTGTATATTCCTAGTAGTGGGATTGTGCGGTCATATGTTAGTTCTGTACTTACTTAGCTTTCTGAGAAATTGCCAAACTGTCTTCCATGGTGGCTGCATCATTATACATTGCCACCAGCAATGAATGAGCATTCTATTTTTCTACATCCTCACCAACACTTGATATTTTCTATTTTTTAAAAATAGCAGCCATTGTGGTGAGTATGAAGTGGTATCTCATTGTGGTTTTAATTTGCATTTCCCTGATGGCTAATGATGTTAAGCATCTTTTCATGTACTTTCTGGCCATTTGCATATAGTTTTTGGAGAGATGTCTGCTCAAGTCTTTTGCCCATTTTTTTCATTGTGTTGTTTGGGTTTTTGTTGTTAAGTTGAAGGATTTCTTTATGTATACTGGATTAATCCTTTATCAGATATGTGGTTTCCAAATATTTTCTCCTATTGTATAGGTTGTTGTTTTACTTTCATGATAAAGTCCTTTGCAGAACAAAAGGTTTCATTTTGACGAGGTCCCATTTATTTAATTTACTTTTGTTGCTTGTGCTTTGAGTGTAAAGTCTGAGAAACCATTGCCTAACACAAGGTCCTGAAGATGCTTCCCTACGTTTTCATCTAGAAGTTTGATAGTTCTAGTTCATATATTTAGGTCTTTAATCCATTTTAAGTTGATTTTAGTATATGGTGTGAGGTGGGGTCTTCCTTTTTTTTTTTTTTGCAAATGGTGTTCCAGTATTCCCAGTATCATTTGTTGAAGAGACTATTCTTTCCAAAGTGGGTGGTCATTGCCACCTTGTCAAAAATCAGTTGGCCAAAGATGTGCGGGTTGATTTCTGAGCTCTCAGTTCTATTCCATTGGTCTATATGTCTGTCCTCTTGCCAGTACTATACTGTTTTGATTATTTTGGCTTTGTAATAAGTTGTTGGAATTTTAATTGGGATTTGCATTGAATCTATAAATTGCTATGGGTAGTATTGACACCCTAAAGATATTTATTCTTCCAATTCATGAACACAGAATATCCTTCCATTTATTTAGGTCTTCTTTAATTTTTTTAGCAAAGTTTTGTAGTTTTCTGTGTACAAGTCCTTTACATCCTTGGTTAGATTTATTCCTAGATACTTGATTCTTTTAGTTCTATAGAGAATAGATCTTTTTCCTAATGTCTTCTGATTGTTCATTCCTTGTATATAGAAACACTACTGATTTTTGGGTGTTGATCTTGTACCCCACCACTTTGCTGAATTAATTTATTAGGTCTAGGAGATTTGTTAAAATTTTCAGGATTTTCTGAATATAGGATCATGTCATCTGCAAATAGGGAAAGATTTACTTCTTCCTTTCCATTTTGGATGTCTTTTTCTTGCCTAATTGCTCTGGTAAGATCTTCCAGTGTAATTTTGAACAACAGTGGTAACAGTGGGCATCCTTGTCTTGTTCCTGATTGTAGAGGGAAAGCTTTCATTTTTTCACAATTAAGTAGGATGTTAGCTGTGAGCTTTTCAAATATACCCTTTATCATGTTGAGGACGTTTCCTTCTAGTCCTAGTGTTCTAAGTGTTTTTATCAAGAAAGGATGATGTATTTTGCCAAATACCTTTTCTGTTTTGGTGGAGATGATCATGTTGTTTTCTTCATTCATTCTGTTAATGTGGTCCATTACATTAATTGATGTTCTTATGTTGAACCAACCTTGCATACCAGGGATAAATCTCACTTGGTCATAGTGTATAATTCATTTAATATGCTGTTGGATTTGGTTTTCTAGTATTTTGGTGAGAATTTTTGCATCTATATTCATAAGAGATATTGGTCTGTAGTTTTCTTGTCTTGTGGTATCTTTATCCGGCTTTGGTATAAGGGTAATGTTGGCCTCGTAGAATGAGTTAGAGAGTGTAACCTCCTCTTAATTTTTTGGAAGAGTTTGTACAGAATTGGAGTTAAGTATTCTTGGAATGTTTGTTAGAATTCCCCTGTGAAGCTGTCTGGTCCTGGGCTCTTCTTTATTGGGAGGTTTTGTTTTTTTTTTTTTTTTTTTTTTGGATTCACAGAGCTTTTTAGTAAAACCAGTGTGTTGACATTGATTATAAGGAAAACAAGTGTGTAGCAGTCAATTAAGCAAGTAATTTGCTCAGTTTTCAAAACTGAGCAATGTGGTGAATTCACAGAGCATTAAGAAAACCAGTGTTTTGACATTGATTGTAAGAGAAAACAACTGCATAGAAGCCAATTAACAAGAAACTTGCTTAGTTTTCAAAATTGAAGAAACTGGTACATTCACAGAGTGTTATGTAACACCAGTGTTTTGACATTTATTGTAAATGAAAAACAATTGCCAAGCCGCCAATTAGCCAGGTAACTTGTTTACTTTAGAAAACTGAAAAACCTGGTAGATTATTGGGAGGTTTTTGATGACTGATTCAATCTCTTTACTAATATTGGTTTGTTGAGATCTTCTATTTCTTCTTGTGTCAATGTAGGTAGTTTGTGTGTTTCTAAGAATTTTTCCATTTTATCTAGAATATCTAATTTATTGACATACAATTGTTCATAGTATCCACTTTTACTCTTTTTTTATTTCAGCAGGTTGGTAGTAATGTTACCCTCTTTGTTTCTGATTTTTCTTATTTGTATCTTCTCTCTTTATTTTCTTTGTCAGTTTAACTAAAAGTTTGTTGATTTTTACCAATCTTTTCAAAGAATCAACTTTTGGTTTTTTGATTCAATTGTTTTTTTGTTTGTTTTCTATTTCATTTCCCCTCTAATCTTTGATATTTTTTTTTCTTCTGATTCGCTTTGGGTTTAGTTTGCTCTTCTTTTTCTAGTTCCTCCAGTTTTGAGGTTAGATCTCTGATTTTAAGTCTTTCTTCTTTTTTAATGTAAGCATTTAGAGCTATAAATTTCCCTCTCAGTGCTGCTTTCACTGCATCCCATAAGTTTTGGTATGTTGTATTTTCATTTTCATTTGCCTTAAGATATTTCCTAATTTTGCTTCTTATTTCTCTTTAACCCATTGGTTGTTTAAGAGTAGTTGTTTAATTTCCACATTTTTGTGATTTTTCCCTTTCTCCATCTGTTATTAATTTTTAGCTTCATTACTTTTTGATGGGAGAATATACATTGTATGATTTCATTTTTAAAAAAATTTTGAAACTTGTTTTGTGGCCCAATATATGGTCTATCCTAGAGAATGATCCCTGTACACTCAAGAAGAATGTGTATTCTGTTTTCATTGGGTGCAGTGTTCTATATATATCTGTTAGATCTAGTTTATTTAGTTTATCATTCAAGTCCTGTACTTCCTTATTGATCTTCTGACTAGATGTTCTATCCATTGTTAAGAGTTTTGTGTTAAAGTCTCCTCCTGTTAATGTAGAACCATCAGTTTCTCTCTTCAAATATGTCAGTATTTGCTTCATATAATTTGAGGCTCTGCTGTTAGGTGCATATATGTTTATAATTGTTACATCATCTTGTTGAATTGTCCCCTTTATCAATATGTAATGACTATCTTTGTCCCTTGTAACTATTTTTGACCTGAAGCCTATTTTGTCTGATATTAGTATAACCACCCCAGTGCTCTGTTGGTTATTACTTGCATGATATATTTTTTCCCAGCCTTTCACTATCAACCTACTTGTATCTTTGACTTTATGTTGAGCTTCCTGCAGATAGCATATATTTGGGTCATGGTTTTTTATCTATTCTGTCATTCTCTGCCTTTTGACAGGAGAGTTTAATCTATTTCCATTTAAAGTCACTATTGATAATACAGGTCTTTCTTTTGCCATTTAGCCTTTGTAAACTTATACCAATTTCCCCCTCATTTCTCTTAAGACCTACTTTTATATTTATTTGATTTCTTGTGTTGTATCATATTGAATGCCTCCTTATTTCATTCTGGATATATTTTTCATCTGTTTTCCTTGTGGTTACCATAGGTTAAAGTTTAACATCCTAAATATATAACAATTATATTTGGCTTGATACCAACTTAAATTTAATAGTAGGTACATATCCTTGTCCTATGCCTCTCTGTCCCCCCACCATTTTTTTTTTTTTGTACTTGTTGCCACATATCTTTGTTCATTGTCTGTCATTAATCTAGATTTATCATTACTTTTTATGCATTTGCATTTTATCACCTATAGGAATTCAGAAGTGAAGTGAGATACCAAACAATACAAGACTGGCATTTATAATTACCCAAATGGTTACCTTTACTGCAGGTTTTTATTTCTTTATGCTACTTTGAACCACTGTCTAGTGACCTTTTGTTTCAGTCTGAAGGACTTCTTTTAGCATTGCTTTTAGGGCAGGTGTAATGTTGGTGAACTCCCTCAGCTTTTATTTATCTGATAATGTCTTAATGTTTCCCTCATTTTTGAAAGAGAAACTTCCCAGATATAAAATTCCTGCTGGCAGTTATTTTCCTTCAGCACCTTAAGTATTTCAACACACTGCCTTCTTACCTCCATGGATTCTGATATAATAAGATTGATTGGCACTCAGTCTCATTGGGACTTCCTTGTATGTAACATGTTGCTTTTCTCTTGCAGCTTTCAGAACTCTCTTCTTTTCCTTTGCATTTTATAGTGTAATCAATCTATGATGGAGTGTATTTTTCCTCTTGTTTATCCTGTATGGTGTTCTCTTAGCTTCTTGGACGTACATATTCATATCTTTTGCTCATTTTGGGAAATTCTTTGTCATTATTCCTTTGACTATTTCTTTTGCCCCTTTCTCTCTTTCTTCTACTTCTGGGACTCCCATGATATGTATATTGGTGCACTTGATGGTGTCCCATAGCTGTCTTAGGCTAATTTAGCTTTTAATAATTCTTTGTTCTTTCCACTCCTCAGCTTGACTCATTTCAAGTGTCTTGTCTTCAAGTTCACTGATTCTTTCTTCTGCCAGCTCCAGTCTGTTATTGAAACCTTCCTGGGCAGTTTTCATTTCAGTTAATTGTGATCTTCAACTCCAGTCGTTCTGTTTGGTCACTTTTTATAATTTCTATCTTTTTACTTAGACTCTCATACTGTTCATTCATTTTTTTCGATATCCTATATATTTTTTCTCTGTACTTTTCTTCATGTCCTTCAGCATGTTTAAGACCATTTTTTAAAGGCTTTGTTCAGTATGTCCATATTCTTCTTCTTCATTGCTGTTTTCTGTATTTTTATCCTCTTCCTTTGGATGGGCCATCATTTCTTGTTTCTTTGTTTCTCTTATACTCTTTAGTTATACACTTTTAAAACTAACTTTGTTTCAGATTCAAAAAGAATAAAACAACATAAAAAGTCAGCTCAATAAGGTTATGGAAGCATTACTCCTAAAAAGTTTGTCCAGGCATTTTTATCTCATCTAATTCTAACTACTTTAACTCAATTGTTCCTCCGGTGTTTAGAAAGATACACATATGAACACAGATTAGTTAAATGACATAGTCAGGGTCTTCTTATTAATGGAAAAAATGAAGAAGAGAAAAATGCTTAATCATATTCATATTTTACAAAACCAAATACAATATTCTTTCTCTCTCTATCTCTGTACACTGTAATATTTTTAATATTACATATTTTAATCCGAGTTAACTCTGGGATTTATTCCCTGGGGTGTCAATTTCTTAGTTTTGTAAACAGATGGTAAGACAGAGATTTTCTTGAGCTTTATCCCTCCTATCAGGAAGGTTTGCTCAAGGTGAATGCACTGTGCAGGGTTTCCCTGTCTTACTGGACCTCTGTCTTGTCCTGGGATTTTGCTTGCTCATTGTTTTGGAGTTCCCCTGTTTACAGAAGTTTGGTTATCCCCTCTGACTCCCAGGGGACAAACCTCTCTTTCCCAGGTATCTGAAGCTGTCAGACCTTTGTCTCAGACTGTCATTCTCTATAGTTTTTTTATACTCCTTTTTTTTATCTTACCTTGCTTTTGCTTAGAAGGCAAATTTTGGAAGCATGTTCACCCTGTGGAAGACTGTTCCAATTTGGTCTTTCCCAGACAAAACAGGACCAGGGACCAGTGAATGGTGCGCACACTGGCTCCAGTTTCCCCTGTGGAGGGGGTCAGGAAGGGCTCCCAAAACCTCTCAGGTAGCTCCTCAAAGCTGACCTTTCCTGTCCTGCCCAGCAAATGCAGCCTTTCAGCTAACTTTTCCCCATATACCTAAGGGAACCCTGCTTGTTTAAATCAGCTCTGTCCTTGTCCAGATAGAGTTGAAACAATGGCTGCCACCACCTTTGTCTGGGGTGGGTTGAAACAATACCTGCCCTCAGAGCTGGGATACAGCCATCCAAATTCACTAATTAAAAGCTGTGATCAGAGATCGACAGTGTACACCCCTGTTCTTGGGGAAGAGGATTTTTATGTCCTTTCTGTCCCCAGCTGCTAGCCAGGAACTGGATCTCATGGTGGCCTGCTGTGAGAGTTGAATTGGGCACTGGTAAATTGCCTGCAGAAAGAGAAATTTACAATTCTTTATTGTAATTTATCAGCCTCTTCTTCCTATTCTTTCCTGGATGCTGTACAGTGTTCTTCTGGCCTCTAGAGTTTCAAAATCGTTGTTTCAGACAGTCCTTGCCTATTTAAAAGTTGTTTTAGTGGAAGGACTGAGTCTTGGAGTTCCCTTCTCTGCCATCCCCCCCACCCTAGAAGTTAAAACACATTTGTTAAAATAGATTTTTAAATTTTTATTTATTTTTTTATCCACTCACCCCACCCCCCGCCCAGTTGTTGTTTGCACTTGCTGTCTGCTCTTTGTGTCCATTCGCTGTGTGTTATTTTCCGTGTCTGCTTGTCTTTTCTTCTCATCTTTCTCTTTAGGAGGCACCGGAAACCAATCATGGAACCTCTGGTGTGGGAGAGGGGCACTCAATTGCTTGAGCCACCTCATCTCCCTGGTCTGCTGTGTCTCTCACTGTCTCTCTTCTGTGTCTCCCTTTGTTCCATCATCTTGCTGCACCAGCTCAGCTCTCCGTGGGACGTGGGCCAGCTTGCCTTCACCAGGAGGCCCTGGAAATTGAACCCGTGGCCTCCCATATGGTAGGCGGGAGCCCAATCACTTGAGCCACATCTGCTTCCCTAAAACACATTTTTTTAAACAAATCAATTTTATTGATGTATATTAATAAAGCATACAATTCATCCAGGTGTACAATCAATGGTATTTGGTATAATCATATAGTTGTGTGTTCATCACTTCAAAAGCACATTTAAAAAAAAAATAAAATCTTTATTTTAGAGCAGTTTGAGATTTACAGAAAAATTGAGAAAAAGTAGAGAAAGTTCCCATATATCCCAACCCATTTTCCTCTCTTATTAACATCTTATATTCCTATGGAAGATTTGTCACAATTCATAGACCAAAATTGATACATTGTTATTAACTAAAGTACAGACTTTATTCAGATTTCAACAGTTTTTTCCTAATGTCCTTTTCCTGTTCCAGGATTTTATCCAAGATACCACCTTATACTTAGTTGTTATGTCTCCTTAGGCTCCTGATAGTGACAGTTTCTCAGACCTGACTTGTTTTTTATGGTCTTGACAGTTTTAAAGAATATTAGTCAAGTATTTTGTAGAATATCTCTTAACTGGGATTTGTCTGATGTTTTTCTCATGATAAGCCTGGGGTTATGTGTTTAAGAAGACTACAGAGAAAAAATTCCATTCTCATCACATCATATAAAGGATGCATTTTATCTGCACGATTTAATGCTGTTGAAGTTAACCTTGACCACCTGGCTTGAGGTAGTTTCCAGGCTTCTCCACTCTAAAGTTATTCTTTTTGTGCCCTCTTTCCCTACTGTATTCTATGGAATAAAGCCATTATATGCAAGCTACACATAACAAGTGGAGAGTTATGTTGTACTTCTTTAAGGGTGGAGTATCTACATAAATTATTTGGAATTCTTGTGCATAGGAGATTTGTCTCTTTTCTATTTATTTATTTAATTAATAATTTTTCAGTTTGGAGTCATGAATGTTATGTTATTGGGTTATAATAAAGTACCATTTTATTTAATCAGTGCTCAAATTGTTCCTGCTTTGGACATTGGGAGCTCTTTCAGTTGGTTCCTGTATTCCTTTGACATATCCCCGTCATTGTGTTTTTTTATTTTTGTTTTTGAGCTCAGTCTTATTTTCTGGTGCCATAAGGTGTTCCAGGTTCATCTTGTATGTTTCCTACCCTAGTCTTAGAATCAGCTATTTCTCCCAGAAGCCCTGTTTTTTTGTTGTTGTTGGAGATTAGTATTAGAAATCCAAATATGGATCTGGGCATTAGGTTTGCTCATTTCTAGTGGGGTGTCATTGCTTGTAGGCTCTCTCGGCTGAGAGAACAAGGAGATATATGTGTGCATATTAACCTGTGTATGTATACATATTTAGAAATATTTCTATTTGAGTACATATATATATTTACACATATAAATGTTTCTATATGTGTATGTACACGTATTTATAAATATTTCTATATGTAACATGAGTTCATACTGAAGTCTTCAACTCTAATCCCTCATCTCATGGATCATTCTAGCCTCCTCCCCCTGCTTATCTGTAAACTTCCACTTCAACAGTGAGAAACTGAGCTCCCACCATCTGCCATCCATTTATTGAATTGTTCAATTACAATATGCATGTATAATGATTTTAGAATTATTAATTCATACTCCTGTGGCAAACAACTTTTTCAACTAGAATACAATACTTATGTACGGTTCCTTTTGCCTTCAGTCTTAGGGACTCCACTCGTTTCTATAATTACTTGGGTTAGCACCTTATTCTTTCTGTCAGTGAGATTGTTTCATATATTTTTAATACTTTTAGATTTTTTTGGTCACATTCTGTATTCCATCTTGGGTCTCCCAAATGACTTTTAAAAATTTGCATATACCCAAATCCTCAAGATTGAGGAATTGAACAAACATAAGGGGGGAAATGCAACTATCAACTAAAGTAGACTTATTATTCTAGCAATGGAAGAATTTGTATCATTGTCATAAAAGCAGTGGCCACCAGAAGTTCTAAGGGTAGGGAGAGGGAAGAATAGGTGTAACATGGGGCATTTTTTTTGGACTTTGGAATTGTTCTGCATGACACTGCAATGATGGATACAAGCCATTATACATTTTGTCAAAAACTATAGAATTGTGTGGTACAAAGTGTAAACCATAATATAAGCTATAGACCATGATTAGTAGCAATACTTCAATATGTTTTCATCAGTTGTAACAAATGTACCACACTAATGAAAGATGTTGTTAATGGGGAAAAGTGTGAGAGGGGGACAGGTGAGGTATATGGGAATCCCCTATATTTTCTATGTAACATTTATACAATCTAAAGCTTCTTTAAAAATAAAATTTTTTTTTAAAATTGTATGCACTAATGTTTATTCTTTGTGCTTTAAATCTTTACCAGTTTTGACAAATACTTAATGTTTTGTATCCTCCATTACAGTACCCTACAAAATAGTTTCCATACCAAAAAAAATCCTCTGAGGTTTACCTATTATACTCTCCCTACTGCTTCCCTCCCCCTGAACCCATGGCAACCCCTGATCTGTTTATTGTCTCTGTAATTTTACCTTTTTAAGAATGTCATATAATTGGAATGATACAGTATGTACCTTTTTCAGATTGACTTCTTTCATTTAGCAATATGCATTGAAGGTTCATCCATGTCTTTCTGTGGCTTGATGCTTTATTTCTTTTTTTCATTGAATAATATTCCATCATATGGATATACCACAGTTTATTTATCCATTCACCTAGTGAAGAACATATTGGCTGCTTCCAGTGTGGGGGCAATTATGACTAAATCTCCTGTTAATATTTCATGTGCAGGTTTGTGTGGATATAAGTTCAGGTCAGTTGGGTAAATATCTAGGAGCGCAATTGTTGGATCATATGGTACTAGAATGATTAGTGTTGTAAGAAACTGTCAAACGTCTTCCAAAGTGACTGTCCCATTTTGCATTCCCACCAGAAGTGAATGAGCATCTGTTGCTCTGCATCCTCTTCAGCATTTGGTATTGTCAGTTTTTTGGATTTTAGCTCTTCTAATAGGTGTGTAATGGTAGTATCGCACTGTTTTAATTTACATTTCCCTAAAGACAAATGATGTTGAGCATCTTTTCATCTGCTTATTTGCCACTTGTATATCTTCTTTGGTGAGGTGTCTGTTCAGCTCTTTTGCCCACTTTTTAATTGAGTTGTTTTCTTACTTAGAGTTTTAAGAGTTCTTTATATATTTTGTATACAAGTTCTTTATCAGCTATGTGTCCCCCCTACAGATGGCTATCTCACCTGTTTGCACATTGTTTTTCTTTTTGCTTGTTGTTTTAGCTAGCTATTTGTGCTCATTGTCTGCTCATTGTTTTTGCTCAATGTCTGCTAGTTGTCTGCTTGTCATTTGTTTGTTTCCTTTAGGAAGCACCAGGAACCAAACCTGGGACCTCCCAAGGGGGAGGCGGGCACTCAGCTGCTTGAGCCACAACCCCTCCCCAGATAGGTGTTTTGCAAATATTTTCTTCCATTCTGTGGCTTGTCTTTTCATCCCCTTAACAATGTCTTTCACAGCTAAAACATATTTTTAGTTGTTAAAAAGGAAAAAAAAAATGTTTATGGGTCTGGAATGTTTTAAAACATCCTCCTTAAAGACACAAAGATGAATCAGAATATCATTTAAGTTCTATTGCAGGGACTTTTAACAAGGGGTCTGTGAGCTTGAATTGAAATTCAAAAAAACATGTCTCTTGTGGAGACATGTTGGTGCAGATGTGATATATTTATGAAATAATACACAGTATAGTGTGGACTTAGTAAGGAGTCCATGGTTTTCACATGACTGGCAGAGGGGTTCATGGAACCCCTGCTCTATTGTGTCTTTTATTACTATAAGCATTTTTATTGTGTTTTTAATGAAAACTTTTTCTGAATATTCTGGTTAATATGTGCCCTTTTTTTTTTTTTGCAGTCACTTCGAAATGAAATGTCTTTATATATTCAACAGTTAAAAATAGACATTGAAAAAGGAAAACTTAATGACAATATTTCAAAACTTGAAAAGCAAATAAATAAAGAAAAGAAACTAATTCGTAGAGGAAGGACCAAGGGGCTTATCAAGGAACATGAGGTAAAATAGTCAGTTCCCATTGAAATTTTGGCATCATTTGTGAGTTTGTCTTAAATGGTCGTGTATGTCCCTAGCCTAGGGTTAAATCTGTTCTGAACATTTCTGCAGTCCTCTTATCCTCTGAGGATTGCCACTTATGAGGTTCAAGTATTAACTAAAGCCTATGCTTCTGACATTTTAGAAGGGAGAAAAATTCAGTATTGAGGTAATATTTTCTGATTTCCATTGATATGTCTCAGTGATTCCTGTCTTTGAGACTCCGGTTACAACCGTGTCAATGATAGCTGATGTTCCCATAGTTGTTTTTGTCAGGGCATCCTGTTCTCAGAAGCATGACTTTTGTGAAAGATAGCAAATGAGAATATAAGGAGCAAACCAATTGGGGAAAATATAATCTCTTTTGGTTCCCATTTGTTTTCATGCATTTGGTGGTAATGATCACTCTTTTCATTTAAAAAAATCTCTTGCCTTTGTTCTCCTAATATCAGACTTTGTTGCATCTCCTTATTTTTTTTCAACTTCTTTTTAATGTCCTTCACAAATTTCTCTTTTTTAAATTATGTTATATTAATGTTTTGGTTTGGGGGACCTCTACTTTTAGCTGCTTTCCTGTTTCCTCTGGGCAATTCAATCCACTCTGGAGTTTTACCCTCCCCCCCCACCCCCAACACACACAGAACAATAGCGCTTGAATCCTTATCTCTGGAGAGTCCTTTCCCCAAGTTCCATGTTTTATTTCTAGCTGACTATCAGATATTACCCGTGTTCTTCAGAGACCTCACACTCAGTGTGTCCAAAACTGAACCAAAAATATTGCCTCTTAAACTTTTATTCCTCTTAATTTCTGCATCTTGGTTATAGAAAGTAGGCATGACTTTCTAAGTCACGCCTTTCCTCTCCTTCCCTCTTTCTTCCCACTTTGACTTAATTGAATCAGTTGCCAAGGCCCATCTGTTACTCTTCAGAAAAGCCTTTTCTTTTCCTTCCTTCCCAGAACCATTGCCACTTCCCTTAGCCTCGTCCATCTACACCCTACTGCTTTGTCATCCTCCAACAGTTATCTTTTTGAACCACAGGTTTCCCTCATGCCACCAGCTCACTGTTACCCCAAGACAACTTGATACTCCTTAAAAGGCCGTGGGGTTCCTCTGCAGTGTAGCCTCAGGACACCTCCTTAGCCTCCCTTCTCCTGTGTCGTGCCCCAGCCACACCACACCAGACTCCTTGTCTTTTCAGAACATCTGGTGCTTTTCATCTACCTGCAGCTCCATCTGCTGGGAATGACCTTTCTCCCTTTTTACTTGGAGAACTCCATATTCATTCCTCCTGTATCCAGCTCAGATGGTTCCCTCTTGTGAAACAGACTTTCCCTGACTCTTTAAGGCAGGGGAGTGGCTCAATCATTACCGTTCTCACATAATGTTCTAATTATTTGCGTGTAAGTAACTGGACGCTGAGTCCCTCTGGAGCAGACTTCCTCATCTTTGGATGTCCAGCGCCTGTTACCATACCAGGCACACCATGCATGGCCTGTAGAAGCACGTGTTGTCAAAGTCACAAACATCTGTTAGTTTCTAATCCTTATGGAATAATTATGTAAATGCATTTAAAACTCATTTCCTGCTTTATCTCTTTCACTAGACTTGCTTTTCTGAAGAAGGCAGTCTGTACCAGCTCGATCACCACATGGATGTCCTGAGGGAGCTATGTGAAGAGCAGCTGACTTCACAGAAAAGCCAACAAGAAATGAAGAAAGTATTCAAAGATTATGAACAAAAGATAGAAAAACTTAGGAAATCTGCTTCCGAGATTCATAAGACACTGCAACTCGTGACGGGAGGCACATCTAAAAGCAAGTTAGTACTTCGTGAGAATCCTTCCTCATCAGGGGAAAAATTAGATAAACCCTTTTGCAAAACCAGGTGACATTCAGCATTATTCATTCTCTTTTAGGTTTCATTTTTCTCCCTCTATTTTAATATGGAATTTAAATTCCTTCCTAGGGGGACCATGAGCACGTCTGAGAATGGAGGAAGGGATACCCACAGTGAGGTACCATTTGCAAAATCTGATGATCAGCCATCAGTGGAAAAGGTATATATGAGGATAATGTATTTTAGAAGTAACCCCAATGAAAAAGGCCAAGTATATAATAATCCACTTCTCATTAATTGTTGGTTTTAATTATCTGATTGTTTTGATTGAGAATTCCTACATGTAATGCAAGGATGACTGCTTTTCAGAGAATCAAAATACAAGGAACCAAAACTATATATAATTTTATATAATCTTTCTCTGATTATATAAAAGGTTCTTGCAAAAATAGAGCATTTTGGATGCTTATAAATACATGTTGTCTGTATACAGTACTACTGAGGGCACAAGAGGTTGAGCTTAATGTATAGATGCCTTAGCTTTAATAAGATGAACTAGTTCATTTGTCTTTTTCTCATGGTAATATATTTTAATTTTCTTAGAAATTGAGATTTCCAGATTCTTGAATTCTAGATATGTGAGCAATTACTGTACATCATAGCCCACTGCTAGGCAGAACATGTGGGGAAGGAATGGGGTTTATTTGTTTTTAGTTATCTGCTTCTGCCTGTTAGGCTTGTGTCCACTTTAGACTATGGCTATGTGGTCAAAGGCAGAATCAGCATTGAAGTGCTGGGATGATTCCTTTACCTTTACTGTGCCATCATACCCATTAGAAGGTGAGCCCCAGTCTAATAAATCTCCTCTGTGCTATGGGAAGGCCTTCCTCTGAGCTGAGAAACCACAGGTAGATTGCATTATCTTCTGGTTTGGGATATTAAGAGTCAATGATATATCTTTGTAGCAGAAAGTATTTACCTTTTTCTTCATAATTAAAATATAATGAAGATATTATTTTTACTGTTTTGCATATTTGCTTAGGCAAAGGAACTAAATAAGGATTTTAGCTTGGAATCAGAGTTAGAGCCTCAGCATGAAGAAAGCATTATGGAGAAGTATGAAATGGATCACAGTGCATCTATAAATAGTTTACTAGAGAGGTAAACTCTTTCAAACCACTTTCAATAATGCAGACACATTATACTTTAATAAGTTTTTATTATTCTTTAGTTTTAATTTTTGCTTATGGCCCAGTAACTTAAACAGAATTTCCAGGGGATTTCCTTGGGCATAATTGACAGTGATTTTTTTTTAATGATTTTCATCTTATTTTTAAAATTATTAACATTGCCCTAATTTTTTTTTTTGAGGTATGATACACACAGAGAGATTCTTGAACAACACTTTCAAAGTAACACAATCAGGATTACTTCTGATTTCTCTAGTGAGAAGGGAAGGAGCAGTGATTGTTTGCAGGATAAACTGACCGATCTACAGGTAATTACTGAAAAAATAAGATTTCTCTAGTTATCTCTTTTATTAGGGAATAATAGCATCATGAATATAGACTTGACTATTTTTGTTAAGCTCACATATGCTACATATTTCTAAAGAGCTCTCTCTTTTGGACTACATTTTTAATGTGACCCTATTCCAGAAATTTATTTGCATTCAAGTACAAAACTTAGGGTCCTAATTTATTGCTCGTTCTCCAGTCTGGTCCTGCAGATGTTGTGAACTGCAAAGTTCTCAATTGTGCTTTGGGTGGGTTTGAGGGCTTCAGATGATTTGGTCCTAAATAATATATTTGAAGGAAATTTCAACCAACGCTGCTTCTATGGCACTACAAAATTAACAATACATGGAAAGCTCATGACTTTGAATATTTGTTTCCATCCTTCATCATCTTGACCAAATTATCATGTTGTCTAAATTGCTGTACACCACCAATAGTTGGTTACCAGATGTTGGGCAATGTGAAAGGGGCAGGGAGTGGAGGGGGTTTTCCCTCTAAGTGGTGGCTGATCTTGCTGGATGGTCGGTACAGGAAATACTGAATTTGACTCAAGAGCTACAGAAAAATCAATCTCTCCACTGGTAGGCACATAAATTGTAAGCACTACAAGTAAATATCTTCCTTATTTCGAAGATTATCTGTGCATTGCAGTGCAACATTCTTGTTGCAAGCATGGGAGTATGTTAGAGTGAACTCTCACCAAAAATCCATCACTTGGAGAAAAGGACCCGGGGTGATTCCTACAGTGCCTTCCCATATTTTCTAGTTTCTTTCCTTTCTTTATGCCAGTTCCTGAGTCACACTCTACCATCTGGCTCCTCTCAATTTTCCGTCTGAATAAGCAAATTTATGTATTAAAATCTCTGTTGTTCAAGTGATAGATTTAGCATGTTTTCATCATAATTAGGAAAGTGTCTTGAGACCTTGCCCCAGTGACTGAATAATGAGTTGTTTAGAAAAAAGCAATACTAATCCTTAGGGAGAATGAAGAATAACTTCTACTGATGAGCACTCAGTAGGATTCTGTAGCAGTGCCTTTAAAAAAAGAACCAAGATAAGAATCTGGAATGGTATGGAGATATAGATGTTTAATTAGAAATTATAAATTAATTTCATTCACTTCTCATTTGTATAGAAGCAGTTTGGTTCGCTCCAATTTCCTTTGGGTGTGAGGAGTAACACATGTTTACTCTCTAGAAGAAATAGAATGTCTCTTCTTACATTTCTGTATATCTTTCTGAATTGTGTTCTGTGTATCAAATTTAGGGGAAGGGAGTTTGAGTACCTTTGAAAGCCATATTGTTAACTCCCTTGGCTTCCTTGAGTGTGTCCTTTGAGAGCACAGTTAATGTCGTTGTTCCCTAAAGGACAGCTCATTTGTAGATGGTTGGGAAATCTTTTTAATGCATTTTCGTGTGAAACTTTGGGTTTGCTCCCAATGTTGGTGAATGTTTCATTTTGTAAGCACAGAATAATAATTGTGTCTATTAACCCATTAGTGGATATATTATTTTTGCATTTCATCTAGTTCTTAAAAAATGAAACTGATGCTTGCTGGAAAGAGTTTGAAATCATTTCACTGAAGTTAGAAAATCTTGTGAGTGACATAAAGAAGCCTGTTATAGCTAAGGCAAGAGACAGATTAAAAGGAAGAGAAAGAGAGCTTCAGATGACTCTTCATTCCAGGTATAATTCTGAGATCTGTTAACCATGAATTTACTAAATTAAAAAAAATTTTTAAATGCCATTTTAAACTATGTTAGTATTATGCTAATTTTGTTATTTTATTTAATCTTCACAACAACCCTAAGAGAGGCTACCATTATGCTTGTCATTTTACAGATGAGGGAACTGATGCTCAAAGAGGTTAAATAACATAACCAAGCCACAACACTAGCCTGAGACTTAAGTAGAATTTAAGGTGTGTTGAGTTCCACAACCCATACACTTCCTATTATCTCCCCTTGGGCATGAATTTGGCCATGTCACATAATCTCTCTGGGGCTTTTGCCTCATTTCTAAAATGATGATGCTATTATAATCCCTAATATATAGGATATGTATCCCAGTACATATCCCCATTTTACATTGCAGGAAACTGAGGCTCAGGGTCCATGTTACTTACCTAGGACCACACATTTTATTTTTTAATCAGTAGAGCTTATTCTTTGAAATGATGTAGCTCAGTGGTTGAATCTCTGCTTCCCATGTACAAGGTCCTGGGTTCAATCCCTGGTCCCTCCTAAAAAAAAAAAACAACAAAAACCCCCACAAAACTTGGATGTAGCAAACAACTCATTTTTTTGGCACTTTGGATCACTAAGTTTGGATTTTAATGTGATCTGTACATTTCATTGTATGTATTTTTATTGGATAATTACATTCTGTTCTTGATTAAGTATGTTTCATAGGATATTGATCTGCTGTGGTTTTCCCTCATGTCTGGTTTATTTTTCACCCAGAATGGAGTCTTTAGAGACTGCACTGCAGATTGTGTTACCTGTGGAGAAGGAATCACTTCTCTGTGACTGGGGCCTACTCTTTCATGAAATGGCCATCCAGGAATTTCACCTGACTGATGCTGATGACATTTATCAGAACCTGATGGTAAATAAAAGTTTCCCAGTATATTTATGGAATAATCAATTCCTCAGATATTTATAGACATTTATGGATTAGTTATACATCAGTAGTGTATATATCAAATATAGGGCCATTACCAAAAAATCTTCAGTAATTTAGACTTGTTATTTATTTCTTAACCTATTAATTCCTTGCAAATATGGAGGTAGGTCCCCTAGAGTAAATAATGTTTTTTTTTTTTTCTTTGAATTCAAAATGAAGCTTGCTTATTGAATACCTTCTCCAATTACTGGATTCCTAAGTATCTTACTAGACTCACATGCTTTAAATTGGCAAAAATATTCTGCAATTTACTTATTCCAAATCCCATCTTAAATAAAAAATATTTAAGTTTTATTTTTCAGGTTGTAAAAACAGATCTCTTAACAGTTCACTATCTAGTTATTTACATGGAAACAGTAAATTCAAATACTTGTTTTCCTTTTGGGATTGTGACATCAGAAAGGGTATCAGATAATAAAACAGCTGGGTCATCCAATCATTCGTAATTAAAATGTTTCCTTCTATAGAAGCTGTCAGCCTTGGTTACACTCAGGGGCATTTTTCCAGTTTAAACTTAGTTGCATGATTTGGGTTTAGTTTCTGATGTGGGTTTTCTTTCTTCTGCCTTAGTATTTTCAGCTTTTCTTACCTTTATTTTAGAATATCCAAGATTCCATAGCAAAACAGATTGAAATATGTAACAATTTGGGACAGTCAAGCAATTTTGCATTCAAGGAATTACACCCATTTGATCTACATGCAACTCAGAATATTGTACTGAAATGCAAAACACAACTTGAAGAAATGAACTACAAGGTGCAGAGGAGTGAAGATGCCCTCAAAGCTCTGGAAGATTTTTTGGATTCCTTAAGAACACTCTCTGCTGAGCTCGTTACAGATCCCTCAGCCTCAAATACACAGGTGGCACCAGAAAATACTTTGACAGTAGGGAAAAAAGAGGGAGAAATTCATCTCATGAAGGACAAGGCCAGACATTTGGATAAACATTTGAAGATGCTTAATATAAGCTTAAAAGATGCCGAACAAGGTGAAAGTACCTCCTGTGAAAAACTTATCGATGTTTTGTTAGTAAAGTTATTTGAGACATATGACTTTGGTGTACGTGGGGAACTCAGTGAGGAAGACAAATTACAAGAGACTTGTATTTTAAAAAATAATGAACTCCTTAAAAATATTGAAGATGTGCAGAATCGAATCAGTAAAATTGGTCTTAAGGATCCAACCATTCCAGCTATAATACAAAGGTAAGTATTGTTTCCATCCATTTCATTCAAGATGATACTTTTCTGTGTATCTATTAAATGAAGAAAATATTTTCTATGTCTTTTTATTTATATCCCATCCCACTTTATTCAGTGCTCAGCATTCTTTTCTTTAGAAAAACTTTTCAAACAAACTTCCTTGATATTGTGCCCTTACAAATGTTAAATAATTTTTTTCTCTTTAAATTTTGCATTCTCACAGAGAAAGAGTTTTGAAGTAAGATATGTATAAAGTACTTGAATTACTTCAACATCCCTTGAACTGCTGTGTTTATTATAGAGTTCTCTAGATGGGGGAAGACCTGACAAATTCCATGTATTTGATAATAAAGAGTGGTAGAAAATGCACATGCCACACCTTTTGTCTCTATTTCTTCCTTAATTATTTTGTCTACTTATTTCCTCCCATCAGGATTAGGATGAGAAGTGAATGGGACCCAGAGAAGTAAGATTAGTCTTGATTTTAGAGACTGAGCAGAATTGGGTAAATTGAAGTTGGCAGGCTTTGATATGAGTGTTGATATTTAACTCTGGCATTTCAGTGTAAAGCCTCCAGATTCTGAAAATAAAAATGTCACTTTTGTGGAACTCCGTCCCTTTCTAAACCATGGAATATCCCACTTTCTGTCTTTTCTTCTGCCAACCTCTGCTCCTTCCAGCTCAATGGTCTCTTGAGGCTCTTTAGTTCTCTAAGTCCCTCAACTTATTCTCATATACATATACATACCTTTTTAAAGTGTATTCTTCACAGAAAAACATTACTTCTTGTTGTTTTGTATATTTATTATATTTAAAACACCCAATTCATATTGTGAAAATGCAAAGAGCCTCCTGAACTCTGTAATATGGATGTGTGACTTTGTCATATCCTCATGAAGATAATTAAAGTTAGCATGCTCCCCCAAATTATCCATATCTCTGTTTAATCGATTTGGTTAAAATTGGCTTTCAAACTTTTCTCTTCCATAATCAAGGAAAAAATCATTAATCACCCTGAATAAGGACCTAGATGAATATGAAGAAGAGAAGAAATACTTACAAGAAATGGCTAATTCTCTTCCACAATTCAAAGGTGGCAGGGAAAACATTCTGAATCAACAGTGCCAAAATACAGCACTCTTATGGGAGAATACAAAAGCTTCAGTCACTGAATGGTAAGGAAAAAAATCCCCCCTGAATCTGAAATATTGCCTGTCGCACAATTAACTTTTTGAAATTTTTGTGCTGAAAAAAATATCCCTCCTATGGGCAGGACAAGCACAAGAACTTCACACTGAAGCTCAGTGGACCAAGGTCTGGGTCAAATCCTGGAGTCAGATTTTAGCCGGAAGGTTATCTACCAGGGATAGCAAAGCCCAGTTTTTTAAAAAAAATGGTTACTATCACACCACCTGTATTTATTTCTCGCTGCTGCTATAACAAATGGCCATAGACTCAGTTGCTTAAAAACAACCCACACTTACTATCTTGTAGTTTGAGAGGTCAGAAGTCCTAAAATCAAGCAGGGCTGCCTTCCTTCTGGAGGTTCTAGGGGAGAATCTGTTTCCTTGCCTTTTCCAGTTTTTGGAGGCTGCCTGCATTCCTTGGTTCGTGGCCCCTCCTTCCATCTTGAAAGCCAGCATGTAGCATCTTCAAATCTCTCTGTCTCTCTCTTTGACTCTTTTGCCTCTGCTTCTGTCCCCACATCCCCTTCTCTGACTTTGACTCTCCTGCATCCCACCCAGATAATCCAGGATAATCTCTTTATTTCTAACAACTGTAATTTGACGATATCTGCAAAGTCCCTTTTGCCATAGACAGGACCATGTAGTCCAGGGATTTGGACATGGACATCTTTTGGGGGACCATTATTCTATCTAGCTCACCATCCCACTTGCATGGCAGATATTGCCTGTGAATCACCACAGTTGTTCCTACAGAGCCTTGGCAAGGCCTCAGAAATTTTCTTACCTGTATGAAAGCCATTACCCATCAGTCCCAGTTGGCAATTCTGGGGAATGTTCTCCATCCATGCTCTTTCCCTTTTACTTTCTGCACAGGGGTGGGTTGTGGAGGAGAAGGCTGCTTCCTACAGACTGTTACCACTCAGGCCAAGGTTTCCGCTTGGATTAGGAAGTGGGAAGCACCAGTAAGAAATCAGAGGGCAGAAGACAGAGATTCGGGGGTGGGGGGTTCTTTCCCATTCCTCTCTGTGTGAGCACATGGTTCTGGCAGCTCTGACAGCGCCCTCTTCCATGGCTTTCCTCGTCTTTTCCCTGATGCGAAGGGCTGTAACATATTCCTACTGTGGCCAGTCCCTGGGTGCCTCTGGGTCCCTGGCAATTTCCCTTAGCTCTGCCTACACCTTTATCAGTGCTCCTTTCACTGCATTCTCTTCAGAATTCCATCTGAGTACACCTTCGGAACTCTGAGATAAAGAATGTTTGTTGTATTTCATCTAGTCTGCTGTCTAATTTTACAGAAAAGAATTGAGTTCAAAGAGGCAAAAGAAACTTATCCAAGGTCATGCAACTATTTAGTGCCCAGCCATATCTAGAAACCAGGTGTCCTAACTGCCACATTACTTTTACTTTTACTGCTGTGCTACTTTACTTTTTTGAAAGGACTAAATCTAGAATGAGATAATAGACATACCTACAAACAACATATAATTTGGTGAATTAATGTTGTAATACCCTTCAAGAATAATGCTAAGGAGGCACTATTTTCCAAGGTGTCTTTTGGTTATTGATAAAAACTGAGATGCTGGTTCTTTAGGGTTTTGAGTCCTGTGTTTCTTCCTAGGAGCTTATATTGGGTGACTTTAATATTGACCTTGTGAGAACATCAGCCAGTGATTATTTACGCGATCTACTTGCTGGTAAACACGTGCCATCATTCATAGGTTAAATTGGTAAAATACTATTTTAAACCATTTCAAGAGGAAAAATCCTTCTTTGACTTATTAGTAATCACTCATAGGATATTTGCAAAGAGAAAGGATGGTTTGTTGTTTTCAGACACCTAGCTGTTATACATTATTTCTCTTCATAGCCTTGAACAGTGTGAACGAGTTTTGGAGCTCTTAAAACAATATCAAAATATTAAAAGTGTCTTGACAACTTTGATTCAAAAAGAAGAGAATGTCATCTCACTTCAGGCTTCATACATGGGAAAGGAGAATCTGAAGAAAAGGATAGCAGAGGTGAGTCCAAGTTCCAAAAGAAAACTCTACACAGCAGCCTCGCTTACAATCCTGGACAGTAAAGAGGATATTATAAATGGAGTCATTTTCAAAACTTGGTTTAAAAGAAGTTA
This sequence comes from Tolypeutes matacus, assembly GCA_026826555.1. Taxonomy (NCBI): domain Eukaryota; kingdom Metazoa; phylum Chordata; class Mammalia; order Cingulata; family Chlamyphoridae; genus Tolypeutes; species Tolypeutes matacus. The sequence continues at coordinate 6,522,325 of JAKSZT010054193.1, read as the reverse complement.
AGGGGAGCGGCTATAGCTCAGTGGTTGATCCCCTGTTATCCATGTACGAGGTCCTGGGTTCATTCCCTGGACCTTCTAAAAAAAAAAAAAAGTCCATAGTGACTCTGTTTTGTCAGGTACCTAAGAATGTATTAAATTTGTCACCAGAACTTGTTAAAAACGAGTCCCCAAGCTAATAGTGGGTTGCTTCTCTTTGGGTTCTGATACTAGGTGTGTGGGTCTTTGGGAGCCCGGAGTCCCCCCTGCTGCTGCCTTTGTAAGGTTGGGACAGTCTTCACACTGACTTTCTATCTAAAAGGAACCTGCAGTGTCATTGCAGGCTTGGAGAATGAAGATACTATACTAGGAATATCCCCTCTGTTGTTAGTGGACAAAGAAAACATTATGTTTTTATTTATTGGCTTTCTGTAAAGTTGTATAAGTGTGTCTCTTAATGGCTCCACATTCGTGTTCATAGCCTTACCATTCACAACGTATTGTCTAAGAATATTAGTTTTGGACACTAGGTGTCATTCTTTTCTATGATTTTATGTGATTATCAACCAAAGTAAACGAAGTATGGCATCATTAGAAAAGAATACAATGCACTGCACTATATTACACCAGAAAGTTGCTTTTCTCATTGGTTCCGTGAGTACTAAGCAAATGTGCTGGCAAAGTGTCAAAAGCAGGTGTGAAATATCATCTACTCAATACACATCATTGTTAGAAAGTAATTTTGATAAATTTCCCAGCTGCTGAGAGCAGCATCAGTAGATGCTTATATAGACCAGACTCTTATAGACAAAGTCGTCTTTATCTAGAACTTTTATTACCAGCCTTGCCATTTTTCCTGACACCCAGGATGCAAACATGGCCATGCCATAGATGAGGAATAGCCCCTGTTTGGGAGGCACTTTCTCAGACTCAGTTTCTTGTACTGACAATCATAAAGAGCTGCTGCTTGAACACCAGTTGTATCGTGTGTGACTCTACCTGACTTCTTCTCAGACTCTACTGAAAGAGGTTACCAAGATGGAGTTGCCCAGATGCATCCTGACTGGCTTCTTTCAGCAGAGGCAGCCTCGGGGGTTGGCTGGTCTCGGCATCTGGGAGGATCCTGTCCTCGTTCCAGTGGATTTAGGAAGCTCTGGTTCCCTTCTCAGAGAATCCAGCATGTTTGGCTTTACAATATCCCCTCTGCCTTGTGTCCAGTTCTCCTAACTGCCCTCTGCTGTACTCCTCACACCAAGTTCCCACCTAGTACTCTTGTTTCAAGAACAGTCTCTGCCTTGTCAACTGCCCAGACAGCCACTTCCTGTTGGCTGGCAGCTTTTCCGCATTGGCGCGCACCCTCTTCAGTCCTGGAGTCCTGCTTTCGCCCTTGTAGTGGGAACCTGTTAGCAGTGGAAAGCCACCCCTGGTCAGGGAGGTAGCACCTTAAAGTGCCTGCGGAGTCCCTGCAACGCAGCCAGCACCTTCCTGAAGGTTAGCATGCTCCACCCTGTGTATGGTCTGTCTGCATCCCCACAGCTCCCTGTTCCCAGGTGCCTGAACTCTTCCCACCACCCGTAACTGTAGCACTCTCACTGTATGTTTATCTAATACGGCTTCCTCCTGTCACCTGCAGGCACGGTGAGTCTCCCTAGTGGGAATCTAGGTCCCAGTCTTGACCTTTCTGCCACGATTAACTTCTCTATGGCTGTCTTAACAGGACCATGTCCCTCTGCTCAGCTAGGCCTAGCAGCACCAAGTACAGAGACTCTCCAGAAAGCCAGCCTCCCACTTTCCCCAGGTCATCTAACCTGGTGGAAGAAGACCTGGGGGTCTAAATGTGGTTCCTTGAAAAAATGTTATGCACTCTTTCTCTTTGTGACCGACATTGTATGTCTGCGTTCATGGGTACCTGATACCTTCACTTTCTAGCCTTTCTGAAATTCTATAGCACAAATGGATTGCCTTCTTTTGGCTTTTCCTTTTAACCTGTCCTCCCCGCTCCCTACCACCTGCTAAGCTTAAGTTTCAGCTTCCTCTGGTTGAAGTCAATTTCTTTCCATCCTTCAGCTTTCCGTACTCAACTTCGCATCTCTCATCTATGAATATTCTCATCCTCTATTCCCTTTGTACTTGTGGGTTTGTACTGTTTGTGTCCTTTTACTGTCATTAATAATCATTATTGTGGCATTTGGGAAGAGAGCAGAGACAAACATGTATATTCAGCACACCCTGTTAAACTAGAGGTCTTAGATGGTGTTTTTATTTTGTTGTAGTTTTTTATTCGTTTTGACAAATAGTAAAATAAAATAAAGAAGAATGTAAAGTAAAAACTGAAAGCCCTTTCCACTAGAGATGTCTTGTAACAACTACTATTGCATATTGTTATATAGCTACAATTTTGAGTTCTGTCCTTTTCATTTAGCATTAAAAGCATTTTCTTTATGTTTGTACATATGTGAAAGAAAAGGATTTTGCATAGTATTTTAAAGTAGTCTGTTTGAGACAAATTATTAATCTATTGAGTTTATGGAAGGGAGAGAAATGCTTTCAAAAACAATCCTAACTTATTAAGTAAACAATTCTGATTACCTAATTATAACAAGATCTGTAACATCACAGACATGGTTATCACAAAGCTCATGATCAAGGTCAATCTCCATTGACAAATATACCATAGTTCATTAAATCTAAGACTTTATCAATTATAAGATACTTCTCAATTTAGGGTATAAAATATGAAAAAAATAGTTGACAACACTTGTGATCTGCCATTAATTGTAAGGCACAATATTGGAATTTTTTTTATCACATTTTACCAAAAAAAAAAAAAAAAGAAAAAATTACATGCTGACAGTTGTAGTTTCTTCGGACAGATATATGTTGTTTCAAGTTTATAGGTCAACAGTCCTTGGTAGATAACTATTAAACTAAACCTCTAAATATTACAGAAAAGTTCTTTCCCTTTTTTTAGTAAATAGATTTAGACAGAAACCCAACTTTATGATTATAGAATATAGAATGAGAATAGATTTAACTTAAAATTATGGAAACTGACATTTAAATATTTGCTGGCCTTATTTTTGTTTTTGAGCAAAAAATAGTGGCTCATCCAGTTCTTTGACACTCGTGACAAAGAACCACTTATGACAAGAGCTTCTTATAGTCCCTTATTAAATAATATGAAAATGTATGGCTTTTTGTTTCAACTATAATTTTAAACATGGATAAATCAAAGAATATGGACTTTTAATAAATTATTTCTGTACATAGAATTCATGTTCATATATGTAAATTTAATTTTAATGACTTTATAATAATAAAACATAGTTCACTTAAACATTCCTTCACAGATGGAAATTGTAATAAGTTTTAAACTTCTTATTATTTTTAAATAATGCTGTAAACTGGAAAATATTTTCAATAAATATGATAGAATAAGGTTTGCATTAATACACAGAAAACTCATAGAAGTGAGCGAGAAAAACACAGATCCTAAAGGATATTTGTACATAGGAAATAATTTGGCAATTGGTAAAAAAAATACGGGGCATAATTCAGTCCCACCAGTAATCAGAGGAAAATGAAACTACTTGAAGATACCTTTTTTTGCTTTTTGTATTATCAAAGCTTTTGATAGTCAGTGAAAGGAGCACTCTTTACATTGCTGGTGGAAGAGTAAACTGGTGTACTGCCCTTTTGGAAAACAGCTTAATAATATGATTCAAGATCCTTGAAAATCTTTCTAACATTTGACCAAATATTCCGTTTCTAGTAATCTATTTTAAAGAAATAATATTAAATATGGAAAATGCTTAATACCAAAGATGTTCATTGCAGAACTTTACAAATTTACTAATTTCCTTCTTTCTTTATTGGTCTGACTCTGCCCCTTACTCCCAATAAATGATTTGCACCAGAAGCTAAAACACTCTGAAGCTAGAAAACTCAGTTTTATTTCCAAATAGGATTTTCATATGGCCTTGAGGTTTTAAATAATCATAATAATATGATGTGAGATAACAGAGGTATAGAGAGTTTGGGAAGTAACAGTAGGGGTTTTAATGCAATTAAGATGGTATAATGGGGAAGCGGATGTGGCTGAATCGATAGGGCTCCCATTTACCATATGGGAGGCCCCAGGTTCAATTCCTGGGGCCTCCTGGTAAAGGCAAGCCAGCCCATGCGGCTCGGTGAGCTGACGCAGCAGGACGACCCAACAAAGGGAGACAAGCAGACACAGAAAAACACACAGCAAATGGACACAGCAAGCACAAGCAGCAAGGGGGCATAAATAAATAAATAAACAAAATCTTAAAAAAGAAAAAAAAAAAAAGATGATATTATGGATAGGAAACAAAGAATTCTGCCAATTTTCCTGCTTTGCTGTGGGATTGTCAAGGGAGATATGTACTCAAAGAATATAACCAAGCGGTACCACCTTGTTATTAGCTAAACAAATGCCCAGTCTGCAGCCAGTTCTCTGGTAAGAAATAGATTTGAAGCATGCAGCCCAGCCTAAATATCTACAAGGCCTTTATTGCCTCCAGATCTAAATCCAAATATTGGGATCTTACCTCTCTTTGGTTGGCTACATTTTAAATAGCTCAGATATTGAAGCGATGACCTGGCTTCATCAGCATATGTGAGCAGAGGAGAGAAGAGACATTCAAAATGCTGGTTCCAGTGGAGTAACTAATTTTCCCATTGAACAAAAAAGAAGCAACTTGAAGCAGAAAAAAAAGAACCATATCCAAGTGCTGAATGTTTCATTTGCAGTGATCCTGCCTACTAGTAAATGTGTTCAGGTTTATGTCTTGAAATCTGGACAAATTTACAACTTCCTTCTGTGAAAAAAAAGTATGTGTAGAGGTTAAGTACCTTTCCCAAAATTACATGTCTAATAGGTGACAGAATCATTATTTAAACCCAGGATTATCTAATTGCACAGTCATGTTTCAATCATTACATAATACATCTTGTCTTGAAAGCATATTTGAAATATGTATATGACAGAAGTAAAAATTGTTTAACTTTGTTTTGTCTATACTCTTTCTCACCAAAGATATTTTTGAAATTAATAACAACTGTAATTACCTTCAAGAAATGCATAAAAATCTAGTATTTTTTTAAAGTGCACAATTTGTATCAAGTTGTTATCTAGCATATGGCCACTTAATAAATTTGCTGAAATAAATTATTTTGTATGGAAAATATAGTCATTGGAGTACATTAATTTAATTATCTTATCAGACATTTTTCAACTGTCTGAAAAAAGCAAATTTTAGTACTGATTGTTACTTTTGTGATGACGTAGGTACTGTTTTCAGAAACAGTCAATTCCTTATTATATATCTTTACGATGCTTTGCACCAGTGGCTGAAATATGATACCTCTGAGAACTTTTGTCCTTCAAAACCATAGAAACCTGGATGTTTATCTAGGATCTGGTGCCAAATTTCCACTCTTTTTAATGAAAGACAGAAGTGTAAATATAACACTAGAAAGCAGGAATACCAAGGGACTATTAAAATTTGGGAAATGTCAGAGTAGGCCTTGTTTCCTTTGTTTTACCCCTGCCATTCGTTGTAGAATAAAACCCACTGTTCCTGTCTATGCTAAAAGGTACCCTCTCCTGCCCCTTCTTTTCTTTTCACCCGGTGGTAGCTTGTGTAAATGTAACCACAAAGCTCTTTACATGTAAAAAGAGGTTATGATTATATGTATGTGTGTTTCATTTAATTGAACAAACATTTATTATGCCTCATGCAATGAGTCTTGAACCAGGAGAAAGAAGAACTGGGCTTCTGTCCTAGCTCTGCCAGTATCACTTAGGGTCCAGGCAGTAGATGGAAACCTCCCCAAGTTATTTTTTTCTGCTGTTTTAAAGAATTTGTTTTTTTTTAAAGCTTTTTATTTTGAAATAATTGTAGACTCACATGCAACTGTAAGAAATAATTTAGAAAGATCTTGGTAACCCTATATCGAGTTTCTCCCAATGGCAACATCTTAAAAACCCATAGTTGATAGTACAATTATAATATTCTTTCATCAGTTGTAACAAAGGTACCCCACTAATGCAGTGTCAACAATAGAGGAGTATATGGTAATGCTATGTTGTTGTTTTTTTAAGATTTTATTTATTTACTTTATCCATTTTAAACACCCCCTTCCCCATTTGCTGTTTTTGTGTCCATTTGCTGGGCAATTCTCTGTGTGTTTCCTGCCATCTCTTCTCATCCTCCTCCTCCAGTCTTCACCAGGATTCGATCCTGGAGACCTCCGATGTAGGAAAGAGGTATTCTGCCGCCTGCGCCACCTCAGCTCCTGGCTTCTGGAGCTTTCGGAGCATCTCGTCTTGTCTCTCCTCTGTTACGTCATCATCCTGCTGCATGGCTCCCGGGGCCCGACAGCTCAGCAGCACACAGAGCCTGGCAGCCCATGCACCTTCTATATATATATTTTTTATTTTACCAGGAGGTCCCGGGGATCAAACCCAGGTCCCTCCATATGGCAGACGGACGCCCAACCACTTGAGCCACATCCGCCCCCCGCTATGTTTTTTATATAATTTTTCTGTAAACCTACAACTTCTGTAATTTTAAAAAATTCTTTTTAAAAAGCCCAGGCAAAATCAGAAGATATAAAAAAGTCAAAATTAAATTCCTATTTGAGATTTAAGTATAGTTTAATAAGATAAAAAAAAAAAAAAAACTATAGTACAGGGGTTCTTAACCAGGGGTCCACAGACCCCTTAAGATTTAAGGGGGTCTGTGAGCTTGAATTGAAAATTCAGAAAAACATTATTCTTGTGGGAACGTGTTGGTGCGGGTGTGGTATATTTATTAAATAATACACAGTATAGTGTGGACTTAGTAAGGGGTCCATGGTTTTTACCTGACTTGCAAAAGAGTCTGTGGAACAAAAAAGGTTAAGAACCCTTACTATAATACCATATCACAACCAGGATATTGATATATATATTTTTTTATTTTACTTTTTTTTTTTAATCCAACTGATCAACTATTTACTTAAAATACCTACATGGCAATCTCAAACCTATTATGTCATAAATTGACTTCCAGCCTTTCCCATCATGTAAATGGCATCTCCATTCACTCAAAATGGAGTATTATTCAACCTTAAAAAGGAATGAAAGAACTTAATCCCTCTTTATTGCTGAGTAGTATTCCTTGGTATGGATATACCAGTTTATTCAATTATTCACCTATTGAAAGACATCAGATATTTCCATTTTGGGCTGTTATGAATAAAGCAGCTATATAAACCTTCACATAGGCACTTTGTGTGAGCATAAGTTTCCATTTTTCAGGCGTAAATGCCTAGGAGTGGAGTTACTGGGTTGTATGTTAGTTGCATATTTAGTTTTTTTTTCATATCTACTAGTTATCATTTATACATCAAATAATACATTATTAAGACCAAATACACATAATCTCCATAATTATATACAGTAATCAACGTAGTGCACAACTCAAATCTGATTTATCTTACAATCAAGTGCACAAATTTAAATATGGCTTTATAAACTACTACAATAACTGTGCTAAAATAACTCATAGGTTTAGAAATCAACACTGGAGTGATACATCCACATTGGGGTCCTCATTCAGTAAGATGTCATCTGTCATATTTGCAAAACAGACGGTACAGGTAAATGCTTCCAGGCAGTGACCATCCATCCACCTCCAAACAGCTGAAATGTGGGTTCAAATTATGACAACATTGATCCTTCCTATATCAAATACTTGAAAATGAATCTGTTTATCTTCCACACATTTGGAGACATCAAGTTATAAACAAATAGAAGAAAGACATATAATTAGCGAGATGGTAATTACCAGGAATGGTCAAAACTGTATGTTTAGCTTTTAAAGAAACTGTGAAACTTTTTTTCAGAGTGGCTGTACATTTTACAATTCCACCAGCAATGTATGTGAGTGATTCAGTTTTTCCACATCCTTGCCAACATTTCGTGTTGCCCCTATTTTTCATTTCAGTCATTCAGATAGGTATCCCTCCAATCTTAGGGAGAAAGCATCTCGTAGTTTTAATTTGCATTTCCCTAATAGGTAATGATAGTTTGTACTTGTGCCCTTTTCTTGTGCTTATTTGCCTTTTGTATATTCTCTTTGATGAAAGATCTCTTCATGTGTTTTGTCCATCTTCTAATTGTTTTTTTGTTGTTGTTTGTTTGTTTGTTTTAACCGTTGAGTTTTGAGGGTTAGATACTAGTCCTTTGTTGGATGTGTGATTTGCAAATAGTCCTTTGTTGGATGTGTGATTTGCAAATATTTTCTCTGAAACTCTAGCATATCTTTTCATTTGTTTACATGGTCTTTCGTAGAGCAAAATTTTTAAATTTTAATGAAGTCCAGTTTATCACTTTTTCCTTTCACAGATGATGCTTTTGGTGTCAAGTCTAAGAACTCTTTGCCTAGCTCTAGGTCTCAAAGATTTTCTTCGATTTTTTTATTAAAAGTTTCACAATTTTATGGTTTGCATTTAAGTCTGTGATTGATTTTGTGTTATTTTTTAATAAAGTATGAGACTTAAGTTGAGGTTCTCTTTTTTTTTTTTTGCCTATAGATGTCAAGTTGCTGCAGTACTACTTGTTGAAAAGTCTACCTTTCCCCCATTGAATTACTTCTGCATCTTTGCCAAAAATCAGTTGGGCGTATTTGTGTGGGCTTATTTCTGGGTTCTCTGTTTTGTTCCATTTTCTGTATGTCTATCCCTCTGCCAATACGACATAATCTTTATTACTGTAACTATGTGTCTTGAAATAAGATACACTGATTCCTCCCACTTTATTCTTCTTTTTCAAATGTTTTAGCCCATTGTTTAGTTCCTTTGTCTTTCCATATAAATTTTAGAATAAGTTTGTCTACAGAATAATCTTCTCTACAAAAACTCTTGCTGGGGTTTTGATAGTAAATGCCTTAAACCTATATATCAGTTTGGGGAGAATTGACATCTTTATTATGTTGAGTCTTCCAATTCATGCACTTGGTGTGTCTCTTCATTTATTTAGATCTTCTTTGATTTCTTTCATTTGTGCTTTGTAGTTTTCAGATTACAAGTCTTAAACATGTTTTGTTAGATTTACCTATTTCATTTTTGAATGATTTTAGATTGTATTATATATTTAATTTCAGTGTCCATGTCTTCATTGTTAATAGAAATGAAAATGATTTTTACATGTTTATCTTGTATATTGCAACCTTGCTGAACTCACTTATTTCTTTTAGATTTTGTAGATTCCTTGGTATTTCCTGCATGGAAAATGGTGTCATCTGTGAATAAGGACAGTTGTATTTCTTCCTTTCTGACTGCTATGTTTTTTACTGCTTTTTCTTGCCTTATTGTATTGGCTAGAACTTTCTTCATTAGGTTGAATAAGGGTGATGAGAGCATACATCCTTGCCTTGAATCCAACTTAGGGGGAAAGTGTATTTATAATGTCATCTGCAAGTTTTTTTGTAGATACTCTTCATCAAGTTGAGGAAGTTGCCTTCTATTCCTATTTTTCTGAGTGTTTTTATTATGAATGGGTGTTTAATTTTGTCAGATGTATATTCTGAGTCAATTGATATGATGATGTGATTTTTCTTGGTTAGCATTTTAACATGATGGATTACATTGATTTTTGAGTATTGAACCAGCCTTACATTCCTGGAATAAATCTCACTTGATCATGGTATATAATTATTTTTTTATATTGCTTAATTTTATTTGCTAATATTTTGTTAGGGATTTCAGTGTCTGTATTCATAGATTATATTTATTTGTAGTATTCTTTTTTGTGCTGTCTTTGTCTGGTTTTGGTTTCCCATAAAATGAATTGAGAAGTGTTCTCCCCTCCTCTATTTTCTAGAAGCGATAGTATAGAATTGGTGTTAACTGCTCTTTAGAAGCTTGGTAGAATTCTCCAATGAAACCAACTAGATCTGGAAATTTCTTTTTTGACAGTTTTAAAATTATAAATTCAATTTCCTTATTAGCTATAGGGCTTTTTAAATTATCTAATTCATATTGGGTGAGTTTGTGGTAGTTTGTGTTTTTTTGTGTGTATAGTGGTTTGTAGTATTTCATTATTATCCATTTGATATCCAGAGGTCTATAGTGATATCCCTTGTTTCATTCCTGATATTGGTAATTTTTGTCTTCCCTCTTTTTTGCTTTGTTAGTCTTTCCATAGGTCTGGCAATTTTATTCATCTTTTTAAAGAACCAACTGTGTGTTTCATTGATTTTCTCTATTGTTTTTCTGTTTCCAATTTCACTGATTGCCTTATCTTTATTCATTCCTTCTTTCTGGGTTGTTTGAGTTTATTTTGCACTCTTTTTCTAGGAACCTGGGGTGTTAGCTTAGATTATTGATTTGAGACTTTACCCCTTTTCTAATATATACACTTTTTATATCTAATATATACAAATTTCACTCTCAACACTGCTTTAGCTGTGTCCCACAGATTTTGATATACTGTATTTTCATTTTCATTCAGTTACATATATATGGCCCAAGATGTGGTCTATCTTGATATTTGTGTATGGGCCCTTGAAAATGTGTACTATTTTGTTGTTGGATGGAGTGTCGTATAAATATTGATTAGATCCTATTGGTTGTTGGTATTGTTGATTTCTTCTATATCCTTGCTGATTTTCTATCTAGTTGTTCTATGAAATGTTGAGAGAAGGGTGTTGAGATTTCCAAATATAATTGTGGATTTGTCTATTCCTCCTTTCAGTTTTTGTTTCACATATTTTGCATTTTGTTATTTAGTACATACACATTTAGGATTGCTATATCATATTAGTAGATTGACCCCTTTAACATTATATAATGTCCTTCTTTGCCTTTTGTAATTTTCTTTGATCCAAAGTCTACTTTATCAGATTCTATTATATCCATTCCTGATTTCTCATAGATATTTCCATCCTTTTACTTTCAACCTGCTTATATTATATTTGAAGTGATGTTTTATAGATAGCATATATTTGCACCATATTTTAATTCACTCTGCCAATCTCTCTTAATTGGTATGTTTAAACCATTTACATTTAATGTCATTTTTGATATATTAGGGCTTACGCCTGCCTTTTTGTTTTGTTTTTTTCTGCTAATTCTCTTTTTTATTTATCTGTCTACTTGTGAATTACTTGAATATTATTTTTTATTCCATTTTGATTTTTTGATAGTGTTTTTAAATATATCTCTTTGTATAGCTTTTTATGGCTGGGTTAGATATTACAATACCTTTTCTCATAGTCTACCAGTGTCAGTATTTTACCAGCTCAAGTGAAGTTTAGAAACTTTACCTCCCTTTATAGCTCTTTACTATCTTCAGTTTATAATGTAATTGTCTTACAGTTTTCCTCTACATCCATTTTTAACCACATCAGTGTTACAATTTTTTCTTCAACAGTCGAACAAAATTTAGAAGACTCAAGAGGAGAGGAAAACCTATTATCTTTACCCATATTTTTGCTTACCATGTTCTTTCTTCCTTCCTGATGATCCAAAATTCCTTCTCTTATCATTTCCTTTCTGATTAGAGAACTTCCTTTAGCCATTCTTTAGGGTAGGTCTGCTGGGAACAAATTCTCTTTGTTTTTTATTTATTTATTTATTTTTAAAATTTTTTTTTGTCTGAGAATACCTTGATTTCTCCTTCATTTCTGACATATATTTTCATTGGATATAAGATTCTTAGTTGACAGATCTTTCCTCTTAACATGTGAAAAATGTGCCTCTTCCTTTTGACCTCTGTGGTTTCTGATGAGAAATCCTCTGTCATTTCAATTATTTTCTCCCTATAAATGAAGTATCATTTCTCACTGACTGAATTCAATAATTTTTCTTTGTTTTTTGGTTTTCAGAAGTTTGACTATTTGTGTGTTAGTGTGCATTTCTTTGGGTTTGTCCTGTTTGGAGGCTACTCAGCTTCTGGGGTCTGTAGGTTTATTTTTTATTTTTTTGGCCAAATTTGAGAAGTTTCAGTAATTATTTCTTTTAGTACTTTTCCAGCCACACACTCCTTCTTCTCTGGGACTCTGATGACATGAATTTTAGATATTTTTTTTATAGCCCTCCAGATTCCTGAACTTCTCTTCTTCTTTTTTTTTTTTTTCCTGGCCTATTTTTTTTGTTTTTCAAATTGGCTAATTTCTGTTGTTTCATCTTCAAATTTACTGATTATCCTCTGTTGCCTCCATTCTGCTATTGAGCCCATCCATTGAGTTTGCTATTTCAGTTATTGTATTTTCAATGCTAACATTTACACTTAAAAAACAAAACAAAACAAAAAAAAAACTTCTGTTTCTTTGCTGGGGTTATTTTTTATTATTAGTTTAAAACACATTTGTACTTGATCATTGAATCATTTTTATGATGATGGCATGGAAATCTCTGTTAGGTAATCTAATGTCTCAGTTATCTCTGTGCTGGCATCTATTGTCTTTTTTCATTCAGTTGAGATCTTCATTGTCCTTAGCATGACAAGACATTTACTATTGAAATATGGACATCTTTATGTTATGAAATTATTTTATTATGCTATAAAATTCTGGATCTTACTTAAACTTTCCATTTTAGCTTTCTGTGATACTGCTTCAGGAGGGGAAGGCAGGGTGCCACCTTGTTCCTGCCAGGTAGAAGTAGAAATTCAGTTTCTCCACTCAGCCTTTGTTTAGACCCAAAGGGGAATTCCTCCTTACTGCTAGGTGGGTGTGAGAATGCTAGGCCTTCAATGATAGCCCCACTGCCCCCTGCTGGACTACTTCATTACTGCTTCCCATGTGACCTCCACTGCCAGCACCATGGAGAGTATCTGTGACTGCCAGTGCCTACTGGCTTTCTGAGATCACCCTGGTCAGGTGGGGAGTGGGATTCTGTAATAACATGGTGATGGTGGAAGTCTAAGCTCCCCACTTTGCTGGAATGGTTGATGTTGGGCCACAGTTTCTCTGTTTTATTTGGCTCAAATAAGCAATTATTTTCTAAATGTTTTCTGTTTTGTCAGACTGCCTTTTTCCTGGTTCTTTGGTTAGATAGAGGAGGCTTTTGTTCAAGCTTATTTTCATCCCCACCCAATCTGGAATATCTGAGACAAAAGGAAAATCTATGGACCTCACTACTGTGCTGTTTGTTAGGGACTGATAATTGTTATAAAATCTTGTGTGAGAGGAGTAAATTGAGTGAAACATTAAAATTACATTAGCAAACACCCAACTTTTATTTTGTAGTTTAAGGTCATTGGCCTTTTGATAAAGTAGAGTTTTACTTTCTATATTTGAAATGATATTAGATTTAGAGTAATAGAAGATTAAACTAGAAGTCATATTAAAGATGCTTTAGTGGTTTGTGTATTTTATTCAGATAAGCGCTCAGATTCTAAGACATTACAAAGATGTTTCCTTCTAGAGAAATCTTGGAAGTTTTTTTGTTTGTTTGTTTTTTACCATTGAATGGAGGTGTGGTTTATTATTATTATTTTTTGTAGAATCTTATTTCATGTGGACAAGAAACATGGTTTTAGACCATTATAAATATTTTGTCATGCAGTGAGAAGAAATTTGCTTCTAGATTTGACATTATACCAGATATGATTCTAGAAATTTTCATTCAGAAAATGAGACAATAAAAGCCAGCTTTAATGAATAATTTAAGAAGGAATTGCTCTTTGTTATGATGGTTTTAAACTGAATAGCCAATAATGAAATTGTGATTCTTATCAGCTTGCCTGTATCAGTGTATAAAAAAATATTTCATATCTTTTTTACAGATTGAAATTGTCAAAGAAGAATTTAATGAACATTTAAAAGATGTAGACAAGATAAACCAGATCTGCAAAAATTTACAGTTCCATCTAAACAAAATGAGAACCTTCGAAGAGCCCCCTTTTGAGAAAGAGGCTAATATTATTGTGGATAGATGGCTTGATGTATGTGATAGTTTAATTGACTGGAAATTTTGTCTGTTTTATTACAATTAAACTGAACTTTTTTTGTGTGTATCTATAGTGTTTGTATCTAATTACAAAATGATTATCATTAAAACATTCCAATGATATAAAATTTATGATTCAGGAAGTAATCTTAACACAAGAGTCAGGCATTACTAACAAATGGGTTTATAATCTTCCAGGTATATAAATACACACTCATTTTATTTTAAATTTATTAATTACTTTATAACACACTCATGTAGGATATTGATGTTCAATAATATATTTATTTAACACATTTTTTGGTTGATTAGTGTATGATACTTTTTAATGAGTTATGAATTAAGGATTTGTCTGCTTTACCTTCACCTGGGTTTTAAATGGACATATTTTTATTGTGTTTTAAGAAATTAGGAAGACTTTTGCTTTCAATTGCATAAAGCTGCAGCAAATCAGCTAAAATATTTTTTTGGAGAAGAAAGCCTACATGATAGGCTAAAAGCAAATTATTTTGTTGGTGAATAAAGCAAATTACTTAGCTGGTAGTGATGAGCTAAAACTTTATTTTAAGACAGTGTTTGGCTGAAACAATGTTTTTCATACTTCTTATCTCTAAATGTGTTATTTCTGTCTTTCAATTATGGTAGATAAATGAGAAGACAGAAGAATACTATGAAAATCTTGGTCGAGCTCTAGCTTTATGGGAAAAACTTTTTAATGTTAAAAATGTCATTGATGAATGGATTGAAAAAGTTCTTCGAAAAGTGGAATTACATCAACTGACTGAAGAAGAAAGAGAAAGGTTGAAGGTAATTTAACAGAGATAAAAATATATGCTAATATTGAATTTGATTTCTTGGAATGGGGTAGAAAAATCACAAGGAAATCACTTATTTCTTTCACTATCACTTGAGAGGGTCCCTGACCCTTTATCATTTCTTTGGTGATTTCCAGTAAGATGCTTACAGGTATTCTTAACCCAGAGTCCATAGATATTCAAAGGGTTCATAGAATGACCTCGGATGGGGAAAAAAACTGTATTTTCATGAATGTTCAGCTAAAATGTAGCATTTCTTTCCATTATGAACATAGGTGACAAGCAAGTTGTAGTTTTCCAACCCTTGATCATGGTTACAGGAACACTTGTCCATAATTTGAATTAAACGGTCCCTCAGAATGACTAGAAATAACACAAGGTTGAGTATTAAAATCTTTTTATAGGGAGGCGGCTGTGGCTCAATCAGTAGGGCTCCCGTTTACCATATGGGAGGCCCCGGGTTCGGTTCCCGGGGCCTCCTGGTGAAGGCAAGCCCGCCTGCACGGCGTGGTTAGCTGACCCAGCGAGCACAAGCAGCAAGGGGGGGATAAATGAATAAATAAATAAAATCTTTAAAAAAAAAATAAATAAATAAATAAAATAAAATCTTTTTATAGAGCTTCATAAAATCTAGTTTTTTAAACAGCAAACGCAGGTTTTGGAATTTAGAAAGAATCAAAGCTAACATTTTTAATTCTAGGGAAAATAATTTCTAATTGCTTGTTTGTTTATGTATTATTAGCTTGAACCATATAATCGCTGTTGTGGTAGGTCAAAAAACAACCAAATGTCGGCAATTATATGTGGTTCAAGGTAATATAAACATGTAGGGGTTTAATAACGTGCCAATGCTGATGCTTCAAATCTCATTTTTGCCTAATTCTTGTTATTTTATTTACTTTTTATGTCACATATATCCATTTTTCTATATTTTCTACATTGGAAAAAGTTTTCAAAATGTGTGGAGATTTATGAATTTCCTGGGCATATAATGACAGCTAGGAAGTGAAAATATGCTTTTCTAAATATAAATGAATCATTACTAAGAATCTCTTAAATTTGTCTTGAAATACAGAATCTTGAAAGATGTGAAGTTAAGGATTATAAAATTCTAGCTTATGGGCCCGCTTTTGCCAAAGACTGTGTGTTTGTGATGACACAGTTTATCTGTATGATCTATGAAATCAAATGCCTTTAAGCAGGGCATGCATTCTCATTTAGCACAGGTCTCACCTCTCTCTATTGCTTGTAGCTAAATGCTTCAGTTCTATCATAACATTTGCCTGCCCCCTGTGCACTTGGATTTGTAACCCCCAGAACTCTTTCAAAAAACAAATGTTAGGGGAAATTCAAAAAGCTCTTTAGATTCCTATACATTAACACTCATAATCATGGGTACCAGAAATTGAGTTGTAAGATAAAAAGAAATTTTTCTTTAAAATTATGTGTTTTAGGAAGAGTTTCAAGTCCAAGAACAACAAACTTCAGAATTTTGTAGAAAAGTGGCAGAAATACAGTTTCTGCTTCAAAGCAGTGAAATACCTCTTGAATTACAGGTAAGAGAATTTTTATTGAAAAGTCCCAAGTGAAGTTTCCTTTTATCTTCTAAAGTAATATTCATAAACCCAAAATTCTAATTTGTAAACCTAAAATAATTAATGTATAATTATAATTAATATATAATTATAAAATATTTATAATTTATTGGGTTCCTATATTGAGTCCAACCAAAATTATTTGGAATAGTTTATTAGATTTGCTCTACTTTTAGGATGATTAATATTGTAGTTTTGCATTCTCTTATTCTCATTTCACTTATTTTATAGGCTTCTTGTGTGGAGGGGGAGATATTGCCTGAGTTCCATTGTAAAGTAACAAGGGCTTTTTCATAAGAGTCAGGGAGATTGACCCAAGTGTGATTTTCTGCTTTGTGAAGTGATTAGCTACAGTTTTATGTAGGTCAAGGTGCACAGTGGTGGAATGTCAGCTCCCGAGTCAGACTTTGTGGGTGATGGCCTGTTCCAGCTCCTACTAACTTTGTGATCTTACTCAAGTTACTTAACCTTCTTAAATCTCTACTGTGTATGGTAAGTGCTTACCATGGTACCATGCACATAATAAGCACTCAATAAATGCTGGCTATTTATTTATTTCTGTTTTAATATATTTTCAAATGAGCTAGCCCTCAGTTATTATGCTACAATAATAAAACTTGTTTTAGGAGGAAGAATGCAAATTAGCCTCTTAGAAAACAAAGTCAGAATGTCAATTTCAGTTTTTTCCATATCAATTCTTTTTCCTCTAAAGGCAACATTTGAATTGTTGTTATCAGTGACGTAGAGTAATGAAGAATTAGAAATACAGAAGAATCTATTTCACTTTGAAATGAAGCAAAGTCTCAACATGAAATCTGCTATAGTATTTCGTATGTTTCGTGATTTCAGGTCATGGAGTCCTCTATTTTGAACAAAATGGAACATGTAAAAATGCGTCTAGCAGGCAAATCCACCCATGGCACGCTTAGTAGCAGCACAGATGAGCTAAGGGAAGATCTTGACCAAGCCAAGACCCAAATTGGGATGACTGAATCCCTCTTAAAAGCCCTGTCTCCTTCTGACAGCTTGGAGATCTTTACTAAACTAGAGGTATTGCTACCCACTGTCTTCTGGGATAGTCTTGACCGGTATAAAGTAATCAAAACAGTTAAGAAAAAAATAAAATGAAGCTCTGGGGAAAAAAACAATTTGTGTATATTTAGCATTTTGACCTCTGAATTGCTTTGTGGACATAATTATTTGATCTTAAATTGCATTGCTTATACATTTTCCAGCAAAGCAAAAGTTAATCTACTTAGTAGACACTCATCTAGATTTCTTTGCAAAAGCAAGTGAAACCTAATGTACTTTGTGTGAATTGAGCTCATTTTAAGACCTAATGGTTACTGTTTATTTATTTAGGAGATACAACAGCAGATTCTACAGCAAAAGCACAATATGATATTACTTGAGAATCAAATAGGTTGTCTGACTCCTGAACTCTCTGAACTGAAGAAGCAATATGAAAGTGTCAGTGACTTATTTAATACCAAAAAAAGTGTTTTGCAGGATCACTTTTCTAATTTATTGAATGGTGAGTGCAATGATTCTCTTACTGTGTTTCTGGGAATCTTAAGGTATGAACACAGTACTGTGAGCACAAAAGCCAATCCAAGCCTGACTTAGAGATAATTGCACAGACTATACTTAAGGAAATAATATTCAGATAAATCTTTTATTTTTTTGGAAGGGGTGGACACTCACTGGTCTATGACATAAAGAACATATATTTCTTTCAAGTCCCAAATCTTTATTTCCCCAAGAAAAGTTGGCAAGACCCTGGCGTTTGACCTGCTCACTGTTGTCAGT
Organism: Tolypeutes matacus; assembly: GCA_026826555.1. NCBI lineage: Eukaryota > Metazoa > Chordata > Mammalia > Cingulata > Chlamyphoridae > Tolypeutes > Tolypeutes matacus. The sequence continues at coordinate 6,504,162 of JAKSZT010054193.1, read as the reverse complement.
GAGTCTGGGGGCATGCCTGAGAGCACGCTGTGTCTTTGGGTGTCCTGTATGCATATAAAGAAGGTTTGGTGTGGAAAATACTCCACAGTTACTTTCCAGGCTCTGTTAAGCCCTCAAAAATGAATTTTAGAGTACAGTACCATCTTACATGATGACTGGTACCCATGGAGTGGGAAGCATGTTTCAAAATTCTCACTTTAACAAGGTGTATGAGGCTCCCCTTGAGTGAATGCAGCATTCTTTTTTTTCTTTTCTTTCCTTTTTTTTTTTTTTTTTTTTTTTTATTTCACATTTTTCCTGCAGATCAGTGCAAGAACTTTAATGACTGGTTCAGCAACATTAAAATGAACCTTGAAGAGTGTTTTGAAACATCAGAAACCAAAAAGAGTGTGGAACAAAAGCTACAGAAACTTTCTGTAAGATATAATAAATTTTAATCAAAGTTTATCAAAACTAAAATATTGGAGGCATAGAAATGTACTGAAATAGATAGGATAATGATTACTTTGACTTATTAATTTCCTTACAGAAGAGATGTTTCCAGATAACCTAGATTTTTCTCAAGTATTTTGAAACTCTGATTTATTGGGTAAGGGTGTGTGTGGCTTTAAGTAAGTTCTACTTCCGCACCCATTTCTAAGATGCTGTTTAATTTAGTGTCTACCGGTAAATTCAGTTGTGTTAAAATCATATTTTAAAAAAATACAGATTTCTTCTAAGTTGAACTTTGAAATCCCTATACTTTCTTGAAAGAAGTCTCTTGACTTTTTATAAGTCTTTTTCCAAACAGATCTCTTTTAAAAATTTCAGTTGAACTTTAGTACATTGCGGTCAGAGTGTAAATTATTCTTTCCAAATAGCCATGCAGCAATTGGACAGCATCTGCCAAAATTAAAGACGTGTACCCCTTGATCCAGTCATTTCCACTTTCAGGAATTCTTCCTGTCACAACACTTAACACTTTGTGAAATGATGTTTATATAGGGTTGTTTATTGCAGTTTGTTATAGTAAAAGCTTGAAAATAACCTAAGCATCTATCAATAAAAGTTGGCTTAAATAAATTGTAGTACAACCATATAATGGAATAGTGGGGAGCCATTAAAAAGAAATATGGAAGTTCTTTATGAAGTCATATTAGAAAGATCTCTATGATACATTAAATAAAAACAAACAGGTACAGAGCAGTGTTTATATTATGGTACTAAAAGTATATTAAAATGATGGGAAGGGGAAGAAGATATATTCACATCTGCTTGTATATGCATAAAAGAAATCTCTGGAAGGATAGTGGTCACATATGGGGGGGCAGGAGGAAACTGGGAGATGGGTAGGAGGAAGAGTTCACTTTAAATCTTTTTATAGTTATTTATTTTCAAATTATGTGAATGTGATTCCTTTTCTACAAGTGAAATTAATTTCTAATTAAAAAAAAAATGCAGCGGGAATAAGTTTATTCCATCAACCATGTATTCAGTACATATATCTGAAAGCCTGCTCTGGGCCAAGCAGCAGTGCCCAAAACAACCATGTCACCACCTCCTTGGTGTGGGTATCATAGTGGAAGTTCTCCTAAAATAAATGGCCAAGTACATGGGTGTATAAAAAAGGCATATTACACCCTCGAATCTTGATCATTTTAGGGTGGATTATCTAGTATTTTAATGTTATGATATTAAGTTATGCTCTCAAGCTTATTGATGGCACTAAATGTTCTCTTTTAAATTTCTTGTTTTGGTGGAACCATCCTTTATTGATAGACTCTCCATTCTTTTCTGTTTTTTAGTTGAAAGTCCCAACTTACTTTAACTTTGCCTGTTATATAGGCCTCAGCAATCAACATCCAAACCTTGATACAAAAATATTGAAATCAAATTCTGATTGGGGGAAATTTAAATAGATAATAGGCTGTTTAGCTTTACGTGTTGATTACCAAAAGGGAGTCAATATATAGAAGTTGAGCAGAGCTAGAATAGAAAAATGATGCTTTCCCAGCCAACCTGCTACTTACCTTCAGTGGCATTGCATTATTCTGCTTGATGTAAGTCCCAGAAAGTCACACACAAATGTGAGTGTACATACCCATTCTAGAACTAATATAAATCCTCTTTTGATCATTTGCCATTAGAGCTGCCCACATATCCAGAGCCCTTCTTTTGTATGGAATGATAAGAAGGTGGCATGTCTATGTACTGGTTGGGAAAAGTACCATGGAAGTGGCAGAAACAATCCTTAGACTTGCCAGTAGAACATAATTGACTTTTTGTCTCTCTTAAGGATTTCTTAACTCTTGAAGGAAAAGGGAGTAAAATACAGCAGGTAAAAACTGTACTGAATCAAGTGAAGAAACATCTGCCCAAAACACATGTTAAAGAGCTTAACAGTTGGATTGCAAGTCAAGAATTTGAATTAGAGAAAATGGAGTCCATATGCCAGGTGCGAGCAAAGGAGCTAGACGACTACTTGCAGCAGCTACTGAGGTAGGAAGTATGTAAATAACATGTTACCTGACAATTCCTTTAAATATACTCTGCTTTAGTATATCTAGTACTAGGATACACAGCACAAGAAAATTTTTCAAGTAAAATAGAAATGTATTTTCCTATTTATGTAATCATTCTTTTTCTCCCCATAGAGATACTTTTTAATCTAGGTTTGGCTTCAGGAGTACAGAAATTTGGAGACTTCTTGAAGTATCTATTATGGCAACGATTTAGGATGGGAAACAAAATTTTCTGTTTGTTTCCTTTCCTTTGTGATACATTTTTGTGGCTCGTTGCTTTAATACCATAGAATCCCACTATAATTCAGACTATTATTATTCATGAATGATTTTGATATATTACAAGTTACATTTTCTTTAAAGAATAATAAAACCTGGTTGGCTCACAAGGTTTGTATCAACCTTCTCTTTGGTACCAGCATTATAAAAGAATTCCACCATATTATAAGTCTTTTGCTCTTTTTGCTTATTTTATATTCTAATGTGCAATCTTCTTTTAGACTCCAGGATGACCACAGAAATCTGAGCAAGTGGCTGAGTAATCAAGAGGAGAAATGGAAAGAAACAGAAGAATCAGGAGAGAAAACTGAGCTATTTTACCAATCATTAGCTAGAAAGAGGTATCACTGATCTTGTATGAAATATGTTTTCTGAGAACATGGTTTCTTTCATGGTGTCGTGGCCGCTATAAACTTTCAGTGATATTTGGAATTTACAGGGAACAATTTGAATCTCTGACCCAGCTGAACAACTCGTTGAAGGAATATGGGCTTACTGAAGAGGAAGAATTAATAACTGAATCAACACATTTGCATGATAGATATCAGACATTATTGAGACAATTATGTGAAATTGAGGAAGAAGATAAATTACCTCCTGCTGAGAACCAGAGCTTTAATGATCTTGCACATGATGTAGTTCGTTGGATAACAGAGATTAAAGAGTCTCTTATGGTTTTGAATTCATCTGAAGGCAAAATGCCACTTGAAGAAAGAATTCAAAAAATAAAGGTACAACTGTGGAAACTGAATTTCAAAGGGTGGAGTGAATTCTAATTTGGAAAGATTTGGAGGAAAGCTGCAAAAAATTGTTTCTTAATGGCAAATAAGATCACTAGATTGAAGAAATTCGGATTGCTGAGCTCACAAAAGAAAAGGGTTGTGATAGGTGTAAAATTACTTTAACGCATATGAAAGAGAGAAAGTGTATCTTCTTGACAGGGCAGTGCCCAGTTGTTGTCCCTATTCACCTAGTGCAGAAGAATTGAAATAAAGATGATAAATAGAAACTGCAGAAAGTTTGCTAGGATACAAAAGGAATATATGTCATTCAGCAGGGACATCAGCAATTGCAAGGGAAGGGATGGAGAAGCATTCTTCTCCAGAGTGGTTGTGTACAGTTCATAAAGGCAAGAATAGTGGACTATAAGGGTTGGTGTGACTTACAGAAGTAATCAGGAATTAATTATGCCATGATGGAGAGACAAGAGTTGACACGAGGGACACTGCATTTTTCTGTGGGAAGCGTAAGTCAAAAATGTCTAGTTTGGAAGGCTAAGCTAACTTGCCATCTATAAATAATGGATTATGTAGGAAGGAGGATTTGCTAGTGTTTTTTAGTAGCAAGTTGAAGGCAGTTGAGGATTAATGGGAGAGCTGGAATACATTCAAGTCAAGCTAACAAATGTTTATTGAGAACCAATTCTGTATAACGTGATGGAAGAAACCTTTGTCTTTGGGGACTATGTAAAAATGAAAGGGTAATTTTGAAATCTACTCTGCAGTTAGGATCACAATATAAAGTTTATAAATAAAAAAGATCGTAGGAAATGTCCCTAAGTATTATAAATGAGATTAGAAGATCTCTTTTTATTTGATTCAGGAAATCATTTTACTAAAGCCTGAAGGGGACGCCAGAATACAAACCATCATGGACCAGGCTGAGAGCAGCAAAGCTGTGATGGTACAGCAGACCCTAACTGATATCAAGAATCAGTGGGACAACACGCTCCATTTAGCCAACACATATCTAAGGTAAAGGGCAGGCCTTGGCCAGATTCATCATTTGTCTTTGCATAACAAAGCCATAACAAGTATATTTTGTCTGCCTCCTGGATTTGGATATAATTATCTATTGGAGAAAAAGTCAGTGATGTCAGGGGCATCCACAATGTCTGGGGCAGAAACAAAGAGGAATACTTTCCGGATCAGAGATGCAGCAACTCTCTAGTGATTCTGTGTCAGTGTTAGTTTAGCTGACACTAAACCTGCTAAGAACCTGTGGGTTCTAAGCAGCAAGTTAGCATTGTCTTGTTATTCCACCTTCAGTACCCTTCTTTGGCACTAACAACCTCAGTATATCTGCATGGTATCTCTGTAGAATAATTAATGCTTTTTAAATATATAAGAGATTCTTAAACATATAAACATTGACAAGTGTTGGCTGAATTCAGTTGACATTATTCTGGTGAAAATCCTTAATTCATATCCCAAGTCTTAAACAGTACATTTGATGTCTGATGACATCTACATTTTTTCCAAGAAGACACTGCAAACTCTATTTAAGCCTTTGAAAGCATAAACTAGTTAGTTGGTCGGTATACTCAAATGTTAACTTGTTTTGCTTATTTAAAATGAAATAGTACAATATAGATATAATAAAATTAATATATTTCTATATAAAAGAAACTGTTGGGACTAGTTTGAAATCTAAATTATTGTTCTCAGTTTAAAATTTATGTAACAAAAAAGCTATCTTCTAGTAATTTTTAAATAATCTCTATCTTGATTTCTAAGGAAATTTTTATTTTAAAAAAAATCAATAAACTTATAAATTAATTTTTAAAAAATCAATAAACTCAGTGCTATTCATAATCTTACATTGCCAAAAGAGTCTCCAGAAATCATCTATGCAAATGTTATTTTAATGCTGTCTTATTGTAATGCATATTGCATTATAGTATGTAAAATGCCACTCCGGTTTGCTAAATGTCATTTCAGTTATCAAATACTTTGTTTAATTTAGCCATCAAGAAAAGCTTTTGCTCGAAGGAGAGAAGTATTTGCAAAGTAAGGAGGATCTGAGGCTAATGCTTACAGAACTAAAGAAGAAACAAGAAGCAGGCTTTGCTCTACAACATGGTTTGCAGGAGAAAAAAGCTCAATTAAAAATTTATAAGAAATTCCTCCAGAAAGCACAAGATTTGACATCCTTGCTGAAGGAGTTAAAATCCCAAGGAAATTACCTCTTGGAGTGCACTAAAAATCCCAACTTCAGTGAAGAGCCTTGTCTGGAAATAAAGCATCTACATGAAAGTCTTCTTCAACAACTACAGGTGAAGTGACATTTAAATGGGTGTCATAATGATGCATACTAATTAAGAGAGTAGTTTTGTATATGAAACTCTTTTTTGTTCTTTTAGTAACCCAAAAGCTTAAAACTTATCATTTTTAGATGAAAATGCTAATTCCAAGGATGGAGGGATCAGTCCAGTAAGTTCTGCTAGAGGACACTGTTGTGTGTTATTTGATGACAGTGTTATTTCCTCTCATTGAAGTTCCCCACTTTAGGGGTAGAAAGGGTTAAGAATTTGGGGGCTTTTTTCTGAAGGTGACCATTCAAGTTATCTATCCACTGAGCCATCCAGCCATCATCTGTATTGTAATAGTTTGTATCAGTTATTCTGTACAAACTTTTTAATCAGTGCCCTCCATCCTGTGGGGGTCTTTCCATGTGATCGGCAGTAAAAGAGTTAAAAAGTAAAATGTCAGCTTGCCATGAGGAAGTGTGTTCTCTTGAAAGCACCATTTATAATTCTTTGCAGCACACTGAACGCCCAATTCAATGTAGTGATTACCTTGGTAAGAAATCCAGATAGCTGGAGTAGGCAGGGGTGAAGATATACCCACTTAGGTATAAGCTAATTAGTTTAATATGCTGCTTTTCTGATCAGGTATGACCACCTCATCTTCTTATCCCAGGTTGAGAGCCTAAAGACAGTTTTGCTTATGAGTTAGGATTGCTTTTTTCCTAACACACAATTTTGGAGTTTGGCTCTTAGGAAAGGGATCTGGGGTTAGGTTGAACTTACGGTCTCATTTCCAAGTGTAGCCACTTGGTTTTAATGAGAATGATAATTAAGGGAGCTGTTTTATTATGGATGGTTATGATTTGATTATATAATTTGTAGCTATTTAATTTTATAAACCATTTGACAGATAAAATTGTCAAGTCAGAGAAATGAAAGCAGAGAAGCATGGAGGAAATAAATGTGGTTTCAGTAAGAATAATTTTTCTTTGTGGGAGGAGATTTTATAATGAAATATCTCAAACATTGAAACATTTACTTAAGAACTCTGGATGATTTATGGTCTATTCCTGTATCAAGATGAGACCTTGTAAAACAAGTATTTATGAACAATCTATTTTCTGAGTGAAAAATTTCAGAGAGAAATAATTTATAAGTTGCCAATGGTTTTACTTTTAGGATTCCGTGCAAAAATTGGAAGGTCATGTTCAAGAACACCATTTATTCCAAGTTTACATCACAGACCTGCATACCACATTGGACAATTTCTCCAAGGAACTTTTGGGTTTTACTGATAAGCCTGTGGATCAAATAGCAGTTGAGGAAAAAATGCAGAAACTACAGGTATTAAACAATTTCTAGACATGATAGACATTTTTTAAAAGCTGTATTAATTACAACTTGACTAATCAGTGTCCTCTGTCAGAAATTCAAATGCTCTTTGAATGACTATTAGATAACTAAAGTTCTGCCCAGTCATTAAAAATTGGAATGTTACTCATTAGTAACCAAATCCATTTATAATTGAGTTGAACTGTACCCAGCATGCGGTGGGCCCCCTAAGAGGCCAGTCTGTAGCTCCTGGAGATCTTGGTTTCTGAGATTACACAGTGATTCCAGGAGATGGTGGGGTCAGAGGATGCATCTAGCACAAAAAACCTAGGGAAAATGTTTCATTTTTGCATTCTTCATCATGGGTGAATGGGGCTGTGCAATTTTTACCTTATTAATTTTCATGCTCATGGATTTAGAGCTCTATCCATATGTAGGGCTTTTAGGATTTTTGCCCTGACTTCCACAATACCTTGCTTTATACAGTGAGAATTACAGCCCTTGATCCACATCCTCAAAACACATTCCTTGGATTCTTACTGTTTGCACAGCCAGCATAAACAGGCCAGAGTGGTGTCCTCTATGAGAAAGCAAAGCAAAGCAAAGCATTTTCTCAGCTACCACTTTCACAGCTACCTGACTGGTGATTTCATGGGCACAGCATTGCTGGCAAGAGCTTGGGGTTTTTCATCTTTTCCTTTTAGGGCTCTGGGAATCAAGTAGGACTTCACTCTAGAATGGCCTGACATGGGGACAGGCCTGCCTCCTTTTTCAGGGGTGATAATTTGGCAAATATAAAGAGAATTAAGGTATGGCCGCCTCCTTTTTTAGTGGTGATATTTTGACAAATGTTGAGAGCTCATCATGTACACAGTGCTATATGGGTACCATGGATACTGAGGAAGTATGACATGAGCCTGACTCTGGGGAGCTCAGGCCCTTTTTGGGAAATTAAGATAAATAAATGGTAAGTGCAGCTCCTGAGAGGTAAGGGACTTGCAAGATCACAGGTTAAATACCTGCACCTGGGCTGTGACTCAGGTCTTCTAATGCAGTCTGGTGAGTGTTTTTTCCTAACTCCCACCGAGACATCTTCACTTAAATGTCTCACGATTATTCACAGTTCAGCATGTCCGTAAACTAACACACCATCTCCTTTCCCTTCATCCCTCAGTGCCCCACCCATGAGCCTACTTTGTCTCCTGTATTCTCTGGCTCAGTGACTGTCTCCAGGGTCTCTCTGGGCTTCTAAGATAAGAACCTGGATATCCTTTCCCAGACTCCCTTTCCTGGATACTCCAGTCTAGTCAGCACCAAGTACAGTCTCTTTCACTTCTCAAATATCTCTATAACTTGTCCCTCCCTTATCTCATGATCCTTCATTAGACTTCCCAAAGGGTCCCTACCTGCAGTGTTACCTTCTCTGATGCATCTTCCCCATGACTGCCCAGGGTCTTTCTAAAATACAATTCTGATCACATCATTATTCCTGAAATTCCCTTCTTCCACCTTAAAATGTTTCAATGACCTTCCCACCCCACAACCTTTGGTTTCACAGTAATATTCAAAGTCCTTGGCCTGTCCTACAAGGTCCCTCTGAGTAGCCTAGCTCCCCAGTTGCGCCTCCTGCCACACCTTCCCGTGCTCCCAAACCCTGGCTGTACTAAATCTAACTGGCAGTTTCCTAAAATGTCCCATATATACCTCTGTCACTTTACCTTTTATCAATTTTTTTTTCTGTACTGCTTTGCCCTCTTGCCGTTTGATCACTTGCCTTACTTTTGTTTTTCCTTCAAGACTCAGCTTATCTAGAAGGCCTTCCTGAAAAGCCTTCCACATGCTGATGTTGGGTTTTGTCCCTTCCTCTTAGGCTATAATCCTTGCATATTTCTTAACATACATCTCTTCACATTTTTTTAAAGATTTATTTTATTTATTTATTTCTCCTCCCCCTCGTTGTTTGTGCTCACTGTCTGCTCTCTGTGTCCATTCATTATGTGCTCGTCTTCTTTTTAGGAGGCACCAGGAACTGAACCTGGGACCTCCCATGTGGGAGGGAGGCACCCATTGACTTGAGCCACCTCTGCTCCCTGCTTGTTGTCACTCATCATGTTTCCTCGTTGTGTCTCTTTGTTGCGTCATCTTGTTGCATCAGCTCGCCGTGCCAACCCATCATGTCAGCTTGCTCTCTTGCTTGTTTTCTTTAGAAGGCACTGAGGACCTAACCTGGGACCTCCTGTGTGGGAGGAAGGTGCCCATTGCTTGAGCCACCTCTGCTTCCCTCTAATTTTGTCACTCATTGTGTTTCCTCATTGTATCTTTGTTGTGTCATCTTGTTGCATCATCTTGTTGCGTCAGCTCCCCATACCAGCCCATCATGTCAGCTTGCTGTCTTGCTTGTCTTCTTTAGGAGGCACCAGGAACCAAACTCAGGCCCTCCCATGTGGCAGGCGGGTGTCCAACTGCTTGAGCCACATCCACTTCCCTTCACATTTTTATTATGATTGTTTACTTCTGTGTCTCTCCCACTGGACTTGAAGGGACATTATTCTATAACTTCAGAACCAAGCATAGTAGTTGGTTGTTGGTTGAAAGAGTGAATGAATGAATGAATATTTATTCTGTGGTCCAATTACAGTAGTGACTAATAAAACCTATATACTTCACCTAGTAACTTTTAAGGCTTATTATATTTCAACAGTAACATCAATAGCTAATATGGTACCTCAAATTCCTTTTGAATCCAGAGTTCTCAAATTAGCCTCATTCATTCATACATTTGGTAAACATTGACCAAATTCCTACATTATTTAAGATATTATGTTAGATTGATTGTTTTCATTACCCACAAAGCTTTGCTCTGAATTTTAAATAGTAACACTAGATTCATATGGTCACTTTCTAAAATGATTCTTTTATTCTTTCCAACGCTTTGCATGTAGTAGGCATTTACTATTTAGTGTTTCGATTGTGTAAAAAGGCTGCCTCTTGAACAACATATATATTCAACAAATATCTATTGACTGCCTTCTATGTTCCAAGAACACTGCTGTAGAAATTTTCTGCAGCTTCTAATCACTTAACAAATTGGTTTAAGAACTTCATATGTGATACTACATTGGTTTAAATTTTTCCCAAAGTTTCTTCTTTTCGATATGAGTTAATAAGTTTTATATATTATCCGCTAGCGAAGCAGAATACTTTGTGATTTACAGAAGTCATTAACTCTTGTGACAATTGAATGGAGATACTTTTTCCTCCACTCTTAGGAACTAGAGAATAGACTACATTTACAAGATGGTGCATTAGAGAAGATTTTAGCCTTAGCTGAATCCATCAAGCAAAATACATCTTCAGCAGGACAGAAGATTATTAAGGATGATATAAAATCACTTGAGTGTAAACAGAAAGATCTGGAAAACAAACTTAAATCTGCTAAGCAGGAGACAGAAAATTGTCTCAGTGGCATTCTCCAATCAAACTGCTCAACAGAAAAGAAAGAAAAGTTGACTCTGCCAGACAGAGAGAAGCAGGTCACTTCTGATGTGCAGGAGTCTACTCAGGACTCAGCTGCAGTGGAAAAATTGGAGGAATACTGGGAAATAAACAAGGTAAGTACTTATGATTGCATTCTCTAAGACATTGAGGTTGAGAATGAAGAGGTATTGGGCTCTGAAAAGAGGGCCGTGCATCAAGCATTCTGATTTCATAATTAAACCCTCAATGTGCTCACTATTTACGAAGCCCACTTGTAAAGAGAACCCTTAGAAAGCTGTCCAGGATTTCAGTGGTGAAATATTACTGTTCATTCTGTTAAAATGTCACTCATCAATTTAGGTGTATTGTTCTCTCTATGTAATCAGATACAGCTTCCTGGGTCAAGAGCACAAAGGCAAATTAGAAAAGGTAAAAGAAAAGAAAATGTGCTTTATCCATTTTCTCAGAAAAAAAATCCAAGAGTCTTATTTTCTTTTGATTGATTTTCTAATGAAATCAGAGACTGTTTGAAAGGATGGGTATTTTTTTTTTTCCTTTTTCTTCTAATATTAACCCTCTACTGCAAATATATTTTTAAAGGCTAGCAGATCATTTAGCATTCAGTCTCCCCTAGCTCTCCCTGGGGAGAAGAAAGAATGGTGTTGGGTTTTTTTTGGTTTGTGTTGTTTTTTGTTGTTGTTGTTGTTGTTTTTTTTTTTTTTTGCTTTATTTTCATTCTAAACAACCAATTAGGTACATTTTGCTGTGGCTCGAAAGTGCTTCCTCAGAGGTTAGAAATTGAAATGGAAAAAGTACAAAGAGCCATCCAGTAAAGGATATTTGAAAAAGAGTCTCCGTGGCAGGAAGCCTCAGGATCCAGGGCTCAGTGAGACAGCAGCAAAGGTTGACCAGTCAGGCTTGAGTTCTCACCAGCCTTTTATGGAATGCAGAATCACCTGGAATCAAGACAACCTGAGCTTCTCTTGTCTGCCTGGAACAGAAATACATGGAAAATTAAAGGACCCAGTTAGGGTTTTCTAGAAGTGTGTATGACAAGGTTAAATTCTAAGGAAACATCCCTTTGGCCATGAGAAAAGTCTTCTGATCCTAGTGTTAGCTATTGCTAAGAAAATATGTCTCAAAACGATTGAGGATTCACTGGATGAGACTCTTGAGGTTCTATGTGTAAAAGAAACTTTCATGTTTAAAGAGCAAGAGATAAGTAAAAGAGGAAAAATATCTGAGTGTTTTCTATGACATTGGTTGTGAGAGGAGCACTGTCCTACTGCACGACATTCATTGCTAAAGGAGTTACCTAACAACTTTTAAATTAACTTCTTAGATCCATTTCTACTGCAAGTACCCCAAATTCAGTAGAGTATATTGAAAACTATACAAAGGCTATAATCCAATAATAAAAAGTTTTAAAATTCCTCAAGATTTTACTTAATCTTGAATGATAAGGGTTATTGATAATTTATGATACTTCATTAATATGATTTTTTTTTCAGAGCAGATAGAGGGACTTAAGTCTTCAAATAATTTTCACAAGTCTGGATTACGGAAAGCTAGTTTTACTTCTTTAGCAGCATTTTATATTTCTACTCTTTTGTCACATGAATATTTTTCTGAATCTACTTATTTTCTGTATTCTAAATATTGGCCATATTTACTTTAAAGTTGAACAACTGGTAAAAGAGATCATTTATATATATGCATGTATATATATATCTTATTTGCGTGTATGTATATATATACATGCAAATAAGGTACAAGTATGTGACAAATGCCATAAGCCAGTGTAAATTACTTAAGCACAAGACCTAATATAATGAATACATAAAGCACATAAAAGCACTATTTGCCAAATTATAAACCCGATTAATCTAAAGCTATTGTAATAGTGAAGATAAGCACTTAATTCATTAATAAACATTTATTGACCTGTTTTGTATCAGTCATTCTGCTAGTATGTTGGGAAACAGTTGTCACAACTTAAAATCTAGCACTAATTAAATATCTAATTAGTACTTCACATGCCTTCTTGGAATCTGGAAAGGATTTGATCAGATTAATTAAGATTTTCTTCAGAAGAATTTTTAGGAAGTTTTTTTATTTTTATTTTTTTTACTTCTTTCTTTAAAAATTTTCTCAGAGTTCTTTTGAAAGTGTGATTGTTCTTTCCAAACATTGCCATTATACCATGCACATATTTGAGTCCATTGTTGAGAATTTCATTTTAGAGGAAATTTAGGGGGTATTTTTAGATCTGGACCTTTGGCTGAACTTTTTTTATAATTATCAGAAATGTTAAGGCGTATCTAGAGGCAAAAAGAATTGCAAATGTATTCTGAAGGGCATGGGTGCTTATGATCCAGTATCATCTTGGATATTTTTATAGATGTGAATTTCTAAGCATTTTTAAGTATGAATGGCAGAAGTCACTTCCATCTTCCACTTCCTACATAGGTTAAGTAAAGTAACAAAGTGGGATATGGTAAAAAGTGAGGATGGTCTGTGTCTTAAGATTTTAGGTGCCTGCTGGGGATTGAATCATGTTCCCCACAAAAGGCATGTTCAGGTCCCAACCCCTGGTCCCATAGGTGTGAACCCATTTGTAAATAGGACCTTTGAAGATGTTAGTTAAGGTGTGCTCAAACTGAATGAGGGTGGGCCCTAATCCAGTATGGCTGAAGTCCTTATATATAAGCAAAGAAAATTAGATACAGAAAAAGAGAAGCCATGGAGAGCAGCCAGAAGCTGGAAGTCAACAGAACTCAGAAGGGAAGGGAAAGGAGAAAATGCCTCCAGGTGCATTATTACCATGTGACAGAGAAACCAAAAACCAAGGACCACTGGCAGCCAGCCCCAGAATGCCACATCTTTGAGGAGAAAGCATTGCCTTGCTGATGCTTTGATTCTGGATCTTTCCTAGCCTCAAAACCATAAGATAATTAATTCCCGTTGTTTAAGCCTACCCATTGTGTAGTATTTGTTTGGGAAATATGGTAAAGAGAAAAAGAGGGAAACAAATGCATTCCTAAAATATTATTTTTCTAAAAACTTTGTAAAGCAACATTACAGGTTAACTAGTATTACATGATCTTTCTTGCTCCATCCTTCCCTACATAACATAATTGCTTTAAAAAACCTTTTTGTCTGTAATTACTTCATTTTCCTTGTCATTGAGTATAATTGTATTTGAATAGTTTTTTGTTCTTTTCAACATTTTCTGAGCATTTATAATTCAGTGTTTGAGAAGGCATCCATGGATAAATCCTGATAGGTAAATAAATGATCAGACATAGAGGCAAAATGTGCAAGGCTGTGGATGAACAACCAGGAACAAAGCATATGGTCAGTACTAGAACAAGAAGGAAAACCACTTGCTGGAGAAAAATTTGTAGATCTTGGGGTGAATGATGACTATTCTGGTATTGTTTGTCCTGGTAAATCAGTAAAAAAAAAAAAAAAAAAAAAAAAAAAATTATAATAGAACACATAGTTGGTCCATTGTGTCAACTCTTAGAATTGTACTATTTTGTACTTCCTGGCTAGCACTCAAATCTTGCTCCGTAGTCTACAGGTATTTATCATAGGCCAAGATTTATTCCTTTACAGGTAAGTGACTTGAAGATTGACATCATTGAGCAACGTGCATTTGAGTACATGCTCCAAAGTCCTCAAATCTAAGGCTGAAAGAGACCTTAGAAATTTTCTAGCCCAACCCTTGTCTTTCAGGTTAGGAAACTGAATCCCAGAGATGTTAATCAGTCAGGTTCACACTGAAATAGTACTGGGACTAGAACCCAGGTATCCTCTACACTGTCTGATGCTCAATGCTTTACCCAACCAATTTTCCAAATTTGTTACATGAGTTGTTAATTGAGGTCCAAATACGTTTTAGATATGTGGGGTTAAATAAAATTAAGTAGGTTTTCCCTACTATGTGACTTTTCTGAGCCTTCGATGTGCTAATGTGCTATCTGACCTCATGGACCCTTTACTGAGTTCTTGTTAGTGCCTTATTATACATTGCAGTATTTATTTCACACGTTCTCCACTCTTCTTACCCTTCCTCAACCCTGTCCCCATCATTTCTCATATATATCTGGTCAACAACTGATAGATTATTGGCTCCTCAACTTATTTCTATTTCACTTCAAAACTCACAAATTATTGATCTTGACAGTAGAAGACTCTGTAAAATTCTCCAACTTTTTCTCTATATGAATTCGTTTATTTATCCATTCAGCAAGAATGTATTTTATCCTCTGTAACAGACAGTGAGATTCAGTGGTGAGCAAAAGTAGACATGATCTCTGTTCTCATAGTTTCTAGTCTAGAGGGGATGTCAGGCATCAATCAACTAATTACACCAATGAGCGACTCATTACAGGAACTACAGGAAGGAGCACAGTTCCATGATATCCTACAATAAAGGAATCTGACCTGGACTGTAGCGTCAGAGAGAGCTTCTCTAAAGAAACATTTGCATTGAGACTAGAAGGTTCAATAGGAGTTTACTGAACTCAGGGCTGGGCATGGGCATATTCTTGACAGAGAAAATAGAATTTCCTCTTGTGGTGGAAGAAAGCATGGGGAGCTTCAGATACTGAAATGAGGCTACTGTGGCCAGACTATAGAGTGTGGAGGGGAGAGTGAAGTGATAGAAGTGAGGACTGAGAGGCAAGCATGGCCAGATGAGTCACACATGGTATTACAAGTCATGTTAATATTTTAGACATTAAGCTAAGAGAAATAGGCAGCCTCTGAGACTCTGTTTATCTGCTTTTCTGTTTTATCTTTAATGGTGATATATGCTTATGTTTAGAATTGTTTTCCCTGCTTGATATTGGAAGGCTTTAGAGAAGAAAGAAATAGGTCCTCTAGAGCTTGTACCATACACCGTCCTACAGTTGACAGGTTACAAGTGATAGATTTAAGCTCAATTATTAAAGACATTTACTTCTTGAATTAAGAGGGATAAAGTTGAATAAGTCATAGTCTTGCTCTTAAGGAAAGTTGATGATATTTTTCCTCTCACCTCCTAGTATTTGCCAAATAGGAGAAAAAGTCTAAGCAAAGATATGTGGTTGAAAAAAAAAAAGTAGCATTTTTTAAAAGTAAACATATTTAGCAATGTAAGCCAACCATCAGTGGGGAAGATATCCAGAGGCTTAGAATTTATAAGAGCAAGAGATGAAGCTCATGAGAGGCACTGCATTGCAATGGATACTCTAGAATATACATGGGCGCTTGGAAAGCTTGCATCCTTGGAGAGGGGTGGACTGGAAAATCTCCAACTCAGAGAAAGGACTAGAAAGTTTCTTTTTCTGACTGTGGATAGGGAGAAAAAGTCTCCTATGAGAAGTCAGAAATCCAAAACCAACCTTGTTTAGAGTCCATATCTATATTGCTTGCATTGTTGAGTAGTTCAAGCCAAGAAATTAACATAAAAATCAGTCTCTATTTATTTACATCCCTGGGTACCTGGGAGAAACAAGCACAAAGGGGTCCCTTTTACAGTTCAGGTCAAAGAGTTTCCTGCAAGGGGGAAAAAATGGTAAAGAAGAGTTAGGGAAAAAATTATAAAATATACAAAGGAACGCTCCTCTACGAGGAAGAATCCTCATTACAACAAATGAGAAGAGATACGCAAAGAAACAGATATTGCAGCAGTCTGCGAAAGATTATACAATAACATGTTTAAAATGGTTAATGATATAAAATAAAGAATTGAAATTGTAAAGAAAGAATAAAATAGTTTCAGGAAAAAAGGGAAGATTTGAAAAAGAATTATATGTAGCTTCAGAAATAAAAATATAGACATTTAAATTAAAATCCCTGTGGCACTTTTGAACAGCAAATTTGACACAGCTTGAAGAGAATTAGTTTGCTGGAAAATATGACTGGTAAAATTACCCAGAATGCACCTATAAAGAGATGGAACCAGGAAAGAGATTTTAAGAGACCTAGCAGCTATACAAAGATGGTCTAACATAATTTTGATAACAGTTCTAGAAGAAGAGGATAGAGAGAGTGGAGGAGAGGCAAAGCTGGGAAGTTTCCAGAATTTGAGGAAAAATATGTTCAGTTTCAAGAAGTATGGAGAGTCTTGGGCAGGAGAAGTATAAATAAAATTTTACTTAAATACATTGTGATTAAAAAGTAAAATCCTGGGGAGTGGATGTGGCTCAAGCAGTTGAGCACCTGCTTCCCACATGGGAGGTCCCAGGTTCAGTCCCTGATACCTCTTAAAAAACAACAACAACAACAAGCAAACAAAAGAAAAAAAACAGTTCAGGGGAGCCAATGTGGCTCAGTGGTTGAGCACTGGCTTCCACATACGAGGTCCTGAGTTCACTCCCCAGCCCCAGTAGCTCAAAAAAAAAAAAAAAAAGTAAAATGCCAAGGACATAAAGAAGAATCTCAAAGGCAACAAGAAAAAAAAAAAAAAACAAAAAAAACAATTACCCATAAAATAGCAATTATGTTGACAACAGATTTCTCAACACTAAAAGCCAAAGGCGATATAATAACATTTTTAAAGGGCTGGGAGAAAATAATTGTCAACATAGACTTTGATATCCAGTTAAGGTATCTTTCAAGAATACTTACATTTTCAGACAGAGACTAAATTTACCTATCTCAAAACACACAGAAAAATAAATTTCAAAAAAATTTAAATGTGAAGAGAAAAATTTTAAACTTCTGTAAGAAAACATAAAAGAATATTTTTGTGATCTCAAGGTGTAGAAGGCTTTCTTAAAAGCACAAGTCAAAATAGGAGAAGATTGATAAATACAACTGTATTGAAACAGCTCTAGTTCAATAGAAGACACCAAATATAAAGTTTAAAGACAATCTACTGGAAGATAATTGGAATGTATGTAACTGTTAGAAGATTAGTATCCAGAATGCGAGAGAAACAAAATATTACAAACACCCCAATTTAAGAAGTGGACAATGGGAATACAGAATCAGTATTTAGAAAAGGGGACTCGAATGGCTAATAAGAGCATGAAGGAAAATGCAACCTTACTAGTAGTCAGTAAAAGACCATTAAAATAATTACAATATAAAGTTCACACCCATTATATTGCCAGAAATTAAGGTCTCTTAGTACCAAATATCAGGGAGGATTGGGGAAAATACAAACCCTTTTACATGCTTCTGGGAGTATAATATGTAATTCACTTTGGAGAACAAATTGGTAACTCTCCTTTGAGAATTAAAAAGAGCATATTGTATGACCAGTAATTTCAGTTCTAAGCATGTGTCCTAAAGAGACTCACTTAGGTGTGCAAAAAGACCTATTCAAGGATATTTATGACAGCATTATCTATAAAGGAAAAGTTGAAACCAATTTTTACTATCCATAGTAGATCATTGGATAAATAAGTCATGTTCATCTGGTCAGTGGAATAGTATTAAGAGTTAAAATGATGGGAGGCGGCTGTGGCTCAATCAGTGGGGCTCCCGTTTACCATATGGGAGGCACCGGGTTCGGTGCCCGGGGCCTCCTGGTGGAGGCGGGCCCACCCGCATGGCGTGGTTGGCTGACCCAGCGAGCGCAAGCAGCAAGGGGGGGATAAATGAATGAATAAATAAAAATCTTTAAAAAAAAAAAAAAAAAGAGTTAAAATGACTGTAGTAGATTTATATCTGTCAAAATGGATAAACCTCCAAACAAACTGATGACTGGAAAAAACAAGTTATAAAATGATACATGCTGGGAAACGGATGTGGCTCAAAAGGTTCGGCGTCTGTCTACCATATGGAGAGACTGGGGTTCGATCCCCGGTACCTCCCGGTAAAAAAAAAAAAAAAAAAAAATGATACATACATGATTCCAGTTTATAAATACAATACTATATGGATATTTTTATATATAAAAGATTACAAACTTGTATGTATTGACTTCAGAATAGTGGTTAGTGCTGGGGAGGAAGAAGTGAAAAAGGATGGGGTTGGGACTTTATCTTTATATATATACTTTTTGATATGGAAAATTATATCACTTAAATCTATGTTATGGGTAATAACATATTATTTTTGTCTTTTAAGTATGTTTGAAATATTTCATAATTTAAAATAAAATGTTTTAAATTAGCTTATAAAATCAAAATAAGATCTAGCAAACGGCGATAAGCAAGGGATGACTGGTTATTTAAAGAATCTTTCCAGTAGCCAATCAGGTCCTAGAATTGAAGTGTTCTAACCTGTCTGGCAAGTGCAAAGGAATGTTACCTTTTAAATTTGAAATGTTCGTTTGAGAGATTCTGTTGGATTTTCTGCCAAGGTAGAAACATGACCTTTGGGATTGGTAGACAAATGGTGTTTTGGAGTGGTTTCATGTTTTTGAGAATACTTTCTCTGGCCACTAAAGGTGGCCATGACAAATGTTGCTAGTGTAGTTGTCAGGTCCCTGGTTCATCAGGTAAGGCAGACCAAGGGCTCTGGATTCTTTTAGTAGATGATTAATGATAAATATAGCCTGCCCTTGAATATAGCATCTAGGCTTTCTTGCCCATGGATGATTTGTGGAGGGTACTCTAAGAAATAGGACTCTCATTTTCTTACTAACCATCAAGTAAAAAGGAGGCAGGTGTTCACTTCATAAGTCTGTGGCTCAAAGACAAGCAAGCACCTACTAGCTGATAAAGCCAGTGGTGTGGCAAGGTCTCTATTGCCTCTCACTGCCTGCCTGTATCGTTCCCCTGAGCCACTGCTCTCGATATGGATTTTAGTCATCGTTCACATGCATAAACTGTTGGTGCTGGAGGAAATTTGCAAAATCTGATTATTTCAGTCATTTGTAACCTTTTTGAAGAAGTGGCTTGTGCTAAGTGCCAAGTGATTGCTTCAAAATCAACACTGGACAGTTGAATTTTCTTACCAGTTAGACTTGGTGAAGCTCCAGACAGATTTTGTTAAAATAATTTAAATAAATGCTTAATTTTGGAATAGCTTTAGATTTACAGAGAAGTTGCAGAGGTAACTCCTGTATAGTCCTCATTCGGTTTCTCCTATTTTCAGCATCTTACATTACTATCCAGGCAGTATTTTTAAGACAGCAGTTTCTACCTTGTTTGGGGATGTGGACACATTTTATTCAGATTGGAGACCTTGAAAGAGTTTACTGACATGAAAGTAAAATGGCCAAAACAAGTTTATCATTTATAAAGTAACTTGAAAATACAAATGAATACCTTAACAAAACAATGGAAATCTTTTTAAATTACTGGAAAGGTGCCTGTACATGTAAATGCTCAACAAAAATGTGTTGAAAGAACGAATAAATAAAATCAGGTAACCTGTCTCTGTATATCCTACAGAGAACCTCAAGTTCTTACAGCTCTCAGTAAAGATCATCTTACTCCTTGGATAACCTGTCTGCCCTACCCAGATTGGAATTCTTACTGCTAATTGATTTAAGGCAGGATTTACTCTTAATATCATGAAACCTTGGTGTTTCCTCCATCTGTACGTTTATTATTTCAAGTTTCTAAAAGAT
This sequence comes from Tolypeutes matacus, assembly GCA_026826555.1. NCBI lineage: Eukaryota > Metazoa > Chordata > Mammalia > Cingulata > Chlamyphoridae > Tolypeutes > Tolypeutes matacus. The sequence continues at coordinate 6,484,025 of JAKSZT010054193.1, read as the reverse complement.
AACCTTAAATGCCTATTCTTTGCCCTGCCCTGTGTATCATAGTTCATACTAAGAATAAACTTTGAAACTTTTGCTTTTTCCTTATCTGTGTTTTCTTTCTTTAGGACTATAGATTATGCATCCGTGTATAACTGAGCAGTGCTAGATTCTGTATTGTCTTGTCAAAAAATAAGTTTCATTTTTTTTACAATACCAATATAATTATTAAATATTATATGGAGAAATATCTTTGGTAGTGCCCAAATATACTTTTTAAAAGTCTTTAATGGCAAACAAATAGAAGAAACTGGAATGTTTTCATCAAGAAAAAGAAAAATTACTTATTTGGAAGGTGGGTTATTCAGCAATTGATCTTTTTTATGTTTTCAGAATTCAGCTGCGGAAATGGTTTTATCAAAACAACTTTCTCTCGATGTTCAAGAAAGCATGAAAAACACTGAAGATGAGCAGAAAGTCAATGAGCTGCAAAATCAACCTTTAGAATTAGATATTATGTTAAGAAATGAACAATTAAAGGAGATAGAGGTATGGAAACATGAAAAACACTGACAACATGATTGCATCATTTATCCAGTGCAATACAATATATTTTAATTACCAAAAACTTGCTTGCACAGAGTGAAAAGTCTTATTTAACCTTTGCCTGATGATCAATTTGGTAACTATATAATTATGTGCTAATCAGTAACTTGTATAAATCTTTCCATTTAAAAAGTAGAAGAGTTTTGTGAACATTAGTCTTCTTTCTTTTTTCACAAAGTTCCTAAAAACTTAGTCATTCAGTAACAAAATTTGGACATTCTGACTTGTCATCATTCCTTTACTTAGTCATATATATTCTGTTTCCTAATTATCAACATTATGTCATCATTCCTTTTCTTAGTCATATGTATTCTTTTTTCCTAATTATCAATGTTTGTTTTTGCAGCTGAGTTTACATAGCTGTATTTTTGTATTTATGTACTTATAGCTATGTAAATAACTCTAAAATTCTACTACATGACCTTGTTTTTATAATAGAATGCATTATCAGAAGGAAGGTGGAAGGGAATAAATGAATGAATGAATGAATGAACTTATTGATTACTGATTAATAGTCTGATTTGCTTGGCTTCTTTTAAGAAATTATATACCCAGTTGGAAGCAAAGAAAACTGCTATTGAGCCACTGGAACAAACTGAATATCTCAACAAAACAGAGACAAGTGCCTTGGTTTTTGACAATATAAGATATTCAGTGCACAACTTGGACAATCTGCTTCAGATACTTGTTACCTTGAAGAAAAATAAAGAAAGCCAATATTGCCTCCTTAAAGATTTTCAGGAACACCTCACTGCAGTTGAATTCTCGATGAAAACCTTGTTGACAGAAAAAGAAAGTCTGAAAGTGTAAGTGCAACAATTTAAGATGCCCATTCTTTTTATTCGAGCAAGCCTCCACTACCTTGGACAGGCCCAGGGTTTTCAGAGTTTATACTGTGAAAAGATATTATGATTTTAAAATTATTGTATGAAAATTAATTCCATATGGAAGCCATTTAAGGAAGCTTTGTTGGTTTCATTAGACAATTTATATTATTGAGTATGTTTTACAAATAAATTTAAATAATCAATTCAAGCCATAAATATCTGCAAAATAGGTTTTAATTGCCATTGAATTCAATATTCTTTTGGTCAACAATTTCATTCTAGATTGTGGGGACAGGGGCAGAGAGAAACATACAATTGTTTAGTATCAATATGATTGGTTTAAATAATTTGATACATACATGCATTCCTTTTGGCTTTGAAAATGATGATAAATGGTTGTAGATATGGTCTTTTTAATTTTTTCTTTTATTATAGCACTTGTAGGTTTATAGAAAAAAATTATGCAGCAAGTACAGCACTTTCTCATATCCCACCCCCCACATGCACACAAAGTTTTCTCTATTATAAACATTTTACATTAGTGTGGTACCTTTGTTACAATTGATGGAACAATATTATTATAATTATATTATTAACTATAGTCCATGGTTTATACTAAGGTTAACTCTTTTCATTTTGTACATCTATGAGTTTTTTTAATTTATTTTTAATCTGGTAACGTATATACAATCTAGCATTAACCTTTCAAGTATAAAATTCAGTGATGTATTCACACTGTATTTAATGTTGTGCAACTATAACCATCACCCATTACTAAAACTTTTCCATCACCCCAAACAGAAGTCCTGTACTAATTAATTAAGCATTAATGCCTTATTCCCCATCCCCACCCCTGCCCCTGGTAACGTGTATTCTAATTTCTGATTCTGAATTTTTGTATTATAATTGCTTCATATCAGTGAGACCATACAATATTTGTCCTTTTGTGTTTGGCTTATTTCACTCAACATGATGACCTCAAGGGTCACCTGTTGTTGTATGTACTTGCACTGTACTTCTTTTTATGGCCAATTAATATTCCACTGTATGGAGATAACACATTGTTTACCCATTTATCTGTTGATGGGCACTTGGGTTGTTCCCACCTTTTGGCTATTTGTGAAAAATGCTGCGATGGATATTGGTTTACAAATTTCTGTTGGAGTCCCTGCTTTCAGTTCTTTTGGGTTTATCCTTAGGAGTGAAATTGCCAGGTCATATGGTAATTTTTAATTTAACTTCTGGAGCTTCCTACTCTGCCATCTTCCCACCATCCTTTTTTCTGTAGATATAG
>JAKSZT010054193.1:6383200-6476322 GCA_026826555.1 Tolypeutes matacus | reverse complement strand
TTTTTTTTTTTTTTTTTTAGCCAAATGTAGGACCCAAAATAATTCCTCCTCTAGACCAACCCCCTTACAGAAGGGACCCTGGCTGGGCCCGTGGAAATTAATCAAGCACGTCCCACTTTCCGGACTCCCCAGGTTAGCTGGAGCTCTGATGTTAGTCAGTGAGGAGTGCTAAAGATGGTGGATTCCGCCCCTTCTGGCGCCGAGCTCCAGCGTCACCGGGTGCTCAGTAAATCAGTTTGAGTGCAGATTCTCGTCTGCTCTCAGCCTGGTGCTGCTTCAGTTAGGCTTATCTGCTCCCCAAAGCTATGGGGCGGTGCAGGCAGCCAGATCGATGTCTAAAAATATAAAATACCCTTCCCTGTCTTCCAACCGAACCCTCCCTTCTTTGGGAAGTGTCCCTTCCTCCTGGCTCCACAGCGGCCCGGGTCTTATCCCTGGGTGGCTAGGGAAATCAGCTGCGTTTCCTGACCAAAATCCCCCCTCCAGTTCACTGGGTGCTGATTAGCTCATTTGCTCTTTTCACACAAGGTCCAAGGGGCGCCAGGCAGCCAGATCCCCAGAAAATAAAACTTTTTCGCCCCGCCCGCGGCTCCAAATGGCCGTTTTATTTTTTTTTCCCTAACCGCGGGGCCCAGCCGCCTGTGCCAACCTCCACCGGCAGCCTCAAAACTCACGAATCTCCACCGTTCGTTCCACGCCGCCGATTCGCGCAGATAGATGTCCCAAGCCTCTCACTCCACGCGTGCACAGCACAGATCCCCGGGCAGGACCCCGTCCACAATCCGCCTCACTCTGGGAGCTTGCAGTGTGCGCCCTCCTACACCAACGCCATCTTGCCGCTCTCCGATAGTCTCTTTGTATAAACATTTTCACATTATTAAATTTTTTTTCTTTTATACTTATGCCTAAATTGGTTTACTTTCAGTGGTAGCCTTTGAGGAAACAATTTTATATTCAAAAGATTAGCCTGATGATTACAACATTTTAGTCAATACATCATTATTTTTGGAAAGACTTGATAATAAAGGGATTGGATATTACGATAATTTCTCTTAGTCCTAGACTTTTTGTATAAGTACTTTATAGTTTACATGGAGTTTTAACATATGTCTCCCTCCAATCTTCATTCCTTCCTTCCCTGTGGGTCTGTATTTTTATGATACTCATTTTACAGGTGAGTTTTCTGCATTGTTGTACACTTATTGAAAGCCACAGTAAATAAGATTTTGGTTTTTATTTTAAGGACTCAGTACTCTTATAGACAATTTAACCTTCTTTTCTGGGAATTCAAAGCAGAATTAATTTCTTTAAATGACATCTAACTGCATATTAATAAATATTAGCTCTATTTTTATCATTTTTTTCCAGGGGACCACTGGACAGTGCAGCCTATATAGATAAAATAAGAAACCTTCTGGCATCAGCAGAAAAAGAGAAAAGTTCTTTAAGCCAGCTGAAAATCGAATGGGAGACTTTATCTAGCCATCTGACAGACATGGATAAGAAGTTGCTGGAAAGGCAGATTAGGCAACTTGTACACGGTTGGGAACAAGTGGAACAACTGGTTCAAAAGAAATATTCTCAGCACGTAGAGGAATATGATGAATTTAAGTCCCTCATGAATAAGATCCAGGACATTGAGATTTCTCTGCTGCAACATCAGCAATGCCTACAGTTAAGGCTGAACTCTCCAGGAGAACAGGAAGGGAGCCAAAGTATAGTTTCCTTGGCTACTGAACTCCAGGCTATCAAGCATAGATTTTCCATTTTAAAGGGGAAAGCTGAACTTCGGATGAAGAGGATTTGGGGGGAAAAAGAAAAGAAGACTTTGGAAGATGCAGTAAATAATTTACAGAAGCAATTGGAAGCATTGGAACCATTAAACTTAGAAGTGGAAAATCATATCAAGAAGTGTGAAATAAGATACAAGATTAAAGAGACTCTTTTATGGGTCAAGACTCTGGTGGATGAACTCATTCACACCATCTCCCTTCTCCCAGATGGCATTCTTTCACAGATCAGAAAGTGCAAGGTGACACATGATGGCATTCTAGATAAGCATCAGGTTGTGCAGTCTTTGGTTGAAGAGGTCAAAGATAATATTCCTAATCTTGCAGCAGATAAGACTGATGATTTAAATAACCTCCTACAGGATTTACGGAATCAATACCAAATGCTAGTTTTAAAATCTACTCAAAGATCACAGCAATTAGAATTTAAGTTGGAAGAAAGAGGCAATTTTTTGGCAACAGTAGGAAAGGTTCAACTTTCTCTTCAAGGAAATGAAACCCTGATCATTCCTGAGATGGAAGCAACTCCCACAGAAGCTGAACTAGAACATCAGCAAGTTGTCTTGAAGGCGTCTCAGAAGGAATTGCAAGAAATTGAAAGTGTCATCTCAACACATCTTCAGGAGCTAAAAAGCTTAAAGGATCTAAATGTGTTTGAAAGATTATTTCTGGCTGATCATTTGAAAAATCTTAAGACTAGAGCTATCAGAACACAAAGATTCATTCTGAATAAATATGATGAAGTAGAGCACAAAATAAAATTTTACAGAGAATTTCATGAAAAAACATCTGTGCTCCAGAAGGAGGTTGACAATATGCAGCACAATGAACTTCTACTAAATCAAGAAATAAATGCAGATGTTAAAGAGGACTTCTATAATCTTAAAGACAGACTCATGGTTATTCAGTCTAGTATCTTACAATTATTGAAACTCAAAGAAGTGTTTGACTTTATAGGACTACACTGGAATTGTTCGCAACTTGAACAATTACAAACCCAAGTATTTGAAAAAGAAAAGGAACTTGAAGAAAAAATTAAGCAGTGGGAGACATTTGTGGCAGAACATGACAAATATAAAGCATCATTAGATAAAGTAAGGACTATGGATTCACAAATTAAGAAAGAGGCTGAAGCAGTACTAAAAACTCCTAATACTTCTCCAGAAAGAAGTCTGCTCAATGCTCAAATTTTAAATCAGAGAATCGAGAAAGCCAAGTGCTTCTATCATGAGGTGATAAAGAAATTAAGTGAAAATACGGCCTTTGATGAATCATTCAAAGAGAAAGAAATATTACAAATAAAGCTGTATGTAGAAGAAAATTATAAGTTACAGAAGATTCTCCAAAATATGCTACTAGAATTCCAACCAAAAGAAATGGATGAAAAGCCTTTTCAGGACAAACTAGAAGATTCCTTACATGTTTTAAATCAGATAAAATCTAAGTTGCAGCAGCCTTTACTTACAAATTTGGAAATTAAACATATTCAGAATGAAAAGGATAATTGTGAAGCATTTCAAGAACAAATTCAGGCAGAAATTTATAGCATCAAAGCCATGACTGTTGAGAAGCAAAAAGAAAAAGAAAACTCTTCTGAAGATGGTGATGTGGAGACAAAATTACGTGACATTGAAGATCTTCAAATGCAACTTAATACAAGCATTGCTTGGCGCTCAGTAAGTTTTTTTTGTTTTTTTTTAAGCTAGGCACTTAATGTACCTATTTTCATTTCATGAATTGGTGTTTCACTCAAGTTAATATCTGCACTTCTAAAGAAGGTACAGTTTCCTCAGGAAAATACATGCATTTGAAGAGAACAGCCATTTTTAAAAATTGCAGTGGGCTAGTTTGAATAGCAATTTTATTTTCAGTCATTTTCCCCTTAGATCTTAGGAACATATTTTATAAAACTATAGCCAAGTAAGAAAACAATCCTGACTCATTCTATATCTAAATACAGTGACTTTATAGTTTGGAAATAGGTAAGTCTGACACCTTTATTTCCATTTCCCTCATAGCCCCTATTGAGCTCAAAACAAGGTTTTTTAGGGATAATAAAGTATATGGGAAGAAGTATGATGTAGAGGAAAGAATACCAAATAATAGCTAACATTTCTTTAGAACTTAAAATGTATCTAGCACTGTGCTAAGCACTTCACATTTAATCTTCACAGCAACTCTGTGAGGTAGATACTATTATTATCTGCATATTAAAATAAGGAAATTGAAGTTTAAAAAGATCATAATTTTCTCAGGGTCTTGCAACAACAGTAACAGAATCAAGATTCAAACTATGATCTATGTTATTCTAGAGCAAAGGTTGTCAAACTACAGCCTCCAGGCCAAATCCGGTTGATGGTTTTGTAAATAAAGTTTTATTGATACACAGTCACCTCCCTGTTTGTTTACATACTGTCTGGCTGCATTCCTGTTACAACAGGAGTAGTTCCAATAGACACCAGATGGCCTGCAACACTGAAAATACTTACTATTTGAACTTTTACAGAAAAAGTTTGTCAAGCCCTGTTCTAGAACAGCATACTCCCACCTTTCCTTCTGATGATAATCCTTCTGATAATAGGGTCCATATCTTAGGTATCATGGGATTCACAACATGTTTAACACAGTGTTTTATCCTGTGTTGTCAGAATTGTTACATTAAATTTATAAAATGGGGAAATTACTCCCCTCTCTAATTCTAAGAGTTATTAGATAATATATTTGAAATATGTTGATGGCTGTAAAGTGCCATGGAAGTGTAAAGTCATATCATGAATCTGAATATGTTCTTTAAATAGGTGCTTAACAAATGTTGAGTAAATTGAATACTTGGTTTTAATTTGGCTCAATTTGGTTTAATTTGATTTAATTCTATTTGGTTTTAATACAGCTTGAAGAAATAATGTATATAAATCCCCAAAATAATATGAGTAGAACTGGACTGGAAGGGACCTTTAAAGTCATTTATTTCAATTATTTTCTATTTTGATGAAAAGGCTGAGCTCTAGAGGCATTTGAATGATGTGTCCAAAACTATAGTTAGAGGCAGAGCCACTAATTTAAAAACACAAGAGATCTGGGTTTTTTGTTGTTGCTGTTGGTTGGTTTTCTTTTCATTTTTTTCACAAATACTGATTGTGATTATATACATTAAATATATTCAACTGTTTTATTTAATTCATAATCCAGTACAAGAATTCCAGAGCAGAAACATACATCAGGCATGATTCATGAGATATACTTTAAATTTAGATTTGATCTCTTAGTAAATCTGAGAACAATTTTCCTTTACGCAAACACAAAGTCATTCGTTTTTAAGTACTAGTGTAATATTGCCAAACTAAAAGTATGAGAATGCTAGACTTTTATAAGACTCAGAAGGGACAAAAATCCCCAAAGTTTGACAATTTGTCACAGCATTTACTCTCCCGTTCACCAGAATATTTTGAATGATGCTCATGAAAATATGACCCACTATAACGAAGCCATCACCAGAGCCATGGGGATCATTGCTGCCCTCGAAGCCGCCTCCTATAGGGTAGACCTTGATAATCCAGAAGAATCATTAGCGATGCCTTGTAGGAAACAGGAGGAACTTGAATTCACAATAGCAGTCATCCAAGCTCTCAACGAGAAATTGGGAACTAGCTGCAGCCCTGAAGCCAAACTACAACTTCAGTGTACTTTACAGGAATTAGTTTCTAAGAATTCAGCTGTGTGGGAGGCAGCCAAAGTAGAGGAAGCTGAAGTAGAAAGGTAAGTTCTTCTTGCTAAAGATAATGCTTTAAAACAAAATATAGGTTTTTTTCCCCCCTTTATAGTAAATATGTGCATTTAGAACTAATTTGGAAAACATGGAAAAATCACTATCTAAAGAAAAACATGGTAAGTATTTTATTGTATTTCTTTTTTTTTTTTCTTAATGTTGGGTACATGCAATAGAATAATTATAAAATATGTACATGGAATAAAGAATAATGATAAAACCAACATCTTTGTTCCCAAAGGTTCAAACATAAACATCATTACCTCTGAATTCTTTTTTGTGCTCCTTCCCTCTCCTCTCAGAAGTAATCATTATCCTCAATTTTATGTTTTTATGTTTACCATTCCCTTGCTCTTCTTTGTCCTGAAACAATGTTAGCTTTCGTGTTTTGAAACTCAACACGTACTGTGTGCATTCTTCTGTGACTTGATTTTTTCAAACTCATCTTTACCATCCTGAGATTTATACCTATTCTTGTCTCTAGTAAAATTCACTTAACTCCTGATAGACATTAGGCTTCTTTATAGGTTTTGCCTTCTCAAACAGTGCTGCTACTTGGAACATTTTCATATGCAAGAGCTTCCCTTACGTACATACGTAGGGATGTAATTGTTGGGCTAAAAGGTACACACACCTTAAACTTTTAATGCCAAGTGATTTTATCAATTTCTACTCTAACAAGCAGCATATTAAGTGTTCCAGTTGTCTCATATCCTTGCCAACACTTGATACTGGAAGACTTCATTTTTGCCAGTCTTGTGGGTGAGAAGTGGTTTAAATTTGAATTTCTGGGGAAGCGGCTGTGGCTCAATCAGTAGGGCTCCCGTTTACCATATGGGAGGCCCCAGGTTCGGTTCCAGGGGCCTCCTGGTGAAGGCAAGCCCGCCCGCACGGCGTGGTTAGCTGACCCAGTGAGCACAAGCAGCAAGTGGGGGATAAATGAATAAATAAATAAAATCTTTAAAAAATAATAATAAAAATAAATAAATAAATAAATTTGAATTTCTGTTACTGCTATTTAGTTTGAGTTCTTTTTTTCAGAGTTTATTTGTTATTCATATTTCTTCTTCTGAAAAATGGTTGTTCAAGCCTTTACCCAATTTTTATTGGGATATCTGTCTTTTTGTTGTTGATTTGTAGGAATTTATTCTCCATTTTGGAGTCCAGTCCTTTGTGGTTATATGTGTTGTAAATATCTTTATGGAGAAGATCTCCTTTTAGATATCATTCCTCAGGTGTGCTCCAGGCTTTAGCCCTTGTCCCCCACATTCCAGGATGAGGCCAAGAAAGCTGAAACTTGGCAAATGCCCTCAATATGAAAAACTGGTCTTTATATTTAAAAAAAAAAAAATGATACAGAATTTTTAATTGTTTTCATTGGAGGATTTAGGCTGTGTCTATTTTGTATCTATAGTTTCATACATTGTGTTTTTTAAATATATCACATTACACTGTATATGAAATGTCCTACCTTTTTAACTTTATAACATGAGTTCTTTTCTTGTGTTAACAAACACTTCATAAAAGTAGTTGTAGTTGCTACGCAATATTTTATCAAATGAATTGTTGTAATTTACTTAACCATCCCCTTTGTTAGACATCAAATGTGGTCCAATTTTTGTTGTTTTTATGAGTACTCGCGTAAAAGGTTTTATTGTGCAAAAACGGCTTTTTCATGTTTAGGATTAATTCTTTTTCAGGTAAATAAGAAATTTGAATAATTGGTCAAAAGATATGAGCTTTTTTTTTTTTTTAATTTCCCTGACTGTGCCTCAATAGGTGTCTCGAGAGTTATAAATGCTATGGAAAAATTAAAGAGAAAATTTGCATTAACCTCAGCAAAATGGAGAAAATTCTTTGGCAGTCTGTGTCCCAGTTGCCAGTGTCTTACAAAGAAGCTTTAGAGCGCTTGGAACAGAGCAAGGTAACAGTGTTCCCAAGTCTCCAGTAAGTCTGTGCAAAATTGGGCAGAACAAGTGAGTGTAGGCAGCTGAGAATGTGGCTCTTTTATCAGAAATCGTCAAACTGAGTTCTGCACCCAAGAAATTTCTTCAAACCAAAAAGCTAAGGAATAAGATGAAGCAGTGGTTCTGAGAGATTTAATTAACCGAGTTTACAAGACAGTCTTCTCCCAGTTAACAGACTTTGCCCTTACTCATTGCTCTTTCTAAAGCTTTGTATTTCATCTTATTTTGTTGGATGCTGCTGAATCAATAGCAGTCTTGTTTACTGAAAATTCACGCAACTGTCGTAAGCTCTAAATTCTGCTTACTTCTTATACTCCGTTACTAAGCAATTTTAGTTTGCTTGTTTTCATCTATTAGAATCTAAGGTACTAGAATTTGTTTGAGGACATTCTAAGTCATCTTGCTTAAGATCCCTTCCAAAAGTCCCACAAATATTGCCTGTTGATACAGTATGTATGATACGGATTACCTACCTAGTAAAATATGAGAGTTAAGTTAAAATGATGAAATGTACTTTTAGGATGTTCACCTTTAAAAATAAATTCTTACTTGGAAAAATTGGCTTGTGGCCCAATTTTGGTCCCAGAGTCCCAAATTCATGAGTAACACAATAATACATAGAAAATTGTCATCTGGATCAAATTGACAGATATACTTCCAAAAGGACTGAAAAAAGAACTTAAAAATGGACCTTGTAATACGGATCTTGTAACATGAAAGATTTAAAATAATTCATTTCTCAAGATTAAAATAGTTGATTAATAGACATTATGTCACTCCTATTTCCCTTTTTTTTAAAGGCTTTTGTGTCAAACCTTTTATCAACCAAAGAAGAGTTAATGAAACTACGACAGATCCTCAGACACTTGAGACTCAGGTGCACAGAAAATGATGGTATCAGTTTGCACAGGACTGTGTCAGCCCTATGGGAGAAATGGCTGAGTTTGCTGGAAGCTGCTAAAGAATGGGAGATGTGGTGTGAAGAACTAAAGCAAGAATGGAAATTTGTCAGTGAAGAAGTGAGTGCTTTATGTTCAATAAGCCATACAATTTCCAAACAAATGTATTTAAACTGTTTTATTACTTTCATTTTGTTTTTATATGAAGAGTCCTCAATCTGTACCAGTTGCTTACATCATGAATATATTGCACATAAATGTTTATAGGAGTCAGGACCTATTAAAATAATCTCCAAGAAACAGTTCAAATTCTTTCTCAATAGTGGCTTTTTTTTTTTTTTTTTTTGTATCAGATGTTCCTATAAATAAGTGACTACTTCCTTTTTCAAGCTTTAAAATATTTATTGCGCTGCTAAGTTAAACTCTCTTAAAAAATAATCTTTCTACATTATACTAATTGTTACAATTAGCTAATATGCATAATTAGCCAACTAATTTTGAATTTAATTATAGTTGTTAACTATGGAAATTAATTACTATTGCTAAGTATGGACCCCAAAATATGAGATATGATGTTCATTCTTAAAAATATCCAAAAGAAAACCTCCCTAATACATATCATTTACAGATGTTAATTTAACCATGGCTCAGAACTTAGGCAATCACATATATTTAGAAAGAAATTTTAAAATAGTATAAAATATCTTAGGATATTCTTTAATCAAAGGGCAAGATATACATGAGGTACAAATCCGAACAATGAATGAAAACCCTTCTTTCCTATTGATTTCAAAGTTCTTGCTGAATTTACTTAAGAGAGATAAATGCAATGAATGAATACTTAATTAGAGGCAGATCACATGCTTTGGGATCTATATGTTTAGAACTATCATATTTTCCTGCTTAAAACTTGATATTCTTGAAAGTGAATATCATTTTGGTGGTACTGGAATGGTTTGATCAGTAAATGATCTCTTGAATGTTATAATTTTGTAAATTCTAGTTTAGCTCGACTGCTGATACCAACTTCTTCCCCATGTATAGTGGCACCGTTTATTGAGTTCTACACTAGGCAATGTGCTGTGCTGAGAAGGCACTTCACACTTGATCTCATTGAATCCTTCCATCATGTGGTAAATATTATTGCCACAGATGAGGAAATGGCACAGGTTGTACAGCTAGAGATTGAGCTTAAGCTCCTGTGGGCTGGAGCTGAGTCCATTTCACTCACCACTTAGCTTTAGAATCTGGCAACCACCTTGTGCTTCATGGGCACTTAGTAAATATTTCTTGAGGGCCAGCTTTCATTCAAACATAGGTCTGTGCTAATTCTCAGCTTTTATTCTTTTTATTTTGTTATATTGTCTATTGCTATATACCCATTTACAATTATGTCTTACTAATCCAGATCCCATTCATTTAGAACTTTGTAATTATTCATACAAGCATTTGACAATATTGCTAACAAATATATATCTCCAAAAATGTAGTAGCCCAAACAAAACTATAAAAGGAAATGTCCTGGGAGCGAATGTGGCTTAAGCAGTTGAGCTCCTGCCTCCCACAGAGGAGGTCCTGGGTTTGGTTCCTGGTGCCTCCTGAAAAAACAAAAACAAACAACAAGCAAAACAAATGAAAAAACCAACTCAGGGAAGCCGACGTGGCTCAGTGGTTGAGTGCTGGCTTCCCACACATGAGGTTCTGGGTTCAATCTCTGGCTGATAGTACACACCCCCCCCAAAAAAAAAGCAAGTGTCCTCATGGAACGACAACAACAGCTTATTGAGCTCTTACTATGTGCCAGGTGCAGTTTCAAGCACTTTATATGTACTATTTTGTATATCCTCAGAAGAAACTTAGAAAATAGATATTTTATTGTCCCCATTCTACAGAAGAGGAAAGCGAAGCCCAGATTCACAAATAAGTGGTAGAGGATACCGTTCAAACTTAGACTCTGGTGCTTAGTCACTAAACTATCAACTTAAATGAATGATTATTTTACACATATCAAATTGATGTGAGATTTTAAAATACTTTTTATCCATTCCTATGTCATTTAAAGACATATACACATCAGATTCTGTTAGCATAGTTGGTGTTTTTATGTGTGACAAAGTGAATTTCTGTTTTTAAAATATCTATAGTAACATAATAATCCACTCTCTTCATGGAATAAACAAATTGAATAAGTAAATATTCTAGGACATTAAAATTTATATATTGCCTTTATTTTATTTTATTTTTTTTAAAGATTTTATTTATTTATTCATTTATCCCCCTCCTGCTGCTTGTGCTCACTGGGTCAGCCAACCACGCCGTGCAGGCGGGCCCGCCCTCACTAGGAGGCCCCTGGAACCGAACCCGGGGCCTCCCATATGGCAAACGGGAGCCCCACTGATTGAGCCACAGCCGCCTCCCTATATATTGCCTTTAAACCTAAAAACTAAAACAAATTTAAATTTTGTTTTAACTTTTTTTTTTTTTCCTAAAATCTTCCTCTGTTTTCTAAAGCAATCTGCCCGATGCAGTTATCTATTTTTGGTTATTGAGAATCATCCTTTTATGCTTTGATGATCGTAATGTGCTAGAATAAAGTCACACCTTCAAAAATGACTGAAGGTGTAAGTCTGGCTATTTCCCCTTGTCCCAAAAGCCCCACGAGTCATTTCTTTATCTGTTCCTATTTCTCCTTCACTATGTTTGCTTATGGTGCAGCTGTGGTTTGTTCTCCCTTTCTAGAGTACACTTTATAATTAGCTGTGAACCTAAAATTTTTATAAGCAATTTTATTAGAATTCTGTATTCAAGGAAAATCATCAAGGGGCTACAGAGCCTCTTCTGGGTAGAAAAATGAATGTGTTATTTTTGTGACAATATTTTATTGACTTGGGGGTTAGATTCTCCCCAGACATCAGAGCCTGAGATGGGCTTGTGGGCAGGTGGTCCATCTTGGAAAGGGATCCTTGGGAACAGGAGTAGGGGGCTGAAACAGGAAAGGTCTGAGCCCTTAGTTGCTTTACTTTTATTGGGCATGGTTACTGCAGTTGCCCATTTATGGTTCTCATCATGCATGGAAGCTCCAATAAGTCCTCTGGATTCCAGACATCATTGTCGCAACCCCTAATGTAAATGTATAAATGTATATTGGAAACCCTAGCTATATAGTTACCCTGTCGATATAGCATTCCATACGTGATTTCTGGCAGGAAAATCCAAAATAACCCAGTGACAGTTAAAGCTTCAGATTCAGTGGAACCCTTATCTTGTTTTCCTGGTGGAACTGTAATTGTCTGCCCAAGAAACATGTCTTCTAATCCAAGTGATCTTAGGTTTGAGGTAATGGAAAGCACAAATTCTGTAACTGGGTCACTGGGAGAGGGCCAGTCTACCTCTACGTCTGGGTTCCTGTATTCTAGCATTTGGGGACACAACTGGATCATGTGGCCCAAGAGACAGGGCAGCTCATACTACAGGAGGCTCATACCACAGCCTGAACCTGCTGTAGGACCTCTCTTTCCCCAGGCCCCCCTCAAAATTGGCAGCATTCTTGGGGAGCAGATGTAGCTGAAGTGGTTGAGTGCCTGCTTCCCCCGTACAAGGTCCCGGGTTCAATCCCCAGTATCACCTAAAAAAAACAAAACAAACAAACAAACAAACAAAATGACAAAACCAACTCAGGGGAGCCAATGTAGCTCAGTGGTTGAGCTCCATCTTCCCACATATGAGATGCTGGGTTCAATCCCCAGCCCTGGTACCTAAAAAAAAAAAAAAAAAAAAAAAAAATTTGTCAGCATTCTGATAAATAAATCTCAGCAATATTCCAAACTATAGTACATACTGCCAAGAACATACAAATAGGCCCAATTGGCCAATCCAGTGCTATGCCTCTTTCTTAGTGGTAGGGGTTCAAGATTGAGCTTGGCCTTTACCTTAGAGGAGGAGTCCTGGCCTGCCCCAGACCATTGGGCTCCTGGAAACTTACTTGATGTTGGGGCCTCTGAGTTTTCCTAGGCTTTATTTCCCATCTCTGGTATGCCTTACTGGGCAAGCCAGGCCCTTGCTCACCATTTTAGTGAGCATGCTATCATAAATGTAGTTGACCCTTGTTACGTTCTGTAATTCCAAGATATAAGATGCCTGACTCTATTATAACTGAGCAGGAGAGTTAACATTACACTAGAGCAGAATGTGGTAAAGGTGCTGTGTCGCTGAGTGGAAGGCCAGAGAATTTGAGGGGCATAGGAGGATTTGATTCAGGGGCCCTTGAGATTTTTTCCTCTATCTTCTTTCTGAATTTAGAGCTGACTTAAATCCAGTTTTCATATATGTGATGTATTAAGTTATATATTTCTGAGTTCTACACATAGCAGCAGTTGATAAATACTTGATTGGTTCAGCCATACAAGCTGCTTTCCCTCTGGAAGGTATTAGAGTAATGAAGAGTCACAGGGCTTACTTTGTGAGCATATAGGGATCAGAAGTGAAAGAAAAAAGATCTGAAGACAAATTTTCATATCCAATAGTTACCCAACCTCTAATACTTAGTGAAAGCAGTTTGGAGGAGTTTATTCTAACTTCCTTTGGTTATCTCAGGGGGAATATTGCTTTCTCCACAGTTGAAATCTGAAAGAGAAATAAATATTTATGAAAATATTCAACACTCTTTCCTTCAACCCACTATAGCAATACTTCATTTTAATCATACATCTACATGAGCAATAGCTTCTGGTTGCAGAGGAATTATATTCTCACCTATAGAGAAACAAACATTACTTTGAACCTACAATGTGATGTTGGGAACTCTTTGAAGAGCCAGTATACAAAAATTATGGCTGATGGCTCTCAAGGTATTGTTTTAGGTTCTGAAATGAAGAGTATATTTTACTTATTTTCACTCTTTTTTTTTTAATTGAGTTAGATTGAACGAGAAGCAATTATTTTAGATAATCTTCAAGAAGAATTTCCTGAAATTTCCAAAACAAAAGAGGCGGCTACCACAGAGGAACTCTCTGAGCTACTAGACTGTTTATGTCTATATGAAGAGAATGTGGAGAAGCAGCAGCTGATACTGACCCTACTTTTTCAACGCATAAAAAGTATCCAGAATGTTCCTGACAGCTTAGGGTCTGTGGAAACAGTCCCAGCATTTCAGGAGATTGCATCTATGCAAGAACGGTGCAACAAGTAAGATTTGGCTAAGGAAACATGCTTGATGACTTAGGCTCAAAGCTTAGAAAATACTAAATTTATAAAATATCAAAATTCTGTAGAGTAATGACAAGTGATATGACAAAACTGAGTTGAGTCAACACCAATTGATATAAAAAGGAATGGAAATGATAATAACCATAATTAAAATAAGCACAAGTTCTCCATCCTGGTATTACTGAGGGTTAAGTGTGTGTGTGTGTGTGTGTGTGTTTGCTACTTTTCTAATTTAGTACTTACATATTCATTATAGAAAATTTAGGGAATGTGAAAAATTATGAAAATGAACATAAAAATCCATCTTTAATCTCACCACTCAGCAACAACTATTGCCAGTGCTTTTTCTGTATTCATGCTCATCTTTTTTTCTATGATTGTATTTGTAAGCAAATTGAGATCCTCTACATCTACTATTTTGTATTCTAAGGAATCATTTATCAGCATATCACGTGATTTCTCACACCATTAAATGTTCTTTATAAACAAAGCTGCAGAATATCCCATTGTGTAGATATGCCCTAACAGAGATCCTTTAATTATTGATGAGTTTCTCTTTTATAAAAGCACTGCAGTGAATTTTCTTATGCCAGAATATCTCTCTGCATCTGTGATTAATTCATTGAGAAAAATGTCTAGAAGTGGATTCATTGGGTCCTTTGATCATTATTGGTATAATAATTTTACAGCTAGAGATACTTAAATAGCTTTCAAGAAAAATTTTACCCATTTAAATTCCTCTTCAGATAGGGTGGCTACATCCACAACAAATGGTATTGAATGAAGATTTAAAAGGCTAAGGGGGTTGTCTGTCCCCAGAAGCCCACCGTGACTCAGTTCACCCCTACTAGACATTTTCAGTTGAGTGCAGGAATTAAGAAAAAAAAGAGGGTAGAGATGGCAATTGGAATGTAAAGTGTGAAAAGAGGATATTTGGGGATGAGAGTTTTGGAAATGTTTTTGCTTGAATGATAGAATTTTATCTTTGTTTGTACACATGCATATAATCGTTGAAAACTGGTACATTTCTTTCAAGAATAAAAATCTTCTTTTGTGAGCCATGCAGACATTTTGTTAGTTGTTAAGATAAACTATTTCACAGAAGAGCGGGATAGAGAAGCAATTTGTTATTTTGATGCTATCTTTTAGACTTTTTCAGAAAGCTCAAAAAAATAAGAAGTTGGTACAGACTGAAATCCAAGAAAGAAATTCCTTCAAAAAAGAAATAATCGCTTTAAAGAATTTATTTCAACAGACCACAACTTCTTTCCAAAATATGGCATTACAGGACCACCTAGAAAAGGCAGAACAGTTTGAGGTAAGTGAGGAGTAAACTAGCAAAAGTGACTGATACAGGTCCACAATCTTGATCCAAAATCCAAAGGTAACTTGGCATCTAGCATAGAGGGAGTGATCCAAGGAGAGAGGAAAGCACAAAGTCCCTGTGGCATCATGTGGACAGAGCCATGGAAGAAGCTCAGTGTGATTGAATTGCAAAGAGCAGAATTGAAACTTAGCTGAGAGTTAGGCCAGTCAAGACTAAGCAACCCTTTTCAACATGTTTCAATTGCATTTGGTAAACAGAGCTCTCAGACCACTCTTGAGTAGCATATTCGACTACTCACTTTAGTAGGTCCTAACATTTTAGATCTAAAAGGGGTTATGCCCACACTGAGGGTCATATGAGAACTCATTTCTTCAGAATGATTTCTTCTCTCATTCTAATACAATGGTAACAACCAAAAATGCCATATGGAAGTTTATTCATTTTATTTTATTTTATTTCATTTCATTTTTTTGCATGTTGTTGTCAACGAGAGCTTTTGGTTACTAAACATTGAAAAAGGAAAACTTACTCTAACTCCAGAAACAATCTCCATGGGGAAGCCACCTTTGTATAGCTCTGAATGAAGACCTGTACTCCTGAACTAGATCTAGATAAAACAGGATCATACTTATATCTCAAACCTCATTTGTGTCTGAATGGCATTGTTATTTAACTTTCTCTCTATAGGTTTGCTCTCTGTTGAGGTTTAAGAAAAGAAAAACTGTGATATAGGACTGAGTCATTTAAAATTGTAATCGTTCTTCAGTTCAGTTCATTAACACAATCCATTAACACAAACACTGCTACTGAACTGACACCTGTAAAACACACATACACACACAGTAAAGTCAAGAAGTATTTTTCCACTTGATCTTTGGGAAACTTTCCCAAACAAATGAGTTTCTCCTTTATAATAACTGCAGGAGAACGTAGATAAGATTCTGTTTCTAGGCCACAACCAATAGACTATTTATTCAGGTTTCTTTTCTCTCCTGAAACCTACATTCTTTGCATGGAACTGGAACCCTCCCTTTTGAAAGAAGTTGAACCCTCCTGGGCTGTCTAATTACATGAAAGCAGACACTTTTGCTTCAGGCATAGGGCTTTTAGTGGCCTTGAATCATTGTGATGATAATGTAGGATGAAGCAGAAATGGCAACAAGTTAATAACAAAAAAAAACCTTCTTTGAAACTTTTTGCTACTAGCAGATTTTTAGATCAGGACTGCAACTGGGACACAATTAAGTCATAGAGGTACTTTAGAAGCAGGAGATGTTGTAATGCTTTCACCACAATGTTTGACACTCTGAAGAGATATCAAATTTAATTCTTACAAATTAGAAGGCATCATCTGACTAAATGGTATCTCTCAGGGTTAATCAGCTTGTATCAATAGTGAAGTTTTGTCATGCAAAGTTTGCTCATTTAAATCATAAGGATGTGCTGGAAAGCTGTTTTCACTTTTAAACTTTTTCCCTGTCCTGTGAGTATTGAAATTCTCTTGATGATTTTAGGAGCTTCAGAGTGTTCTTAAGAAAGAGAAGCTAACTTTTGAGAATATTATGGAAAAACTGCGAATCAAGTATTCTGAAATGTATACCATAGTCCCTGCAGAGATTGAATCCCAGATGGAAGAATGCAGAAAAGCCTTAGAAGACATAGATGAGAAGGTAATACTAACGTTTGTGTTGGTGTTATGTGTGGAGTTGAATGATTAATAGAAGGAAATCTCATTTAATAGCATGTTTTCATTTGCCCTGATTTTGGTTATGACAGTTCTTATACGGATTAGTTAAGCGACAATTTTGTATATTGAATATTAGGGTGAAGGTGCTCTAAGTGACATAGAAATGGAATTACCTAATCTGTATATTTTTAGTTTTCAAAATGTTTAAGTTTTCTTCTCTTGCATTTGAAAAAGAGTTATATATTATCTGTAACAGCTTTTTTTAAATGAAGAACAACTTAAAATTTTTGAATATAAATAATACTTTGCTTTTCTGAGAACATTTTGAAATTGCAACTAAGGGCAATAGGAATACAAATTTTCACAACTCACTCGGAATAGCACTTAGCAGATGATAACACAGTTCTTACAAAGCATACCTGGGCAGGTCTTTAGACCCAAAAGTCCAAATTTGAAGAAAGGTTGGAAAATGCTTCATAATAGTGCTGAAGAGATAGGAGCTTAGCTAGACAGTTTTATTGAATTGTAGAAAAAGGCAGCCTGAATCCAACAGAACAAAGTTCTATTTAGTCCAGCACTCACAGGATTGTTGTTCTTGTGTTTTGAATCCTGGGATGCCTAGAATTTGATAAAAATAGATAGTAAATGCACACACGCAAAACTGGATTTCATACTTGGTTGCTAGACTTCATCATTAACAGCAATGACAGATTTCTTAGGAAAATCTTGCCAGTGTTGCAAAAAAACAGGTAAACACTAATATTTTATCTGTAGCACATCTCAGATTGCCCACAAGGAAATCTATTATGAGGTACTTTCTCAAGGATCACTTACTACTGATTTTAATTGTTTTGAGAGAAACTAAATGTTGTTTGCATAAATACTTCATTCCCTAACAAAGTGAATCAATAATCAAAATCAGTCTTTCGAATTTGGGGCTGGAAATTTCAGCTGTGACCTGTATATTTCTTAGGAATGACAATGATTTTGACTGTTTGATGTGTCTGAAGGAATGCCAGGAATCCAGGCAGCATGCACAGTGCACTCCTGTATATTTCAGATGGTGCCTTATTTTTCCTAAATCATGATCTCACCTCATGTATCAAAATGATATTCATTTCTGCCAGGAGAATAACAGGCCAAAATATCAGAAAAGTTCATTATGTGGGAATTTGTTACATAGCAATAGAAAACCAATACAAGATCGAAGTGGGAGTTTTTTCCTTTGGATAATCTTGACTGTGGTAGGGTTTGTGGAACAAAAACTTGATGTAAAAGTATCAACAGCCTGATGTTGTGAACAGTGTGGGCCTTGGAATCTGGAGACTCAGGACTTCTGCAGATGCCTTCAACCACCACCTCAACATGTGACCTTAACAAGCCATATGGCCCATGGTTCACTTTCTGCCTGTATATTATCTACATAGAATGGTTTTAGCCTCAGTGATTACCTAGATTTAGTAGTTCTTTAGAGAATCCAAAGAATTACACCAAAGCATAAAATATTACTTGGTTTTTAGTGGCCGCTTAGAAAAAGGCCTTATCAACATTTGCTTGAAAAAAAAAGAAGAGCACAAACTAATCAGGTATTTGAAAAGCGATACATTCAACATTCATTTATCTTTCCTAGCACAAGTTAGTTTCTTAAGAAAATCATTCAGATTAAAAAAATCACACTGTTTAGCAGCTAGATTTCTGATTGCTGTGAAAACACACACTAGAAACATTCACAAAGAGAAAAAGTAAGTTCTGTGCATCTTCAAGAAATAGCTAGTTTTAGAAGATTATTTCATCCAAGTGAATATTAAGGTAGGAATTACATTTTCTTTAGTCAACTTGAGAATAAGTTTGGTCTTATTGAAAACAGATCTGGGGAAGCGGCTGTGGCTCAATCAGTAGGGCTCCCGTTTACCATATGGGAGGCCCCGGGTTCGGTTCCCGGGGCCTCCTGGTGAGGGCAGGCCAGCCCGCACGGCGTGGTTAGCTGACCCAGCGAGCACAAGCAGCAAGGGGGGGATAAATGAATAAATAAATAAAATCTTTAAAAAAAAAAAAAAAAAGAAAAAAGAAAACAGATCTGTGCAGAGGATTTCCTCATAACCTGGAGAGATTGAATAATAAATTATTTCTCTCTCAGGATTTCTTTTTTTCATTTGACCTATAGGGATATATAGGACAATAGTCCACATTAATTTTGGCCATCACAGAACATATCTGCAGTATATATCCTGGATTATATTCAACAGATTTTCATTTATTTGATTTTTTGTTTTGTTTCATTTACTTGGGTTGAATTTGAAAGGTCAGGTCAGCACATCCACCATTTATTAGTCTGCTAATTCACCATTGCATTAATTCATTAACCAGTATGGTTTGGAATTCCTCCCCCCACCAAGCCTCAAAAGATTTTTATAACTCAAATTGCATAGCAGAGTGGCAACCCCCATACTTGTGAGAGTGCAGAAACCTCCTCTAAACCAGATGTGTCTTTCTCTCTTTGTTGCAGATTAGCAATGAAGTCTTGAAAAGTTCACCATCATATGCAATGAGTAGAAAAATAGAAGAGATTAACAATGGGCTTCATAATGTTGAAAAGATGTTGCAGCAGAAAAGCAAAAATATTGAGAAAGCTCAAGAAATTCAAAAGGTAACATCCTCCTTTAACTCCCTTCAGCATTTGGTATTTCTGATCCTCCCTTTCCCCACTTCATTAAGCAGTACAAGGTGTGCTCTTTGGATTAATCAGAATCTTAAAGACCCTAAACCAGACCCGCGTGGTCTGAGGTGATACTGAGTGTATCACCTACCGAGATTTTGTAGAGAATGCTACATTTAAGAATGGTTCTCGGTTTTTCCCATGGTGGGAATATGCTCACATTCCTGAGAGTATGTTTGTGAACTAACCTTTTCACATTGTATTAGTCAGCCAAAGGGGTGCTAATGTGAAATACCAAAAATGGGTTGGTCTTTATAAAGGGTATTTATTTGGGGTATAAGTCCACAGATACCAGGCCTTAAAGCATTAAGTTTCTTCTCTCACCACAGTCCATTGCCATGTGTTAGAGCAAGACAGCTGCCGGCATTTGCCAGGGTTCAGGCTTCTGGGGTTCCTCTCTTCCCGGGGCTGTGTTTCTCTCCGGGCTTAGCTCCTGTTTCCTCCACGAGGTCAGCTGCAGACGATCAGGCGAATGGCTTGCTTCTCTTCCCCTGGGGCCTTCTTTCTAACATCAAAACTGCTTCGCAAAAGACTACTTCAACTGTTCTTTGCCTTGCCTTTAATATTCAATTCCCCACCCACCAAGGGGTGGGGCTCAACGCCCTAATCCTAACCTAATCATGCCCAGATTAACAGATCAGTTTACAAGCATAATCCAATTATATTTTTGGAATTCATAATTACATCAAATTTCCCAACGGTTACACACATGTAAAGGAAGGTAAGGTTATTACCTTAATAACACTGATATAAAAATAATTCATAAGATATGAGAAAAAATTTAAAAAAAATTTTAAAAACAAAATTAAAAAAAAAGGTATGAGAACTATTATCAGCTTTTCTTTAGACTGCCAAGGGAAAAAAAATAGAAATTCCAAATTTATTTCTCTTGTAAAATACCTTAGGAAATAAAATCTTAGTAAATCTGTCCATTCACATAATCCATATTTTAAGGGATATTGTAATATAGAAAGAGATTTAAAAAGAGGTCAGAATATGTTTCACCATTAGACAACATTTTGGACTCTAAACAGTAACAGTGGAGGGGAGTGGATGTAGCTCAAGTGGTCGAGCTGCCTCACATGTACAAAGTCCCAGGTTTGATCCCTGGACTCCTAAAAAACAAACAAAAAAACAACTCTCATTGGGGAGCAGATGTAGCTCAGTAGTTGAGCACCTGCATCCCATGTACAAGGTCCTGGGTTCAATCTCCGGTACCTCCTGAAAAAAAAAAAAGGCAGTGGAATCTAATTTGACAAATCACATTCTCCCATGTCTAGAAATTATGTTTTTAAGAAAACATGGGACTTCGGGAAGATGGCAGACTAGAAAGACACGGGACTCTCTTCTCTCCCAGAAAAATAGCTAGAGGACAGGCAGAAACAACCTTGAAAAAAATGTTCTAGGATTTAGGACACCAAGGGAAGGCTGGACAACGTCCAGAAGAGAAAGGAGCACAGGAAGAGAATCTCGACAGTGAAACTGTGAGTTAAAAGCTGCAGCTGCAGCTGCCAGTGCCCTGTCCCACCCTATAGACAATTTTGAATTCTCTGGCCTCGGGCCAGTGGCTACAGACAAAAGGGGCTGCAGGAATCCACCTCCCCAGGAAACTGGAGAGAGAGGGAAACAGTCCTAAGGCTGACTCATCTTTTGGCCCACAAATTTGATATGCTGTGTCCCATGAGCCCTTCCAGATCAGGAGGGGCTGCACCTTGTTTGTCTTAGGAGCCTGCACAGAACTAAAGAGATCCGAGCCTCTCAACCACCCTCCCTACTGACTGGGACTGGTTGTTGAGGATGCAGAGGGGAGAGCAATTATTTCCTATGTGGGAAAAGAGAGAGGGTTGCCAGCAAAAGTTGGAGAAGAGCCTCTGAGAAAGTTTGAATTACGAGGCTTTTAGCCTCCTGGCAGGATCCTCTGTCACACTGATCTGATCGATGTTGCAGCCAACACACTCTCACCAAGCTTTGAACTGAGGGCTACCAAAGAGTGCCATCTGCTGGTGGACCAAGGAAGTGCTTGGGAGGAAATTAAATAAGAGGTTTTCCCGGCCTTTACAGCCTCCCTCCCCAAGGCCCATGGAAGTGGGTCTGCAACTTATTGCTGGGTCCAGGGCCCAGATGTGAACAATTAACAGGGATAATCCTAAAAACCCAGAATAGGCTGAACCAAGAATCAAAGAACAGCAGTAAAACATAGCCTCCCTCCACTAAATCCCTACAAAAGAGAGAGAAATTGAGCACCAGAGTAAACTCACCATCATGATCAGATGCCTAGACATCAGGAAAAAATTATAAACTATACTAAGAAAATGGAAGAAATGGCCCAAGCAAAGGAATATAGCAGAGCCCCAGATGAGACACAGGATTTGAGACAACTAATCAACAAGGTTCATAGAAATTTCCATAATCAAATTAATGAGCTGAAAGACAATATGGCTAACGAGATAAAGGACATCAAGAAAACACTGAGTGAGCACAAAGAAGATTTTGAAAACCTGAATATAAAAATAACAGAGCTCATGGGAATGAAAGACACGATAGATGAGATCAAAACACACATTAGAAGCATAGACCAGCAGACTTGAAGGATGGAAGAAAGAATAAATGATATAGAAGACAGAACAGCTGAAATTGAAGAGAGAGAATAGAGAGAGAAAAGAATGGAAAAAATTGAGCAGTGGCTCAGGGAGTTGAGTGATAACACAGAATGCAACAACATACATGTCGTGGGAGTTCCAGAAGGAGAAGGGAAAGGGGACAGAAAGAGTATTTGAAGAAATAAAGGCTGAAAATTTCCCAACTCTCATGAAAGAAATGAACTTACATGTCCAAGAAGCACAGTGTACCCCAATCAGAATAAATCTGAATAAACCTTCTCTAAGACGTATACTACTAAGAATGTCAAACATCAAGGATAAAGAGAAAATTCTGAGAGCAGCAAGGGAGAAGCAAACCATCACATACAAGGGACACTCAGTAAGATTTAATGGGGATTTCTCATCAGAAACCATGGAGTTGAGAAGACAGTGGTATGATACAATCAGGATACTGAAAGAGAAAAATTGGCAGGCAAGAATTCTTTATCTGAAAAATTCTTGTTCAAATATGAAGGTGAGTTTTAAATATCAACAAACAGAAACTAAGAGAGTTTGTGAAAAAGACTCTGCCTTTTCAGGAAACATTAAAGGGAGACTTACAGCACAAAAGAAAAAGACAGGACAGAGAGGCTTGGAGGAGAGTGTAGAAGGCAAGAATAGCAGAAGGATAACCAAAAGAGGAAAAAGACGAAAACAAGATAGGATAGATGAAAAACAAAGTATAAAATGGTGGAAGTAAATAATGCATTTACAGTAATATCAATGAATGTGAATGGATTAAATTCCCCAGTCAAAAGATACAGGCTGATGATATGGATAAAAAAACATGAGCCATCCATATGCTGCCTACAAGAGACTGACCGTAGACCCAGGGATACAAACCACCTGAAAGTGAAAGGTTGGATAAAGATATTCCACACAAATAGTAACACAAAAGAGCAGGGGTAGCTATACTAATATTGGACAAAACAGACTTTAAATGCAAAAAAGTTATAGGAGATACAGAAGGCCATTATATATTAATAAAAGGGACAAACCACCAGGAAGAAATAACAATCATAAATATCTATCCACCTAATCAGGGTGTCCAAAATATATGAGGCAAAATTGAAGGAAGAAATAGACATCTCTACAATAATAGTTGGAGACTTCAACACACCACTCACATCATTAGATAAGAACAGAAGATCAACAAGGAAAAAGAACTTGTTTCCTTGATATGATATGATATGATATGATAAATGAGCTAGACATAACAGACATATACAGAATGTTGCATCCCAAACTCAGCTGATTAAATGTTCTTCTTGAGTGCTCATGGATCTTTTTCTAGGATAGACCACATGTTAGGTCACAACACAGGTCTCAATAAATATTGAGATTGAAATTATACAAAGCATCTTCTAAAATCATAATGGAATGGACCTGGAAATCAATAATAGAAAGGAAAAGGGAAATTTTGCAAATGTGTGGAGGTTGAACAATATACTCCTAAACAATCAGTGGGTCAAAGAAGAAATTGTGGGAAGCGGCTGTGGCTCAATCAGTAGGGCTCCCGTTTACCGTATGGGAGGCTCCAGGTTCGGTTCCCGGGGCCTCCTGGTGAAGGCAAGCCCGCCCGCACGGCGTGGTTAGCTGACCCAGTGAGCACAAGCAGCAAGGGGGGGATAAATGAATAAATAAATAAAATCTTAAAAAAAAAAAAAGAAGAAATTGTAAGTGAAAATAATAAATATGTTGAGATGAATGAAAACAAGAGCACAACTTATCAACTTAGGGGATACAGTGTTGTATGAAAGGAGAGTGTTGTGTGACAAGGATGGAAGAGGCCCTCGGGCCTACACAACACACATACAGTTAAGGCATTGCCACCTACTTTGTGGCATGTAACCACTGTTTTTTGCTGCTGAGGACTGGGGGACCCAGTTCTGGAAGGGAACAAGGGGTTGGATGTCTCGGTTTCCCCTGTTCCTTCACTGTGCATAAACATAAGACACCTCCTCTCTG
Organism: Tolypeutes matacus; assembly: GCA_026826555.1. NCBI lineage: Eukaryota > Metazoa > Chordata > Mammalia > Cingulata > Chlamyphoridae > Tolypeutes > Tolypeutes matacus. Next base: position 6,452,358 of record JAKSZT010054193.1, on the reverse strand, counting down.
CAGAAATAAACTTGCTTTATAACAACAACAACAACAACAAAAAAAAAACTTAATGGGATACAGTGAAGGCAGTACTGAGGGGGAAATTTATAGCCCTAAATACCTATATTAAAAAAAGAAGAAAGAGCTAAAAATCAAAGATCTAAGTGAACAGCTGGAGAAACTAGTAAAAGAACAGCAAACCATTCCCAAGGCAAGCAGACGGAAAGAATTAAAGATTAGAGCAGAAATAAATGAAATTGAGAACAAAAAACAATAGAGAAAATCAGCAAAACCAAACACTGGTTCTTTGAGAAGATTAATAAAATTGACAATTCCTTAGCTAGACAAAAGAGAGAGAGAGAGAAGATGCAAACAAATAAATCAGAAATGAAAAGGGGGGAGTTACGACTGACCCCACAGAAATAAAAAGAATCATAGGCAGATATTATGCAAAATTCTATGCCAACAAACTAGACACCTACATGAAATGGACAAATTCCTAGAAACATACGAGTAACCAATACTGGTGCTACCAGAAATACAAGAACTTAACAAACCAATCACATTTAAAGAGATTGAATCATTCATCAAAAATCTCCCAAAGAGGGGGGAGTAGATGTAGCTCAGAGGCTGAGCACCTGCTTCCAATGTACAAGGTCCTGGGCTCAATCCCTAGAACTTCCTAGAACAAACAAACACATGAAAAAAACAACTCTCATTGGGGAATGGATGTAGCTCAGTGGTTGAGTGCCTGCTTCCCATGTATGAGGTCCTGGGTTCAATCCCCAGTACCTCCTTTAAAAAAAAAAAAAAAAAATCTCCCCAAAACAAAAAGTCCAGGACCAGTTGTCTTCAGAGGTGAATTCTACCTAGTATTTCGAGAAGAATTAACACCAATCCTATTTAAATCTTCCAAAAAATTGAAGAGGAGGGGAAATTACCCGATACATTTTCTGAAAACATTACCCTAATACCAAAGCCAGATAAAGATACTATGACAAGAAAATTATGAATCAATCTCTTTAATGAACATAGATGCAAAAATTCTCAACAAGATACCTGCAAATAAATACAACAGCATATCAAAAGAATTATATACCACAACTAAGTGGGATTTATTCCTGCTATGCAAGGGTAGTTCAACATAAGAAAATCAATTAATGTAAAACACCACATTAATAAATTAAAGGGAAAAAACTTCATAATCATCTTGATCGATGCAGAAAAGGCATTTGACAAAATCCAGCATCCTTTCTTGATAAAATCACTTCCAAAGATAGGAACAGAAGGAAAATGCCTCAATATGATAAAAGGCATATATGAAAAATCTACAGCCAACATCATACATAATGGGAAAAGATTGAAAGCTTTCCCTCAAAGACTGGGAACAAGGCAAGGATGTCCACTGTCATCACTGTTATTCAACGTTGTGCTGGAAGTTCTAACTAGGACAATTAGACAAGAAAAATAAATAAAAGGCATCCAAATAGGATAAGAGGAGTAAAGCTCTCACTATTTGCAGATGACATGATCCTATATTTAGAAAATTCTGAAATGTCTACAACAAAGCTACTTGAGCTAATAAGTGAGTTCAGCAAAGTAGCAGGAAACAAGATCAACACACAAAAATCATTGTTTCTGTACATTAGTATTGAACACTCTGAGGAGGAAATCAGGGGGAAAATTCCATTTGTAATAGCAACAAAAAGACTCAAATACCTCGGAATCAGTTTAACCAAGAAAGTACAGGACCTGTATTCAGAAAGCTACAAAACAATGTTAAAGAAATCAGTGAAGAGTTAAACAAATGGAAAGACATTCCTTGTTCATGGATTAGAAGACTAAGTATCATGACAATGTCAGTTCTTCCCAAACTGATTTATAAATTCAATGCAATACCAATCAGAATTCCAACAGCCTGATCTACAGAAATAGAAAAGGCAATTACCAAACTCATTTGGAAGGGAAAATGCACCTGATAGACAAAGCATTCTAAAAAAGAGGAGTGATGTGGGAGGATCTTCACTACCTGACCTTAAAATATTGCAAAGCTACAGTGGGTCAAAACAGCATAGTATTGCCATAAAGATAGATATATTAATCAGTGGAATAAAATTGAGAGTCCAAAAATAAACCCTCACCCATACAGTCAACTGGTTTTTGACAAACCTATCAAAGGCATGTTAACAGAACAAAACAGTCTCATCAACAAATGGTGCTGGGAGAACTGGATATTCATAACCAAAGGAATGAAAGAAGACCACTATCTCGCCCCCTATACAAGAATCAACTCAAAATGGATCAAAGACCTAAATATAAAAGCCAGGACCATAAAACTATTAGAAGAAAACGTAGGGAAACATCTTCAAGGACTTGTGGTAGGTGATGGTTTCTTGGATCTTACGCCCAAAGCATGAGGAACAAAAGAAAAAATAGATAAATGGGACCTCCTCAAAATTAAACACTTTTGCACCTCACAGGACTTTGTCAAAAAAATGAAAAATAGCTGACTCAATGGGAGAAAATATTTGGAAATCACATATCTGATAAGTGTTTAATATCTATGATATATAAAGAAATGCTACAACTCAACAATAAAAAGACAAACAACCTGATTAAAGAGTAGGCAAAACACTTGAATAGACATTTGTCCAAATGGTGAAAAAACACCTGAAAAAATGTTCAACATCAGTAGTGATTAGGGAAATGCAAACCAAAGCTACAATGAGATATCATTTCACACCTATTAGAATGGCCACTATTAAAAAGACAGAACACTACTGTTGGAGAGGATGTGGAGAGATAAGAACACTTCTTCACTGTTGGTGGGAATGTAGAATGGTACAGCCACTGTGAAGGACTGTTTGGCAGTTCCTAAAGAAGTTGAATATAGATTTGCCACGTGACCCAGCAATACCACTACTAGGTATATACCCAGAAGAACTGAGAGCAATGACATGTACATACATCTGCACACTGATGTTCGTAGTAGCATTATTCACAATTGCCAAAAGGTGGAAACAACCCAGGTGTCCATCAACCGATGAATGGATAAACAAAATGCCATGTACACACACAATGGAATATTAGGCAGCTGTAAGAAGAAATGAAGTCGTGAAGCTTATGACAACATGGATGAACCTGGAGGACATTATGTTAAGTGAAGCAAGCCACACAGAAGAGGACAAATATGGTATGAATGTGCCATTATGAACTATATATATTGCATTATCTCATGGAGTTAATAACTAGAATATGGGTTGCCAGAAAATAGAATGAGGTTAGAGAATGGAAAGCTGAGGGTTAACTTGTGCAGAATTGGTAAAAGGGATGTGTGTTAACCTTTGCAAATGAATAGAAAAAGTGAAAGCATAATGTAATGTTTGTAACTATACTATACTATACTATTTTGGAACTATAATATACTATTATATGGATATGACAGTAGTTGAAAAGTCTAAGGTCATGTATATTCCTAAAAGGAAAGCTAAAAAAATGTAACATGGGATTGTATAGCATAGGAAAACCTCATGTGAAATATGAATATGGATAATATTGTATGTATAAGACTGTTTTTCTTTAAAACTGAACAAGTGTATGTTAATGTTATAAGATATTACTATCAGGCAAAAAAAAAAAAACATGCTAAGGGAAAGAAACCAGACACAAAGGATTACATATTGTATGATTCCATTTATATAAAATGTAAATATAAATCAATTTTATACTTAGATTAGTGGTTATGTAGTGCTGGGGAAGGATAGAGGGATTGAGAGGTGACTGCTAAGGGGTGTGGAGTATTTCTTCTTGGAGTATAAATTGTTCTAAATTTTTCTGTGGTGAAGAATGCATATCACTGTGATTATACTAAAAGCCATTGATTGTACACTTGTGATAGATTGTATGGTATGTGAATATATCTCAATAAAGCTTTTTAAAAAAGAAAATATGAAATAAGAATTGAATATATTATCTTTGAGATTTCCTCTGCTAAGACAAGTTCAGGTTTGAATCTAACCTAGACTTCTTGAGCCCAAAACTCTTCCTGCTAATATATGTGGCTAGAAATGTCTGCCACTGCATTAATCCTGAGTCAGAGCAGATATTTTCCTTTTATTAGTTTTCTTTTTGTGTTTAATAAAAACTGTCTTCTAGACTAAGCACATATATACTGGTCTTAATATACTACTGGTCTAAGTAGGTTCAGGTGTTTACCCAAGCCCTTTTTAAGCATAAGGTCACTCATCATTAGGGCTAATCGACTATCAGCTGTCATTCATCACTGTCAATGACCAGGTCATTCTACTCCCCTACAGCTAATTCATAATTCAGACTGAAATGAATGCAGTTAGAGAGCTGAGAAAAAAAGAATTTTCTAGTTTGAATCATAAGTTGTTGCAGGGTATAAATGAATTAACTGTTCCTGTGATGCTGCTTGGTAGCATTTACAAGTGAAAATACTGTGTGAAAAGTAGGAATTAACACAATAAACCATGGCATCTTTATTCAACAAATCGTGGCATCTATATTCAATTTGACTTATGATTTCCTTCTCCAGAAAATGTGGGATGAGCTAGATCTCTGGCATTCCAAGCTAAATGAGCTGGATTCTGAAGTTCAGGACGTTGTTGAACAGGACCCAGGACAGGCTCAACAATGGATGGATAACTTAATGATTCCCTTTCAGCAGTATCAGCAAGTATCACAGAGAGCAGAATCTAGAACCTCGCAGCTAAATAAGGTGCGGCCATAACATGTGCGGTGGCATTGAGACGGGTTTAAAACAGAATAAAAATATATTCAGAGCCAGTCACTTTCTGAATTACCAGTAGTGTTTCCTGCTAGTGTAAGAAGGAAGTCTGTTTGGGCAAGGCAGAATAAAGTTTCCAAAGTCAGACCACAGCAGGAGCCCAGGCAAGCCTTGGACATTGAGGAAGCCAAAGGAAGAACCAGGGCTTCCCAACAGGTGGATGGAGACCAGGAGTGGGAATTTAGGGCAGGCAGTCCAGGGAGGGAGCAAGCAATAGGAAAGACAGTCATTGGAACAAGATAAACACCCCCCTTCCAAATAGGGGCTGTGGGTGGGTGAGTCATGTATGTGATCTAGCAAGAGCAAGGCAGGATCCTAGTGCTAGGGAAACTAGGCTCTTAAGGACAAAGTACAAGTCCAGTTTTCTTAATGAAGTGTAAAACGGGAACCAGACTAGTTACAAGGCTAACTCAGAACCCTTGCTGAGGTGCATAGCATGGGGCTCGAACTCTTAAATCCTTTCCAGCTATGGTCAGAATTAGTCTTAACGGCTGGATGAAAACCTGGAGGGGGTGGTCAAGTGGCCCCAGCCCCAGGGAGAGGAGCCCTGCAAGGCCTGACATATCAGACACTGATTCTTCATTCAAGAATCATTCAAGTCATTCAAGTCAACTACAAAGGCATCTGGCTACGTGTGATACTACGTCTCTTTTACAGGCCACAGTTAAGATGGAGGACTATAATGACCTTCTGAAGAGCACTGAGGCTTGGATAGAAAACACCACTCGTTTGCTGGCCAATTCTGCAGACTATGACTCTTCAGGGACGCTTAGTCACCATGCTAGCACCCTCCAGGTAAGTGTTCTTTCTGTGTCTTCTGGGAGTCAGAAAATCTGTTACTTCTGATTAGTGCCTCAGCTGACCATCAGGGTGATTTTTTTTCCCTTCTTTCCTGAAAAACAACCTTACCCCCAATATGCCATTTGGCAGAAGGAAGCTTTGGAGAGTGGAAGGCACTAGACAGAGACTTGGGAGACCAGGGTCTAGTTTTCTCTGTCCTGATAACTGCTTCGTGACCTTGGATAACTTAGCAGATCCTTCACAAGCCTCAGTTTCCCCCATCTACAAAGTAAGAATTTTGTACTGGATGATGTTGACAGTTTTGGTAGACAGAATTCTAAGATGGCCCTAAGATTCCTGTACCCTGGTGAAAATGACCTGTAAATCCCTTCCCCTTGAGTATGGGCAGGAAAGTGAATATGATGAGATAGTTGCTCTGCTGGTCATGTTACATTATATGGCATAGGTGACTCCGTATCACGTCCATGGTTATATTACATTATATAAGACTGCCTTTAGCAGACTGGAGAGAGATTCTCCTCTGGCTTTGAAGCTGCCATGTTGTAAGAGGACCATGTGGCTAGGACCAAGGACGGCCTCCAGAAGTTGAGAGTGACTTCCAGTCAACTGCCAGCAAGAAAACAGGGAGGTCATTCCTACAGCTGAATTCTGCCAAGAACCTGAATGAGCTTGGAAGGGAATCCCGAGCTCCAGAATGCAGCTTGGCCAACACTTTGGTTGCAGCCTCATGAGATCCTGAGCAGAGGACCCACCTAAGCTATGAAACCATGAGATAATAAAATCATTTTCTTTTAAGCCACTAAGTTTCTGGAAATTGGTTATGCAGCAATAGAAAACTTGATTCCAAATTTCTGCTTCCTGGCACACTACTGGTGCCATGTGTCTCCATGCTGGCTTATAAAGTCAAAAGAAAAGGAAGTACTTTCCTGCACAGAGCCATGAGTGCAAGAGATCTTCTGGATACTGAATACTGACTTTAGTTTTATTGTGAGGGCATATTTCCCTTCACTTATGTTATTCAGCCATGAGAAAGAATGCTTTAGGAAAAGGCTTATTTTAAAACAATTTTTAAAGTCATCAGAACTCAAAGTCGATCCTATTCCTTTTTTTTTTTTTTTTCACTGGGAGGTCCCGGGGATCGAACCCGGGTCCCTCCATATGGGAGACGGACGCCCAACCAGTTGAGCCACATCCGACCCCTATCCTATTCCTTTTTATAAACACAATGTGTTCCTAAGTTACCTGCTAACTTCTTACTTCCCTGGTGTTTAAGATTTATTGGCACATTTTCCCCCGTGGTAACAAGGGAAAGATACAGTATTCTTCCCTCTCACCTGTAATGTTATGGGGTGTTTTATTTTTTGGTTTTTTTTTGTGTGGGTTTTTTTGATAATGTTCTTTTGTCCTCTTTACTAGTTGGCCTCGTGTATCCCCAAAGCATGTCACCTTTTTTACTTTAAAAAAAATTTTTTAAAAAGCTTTAAGTTACATAAATGTTACATCAAAAATATAGGGGATTCCCATATACCCCACCACCTCCCTTTCCCACACTTTTCCCCATTAACAACATCTTTCATTAGTGTGGTTCATTTGTTACAGTGGATGAACACATATTGAAGCATTGTACTAACCAAGGACCAAAGTTTACATTATAGTTTACACTTTGCCCCACATAATTTTATAGGTTTTGACAAAATCTCTATCTGTCATTGCAGTGTTATGCAGGACAATTCCAATGTCCCAAAAATGCCCCCATGTTGCACTATTCTTCCCTCTCCCTCCCCTCAGAACCTCTGGTGACCACTGCCTTCATATCAATGATACAAGTTCTTCCATTGCTAGAATAATAAGTCTACGTTAGTCCATAGTTGCTTTCCTCCCTTATGTTTGTTTGCCCTATAAACTTTTACCTGGATTGGATTTTTATAACCTAAAGCTAATTCCACAAATGCTGCTATTATAATAGAGAATGATTGAAGCATAAATTGTCACTGTTGTTATTTTAATCAACTTTATTGAGATATAACTTATATGCAGTAAAATATGCCCATTTTAAGTGTACATTTACTTGAGTTTTGCTAAATGTTTGCAGTTATGTAATCACCACCATCAACATAAAGAACACTTGCAGCTACCCAAAAAATTCCCTCTTGCCCCTTTGCAGTCAATCCCCTTGTGTTACTGGATTTAATCTAGTTCTTGACTTATGCTACAGAAATGAATTTCAGGTTAGTGAGGCCAGTAATTTCTTAAGGTAGGGAGAGAAGAGAAATGGGAGAAATTAACAGATCACGGGTCCCCAGTAGAGGGTAAGGGGCTAAAGAGTGATAAAGAGGGCTGATTTATAGACTACAGTTTCCCATTATGGATTATAAATGCCCAGGTTTTACATGCATGTTGATCTGTGCAGGGGGGCCATGGCGAGAGCAGGGCCACGAGGGCTGAGAGCAGCAACGGGGCAGAGAAGGGTTTTGCACCTGCTTTTAAACTATTCATTACTCCACCCCTTTGCTAATGGCATGGGAGGAGTCCCAGGTGTTTGCTGTTTTGATTGATTACCCCACCCATCAATCCCCCAGGTGCGGCCAATGGTAATGTCCTGGGAGAGTATCCAGAGACTCTCTTGGGAATCTCTGGGAATCTCATTCTGGGTGGCGGAAGTCTCGCAAAGATCTTCCAGCAGTCATCTTGGGGTATCATTGCCCATACCAGGTTCCAGACCCGTCTATTCATTCCCTATATGAAGCCAGCTTCACTTGTACCTACATTTATTCTCACATAATCACTCAATGATCTGTTTTCTATCACTCTAGTTTTGCTTTTTCTAGAATATCATATAAATGGAATCATATAGTATATAGTCTTTGGCGGCTGACTTTTTTCACTTAGCATGATATTTCTGAGATTCATCCCGGTGGTTAACCTGGATCAGTGGGTCATTCTTGTGATTGCTGAGTAGTGTTCCATTGTATGGAAATAACACAATTTGTTTATCCATTCACCAGGTCCACATTTGGGTTGTCTCCAGTTTGGGGCTATGTATTAATTATCTATTGTATTCCACATGACTTCAAAATTAGCCACTTAAAACAACATGTATTATCTCACTATTTCTGCGGATCATGGATCTAGGTGGTTTAACGAGGGCCTCTGGCTCAGGGTCTCTTGCGAGGCTGCAGTCTCATGTGAAGGCTCAACTTGGGCAGGGCAGTAGAAGCCACTTCCAGGCTCATTCATGTGGCTGCGGGCACACCTCAGAAGACCCACCTCCATGCTCGCTCATGTGGCTGCTCCACGGCATGGCACCTGGCCTCCCTCAGCATGGACAATCCAGGAGAATGAGAGACAGTTCCCAAGACAGAGGCCATAGTCTTTTTATAGGCTACTCTTGGAAGTGGCATTCCATCACTTCTGCCATATTTTATGACTTAGAAGTAAGTTAGTAAGTCCAGCCAACATCCAAGGGGAGGTGATGAGAAGAGTGTGAGTACAGGAGCAAGCGTGGGGTCATCTTAGAGGCTGCCACCACAAGCTATTATAGAAGCTCTGTGAACAGTTTTCATTTCGTTTCGTGGGGTAAATACCTAGAAGTAGGATGGTTGGCTTTTATGGTACATGTATGTTTAACTTGGTAAGAAACTACCCAGTTGTGTTCCAACGTGGCTGTGCCAGTTTTCATTCACACTGGTAATGTCAGTTCGAATTGCTCCACATCCTCACTAGCCCTTGATGTTGTCTGACTTTTAAATTTTGGCCATTCTAGTGGACATGTAGAGGTAGCTCATTGTGGTTTTAATTTGCATTTCTCTAGTGACTCATGATTTTAAACATCTATTCATGTGCTTGTAATTTGCATATTTCCTTTTTTGCCCACTTTTTGTTGGTTGTTTGTCTCATTGTTGAGTTGTAACCATTCTTTGTATATTCTGCATATATGTTTTGCAAATATCTTCTCTCAGTCTGTAACATTTTCATTTCTTTAACAGTATTTTTTGAAAAGTAGTTTATGATTTTGATGAAATTCAGTTTATTGTTTTATTCTTATACATTTCATGCTTTTTTTGTCTTATCAAAGAAATATTTACTTAACCCAAGGCCACAAAGATTTCCTCCTATGTTTTCTTCTAGAAGTTTTAGAATTTTAATTCTTATATTTAGGTCTATGATTCATTCCAAGTTAATTTTTATATATGGTGTTTAGTAAGAGTTGAGGTTCATTTTTCTCCATATGGCTATCCAGTTATTCAAACACAATTTCAAAAGACTCCCCCTTCCCCACTGAATTACCTTGGCACCTTCTTGAAAATCAATTGACCATAGCTGTGTGGGTCTATTTCTGGACTGTCTTGATTCTATTGATCTATGAGTCTATTCTTTCACCAGTATAACACTATCTTGATTACTATAACTTTATAGTTAGTCTTAGAACTTGTTCTTCATTATCAATATTGATTTGGCTAATCTAGGTCTTTTGAATTTCCTTGTAAATCTTAGCATTGGCATGTCAATTTCTATATAGGGATCTGTTGAATTTTGATTGGGATTGCTTTAAATCTGGAGAATTGACATTTTACACATATTTACTCTTCCAATACAGGAACATGATTTCTCTCTCCTTTTATTTGGGTCTTCTTTAATTTCTCTCAGCGATGTTTTGTAGTTTTGGTGTACAGGTCTTGTATATTTATTGTTAACATTTTCCCTAAGTGTTTTATGTTTTTTGATGTTGTAATCTAGGGTTAAGAATCAACAAATGGGAGCAGATGTGGCTCAAGTGGTTGAGTGCCTGCTTCCCACATGGGAGGTCCTGGGTATGGTCCATATGGCTCCTAAAAACAAAAAAACAAACAGCAAGCAAACAAATGAAAAAAACAACTTAGGGGAGCCAATGTGGCTCAGTGGTTGAGCACCAGCTTCTCACATACAAAGTCCCAGGTTCAATCCCCAGCCCCAATACCTTAAAAAATATTATATATATATATATGATTACTAAATCATTATATAGATGCTTTTATATTATAAAATAGCAAAAGGTTAATACCTGAAATTACTGAAGCTAGCTAGAGTGTTCTCACACCTGTTTATGGTTACACTAGAGTCTAGACTTACTCTCACCCTTGTGGATGCTTACTTTTGTGATAGTAATTCGAGATTGACCTTACCCTTGTTTATGGATTAGGTTTACCCTTTTGTATGCTTGCTATTGAGATGGTAACTGCTCCACCCTCCTCTTTTGAATATCCTTATGGAAAACCTTGTGACTGACCTCTCCTCCTACTTTCCTATTCCAGAACCTTGATCTCTAAGTCACTTTGTGACTCCCCCTGGTTTGAAGTCCTCCCCTATCTTGTTCAGCCCCTTAATGTTTATTAATGAAGAAATCTGTGTCCAACTTCACCCCAACTATTCATTAGCACCCCGATGTTATAAACTATTAGAATTTCTGCAGATCAGGGAGGCAGTTTTAGGCCCTGAGGCCGCTGTGCTCCTTTGCTTGTACAGTCAATAAACTCTTTCTCTCTTTGAAACTCCATTGTTTCAGGAATTGGCTTTAAAGACAGTTTAGGAGGAAATAACCCTCTTTTCCTCAGTATTATGGTTGTAAATGGTTTTATTGGTAAAAGACATTTGTCTTATTTTCTTAAAAGTTTTCTCTAGGATTTTGTATAAGGCTGACATACAGTTCCAAATAACCTGATCCATTTTAGAGACTCATGACTAGAATTCTTGTATAAACAAATGTTCTTTCTCATACAGATTATTTTTTATGGAATTACCTGGAGATTAGCAGGTTGAACAGTTGATGTTAGATGGTTGAGAGATATTTTGAAACCTTAAGTTTAAAAGTTAATACATTATAATTATTGTTTAAGAGAAAAAAGGAAAGGAAATGATAAGGAGGAATGTCTAAGAAATCCTAAAAATGAAAATGTTTTCACTTTTATTTAGTCTTACCAGATATAGAGCTATTTTGGTATCAAGTTATTCAAGTTATCTCAAGCTGACTTCTAAGGAATTTGTAATACATTTTATAAGGATTATATTAGCCAAAGGGGTGCTGATACAAAGTACCAGAAATCTGTTGGCTTTTATAAACGGTTTTTATTTGGGGTAAAAGCTTTACAGTTACCAGGCCCTAAAGAGTCCAACTCAAGGTACCATAAGAGGTACTTCCTCACCCAAAGTCTGTTGCCACGTGTTGATGCAAGATGGAGGGCGATGTCTGCAAGGGTTCAGCCTTCCTCCTTCCTCTTAAGGCTCCATGGGCCCAGCTTCTCCTGATCTTGGCTGGAGGCTGGAGGCCATATTTCTTTCAGGGCTCAACTGCTCTGGTCTCTTCACAAGGTCAGCTGTAGACAATCAGGCGAATGGCTCATCTCTCTTCCTGAGGCCGCAGGATCAAAGTTCATTCCTCTTCCATGTCTGTGGAGCTCTCTCTATTCTCTCTGTGTATCTTCTCTGTCTCCTTAATTGAGTGTCTGTTTATAGCCCACAAAGGGGATGGGGACTCAAACTGAGTCTCCCTAGTGACCTGGTCAAATCAAAGTCCTAATCTTGATTTAATCAAGTAAATGTAAAGCTTTTAGATTTAAATCAGTCAAAGGGTATCATGCCCAGAGGAACAGACCAGTTTACAAACATAATCAATATCTCTTTTTGGAATTCATAAATAATATCAAACTGCCACAGGGATGTCTCATGGGACTCAGTGGTACTATGTAGTATGACACTGGCACCAGGACTGGCAATCTGCAGGATTCTCTCTTCATTTCTCATCCCTGCTTTCCTTATCTATTTTCACAAACCCATAGTTCCCAAAATTATATGACTTGGCCCCAGTTCCAAATTACAGAGGAATAAGCTACAGGTCCTGTCAATGATGGCTACGGGAGCAGGATTATATTGTATTAAATGGCAGAAAATGGGAGCAGATAGGAGTAGACTCTCTAAAGTCATCTACTGCCATTGACAATTGAGAATGCTCAATGCTTTCATTATGAAACTGGAAATGAACAGGATTAGTATAGAGTTGGAAATGTTGAACTAATTTAATTTTTTCTGATTTAAATTTTAATTAATTGTTTCATTATCTTGATATGTTTCTGCCCCCTCTCCCCTTGTTTCTTATTGTCTAGATGGCTTTGGAAGACTCAGAACAGAAGCACAATCTTTTATATTCAATTTTCACAGAGCTGGAAGACTTCTCAATAATTTTTGAAACAGATGATTTAGCCCAGTCGGTACAACAGTTAAGTAGCCAAGTAACAACTTTACAACAAAAAATAATGGAAAGCCTTCCGCAGATTCAGCAAATGGCTGATGTAAGTTTATACAATGAAGATTCGACTTCCTATTTTAAAGTTAAGTTTCATTTAGTAAATTACAATTATAATACTAATCAACTTTTAATCATATGAAGACAAAATGATCTGGTAAATGTGCCATTTATGTTCTTATTTCTTGGATTATATTTTACTTTACTTTGTAAACTTTCATGCAACCACAACAAAAAATCAATTCCTGTTCTCAATCCACAAGTGGTCTTTTTAGAGAGGGAGGAATCCAGATCACATAAATTCAATTTTTTTCTCATTGTCAGAGAGCCGCTATTGTTAATGTAAAAGCAAAGATTAGCAAAAAGAGAATTAAGACAGATAACTTCCCAAGTCTTCCTTCACCAATAGCAAATATTTCTTGAGGGCCTGCTGTATGCCAACTACTGGATTTTTTAATATATTTATTTTTGCTTGAAACATGTTAGGCATTTATTTAAGGATGGAGTCACATAGCAAAGGCAAGTGCAATTAGTTCTTAATTATTTACTTTTTGTTTCTCAGTTCATATCCTACAATCTTATGTAACTTCAGGAAAATATTTAAAATATTCTTGGTTATTGAAGTTTATTCCAAACTGTTAAAATGCTTCTACAATTTTTTATGAAAATCATCCCAAAATACAATGTATGCTTTTAAATTTCTTAAAAGAAGGTGCAGAAAATAATTTCATATGATTTAAATTTTCCTCATAATTTGGAGATATCACTATAAACAGTTACTGTATATACTTACTGCTTCATTTGCTTCAGGCCTATAAAGTTACATTTGTTCCTATATTGAATGTCTCAAAACTACTATAATTTGAAACCCTTAGTCTATTAGTTTTTTGTGGGGTTTTTTGGCTCGTTTGTTTTTTGTTTTTTAAAGGAGGTACCAGGGATTGAACCTGGGACTTGATATGTGCAAAGCAGACATTCAACCACTTTGTTATACTCACTTTGCTAGTCTATTAGTTTTTTATGCCCTCCATTATTACCTGTCATTGCTACGGTGTACTTGCATTGAGCTCTTAAAGTAAAAGTCCAAAGGTCCTCTTACAGGAGTGTAGATTTTGGAGGTTTTGCAGAAATATTTTAAATTATTTTTGGCAGCATTTCACTTTAAAGTTCTTAGCCAGGTCTCTGGAGGTTGATAAGAGGATAACTACCGGATAAATGATCCATTTTTAAAACTAATATGAATAGATTATAAAGTAATTTAGTAACTCTGTGCATGGCAGCAGTTCATTAAGAGGATTGGCATGAAAATCCTATCAATTTTCCAGCTCCTTTTATGTTAGTTTCCCAAGGGTGACTTTATCGTTTTACTTAAAGTGGTAGGGATTTTAAAATGTCCAACCCACTTATACTCAAGTGTTTAAACACATTCCAAAGATAAATCTAAAGAGCTTGTAGAAAATTAAGAGCTTGTTTTTAAAAATTGGTTTGGGGAAGCGGCTGTGGCTCAATCAGTGGGGCTCCCGTTTACCATGTGGGAGGCCCCGGGTTCGGTTCCCGGGGCCTCCTGGTGAGGGCAGGCCCGCCGGCGCGGCGTGGTTGGCTGACCCAGCGAGCGCAGGCAGCAGGGGGGGGGATAAATGAATAAATAAATAAATAAATCTTAAAAAAAAAAAAATTGGTTTGGATTCATACTACTTCTGTTCTCATGGTATGAATAATTGAAAATTGGCCATATGAGGATCTTTAATTCAACAAAGTACAAACAATGCCTTATAGTGTGGCATGCTATTAATAGATAAACATTTTTATTGCAAACAATCAACATTATGTAATATGTGGGTAGTTCTTAAGAGGAATAAGTGGCAAACCTGTTTTAAATATGAAAAGAGATAATAGCTATAAATTGTGGTTTACAGATTACTGATATACTGCATGAGCATTTTATTGTTTTTTAAAATCTAGGATGTGGTTGCTATTGAAACTGAAGTAAAATCAATGGAGAAAAAAGTTTCAAAAATCAAAACTATCCTATTATCAAAAGAAATATTTGATTTTTCACCTGAAGAACATCTTAAGCATGGGGAGGTAAGCATGGATCATTATTAAGAAATATTTCTCATAATAATTTCTCATAATGTCTATTTTTAAATATGTAAAATGTGCCATGATAAAACTCTTGCTAGTGTAACAGCAAAATAAGTTTGGAAAGTAGTTTTGAACGACTATAAATATATTTTAAAGCCTATTTATAGTACTATCTATATCAAGATAATTTTCCTGTAGGTTATTTTTTCATTTAATTTCTTCCTAAAACTTCAAAGTTTGGGAGTTTTGACGTCAAGTAAAATCCAAGAGCTTGAGAGTCTTAAGTCAGGCAGAGCAGAGGTCCTGGTGCCAACCATTGTTCACTATGTGACATTGACTCACTTTCATATCTGTAAGTGGACAGTTATAATGTATGAAGAGCATAGGAGCTGGAATAAATTAAGCAGCTGACAAGCACTGATTCTCCCTCAGCCCAGTGAGTAAGCTCATGTGATCTGGGTTCTAATCCCAGCCCTTACAGCACAGCCTTGCCTGGGGTCTTCAAACTTCTGTGAACCCAGTTTCCTTGCCTGAGAAATGCTACAACTCCTAGTGTTGTGATGATTGAATAAAATGATATAAACAAAGTGCTTAGTAAAGTAAATAATCTATTCTCATTTACTCGTTATGTAAATACAGATTTCTATGGATCAATGTTATTAAAGCAAAATATAATGATATTATATTTCTGGGACTAATGAAATTTGGCAGGGCAGTTCATTTTAATTCAGTAAGCACTTTTTTTAGGGCCTACTATGTGGGAAGTCAAATGCTCTGCACTACAAAGGTGAATAAGATGCAGTACTTTCCCCTACATAGCCCACTGCTTGCTGACAATACACAAAGTAAAGCAATTCTGCAGAGAGGGAGGGGGAGGAAAGGAAGAAAAGTGTTGTCCAAATGGATAATTTAGTGCTGGTAGGTTACTCTTGCCCCAGGCATCCTTTCATAGACCTTCAACTACCAGATCACAAATGATTTAGCATTCCTTGTGAATCTGAGCTAAAGAAATGTTTTTAAAAACTGACTAAATTAGAGGATATTTCAATTTTGAATAATTAAATTTAGCAGTGTCCATTATTTTTTCTTTTATGTACTATGATTATCTTCTATAATTAAGGTGATACTTGAAAATATACGTCCCATGAAGAAAACCATTGCTGAGATAGTATCTTACCAAGGGAAACTGAGGTTACCTCAGACAGGAACGAAACCTCTGCCTGTGTTTCAGCGGACACATCAACTTTTACAAGATATAAAACTGATGGAAAATGTGACTCAAGAACAAAATGAGTTGTTAAAGGTGAGAAGTTTGTGCTGCTGTCCCACTTATTGGATGAAAATGTTTAGCAAAAGCTGAATTTGATTTTTTTTTCTTTTTTTTTTTTTTTTTTTTTTTATACATATTTTTCTGAAATTGTTTTTAGTTTTGATGGGTAGGTAGATCAAATTCCCATGATAATAAGATGATGTTTTGTTGATTCTCTTGGTCTCTTCCAGCTTTATTATCTAGGAGGTGACATTTGGTATTACGAGAATATCCTCTTGCTCAAGTGAAGCTAAGGTTATTTTCTTTCTCAGTACTTACTCTTGTTCTGGTTGAAGCCATTAAAGCATAGTAATGGTCTATTTAATTCCATCCTATAGGTCAGTTTAATTCCATCCACTAACCTATACAGTGATCAGCACAATAGTCTCTTTCATTTTAATCATCTCATTTTATGTTCAAATATGTGATGCAGGTACTCTGTCATCTTTCTTTTTACATGTAAGGAGACTCATGTCAGAGGGTTAGATGACTTGCTAGAAGACAACACAGTTAATCTGAGAACAGATAGGACAAGAATGAGAGTTTCTGGGCCTCTTCCTTCTCACTAATGACGCCCTTCAGACTCTTCCCAGAAGGCTTTTTCCTTACGTTTTGTTTGATTGCCACCTCAAGTCAAGAATGGCCATTAGATAAAATTTACATTTTACTTTGGTTTGCTTTCCTATGTCAAAATCCATTCCCATAGGGACAGAAAGTTGCTGAAAGAGTCTTAAATTCCACAGACTTTTCAGTCCTCTTAGTTGACCTCCTCTGTCCTGCTTTTCCTGATTTGAATGGGCCAGTTTGGGAGAAGGGGTTATTTTTACCTCCCTTCCCAACGACCTGCTGATTGTAAGAAGAAAATAGCCATATCTTTTTACCTCTTCAATTTCTTTCGTAATTTAGGTGGCCACTCTCTGTTGTCAGAGGCCATGACTTTTACTCTGTGGTTTGAGTCTCAGGTCATATAGCCTTCCTGGCCTGGCTGCTGATAAACTGATATCATTTCCTAACACCTACAGAGAGAAAAAAAGATCTGGCTCTCAATGTACTATTTTTTTTTTTTTAACAATAAAGAATAGAAAAGAAGAAAAATATATAATTGATCTATTATTTTTAATGTTTTTGTTCTTTATTGGTCTCCTGGTCAAGCAAAGAAAATAACAGCCCTAGCTATGCTTTAAAGTGGCTTATTCATAAGATAAGAAGGGGACATGGCAAAGGAAATTATATTTTGTGCCAAGTTAAGTATCAAACTGTGCTGCTCAAATTTTCCATTTTATTGTGTTTACAGATGTCCCTCAGACATTTCAAAGCTAAGTAAGCTAGTAGAAATGAAAATCATTAGAATATGGTTTCTAATGATTTTAAAATTTCTTTTTTAAAAAATTGTACTGTGGTAACATATATATATGGTAGATTTCTTTTAGTTCCTACTTTAGATATTGTAAATGCCCTCATTGTGGAAAACAAGGCAAATTACTTTGACGGGAGTAAGGGGATGTAGCTCATTACTGAGGGTTGGGGAAAAAGTGTGTGAGGTAAATACAGTTTTTCATTTCTAGCCTGTAGCTAAAATTATGGTTAAATATTAAAGAAAATACAAGGAAAAATTCTGCTTTGGCCAGAAAGTTTGCCATTTTAAAAGGTACTTTCCTTCATTGTGAAGCATATCAAGGAAGTCTCTAGACTCCTTAAAAGTCAATTTCTTTATCATATTTCATGATACTTTGATCATATGATTTAGTCCACAAATAGTTTTGAGCTCTACTAATTCCTTAGTACTAGATTCCAGGTACTGTTCTGGTTAGGTTTGTCTTAGTCTGAAACTCGATTCCTTCACTTCTGACTCATAAAAATGTGTATCACTGATCCCAAGAAGCACAGGAGATCAGTGGCTGGACTGAGAACATCCATCATCCCTACTGTCAGTGACTCAAATCATATTCCCTTTCCATACCCAGACAGTAATGTCACCTTCCAATGTGGAAAGCTCCATATGGAATATGTATCCAAATGCTACATGTGAAATATCAGGAATTTCATAAAACTCAGCAACTTTATAGCATGCCATAAAATGCTTCCCATAATAAACCCCATAGACTGGAAAGACTTAAGAGCAGAGAGTTGTCTAATTAGGCTCTGTACTCCAAGCACTGAACATGGTCCTTCACATCTAGTAGAACAAGAAGAGCAAGTGCCAGCTTTACAAAATGTTCTCTATATTTTGGCTGCCATTTCCTATTGAAATCCATATGGGTGCATATTTGCTATAACTGATTGGAATGGCTGAGAGGGATAGACAATGGACATAGCCCATTAATCTAGTCCTGAATTCATATGACAAAGATTCTCTTTTTATATATGCATATTTTTTATAGATAGTCATTAAACAGAGTAATGAATGCGATGAAGAAATAGAAAACTTGAAACAGATCTTAAATAATTATTCAGCTGAGCTCTGCCTTGAACATATGTCATCAGACCAAGATGCCAGCCTGTCTCAAGTACAGGTATGTTTCTTTCATTCATTTACTAATCAGTTCATTCAACAATCACTAAGCCCTTGGTCTAGAAGCCATTGTGGTAGCACAGTGTATCTCCTACTTACCTCTTCACATTGAAGGTATTTTCTGCGTGCATTTCCTTTCTGTTCCTATTTCATGAAATAGTTTATAATTATCATAATTAAGAATGATAAAATTTTAGCCCCCTGATGTTTAGTCCAGAGAAGCCATGTCTCTTTTTTTTTCAAACAAATCAATTTTATTGATGCATATATATTTTTTTAACAAATCAACTTTATTGATACATAATAATAAAGCATACAATTCATCCAAAGTGTACAATCAATGGTATTTGGTATAATCACATAGTTGTGTATTCATTACTTCAATAATTATTAGAGCATTTTCATTATTTCAATAATAATAATAATAAATAAACAAACAAGAAAATTCTTCACCTCTCAATCTCTGTATACTTTCCCTGCTGTACATAGCTGCTATTTCTGGCTATTCTTGCACAATTATTTATTTATTTATTTATTTATTTAGCAGTTTTATTGAGATTTATTCACATATCATATGATCTCTACAAAGTGTATAATCAATGGCTATTAGTATAATAGTATAATAACAATTTTGTGCATTCATCACCACAAAAGTTTTTAGAATCAAGGACATTCTTAAGTTAAACTGGCACTTTTTTTTTTTATTACAAGTATATGGCAGCAAAACATCCAGTAACTACTAATGTAGTTGGTGCCTCTGCCTTAATTCATACTAAAGTGCCAGAGGTTTTACCCACCATTCCTTTTTCACCATCAGTGCAAATGTCAGTACAGTAAAAAAGGCAATACCATATTAGTATCATTATGAAAACAGCCGTTGTGCAGTCACACAGGTGATGAAAAGTGCAGTGCTGTCTACCTCTATGGCCAGCCGTAGAGAAGCAACTGGACTACCCCTGTTCATTCCAGGAGGAAAAATTTATGGAATAGTTTTATTCACATTTTTTTAAAAATATCATGATCTGGGGGATAGATATTACTTGACAGAAAAAAAGAAAAGCTATTCTAGTGATGACAGCTGGCCTGTAATTACTGTAAATATTTATATAGGTTTTTCGAAGTTTACAAAGCATTTTCCGAAACTCATTTAATCTTCTCTGTATCTTTTATTTATTTATTTTGGTACAGACAAACACTCCCCTCTCCTTCCTCTCCCCACTCTTATCCCCAAGCAACCTCTAATAGGCTTATGCACTTTCTATCTCTGCAAGTTGCTGTTTCTAGTCACGTAAGTCATATCGTACAATACATGCTTGTTTCACTGAGCATATTTTCAAGGTTCTTCAGTGTTGGAGCATGCCTATAACTTCATTTTTTATTATGACAATATAATATCCCACTGTATGTACCACATTTCGTTTATCCGTTCATTTGTTGGTGGACTTTTGGGTTGTTTCCAGCTTTGGGCTATTGTTAAAGTATAGATTCCTGGGCCCTGACCCCATGAGCTTTGGTTCTGTCAGCCCTGTGGCTCCCCACCCTGGCTGCACACCACACTCACCTGTGGAGCTTGTTACAGTTTTCCCTGCCTTGGCTCAACCCCCAAAGACTGATTCACAAGGTCCTGGGCGGGGCTAAGGCATCCTATAACTTATAAACCCTCCACAGGTCACTCGGAAGTACAGCTAGGATGGAGAGGTACTCTACTGCGCCAGAGACTAGCTGCTAGCTCTGCAAACCCGAAAGCACAGAAAAATCTTAATCCCTTCTACCAGGAAGCAGGTTCCTATGGACATACAAAGGTCTCAGACTTCCCAAAACAATGTGAACATTCTTTCTGCACAGGGAGAAATCAAAGGTTTGGAAGAGCAGATTCTGAGTTTGACCCAGAAAAAAGAAGACCTGGTGGTGGATTTGAAGGCCATGGTACTAAACCTTCACCAGCATTTGAAGCAAGAACAAGAATTAGAAAAAGAAATGCTATCAGCTGGAGCATCAGAAGAGGGTGAAGTGGCTGAGAGGGATGTTTCTGAATGGAAGGTGGGTATGACTTCAGGCGAATGCTGGTGCCATGTTCCATGAGAGTGATAAGTGGGTAGTGTTTTCCCTTGAAAACCCTGTGGTATCTCTGTCCATAGTAAAGAAATTTTAAAAGTGGAAATACTCCACCTGAGATTGTTTACTAGTGAATGTAAATCCTCAGGGTGTGTCCGTTCTGAAGTCAACCCAAAATTCTTATGCCTGAATTACTTAATGAAGTGCTTAGGAAATTCAACAGGCAAATGGGTGGGACCCACCCTTTTGAATTATCTTCCGACTCAAAAGACAACCCATTGCAGGCTCAAAAGTGGGGCACAGCAGCTCTCTAAGCTGCTGTGAGTTCACATCAGTGAATCACATTCTTGAATTGTTTGCATGAGGGGCTGCAGTCGGCAGTGCAAATTAAAGGGATCTGATATTTGACTAAGTCAGGCATTTGGCTAGATGAGCTAATAGTTGCAGCCACTTTTCGTGGCTGGGCAGCTTTGATAAAGTGAGTGAAAAATTAGCCACACAAAAATGTGGTCAGGCCGGGATCCAGGTGATGTAGAACAGCCAAATGAATTGTCCCTGTGCTGTGCCTTTCAGTTGAGCAGAAAAGGCTCCATGTCTCTCCTGCCAGCAGTCGAGGAAGAGACGGAGGAGAGCTCTGTGAAGAGCAAGGTAAGCAAAATGATTTTTCACATTAGTCTGTTACAATGAAAGTCTTTAAAAGAAGGTCAATGGAAAGATCCTAAAATGGTTGGAAACCTAAGGATTTTTTTTTTTTTCAATTAATGCCACTATTTTATAAGAGTGATTGAAGTGGTCCTCTTACGATATTAGCATTAAGTGCATCTAAAACTACTTCACCACATAAGAGTGGGACAAATGAAATTCAGACTCACTTGTTGGCATAAGGGAAGTTGTGTGTAACATTCTGACTTCTGCATACTTTCTCTGAAGTTTTGAAAGCACGCTTTTCAGCATTCCTGGTGTGCTTTTTGGGACATTATTGTTCCATATTTGAATTACTTTGGATTCTAAAACAGTATTACCAAGGACACAAAAAGTTGTGTTAGCAACTCTGCTACTAATTCTTGAACCTCATCATAACTGGTTGAAAGAGACATTTACAATCATCTCTCCTGACATCCATTTCTACTTCCTACTTTACAAGCTAAAGTTATAATGGGTCTTCTGTCAAATGGAAGAAAATTTCAGCAACTGATAGTTTTCATGTCTCACCAGTAACCACCAGACATTTTTAGCTCGTTTTGTAGATTTTGAAGTAGCTCCATTGTCACACAGAACAGACCTCTTGTCCTAAAGTTTATCACTACACTGCCTCTGATTCCCCAAGTGAGGAAGCAGTGGAACCAAGTGGTAGTGCAAGGAAGTGTGGGGCTACTCTGTACTCTGACCAGCAGACAACTTGGTAATTGTTTATGCCCCTTCATGGTGCAGAGAATCGTGAGTATGGAAGAGGTACCATGGGCCAAGAAAGAGCACACTTCGGTGTGGTTTTAGTTTGAGACACATATTTACCTCTGAGCTGATATGTTTATAATATTCAGCATTTTTCTTTGACAGGGAAAAAAATACGTGTTCATCTGGCTATATTATTATTATTATTATTATTATTTTATTTATTTATTTTTTTAGAGGTGCTGGGGATTGAACCTGGAACCTTGTACATAGGGAGCAGGTGTTCAACCACTGAGCTACACCTACTCCCCTGGGCTGTTATTTTAAAGCCAGCATGTGAGGTCACATATACCAAAGTAGGTTAAATTCCTAGAGCACCATCTTGAAGATCCTTTTTTGTGAAAAGAGCTAATCTCAACTTTTAAAATGTTTTGTCAAGCTTCAGGAAGAGCAGCCACCTTTGGAGACACATGATTTAATTAGCAAAAGAATTAGATGAAACATAGAGGGATGGGTGGAATGAAGAGCTGCAATGGCACTGCATGAGTAGGATACTGGCTGTGATGGTAGAAAATCATTTCTCTTTGCTGATCAATTGCTTGCCATATTAGAATGGAGATAAGAAAGCAGAGCCATCTTCCAGTTCTTGGGCTCTACTCTGGGAGGATGACAAGGACAAGGAGGAAGACAGAGCATCCCCGTCGTCTGGAACAGTCATTCAGGTAATGCTGGGCATATCCTATTGGTTGACAGGTGAGGGGCTCTTTTCACCCAACTTTGTGTGTTAACTTTGCTTAACCACTTCTGCTTTTCCTTGATTTGTTTTTTAGTCAGCACCATCAAAACCTTTAAAATAACAATCTGTGGCCCCGATAAGGAGTGAAATTAAGGGATAGTAAATCATAGAAAAGAAAAGAATAAGATATTTGAAAGAATGCTTAAGGAATGAACCTACTTGAGCTGAGTTTTTTTTTTTTCAGCTTCTCCTCATTACCTCTGCACAAATGTAATGACAGCCAAGTACATGCTTATTATTTGCATCCCTATTGTGCATTCAATGATGATAAGGAGTATAGTTTTTTCAGAGGAAAGCTCAGTATGTGAAAATCCAAACCCAAAGAGCAGATGACTGGAAGGAACACCTACCAGGTTCACCATGGTGTTGCACCAAAGCATTTCATGTGCCTCTCTTTTGGGGACATTAAATGCTTTGGTGCAGCACCATGGTGAACCTGGTAGGTGCTCCTGTTTTTTTTTTTTTTTTTTTTTAACGAAGGAGAGTATAAGATTCTGACAAATCACTGAGATTGGTCTTTTTGCTCCTTATGACATTCTAAATCTTCTCCAATCTCCCAAAATAGGGGGTAAATGCCCTCATCTCAGAAAATCATTATAAGCTGATGTGAAAATGTTGTCTTTCCTTTACTCCTAAAAGATCTCCACATCTTCATTCATATACCTCTGCCCTCCTGCTTTCTATCCAGGACCAACCCCTCTCCCCAGCCTCAGCCAGTTTTTTCATTCATCACTGGCACTGTGCTCTGCTTGTACTCCATCTTCAGTTTCTGCCTCTCAATGGGTCCCTTGCTTCCCTATCTCCAAAATGATCAGCTTTTGCCATCCCTAAAGTGTTACCTCTCTCATGGGCCTGCCCCTCCAACAAACCAACGCCTGCCCCAGAGCCGAGCCCATCTCTTAATTCACTCTTCAGGAAATGACTTTGTTCACTTTCTTCTTTCTCCCTTTTCCCAGGGATGGCCTTCTCCCCACATCTTTCTGTAGACTTTTCACCAATCCTCAAATGTCCAACTCAGTTTCCTCCTTCTCCAAGAAACCTCCAGAGATCCTTCAAGGGAAATTACTGTCTCTTTCCTTGTGTTTTACCATAGCATTCTGAACCTCAATTATGACTTTTCGCATTTTTATGCATGTGTGACACAATTTCATTTAATTTTCAAGAACCTTTTTCATTTTTATATCCTTCACTGTGCTCAATATAGTACTTGAATGAAATTAATTTCTTGATCCTGTTTTACTTATCAATCACAATGCTTATTATTTCATGTACCCCTAAATGTCTTTATTTTAAAGATATTCCACTCCCTCAGCCCCTTTCATAATCTAGTTTCTGCCCCTAGCTATACTCAAATTGCTTTGTAAATACCATTGACCTCCAGGGCACGAATTTAATGCTCTTTTGTCAGACCTAATCCTTATTGATCTCTCTAGCATGAGACAATATTGACCACCTCTTCCTTCTTGAAGTGCAGAGCCTTTCGACTTTCTTAATTCAGCACTGTCCTGCCTCTTCTACCTCCAGTTTCTCCTAAATCTCCCTTCTCTTGCCACTCTTTCTCTTCTGTCTCGGTGATAGCAGGCATTCCCTCATCGTTCTGTCCTCTTTCTTCTTTCTGTTTTCTCTCATGGCAATTTCACCTCCTCCTATAGCTTTGGTAGTCACCTCTATGCCAGTTATTCTCAAATCAATTCTCTAGCCTTGACTTTTCCCTGAAATCTATTCCACATCTTTACCTTTGTAATAGACTTCTCTATCTGGATGTATTTTCTTCATCCTAACCCCTTCTACCAACTTTCCCTCAAAGCTTGCTCTTCTCCCTAATTTCTCAATGTCTATTAAAAGCACCACTATTTTCTCAGAGTCTAAGATAAATGGCAACATCATCTTAGGTACCTCTACTTCTCTTAGCTTTCACATCAGTGGTCAAGTAAGGTCCATTCAATCTTTTTTTTGAGGTACCGGGGCCAGGGATTGAACCTGGGACCTCAAAAGTGGGAAGACGGCACTTAGCCACTGAGCCACATCAGCCCCCCTGGGTTGATTTTTCCGTTTGTTTGCTTGTTGTTTGGTTTTTGTTTTGTTTTGATTTTTAGGAGGCACTGGGAACCGAACCCAGAACCTCCCATGTGGGAAGCAGGCACTCAACCGCTTAAGCCATATCTGCTCCCCTTTCAATCTTTACAGCTTTCTCCTCATTCTATTATTATTGCTATTGTCCTATTCCAGGCAATTATTACTTCTTCCCTGGACTTTTGCGGTAGCCTTATAATTGCTTTTAAAAACTTCAGTTCTTTTTTCTATATGATACCAATGGATGACTTTTCCTAGAATAATTCATGCTAAGTCCCAGCTTAAAATCCTCCATGGATTCTGATTATCTGCTGAATAAAATATAAACTTCTTAGCCTGGCATTGCAGACTTTTCACGATCCTGACCCTCCAGATCCAAATCTACCTTTCCAGTTTTGTCCTCGTTCATAGCTTTCTAATAGCAGTTATTGTTTGCAGTGGAAGGAGCTGGAAAGGAACTAACATTTTGTTAGAAACTGCTAAAGGTTTTATAAAACTCATCTTGTTTAATAATCACAAGCATAAATGAGGTAGGTTTTAGTCCCACTTTAAAGATGAAGTAACCCAGGCACAGAGAGTTCAGGAGAACTGGTCCAAGATCACACAGCTTATAAACAGAGGAATCAAGATTGGTTGATTACAATATCTACGTGCTTCCTACAATACTGTGTTAATTATTTGCATGCATGTCATTTTCCCATCGCTTAACCTTGGTTAATCTTAGAAATGTGATTGGCTGGGTCAAAGTGTATATGTATATAAAATGGTCACATACCCTCCAAAAAGACCATACCAATTTTATTCCTTCCAGGAATTCGTGGAAGTACCTTATCCCAAGCTGATATTGGATATTGTCAGTCTTAGCCAAACTTAGCCAGTGGTTCAAATTGCAGTTATATTCTAAGAAAGTTGTGTATCTCTTTGGATGTTTATTAGTTTTTAAAATTCTTCTTTTATGAAATGCTTCACACAATTTGACTGTTTTCCTACTAAAGGGTTGAGCTCTTCCATATTGATTTATTAGAGTAACTCATAGATTAAGGATAGTAACACTTTTTAAGTAGTTATCCCAATTTGTCATTTTTCTTTTAACTTAAATTATAGTATCTCTTATGGAACACATTGTTTTCTTTTTTTATGAGGTCATTTCTAACATTCTTTTCCTTTATTGTCATGTTTTAAAAGTCATTCCCCTCCCCCAAGATTAGAAAAAGAGTCACTCATTTTATTCTAGAATTTTATGGTATCACTTTATATTTAAATATTGGGTACAAGTAGAATTCATTGTTAGGAGTGAGACAGGATTTAGTTATATTTTTTATAAAACACCAGTGTAGTTTTTCCAAATTTAATAAATTTATCTCTTCCCCTATTATTTGAAACGTGGTCTTTATCATATAATCTCATTTAATTTTAATTCTCACAATAATTTTGAGTACATAATCCTCTAGATTCTTTACATGCTGCTCATTAGAGAGCTTCGGAGAATTTAAGCCTTTTAGATAAAGACAAGCCTTCTGAGGAAGTTGATTTTTTTTTTTTTTCCTCTAATGAACTAACTTCTCTCTAACTGCACTTAACCTCTCTGGACATTTTTCCAGGCAGACTATTTGTAAAAAGAGCAGGCATAGGAAGAGTGACTGCATGGGAGCAGGGCAGGAAGTTTCCTGGACCTCTGATTCTTTTCTTTACAGGTGGCAGATGGGAAAATAAGTATGTGTAATAGGTCCATGGCACAAATTCTTGCACCAGACTCACTAAACACTGAACAAGGCCCAGAATTTTCCATGAGCCCCAACAAAACAGAAGTCCCTGTCGGTATAGCGCCAACTGCCCAGATACCTGGCAGTAACCAGGGATGCCAGACTTTCTCTGTTCTTCAATACTTTGTATTTCAAGCCAAGAGTTCCATGTGAATGTTACAATCTTCGTATATACTGTCAAGCTGTAGAACAGGAAGATTTGCTATCAGATATTTACATGTAAAATACTCATAGCATAGAGCAGTTAAAGATGTTTCACTCTTTCACTATTAGTCATGGTGAACTAGTTTTTCATTAATGGCTACTCCTCTATTCTGTTGATATAACTTAGGGAGAGAATGAAAGTGGAGGAAGGCTAACGTAGATTAACTGCCTCTTACATAAGAGGTATTTATATTTGTTACCTATTTAATCCTCAGATTATATAAGGTAAATTAATACCTACCATAGGTTTACAAATGAGGTGTGGTTACAAAATTGAGGGTAAAAATACAGCTAGTAAGTGTGGGGGTTAAGGATTAAAACCCAGGATATTCCAATTTGCCTTCCTAGTTTGAAATATTCCACCCCAATGGTTTTCAAGAAGACCTTCGGGGGCTACTATTTCCCAAATAAGTTTTGGCATTTAGTTGGACCTAAAACTACATAGGCCTTACTAAGAAGCTCCTGAAGAGATACTGGCCTGCTTTTGCTGCTCTTTTCTTTTTTAAAATCATTATTTCTCTTTTCTTCTTTTATACTGAGTTCTATTTATATGTATTTCCCCCAGTCTTTTTCCTGTTCTTATAAAAATACATATTGGCTGACAAATTGTTATACCTTTCTCTACTGTGCTCTACTCTTCTTCCCTTCCATGCTCTGTCTCTCTAACAACGTCTGCCCACCAAGGTGAACCCGTAGCAGAGGTTTATACTCAGTGGCAATACTCAGGTCTAGGAAGGTTGCTGACCTGGTCTACTGTTTTGTTTCTAGCCTGAATCAATATATTATTTTTGACACCTAATGAAAAACCAGATGGAATCACCTGTTGCTTTTTTAAAATCAGAACTTAAAAAAGAAAAGCAAAATTTTACAAGAGAGACTAGCTCACTGAATGAAAAATATAACAGTATTTAAAGAAAAACACCACAAAACTAAGAAAGTTATATTTAAACTATTCATGATGGAAAATAGCAGTTTTCTCACATGGTTACCATATCTGCAAGGTTTGCCACATATATTACATGTATTTTGTTAGAGAATCAATTACTTACAAAAAAGGACTCACAGTTTCAAACATTTTGGGAAACAGTGCGAGACAGTATGATCCTGGTTTTATTTGTTTGTTCATTTGCTTATTTGTTCATTTCATCTCATAGTGCAAATGTTTTCTTTTTTTCTGCCCTGAGACATGAGGTACAGGTAAGTTGTCAGTTTGCATTATTTCAGATTATGAGATTCCATGATAATATGATGGGGTTGGGATTACAAAATTATTGTGATTTATGAAAATGAACCTGAGATAAACCAAGAGGATAAACTACGGTTAAGACTGGAGCTGTTGTGGTGGAATGTATGCATGATGTCTGGAATCACCGAAGCCATTTTGTGGTCAAATGACAAGCATGAAGAAAAGGTCAAGAGAATTTCATAAACTACTGAACCAGTGCTAAGATCCACCTACCTCTGGCTTCCCTATTTGTAAAACAAATATGTATTTATTTGTTTAAACTATTCTGGATGGGTTTCATGTTACTTGCAGCTGAAATTATTTCCTCTTGTTATATATGATAATTGAATAATCTAGCATAAGTTGGAAAAGACTAATATGACAGTAAATATTTTTGAGAAAATTAAAAAGAAAAAAAGCAAAAAAGGATGACTCCAAGTATAGACCTCATTATATATGAAGTACAGAGAGCACACAGGCAAAAGAAGGCTTCCTCAAGAAGGTGATTGTTGAAGAAAATTTTAAAAGTAGATTGATGAAGACGGGAGAAATAGTCTTTTGGCAGAAGAGAGCAAATATGTGTGAATATAATAGATGATCACAGTGAAGAAGTATAACCCAGGGACACTTTTGCCAAACCAGGATTCATGATATGCATAATTGTGTGTGTGAAAATGAATGGTATTTTCACACCCTGCGTGTTTTTACCATTTATCAATTTTGTCCACTTCCATTTCACTGAAAGTTCAATGTTTAAGCAAAATTCCACAAATTTTGGGAAATGTACAATTGAGTTAGGGTATTCATTTGAGTAACTCCCTCTAGAAGCTTGTCATTTGGCCAGAAATAGTGCTTTATCAGATGCTAACATGTAGTTAGCAAAACATTTTATAGAAGACATTATATTTCAACATAATCAATGAACATATTTATTAAAACCAAAAATTTTATAGAACGAAACGTAAATCCTTATTCCTAAAGTAATTTCTCTAGAAGGGTCAACAATAAAATTCTTTCAATATTCTAGAAAATTAATATACTGGGAGGCAAATATATCTGTGCCACATAATCTTTTACCTTCAAATTGAAAAAATATATAATAATACACATGTGTATATATTATTTACATATATAGTTTACTTTATAATTACTAGGAAAATTTCATTTGGCATCTGGGAGTAATTTTTCTCTTGGATCAATAAGCTACCCAGTTATTTTAATATTAAACACGTCATAGACATCACTCTTTATTTAGACATTATAAGCATCTAGTTGTTACTTCAGTTAATATTTGAGTATCCAGAAGACTAAAGTAGTTTTCAGTGTTCTCTCGGATAAATAGGAGAAAAGTTTCCAGATTGCACCACTGAAACTCATTACTTAACTCTGGTAATTTTAAATAGGAAGATGTTTAGGTGAGTAATACCATGTATGTGTAAAAAAAAAAAAAAAAAAATTAGCTGAAATATTTTATAATCTAACTACCTACGATGTTAAGTTAAAAAATATGTTTCATTGTATCCCAGCCAATGTGTAAAGATCATTAGTTTTGTTTTGTTTTCTGTTTGAACAAAGCACACAGCAATATAAACATTGCTTAATCATGTGTCACGCAACTTTAAAAACTGGCCAATTCCCCGAAATGTTTCAGGCACACACACACACACACACACACACACCCCTCCCTGCCTCACCCACACTCACCTGTCTCTTGGGGTTTCCTGCTTAATGAACTGTAAACCCGTTTGCTTCCTCTGTGCCCGGGAATACTGTACCTGTGTACATGCAGATCGGCTGCTTGGAAACCTGTGGCTCCAGTCACGTGACTGTTGCCATGAGTGTGGAGGTGCATTTTTCTTTTCCTTCTTTCTCCTTTTGCCTTTTTTTTTTTTTTTTTTCCTATTAACTGGGGAAATGCCACAGATTCACAGGTCTTTGTGGTCCCAAATCTGAAAACTTTGGACTCCCGGCTTTTCCCTGCTGGCTTATCTCTGGATTCATCTTAGGGTGCCACACCTCCCATCAGAGCTGCAGCTCTGGGCTTTCCCGGCGAGCAAGGAGCGTTTGGGGCCACGGTGGAGGACGCTGGGCCTGCGCCTGCAGAGATCCTCCATGTCTGCAAGACCCAGATGGCCAAGCTGGAGCTGTGGCTGGACCAAGCCAACGTGGCATTCGAGCCAGAAACACTAAACGCGGGCATGCAGCAGGTGGTGGAACAGCAGCTGGTAGGGTGCCAGGTAAGGCTGCCTGTCAGAGTTCATGGTTTGCCCCTTCACCAACCACTCTCCTGGATTGGGTGGATTTCTCTTAAAGCAACAGTGTCTTTCTGTTACTCTGACCCCTGCATTTATCTTGACCTCAACGTTTAGTTCTCAGGGTAATTCTTTAAAGTAATTTATGTAAACAGACTATCTGGAGAGACAGCAGTAGGTAAGAGCTCAGAATCAAGATTCCAGATCCTGGCTCTGTCACATGAACTGTGAACTTGGAGAAGTTACTTAACTTAGCCTGATCTTCCTTATTTGTAAAATCAGCAAGATATAGTACATTCTCTCTTAGGTTTAAATGAAGTAAAGCATGTAAAGCAATGTCTGACACCATAAAAGTGCTCAATAAATGTTGACTGTTATTTTTATTCCTGATAGTAGGTACTTTAATTTGAATATTCATTCATCAGAAATGAAAGTGAATGTACTGATTTTCAAGACTGAAAATAGAGCATAAAAGGGCTTTATTTTACTACAAATGCTTTAGTCCTGCTTGGGACTGCTAAGTAATTTCCCATTAAAATGATATTTGCCATTTCAGACTCAGTTTAGATATATAGTGAATTTTTCAGAATTAAGAATTAAGGGTTATTGAAACAAAGAGTCAATGTGCATAATTAAAAACACACTGGACAAGGAACCAGAGCTCTGAGTTTGAGTTTCTTTTCTCCCACTCACCAGTTCTATGATTTAAGGTAGTGTGCTCAGGCTGACCCATCCTCTTTGGTATTCATCCGTGAAATGAGAAGGTTGCATAAGTTGCTCACTAAAATCCTATTTAAGCTGAGAATTGGATAAAGTTTAACTGATGCAGTCACATAGGGATTGTATTAACATATACCTATACCTTATACCTATACATAACCTCTAAATATATACATATACCTCTAAATAACATTATGATAACTCAACCAAAGTTTTATCTAGTAATTATGTTATTAAATGGATCCACGTATGCTGATTTGATCTTTGAGTTTATAATGAACTGCAACTTGAGCATTCTTTCTATAGACAGTGCTTTGGTTTTCAGAGATAAATTTTCAATAAACCCATATACATCTACTTCATTTTTAATATTTACCACGTATTATGTCCAGTTCCTAGTGAAATTAAAGTTTTTCTATAAACATGCACATCAGCATTAAACAGAATATTCCAAAATAAGAAGTAACTTAAGACATTGAAATTCATTTCTAGAATGAAATATGAAAGGATTTTATTTTGAAGAAGAAAAATGCCTTAACTTCCAGGTAAACCAGCCATAACTTGCTTCAGCATCCTAAGTTAATGTCTTGCCTATCATTAATTTATATTTGCATAGTTCTTTATAGTTTACCCTGTGCTTTTATGTGCATTGACTCATTTGCTCTTCACAAAAATTCCTTCTGATGCTTAGGAGTTAGTATGCCTATTACACAAATGAGAAAATGAAGGGCAAGGAGGTGTAGGGACAAAGTCCAGAAGTTCCTTCCATTGAACTGTAGTATGATTACAGTCCAATAAAATACTCAGGGACCAGAAGACACTCCTGTTGCCTGCTAAAAGAGTTCACTTTTAAAGGAAAATTATACATTTTTACATATTTTTTCCTTGTCTAATTGGGTTCCTGGGAGAACAGAAATAATATGGCTTTTCAAAGCATATTAGGAAACATGAAAGATGTGGAATAGGGAATGTGTTCAAATATAAGTCTCAGTACTAAGATTTTAAAAAAAGAAAGAAAGAAAGAAACTCATAAAGGCAAGCTATAAAAGTAAACCAAGGAAACTGGAGCAAATCTGATCACAATGAATGTACAAAGAAAAAAATCAAACTAGTATTGCCATATACATAATTTTTCTTTTGTAACTGCCAAGAGTAAAGGATACTACTTCCGTGGTTAACAATAAATAGCCAAAAGAAAAGAAAAAGCAGTCTCTCCTCTTTTTTCAAACCAAAGAAAATATATTTTGGAACAGAGATATTCTCTTCCATTCCCACGTAGCAACATCTAGTCCATTGAACTTGACCCCTCATAAGACTTAGGACAAGGTTATGTGTAAGAAGCCTGTCAAGACAGTCTGCTCTCCTTGTAGTCTGGTCATTGTGACTCCCTCCTCCTTTCACTTGATAGGCAGCCCCGCCCACCCTGTGTGCGACAGCTCGCTCGGCACATGCCCTTCTCTGGAAACGGTTGCTTACCCATCTCTGCCAGTGCATACAAGTTGCCCCGCATGAGTCCTCAAGAAGCGCTTATTAAAAATACTAAAATATGCTCCTGGCTTGGCATGAGATAGGAAATGGGCTTTTTATAGGTTCGCTGGAAACTTGTGTGCCTTTGGCATG
Source organism: Tolypeutes matacus (assembly GCA_026826555.1). Classification (NCBI taxonomy): domain Eukaryota; kingdom Metazoa; phylum Chordata; class Mammalia; order Cingulata; family Chlamyphoridae; genus Tolypeutes; species Tolypeutes matacus. The sequence continues at coordinate 6,419,483 of JAKSZT010054193.1, read as the reverse complement.
TTCGTGTGTAGTCTTCATGAGGGAGATATTAAACACCAGTACAGCCTCCATTTTATTTAGTTCACTCATTCAAGAAATATTTATTGAGGGCCTATTCTTTGAGGCATGTGCTAGATCCACAGTCAAAGGCAAGGCTGAGAACAGTAAATAACATTGATCCCCTTGTTGGATCTCAGAAACTGTGGTTGACTGGTAAAATTCCCAGATGCTCCTTGATTTTAAGGGCTGAAAATTTTCAGATACTCCTTTGGTTTTGTTTTGTTTTGGTCAGTGTACTTTGTTTTGCTTCATTTTTGTCATTGTAAGTGCAAATACTAAATAATTTATAAAGGCTTTTCATCATCTCAATATCTAATAACAAATAATAGCTGATACACAGAGCAATTGATTAATGAGGTATTTAATAATTTTCTGTTCTGTTTCTTATTGATCCCATTTAAACATATAATCAAGTGACTTAAAATACCATTGGCAATTTAAAATATATTTTCACGTGCTAGAAATTATATTTTATAAGTTTACAATCCGGATATTTAGAAGGGAGAAAACCACAACAATATATAATCCAGTGACAAATGTAAGATGCCATAATATATAAAAGGTGATTTTCATTTCTGAAATCTATCAACCCCTTCTTAAATTTGTCAAATTAAAATACCCAGAAATTCATTAGGTTGAGACCAGATAGACCAGAGAAGGAGTCACCGGATGCTGGGGCTCTCATTACACATATCAGGCATCCCTGGTCTTATATGCAGCTGCCCTCGTCCCAAGGCCTTACCCCAGAGATACAGGCTGGGTCTGTAATGGGAAGCCCAGGATGGACTAGAAACTCTACCTGCTCTACCTCCAGTCATGTGGCTCTGTGACAGCCAGCTTACACCATGTCACCTGGATGCTAGTTCATCTAATGCACAGGGATTTACTCCCATAGAAACTTACTCTTTATGTAAAAAGTGCAGGCATTCACAATGATGAGAGTAACATAAACTTTTACCTTTAGCTTAGTAGTGCTTCAAAGAGCTACTTGTTTTGGCATACATACATTATCTTGCATCATTTGTTATCTTTCCAAGATTGAGTTTGTTTATGTTACTATATATGGAACTCAGCTTAAACCATAAACATTCTTAGTTTTGTCATTTTTTAAATGTTGCAGTTTCAAAATACAGAACCTTATGCATAGAATTTGGGAAAAGAAATGTATTTGAACATCTGGGTGTTGAAGTCTTACTCATCATTCACCCCTCATGTATTGAGTGTCTACCATATTCCAGGCACTGTGCTTAGTGGTATGAAGACAAAGATGACTAAGAACTGGTCCCTGACTTCCAGAAGCTTAGGATTTAGTGAAGTAGTGACATAAAATTGCCATTGGACCTGATGGTGCTTTATTAGTGATGCAAACAGCATGCTTTGGGGGAAAAAATGCTGAAGGTAATATACAAAGTGAGAGTTGGTTTGGAGAACAAGAGACCAATGAACATTTAATCCTTACAACAGCCATGAAAGATATGTGTTTCATATAATGAACTGTAGGATGGAGCAGGGTACATAATTTGGCCAAGTGATAGAGCTGGGTTTTGAACCTATTTCTGAATCTACCTCAAGAATACAAGCTCTTTCTGAAATTCAAGCACGAAAGAAGCATTTATCTCCATTCTAGGAATAAATGCTAAATAGACAAAAAATTTATTATATGACTAAGTCTACAAAGGGTAAGGAAAGAAATTATTTAATAAATGCTGTTTGACTAATTGGATATTTTGTGAAGAAAAGTAAACCTAGATCCACATTCTATGTCATACACAAAATTACACTTTGAATAGATAGAAAGAATTAAATATAAGCCATTCAGTCATCTAAGTGCAGGTGAAACATAATAAATCTCCTATACGTTGCTGAGATAATAATTCCAGACTATTGAGGCAATGGAAGAAATTACAAATGAAAAGATGGGCAGAAATAATTTAAGGAAAAAAAAACCTTCTGTGGGATCATAGCCATCAAAACATCAAAAATAAAAGGATAAAAATATTTGCAGTTAACATGGCATATACAATTTAATACTGAAACCTAGGAAAAGCCTTACAGGATCTTCAAAAACACTAGGTTCCCAGTAGGAAGATGTCCAAAGGACAGGAGCAAGCAGATCACTCAAGAAAAAATTACAATCAGTAAGTTAGTATTTTGAGAAAAAATGCTCAGCCTTGATCACTAAAGACATGTGAATTAAAACAGCTCCTGTTTTGTTCCTGCATTACATTGGCAAAAGTTATATAATTCTGGCAAAACTCTGGAAAAATGGGTCCACTAATGTCTGGTGTATGATTGGTTTGATGTTTTGGGAAGTCAGCTGTCAGCATATAAAATGTCCATCTTTTTCGACATAATGAAAGCATTACCTTAAATTTACTCCCTGAAAATAATCCAGAAAGAAAAAAATGTTTATGGCAGCTGTGATTACAGAAGTGAACTGTAAATAGTTCAGAGGGATAACAGTAGGGAAGTTGTTGGTGGTTTGTGCAATATCCATTGCCAACTAGTAAAATGGGCATCATGAAACGTATGTAGACACATGCAAAAGTATATATAAAATGCCTAAGCAGGAAGAGTGGTACACAAAATTATTATATACTTTGTTTGCAACCACTCTAAAATCTATAAATACATATTGTTTAAGCTTAGAAGAAGCTATAGTGAATGCAAGTAGTTTACTTAGATGGAGGAGTTGAGTTACAAGCCAGATTGTTTGAAAATGTGTTTTAAGAACAGAGTTTTTCCTTAAGTTTTTCTCATGCACCTTAGTCATGCCCTGAGTTTTAGCCAAATGATCATGGTGCTGGAATGAGATTACAAGTGCTGCTGCTAGACATGGGAGCCCAGTCTATTGAGCATCTGTGAATGCCGCAATACATTCTGTGCCAGCCGTTGGATATGACAGTTTGAGCTTCTGAGCCCCAGGAGATGGCAAACTTAATTGTTGAGAAGGATTAAAATGACAATGACTTACTAGGAAACTTACCTCATCCAACTGTTATATTTTTAGACCTGTGTGTAAGTTGGCTGGTTGTATATGACGGTGTGTTTTAGGTTCTAAGTTATTTCTTCTGTGGTATTCTTCTGATATTTTGGAGGCTTATTTGGCTTGATAAAGAGAAGGAAAGGATTTTCAAATAGTTCTGTGGGACTATCTCTTTTTCTTATTACTTGACACTGATTGCAGCACTTAAGATTTAGGTCAGGAAGGTGGCAAAAGTAAAAATAATAGTCAGCACTTTTTAAGCATAGACTTTGTGTCAAGCACTAGTGAGTGCACATGGATTAACTCATTGACTCCTCATAATGACCCCAGGAAGTAAGTTCTATTATCCCCATTTTACAGATGACTAGAGGCACACTCATGTAGAGTAGCACGCCCACGTCTGCACAGCTACTAAATGGCAGAGCTGGGATCAGAACCCAGCTAGTCTAGTTCCAGCATCTGCATTCTTAACCTGGATACATTCTGCTGTGTTTTCTAATGCAGTTATAGATTAGTTTATTTTAGAGAGCAAGATCTGCACTGTGGGGGTGGTTTGGCTGCACCACTGCTCAAAAACCACAGAAATTATGTGGAAGGTTTGTTTTTCAAGATCCATTCCATTCCTGTTTCTACGCTTAGGTATAGAGAGTGAATCTAACTTATTTTGATGAACAACACCTGTTTATGACCAAAACTATGAATAATTGAATGATTTTCTTTCCTAGGATATGTTAACGGAGATCGAGCACAAGGTTGCTTCTCTGCTAGAGAACTGCAAAGACCAGGGCCTGGGAGATGGTGGAGCCATTCAACAAGAAGCTGAAGAACTTTCCTTGAAACTAAAAACTGTAAAATGCAATTTGGAAAAAGTCCAGTTGATGCTTCAAGAGAAATACAGTGAGGATCAGGTAAAATATGGCTATGTATATATATGTGAACATTAACATACACATATGGTAACCTGTCAGAAAAAAACTCTGATTGGACATGATGAACCATCTACAGAGAAACTACACTAAATGAGACAAATCACCCCTCCTAAAATTATAAAGGATGGGTGCATTGACTTTTTGTTATCGGCTTCATTTTACTGTGCAGTTTTCTTATCCAGATTGGTGGTGGTGGTTGGTGGTCACGGTGATTTAGTTTAGGTTGGTTTGAGTCTTCTTGCTGGTGATGAGCTCTAGTATAAGCCTTCTATATGAAAGAAGGTTGTATTTTAAGTTGGTTTTTCCAACCCTAAGATGGCTTCCTTATCTGTCTGCTCATTGTTTCCGCTTGTCTGCTCGCTGTGTCTGCTCATTGTCTCTGCTCATTGTTTGGTGTGTCCGCTAGTTGTGTCCTCTCATTGTGTCTGCTCGTCTTCTTTAGGAGGCACCAGGAACTGAACCCGGGACCTCCTGTGTGGGAGGCGGATGCCCAACTCCTTGACCAACATCCACTTTCTGCTCATTGTGTCTGCTTGTTGCATCTGCTCGTTGCATCTGCTCATCCTCTTTGGGAGGCACCGGGAACTGAACCCGGACCTCCCATGTGGGAGGCAGGCTCCCTACTGCTTGAGCCGCATCCACTCCCAGAAAGCTGTATTTTAAGGAAACTTGGTGACTTTAAGCCTTTACAGATAAGATTAAAATTTTCCATTAGAAACACAGAACCTGTGTTAACAGCACTGAATTATATATTTTAATGTGGTGAAAAGGGGAAATTTTAGGTTGTATATATGTTACTAGCAAAAAATAAAATAAAAAATCCATGGAACTGCACAACACAGTGAACCCTACTCTCACCCCCACCAAAAAAAAGAAGAAACACAAAACCAGTTTTCAAGATACTTTCGTTATTCATTTACAAATTTTTCTATGTACTGATCAAAGTATCATAAAGTTAAAGTGTTCTTTTTAAAAGCATTCTGTATTTATAAATGCAAATGTGCATCCTATGAGTAGAATCCTACTATGTATGATTTGCAACAATACTAAACTGTGGTTGCAGCTTAGGGGCCTTAATTCACAGAAAGAGCATTGCTAGAGATAGATACACAGGCCATATGGTTCCCCTTTCATCCTATTATGGTCTCTGTTTTTTTTTTTTTTAGAAAACCTATCTAAATTTTAGACATAGGGGAAATTTGAATTCACATCATAATACTAGTCCCCTTTTGATTTTTTAAAACTGTGTTCCTTAAAAAGGCAATAAATTTTCTGACTTTTAGTAAATCACCAAATAAATTAGGTTGAGATATGGATGAGATGACCACTTCATCAAATTTGGTGCATGTTTTGACATTGTTATGAAATAAGCATATTAAACCATAGTAAATAATTATAGAAATGATAGAATGCTGCCATTTATTTCATACAAACTTTTTCCTTTCTGTAGTCCCCAATATAAGAATCAAAATACAGTGGATCTTTCTTTTTAAATAAATAATATGCCATCATGAAATTTTTTTTGCAGTATTCTACCATTGTAAAGAAACCTTCAGAGCATCAAAAAGTTCTCCAGTCAGATAACCTTTCTGCATTTGAGTCTCTTGTAACTGAAAGGCCACAGTTCAGCAGACAAAAAGATATCCAGCAGCAACAGGTAATTTCAGCCCCTAACAGTTGTAAGGACAAGAATAAAGCTTTTTCTATATGGAATTTCCCTTTGAAGTAAATATTGCACAGCCATTCCAGTGTTTGCCCTGTGGGCACTCCTTGTGTGCACCGACGTTGACTTTTGAGCCTTTGTTGCAACACCTGCTTTGTTTCATCGGCTACAGTTGGGGCCGCTCTAGTGTTCCTCCTTTCTTGATTTGCATCTCTTATCTCAAACTGAGCAAATGTCAGATGTAACTTATCTCGGTAACTGCAACACTGCTTTGCCTTTTGTTTCAAAATGTGTTAATATTTTTGGGGTGATTTTCCATGTGTGCAGTACATTTTAAATAACATAAAATGTGGTCATTGTGTGAATATTTTTAAGTTTTTTGGTTTTTTTTTTTAAGGAGGTACCAGGGATTGAACCCAGGACTTCTTACTTGGGAAGCAGGTGCTCAACCAGTGAGCTATATCCGCTCTCGAATTAGAGTTGCTTTTCTCATTTGTTTGTTTTGTTTTTAGGAGGTACCGGGGATCAAACCCTGGACCTCATACATAAGAAGCAGGCACTCAGCCACTTGAGCTACATCTGCTCCTTAAAAGAGTTTTTGAGAAACAAAATGGTAACAAGCAAGCAAGAACAATAAAGAGTAAATAATGGGGGTCGGATGTGGCTCAACTGGTTGGGTGTCCGTCTCCCATATGGAGGGGCCCGGGTTCGATCCCCAGGACCTCCCGGTAAAAAAAAAAAAAAGAGTAAATAATGATTTCAAAAGAGGCTCAAAATCAGATTTTTCAACAGAAGAAATCTGGGGATGCTGACTGATAACCTTGATTGGTGGGTCCATTTGAATCTTATTCAATTGTAGGTCCTGGAGTTAAAACCAATGGAACAGAAAGATTTAATCAAATTCATAGAATTGAATACTAAGAAAATGTGGCCCCAGTATTGCCAACAAGATAAAGATACAACTGAGAAATCATCTGTAAGGTAAAACATTTTTAAATAGTTGGACATTCAGTAGTTTTATGATTGGAAGAATTGAGTGTTTCTTTAAAAATCTCTTTGTAAAGCACTGTATATATGTTATAATGGAATGCAGAATTTTGTATGTTGTTCATTCTCTTCACCTTTTGTTCTTCCTCAAAAGCAATAAGGCAGCTAGCTCTCAAAATGATGCCTCACACTCAATCTTGTCAGCCCAGGGCCAAAGTGGAAATAAATGGCAATATTTACAGCATGAACTATCATCAAAAATAAGACTATCTCTGCCTCAGCTTGTGGAGCCTCAGGTTAGTCTGTGTGTGCATTTGTGTATGTAAATCCAGCAAGCATTCATTCGGTAAATATGTTATGCATTATCCAGAAGCTTAATTCCAGAAAGTAGAGATAGAAGGCTGGTATAGACCAAGGGGGTTCTTCACTTGGTTGATCCTTTTTCATCCTCCTGGAAATCTGCATCAGATGCCCCTCTTCTGTGTTCCTATAGCACCCCGGGCTTCCCTGCCTGGGCTTCCCTGGTCATAGCTCTTACTATACTGTGCACCTGTTTGTCTGTATTCCCCATTAGAAAGTATGTACTATGAGACGAGAGACCACATCTGCCTGGTTCACATTTGAGTACCTAGCACAATCACAGAATCTCAATCACTACTTGTTAAATAAATAAAGGAAATAATAATATATGTAAAAAGTCCTTAAAAACTATACGAGTGTCATTTGTTCATCAGAAGATTCTTTGGAATTTGCTGTGTGCCTGCTCCTGTGCAGGACCTTATTAGGAAATCAGGTCCTATTTCCCAGGGAATTCAAAGTCTAACAGGGAAAATAAATTATACATCAGGTGTAAGGAGAATTGTGATACAGGAATTCACTGTGTACAGTGGAAGCAGCAGGGTGGGGTTGGGGTGGTGGGAGCACATAGTAAGGAAAAACCTCAAACAGAAGATGACAGTTGAACTGAGTTTTTGGGGGGTTTTGTTTGTTTTAGGAGGTACTGGGAATCAAACCTGGGACCCCGGGACCTCAAACATGGAAAGCAGGTGCTCAACCACTTGAGCAAATCCGCTCCCCTGAACTGAGTTTTTTTTTTTTTTTTTTTTTTAAGATTTTATTATTTTTTATTTATTTTTATTCATTTATCCCCCCCTTGCTGCTTGTGCTCGCTGGGTCAGCTAACCACGCCGTGCGGGCGGGCTTGCCTTCACCAGGAGGCCCCGGGAACCGAACCCGGAGCCTCCCATATGGTAAACGGGAGCCCTACTGATTGAGCCACAGCCGCTTCCCTGAACTGAGTTTTGAATGACATAATGGTGTTCACTAAGTTGACGAGGACAGAACACCAAGGGGATTTCAGGCAAAGGAAGCAACATGTGCAGAGTTGAGCGTATGAAACAGCTTGGGCTTTTGAGGAAATCACAAGAAACAATAAGACATGTCAGTGGTACCTGTCAATGAGTGTTTCCACCACTTCTCCTTATCACTGCCATTACAGGTTTTTTTCAGGCTCCCCAATGAGCCAGGTTCTGGTGGATTTCTCTCCAGACAGGGAACAGATGAACAGAACAGCACTGTTCCTTTCAGCCAGTTTTTTGGTCAGCCGGTAGCCATCAGGCATCTATCTTCAACCTTTCATGCAAACTTCCCAGGCAAAGGTTACCAATGATTTCCCAATACCTCAATCTGGGGGGACTTATTAGTGCTCATCTTTTTTGCTTATAACCTTATTTGTCCAGTTAAACTTGAATCAAGCTCACGGGTAGAGCTTTAGTCTTGGTTTCTCTTTGTTATATAAACTATAGCAGGAATACCATTCTCTTTCAAAGAGTAGACCACCACCAGTAGTTTCTTCAACAGCCTTTCCCCAAGCAGAGTCCACCCACCCACCCCACCTTGTTTCTTTTTATATATTAGTTTTCCACTTAATAAAGAAATTAACTCAGATTCATTTTCCTTTCTAAAGTTATAACTCATTTTCGATATCTGTTTACAGCTTTCCAACAGCAATTCAAGGTGCATATCTGTCCTTGGAAGAGGCTTGTATTCTGTCCTAAGAGTGGGCTATACCAGAAGCCAACTAGTAAATAGTTAGATAAACATTTAACTTTGTTACATCACTGCTACTAATTTGAAAGATTAGTGATTCTACTTTATTTCTCAAATATGTTTTGTCTTCCCTCGTATTGGGATCTAAATGGATCATCAAGTATCTAAGTAAAGCCTGTCCTGACTTTTCAAACTGTCCAAAATGTTTAAAACTTAATTTACTTTTTCTTATAAATGACAAGAAAGACAAAAAATTTGCCAAAAACGTACCTCAGAGACAGCATGCTTAGGCAGTTTTGCTATTTTCATTAATATCAGCAGGATCTCAAACTGTTACTAACAGGGTTCCATTTTCAAATAGGTTGCCACAAATATGAGTTTTTTACCCAGTGTGTGCGTATATAACTTTAGATACCCAACAACTGAGGAACTGAAAACCTATACCACCCAACTTGAAGACCTGTGTCAAGAAGCAGATAATCTCCAGACACAGGTAAAAACTGCATGTATATATTTTTCTCATTGAAAAAACATACAAAATTTGAGATATATTATCATTGTAAATTGGTCAAAATTTTCGTCACCGAACAAATAATGGAACAAATAACGGAATGGATCCTAAAAATTTAAAATAGAATTTATCTTACTTGCCAACTCTGATCAGTTTCACAATGGCTGCCTAGAGCATTGTGTGGGAAAGGATCCTGAATCTGTTTCTAGGATTAGCAAGAGAGAAGATCATGATTGATTAGTAATGTCTGCAGTGGTGGTCTGGGATTGGACCAAGGGGGAAGAATGAGGGGTGGGGAGGGAGTATCTGCAAGGCTTTCAACCTTGAGTAAGCTTAATGCTGATAATGCTATGAATCCATTAAAGGAAACAGTAGGAAACAGCTCAGTTTTGGAGCTTTTGCATGCTCCTAAATTACTTGTTGCTGGTCAGGGAATCAAGGTTATCATGAGACCAAACAAAAAGGGGTAGTTCCAACAGCTTCTGCTGAAACAGATCTGGGGGCTCCCTTGGAATTGTGCATCTAAGGGTGATCGTAAATCTCACAATTAGCCCATATCTGACACCCCTAACTTTCCGCTTGCCCACAGCCCAGCCCTATCTTTAAGACACTGTTTCTAATCAACCCCTTAAAGCTTCTCTTTTGTATCTTCTTTTCCATTTTCTGCTATATTAAAATGTGGGAGCTAGGGCGGTGAGTGGAAAGAGGAACAGTATGATTTATTGGGGGCCACATCCACCTGGATGTCCCTGCTAAGGAAGTCCTTTAGCTCATGATTTACCTTTTAAACCTACTCTGTAGTCAAATAACTAATATTGAGTTTCTTAGACTTGTTTTTTAGGGAATTGAAGTCTTAGATAATTTGCCTTAGTTATTCTGCTGCCTAGTTCACACAGTGTTTGAAACAACTTATTTAAAAGTATAACCTAAAATGTAAACTCTAATGAAACCAAGAAAATGTAGGTTTAGGAAGGCAAGGAATTGTAATATTTTTATTTTCTGTTTTCCCCCTCTTGATTCAGGAAAACGTAACAGAAGAAACATATATATATTTGAATAAAAAATTATTTGAACTACTTCTGACCCTCAATCAGTGCCTCAGCAGTGTGGAGGAGATGCTACAGACCCCTGCCCTTTTCAGAGAGGATGTTTATGCCCAGCAGGTGCACTTCGAGGTAGGGAATGCTAAAGACCACATGTGTTGGTCATTATGGCAGCCCACCAGTCAAGCCAGAGCTGAAGCCTCGTGAGGTCAGAGGCATTCACTGTATCTTCCTTTCTCTCCACTTTGCAGACACTGGCTTTGGAGTTGAAAAAACTTTATTTAGCTATGAGTGACAAGAAAAGTGATCTTTTGAAAGCCATGACTTATCCTGGCCAGAGCTCCAGCTTGTTCCTTGAATGCTTCGATAACCTCCTCATCTGCCTGGAGCACACCCAGGCTCCAGCTGCCTCCAGAAGCAAGTCCCTGAAAGCTGGTCTCGACTGTCACCGCAGTTATCAGGTAGAATTTGGCCATGTCCCGATTTGGCCCTATTTTAGTTCATGGCATGGACCCCTGATTTCCACTAATACCTACTCCTGGTGGCAGTCATTATAGGAATTGCTAAGGGAAATGGTGAGGCTCTCCTTCTACGAGGGCCTTTACGTTAGTTCTGCAGCTGGTAGTTGGAGGCCATTTGAAAGTGAGGCCCTTTCCACAGTCTTGGAAAAGAATTTGTGAGGATGAGCTGAAGTAATGTTTCTTTCCTGTATTAAATCCAGCCATCTATTGTGTCATATAGGAAGATTTATATTTAAATATCTAGACAATGGGGAGCCCTTAAAGTTTTGAGCACAAGAATGATAAACTGTGTTATGTTTCAGGTAGATTAATCTGGTAGTTTTCAAAAATGAGAAACTAGTTAGGAAGCTACTAAAAGTATCTAATGAAATAAGAAGTAAAAATTAACACCATTTATGAAGGAGTCTTGCCCGTAAAATCAAATTTGAATCTGATCCAGCTTCTAGAATCCAAGTAAAAGAGACACGAGGGGAAAACATGTTAAACCATACCATGAGGATCTAAGCAAAATCCAGATGGGGGAAAACTGTATAGAAAAATGGCCCACTTTTCCCACCCAAAAAAAAAAAAAAAAAAAAAAAAATCCAAGAAATAAAAATGGTAGGGGAGCTGCAGATAAAAAAAGAATACATATTAATTCATCACACCATATGGGCCTCATTTAGATCCTGATTCAAACAAACAAAAAATTATAGGCAATTAGAGAAATGTGACCTGCCTGGGTTGGGGGATGTATTGCATTTTTCAAAGGGAGGAATCTTTATCTTTTAGAGATACCTACTGAAACATATACTAATGAAATGGTATGCTATGTGGGCTTTGCTTCAGAAATGGCTAGATACAGCCAAGACTGCTGGTGGGAGTGTATTGAAGAAAGACCAGCCATGATTCAATAATTGTTGAAGCTGGATGATGGGAACCCAGGGAGTCCCTCTATTTTTGTATATGTTTGAAATTTCTGATAGCACAAAAGTTTAAAGACAATAAAACAAAAACAGGTAATAAAGGCCTAAATGAAATTATTCACTGTTTCCTACACTTCTCTTTTTATTCAGAATGAAATAAAGCGATTATATGATCAACTTATTAAGAAGAAAACATCTTTACAACAGTCTTTGAATGAAATTAGTGGCCAGAGCATTGGTGAACAGCTTCAGGTAATCAAGACAAAATAATTCAAACTGATCTAACCTTGGACCAAGAAGCCTTGAGTATAAGCTGTACCTCTGACCCACTTCCCTTTCTGAGTAGTGACAAGTCGTCAGGAAACAAATGAAAATGAAAAATAGTTATGTTGACCTTTAGAAATATCTCTTATGTGGTATTTTATGAAATACAAATTATTAAAACAAGAGACCATTTTTTACCTCTCAACATGGCAAAAATATAAATTTGCTGATGCCTGGTGTTGGTAAGGATGTTGGAAGATGAGACCCTCACCTCCTTGGTTCAGCTTCTAGGGATCATTTGAATATATATTTTTTTAAGTGTAAATACCCTTTGATCCAACAGCAATATCACTTCATTCGTTGTTCAGAAAATATTAATTGAGGACCTACAATATGTCCAGGCACTCTTCTAGGTGCTGGACTTGCATTTTCCCTAAGGAAGTAAAGCAAGTGAACAAAGATAAATATGTTTCTCAATATTCAAGGATGTACCTGGGAGCACTGTTTGAATTAAAAACTCTAAATGGCCCCCAAATCCGCTAAGAGCAGATTGTTATTAAGGTAGCCCTTACAATGGTATAATGTGTCTGTTTCAAAGGAGCCAGGTATGTATGTACTGATTTGAAGAGATGCTGAAAAGATAAATGTGTGCAAACTGCAGAACAGAATGCTATGTTGTCATTCAATGAGTTTGAAGATATGTACATATATCTCAACTGGTATATGTTTAGAATGTGTTAGGAAGGAGCTGTTAACTGCAGGACCTCTGTGGAGAGGGATAAAGAGAGCTGGAGGTGAGGCAAACAGGACTTTTCCTTTTCCTTTAATTCCTTTCTGTACTGTTTAAGTTTTTTTGTTGTTGTTTGTTTGTTTATTTATTTTAAGAAGGTAAGGGAGGGAATTGAACCTGGGCGGGACCTTGTACATGGGAAGCAGGCGCTCAACCACTGAGCTACACCCGCTCCCCTGTTTAATAAATTTTTATTTTATTTTTATTTATTTATTCCCCACCCCCTCGTTGTTTATGCTTGTTGTATCTGTTCGTTTTGTGCTTGTCTTCTTTTTTGGGGGCATTGGAACCAAACCCAGGACCTCCCATGTGAGAGGGAGGTACCTATTTGCTTCAGCCACCCCTACTCCCTGCTTTGTTGTGTCTCTCATTGTGTTTTTCTCCTTGTGTCTCTTTGTTGAGTCATCTTGTTGCGTCAGCTCGCCGTGCCAGCCCGTCGCATCAGCTCGCTGTCTTGCTCGTCTTCTTTAGGAGGCACCGGGAACTAAACCTGGGACCTCCCATGTGGTAGGCAGGAGCTCAATCACTTGAGCCAAATCCACTTCCCTAATTGATTTTTTTTTTTTTTTTTTTTTTTAAGATTTTATTTATTTATTCATTTATCCCCCCCTTGCTGCTTGTGCTCGCTGGGTCAGCTAACCACGCCGTGCGGGCGGGCTTGCCTTCACCAGGAGGCCCCGGGAACTGAACCCGGAGCCTCCCATATGGTAAACGGGAGCCCTACTGATTGAGCCACAGCCGCTTCCCCCTAATTGATTTTTAATGATTATGTACACTTCTTTAATTAAGAGGCCTTACTTTTTTATATTGTCTCTCACTTAGAAAGCAGATGCATATACAGTGGAACTGCAAAACTCGGAGAACCAAGTGGCAAAACTCAGAAATGAAGGGGAAAGATTTCATTTACCTTATGTTTTACTACAAGAGGTTTACAAATTAGAGGTATGTCTGAGCAGAAAACATTCACTCAGTACTATGATTGTGAGGAATAAGCCTTTTTTTAAATTTCCACCAAGGGAGTTTAGATTTGTTCATCACATGAATTCTTTTCGTGGTTGGATGAAAATGTTTATGCACACCTGCTCTTTCTTTTCAGGATGTACTTGACAGTATGTGGGGAATCCTGAGAGCCAGGTACACAGAACTCAGCAGCCCTTTCCTAACTGAGAGCCAGCAAGATGCTTTGTTGCAAGGCATGGTGGAACTAATGAATATTGGAAAGGAAAAGCTTGCTCATGATCACTTACAACAAACCAAAAGTAAAGTTGCTTTACAGGCTCAAATACAAAATCACAAGGTAAGGCACACTCATCAGATCACTCTTCACTGACTAAAATCTTAATGTTTTTCTGAGTGTGAACATAGAACATCCATTTTCTTCCTTGATGAAATATACATCATTCATTCATTCTTTTTTTTTTTTTTTCAATTAAAGAAGTTGTGAGTTTACAAAAGAATCATGCATAAAATACAAGATTCCTATATCATTCATTCTTTTAACAAACATTTATTAGAGATGTGAGTAAAAACAGAGAACTCCTTACGTTCATGGAGCTTTCACATGATCTAAAGAGAGACATGTATCAAAGAGTTATTCAAACAGATTTCAAAGTGACATTGGGATACATGCTGTGGAGCATTTAGAGGGGTTACTGACTTTGGGAGGTTTGGAAAGGCTTTCCTGAGAAGTGAGAACAAAAGGAAGATATATTATTATTTAAATATTTAAATGTATATCTAGTGTAATACTACAGTTCTTTCATTTTCCATTCATTTCTTTAAACACTTCTTGATCACCCACTAAAGATATGTAGTATTTGAGGTGCTGGTGATGAAAAATGTTTTAGACATAGTCTCTGCCCTCAGTCTAGGGCCTTTGGTAAATAGAACTTAGTCTTGGAAAAATTGAAAGGTTGATATTATATAAAGGATGGAGGGAAAGAGGAGAACATTATATTAATTGGTCCTCTACAGTGTGACGGGCTCTTTGCTAGAGGCTTCTACAAACGTGAAGGTATTCACATAATAAGAGGTCTCTCCAAAAACCTAGAGAGCTGGCAGACTGTAAATGGAAAAGACCCTGTGAAGAGAAGCCTCTCTTTTTTTTTAAAGTTCTTAAAGTACAAGTCTAGGGAGCCTTTGCCTTACTAGCAGGATCCCAGTAGTTCCTGTCAGCAAATTCCCTTTATTTAACTATTTTGTTGAGTAGAGGTAAGAGCTGGGGTTTAGGAGCTCCTGCTGTTGAATGTGTGGGCTGCTTGGGCTTACACATTTATCCATCCAACTTATTTTCTTGAAATCTATCAGCCACATCGGCATCTACCTTTTTACTAAGTTTTTAAAATGTTCATAACAGCTGATTCAGGAAGAACTCGGTGAAAATTGAAGTTTGATTTCAACAGTGAAACACTGTTGATTTATGGATGTGATTGTGGCTGAAACAAGTAGTCTAGGGAGATTAATGTTAGTTGGAGGACAGCTGGAGGATAACATAGGGAGTGTATAACAGTGATTTTGGTGATAAATGAGGATTGTGGTTAACAATATAAATAAAGGAATGTTCTACAAGGTGTTAAGAATGTGGTGACACAGGAAAAATATAACTAACATAATTTATAGACTAGTTAAGAACAATATTGTAATGTTTTTGTAGCCAAAGCAAAGAAGGTACTATATTAATGCTAAAGGTCAAAAAAAAGAATATGGGGTTTGGTTTTGTGAGATATGAATATGCTTAAGCATTTTTTTCTCTTCTTCATAATCTGCATTAATAAGGAGACCTTGATTTTGTCAGTTAACTGCTCTGTGTTCATCTGTGTCTCTTTCTGAACACTGGAGGAACAATTGAGTTTGTGTTTAGGATTTTTTTTTTTTTTTTTTTTAAGATTTATTCATTTATTTATTTACTTTTATCCATTTTCACCACCACCACCCTCATTTTTGCTGTTTCTGTGTCCATTCACTGGGCAACTCTCTGTGTCCATTTCCTGCCCTCTCTTCTCATCCTTCTCCTCCTCTCTTCCCTGGGATTCAATCCTCCGAATCGCCAATGTGGGAGAGAGACATCCTACTGCCTGTGCTACCTTAGTTCCTGGTTTTTCGGTGTGTCTCATCTTGGTTCTCCCTTGTGTCACTCTCCTGTTACGTCATCATCTTGCTGTGTGGCTCACAGGGCCTGGCGGCTCACCCTTTCACGGGGCCTGGCGGTGCACCTGCACACGGGGCCTGGTGGCTCACGCCCCTTCTATATTTTTCTTTTTTTTTTTTATTTTTACCAGGAGGTCCCGGAGATTGAACCCAGG
Source organism: Tolypeutes matacus (assembly GCA_026826555.1). Taxonomy (NCBI): domain Eukaryota; kingdom Metazoa; phylum Chordata; class Mammalia; order Cingulata; family Chlamyphoridae; genus Tolypeutes; species Tolypeutes matacus. Next base: position 6,403,494 of record JAKSZT010054193.1, on the reverse strand, counting down.
TCCCTCCATATGGGAGACGGATGCCAATCATTTGAGCCACATCCATCCCTGTGGTTGGGATTAGATAACATAAAAGTGCCTGGACAGAATTTTTTAGGAGTAACGCTTCCATAACTTGTTGAGCTGCCTTTTGTTATTTTGTTTTTTGAATTTGAAATAAAGTTTGAATTTAAAAAAATTGAAGTTGACTGACAATAATGTTTGCCCTTTAAACTAGAATATTTTGTGGAAAATAAGACTTAGAATATTTTTTCTTTGTGATTTATTAAAAATGTGAGAGTGTTTGAACACTAAGAGATTCACAGTCAATTTTCCTTTTGTTTTCTCCTACATTTAGCTCTATACAGTTGTCCTGGAATTTTGAATTAAAAAAGCATATATAACTGTAAAACAAGTTGAATGACTTGGTTTTTAAGATTTTTCACAATTTAAAAATAAATAAATAGTAAACCCTTCTCCATTTTACAGGTTTTTTTCCAGAAGCTTGTTGCTGACATGTTGTTGCTCCAAACATACTCAAACAAAATGTTTCCTTCTTTATTGCAAAAGAAAGAGCCATTTTGGGCAGAACAAGAAAAAGAAATCAAATTACTAGAGGAACGGTCACACCAGTGTGGCGTGAAGCTGCAGAGTTTGTTGCAGGTATTTGGGTTAAATAAACTTTGTACATTAAGCCTGGAATCATGCCAACTGGATTTTTAAAACTCTTGGCCTCAAAGGTAATGAAATTGTTTTCCATTAGACATTGAGCTCTTACTAGTGCTTTAATTTTATATGATGAACTTTCTTTGTCTGCAACCAATCTAGAAAAGGGCCCTACTGATTTTATGTCTTTGATTCTTTAGAAATGGGAAGAATTTGATGAAAACTATGCATCTCTTGAAAAAGACCTGGAAATTCTTGTATCTACATTGCCATCTGTGAGTTTGGTGGAAGAAACAGAGGAAAGATTAGTGGAAAGGATTTCATTTTACCAGGTATTTTGCTTCCATTTGAAACATCGAAGGCATGGTGAATAGCACTTTTGGTTTGGTTTGCTTTTGACTAGGTTGCTTGACTTTGAAGGTAAATGATTTGAATTGAAATGAAATATTGAGCCTATTGTTAGACAGTTTCAGGAAGACAGCAGATTTGAACATTAGCTTCTCAGCATAACCACATGTATTCATGTCATAGATCAGTAGTAAAAAAAAGACCTGGCTGAGAGTGGAGAACATTGGTTTGAGTCTTGGCTCTACCTCTTATCACCTTTGTGACCTTCCTTTCTCTAAGCCTCAGTTTCTTTATCTGTAGAATGTGGATAATCAAGTCAGTTCTTTCTGTCTCAGGAGGTGGTTGTGGATATCAAATGCACCACAGCATGGGAAATACTTTGCAAACTAAACCATGGGCCTCTAAACATGTGTTTAGTTTTACTACTACGGTGAAAGCCTGATTGGACACAGCCAATTAGACAATATAATGCCGCTGACATTATAAGAAGTCTGCAAACTTTTAACAATTTTTGTCTAAACTTTAGTGTGCTATTATCAAAGCCTGTATGTCTCAAATTTCAATGCCATAGAAAAGATAAAGTTTAAGATGATGTTTGAGTGGCATTGAGAACATGACCAGTAAGATAAAGAAGTTTTTTTTTGTTTTAAAGATTTTATTTATTTATTCATTTATCCCCCCCTTGCTGCTTGTGCTCACTGGGTCAGCTAGCCACGCCATGCGGGCGGGCTTGCCTTCACCAGGAGGCCTCAGGAACCGAACCCGGGGCCTCCCATATGGTAAACGGGAGCCCTACTGATTGAGCCACAGCCGCTCCCCGATAAAGAAGTTTATATCTTCTCAACACAAGCAGTTCAGCAGAGAAGTTTTTGGAAACAAAATATTTCATTTTAACTTTAGAGGGTAGACAGAATCTGAGTTGTGCTCCTAGAAAGTTGTTGCCCAAATAGAGTGGTTGAAAAATGAAAGCAGGAACATTTATTCCTTAGATGCATTTAAGACTGTGTAAGGAACAATTTCCAGAGGTTGGAGCATTGTATTTATCCTCTCTAGATGCCCAGAAAGCTTCAACTGCTCTCTTTGCCATTTTATTATACTAAACCTAACTCTAAGGTAAATCTGGGTTCCCTGGAAGGGAAAAACTGCAGTTTTATTCTTTGTTAGTCTAGGGGTACAGAAGGTACCACTTGAACAGCTAAAAGAATGCAGCTGAAAACAGCATTTTAAGCCTCATTATAAGACACGGTCTAAAATTAACCAACCTAATATGAACCTGATTATATCCCCAAAATAACTATATCCTTTAAAATGGAATCTGTGATCCTGTTAAATTTGAAGTATTAAAAAAAAATGAAACAATTGTTCTAAGACAAAAGTCTAATTTGTTCTAAAACAAATTTGTCAAACTAGAAGAAGACAGACATCTCATGAAGTTGTTCTCATTTAAAGACTGCTTTAGACCATTCTGTCTTCTTAGTCCTAGAGATATTGTTTGTGTCCTACATATGTCTTCTGGTTGATGTATGTGTGACCAGTGCATGGCCTGTCTCCCGTACATAAAATGAGGGAATTAAAACTTCTCAGAGATGCTCTAAAGTTGAAGTGTCTGGCACATAATGGCTCTGAAAATTAGAACCATTTTTTTTAACTATATTGTACACTTTATTCTAGCCTGCAGGTTAGGGCTGGGTGGGGGGCGGGGATGGGGCAAGCTACAAATGAGAGTGGTGAAAAGGGAAGTGGACTTTTTTTGGTAATTTTTTTAAAAGCTTAAGTTAATCGGAAAAATAGCAAAAGATCTATTTTGATAATGTATTTTTAAAAATTAAATTTAACAGCTATCAGGATATCTGTCTTTAGCCGAACCTAGCTACGGAAGATAATTGCCTTTAGGCAGAGTTCTCTTCAGGGAGTCATTGACTTCACAGTTTTAAAGAATTTTATTTCTCATTTCATGAAGTTGGATTAATGACGTGCTGTTTTAATTTATTCTTCTAACGTCTTTTTCCTTTCTCCCTGCTGAATCCTTACATTCAGATGACTCTAACCATTTATTATTTTTTTTAATCTAGTATTTGGGTCTAAAGGATAATAAATGTTTTCTTATTTATCCCCTTCATACCTAGGCCAAAGTCTGAAATGCTTACAGGGACCAGGCAAGAAAACGGAAATAAGTTAATGCAGGCTGGGTCTACAGCCAGAGGGGTGCGGAGAGCACGGGCTCTGCTAGTGGAAGCAGTTCCTACTCGCTTCCAGCCAGTTTTCGCCACATGAGAATGCCGACCCAGTGTTGCTGGATCTTCCAGTTTTCCTGAAGACACTGGAAGTCCCAATTTTTATCTAAAATTTACTGACTTATAATCTTCAGCACGAAGCCTATCTGCAAGCTGAAAGTGTAGCCTGTAGATTGCCAGCTTGTTCTTTTTGGGGGGGATGGAGAAGTTAACTATTAGATCTAAAACAAGTGCTGTAACTTTGTGAAATTTTGTTTTCTGTTTGTCTATAGACTTGAATTTGTGCTATAGAAATGCACTAACCAGGCCCTCCCACTGTGAAAGTTGCTCCATACACCATGATATGTACCATTAATCGTGTCTGTCCAGTCAGAGTCATGAGGGTTAGGAAAGTTTTTGTATCTTCAGTAACCCCTACTCTAGGTGTTTAATGGAATATTACTGAATGGGTTGGGTTGGCTGATTTTTGTTTATAATAAATCATTCTATGACTTTTATTAGCAAATAAAAAGAAACATTGACGAGAAGCATGCCCGGCTTTACCAGACTCTAAATGAAGGCAAGTGGCTAGTGGCATCTGTGAGCTGTCCGGAACTAGAGGGCCAGATTTCAAAACTAGAAGAGCAGTGGTTGTCTCTAAACAAAAAAATCGACCATGAACTACACAGACTTCAGACGCTACTCAAGCATCTGGTCAGGTATGTTTTCTTGGGCGTTGACTGGCTTCAGATTTTGCTGTGGAGCACAACCTCAGAGGAATTCTGTAGTCGACCAAATTTCACATGTGGAATTCTGTAGTCGACCAAATTTTACATGTGGTCACCCCTTTGTACTGTTTTTAATTTGTCAAGGAATTGAATTGGGTCTCTATTCTGAGCTAAAGGGGAATCTAGAGTCTGATCTTGGTTTGGTAGACTCAGGATAACATGTAATCAGCTTTCTGGGAAATATTTATACAATTCCATGGAAAGTAGGAATTTTGTTATAAAATAATACATAGTATCACACCATCATGTTTCTCTTTCCTACCCTTTTCCAGAAGTTTTAAAATTTTTTAAAATAATAATAATTTTAACTAACAGAAGAGCCTTTTGAGTTTTTCAGAGATTTTTCTTTTTCCTTAGTTATAATCTTGATTCACTTAATGAAGACAGAGAATATAGGAAGTTTAGCCCTCATCCTCATCCCGGACTCTTCAAGTTGTCTAACCTAAAGAAGTTTAAGTGTTACAAGAGGAATAGCAGTTGTTTGGTATTTTCACCATACCAGATAAACATGTTGGCCTCCTTCCAACAGCACTTTGCTGTTATACAGCTTATACAGATGTAGCTTATATTTCTGCTGTATACAAATCTATCGAGAACATTTGATGAATAAAAATAATCTCTATCCTTACCCTTACTTTCATGTAGGTAAAATAAGAAATTTTAAAAAGGGATGTTTTAGACTTTAAAATGACTCTCTGTTCTTGATTAGTCATAATGGAGAGAGTCCTAGAAAATGCTACAAACTTCAGATTTCAGGCATGGTATAAAACAGGATGCATTCTTAAAAGCGCCATGGTTTTCTGAATAATTGAGCTGATCATCATAAGAAAATGTGCAGTCAACTATGAAGAAAATATACAGGTGATTTATGTCATCCTCAGAGTATGTTTCTAACTTCCTTTCTCTCTCCTTTTGCTCCATTCAGTTATAACAGAGATTCAGATAAGTTAACCAAGTGGTTGGAAACTTCTCAGCAAACTCTGAGTTACTGGAAGGAGCAGTCCCTCAATGTGTCCCAGGACTTGGACACAATTAGAAGCAACATAAATAGCTTTTTTGTAAGTTGTAATAGAATATACTCAGATAATTATTGGTCAAAAATGAATATCAGAGAAAAACTATTGGAGTTGATGTGATAGTCTACATATTCATTTGGCTATGAAGGATAAGACTTGGGTTAAACAACTACATTCTTCAAACTTAGAATGATTTCTTTATTCTGTTGGTTTTGGGGGCTTGTTAAAAATGGCAATAAAGTACATTTTTAATTGACCCTATAAAATTATCCCTATATAAATTTAAAACTTGCCCTGACACAAGGCATGTCTTACAAATAAAGAACAAACCCCACCTCAAAAGAAAAAAAACTTAAAGTTGGTAGATATATAGTTTTGAATTGTTGTATACAGAATTGATTTTTCTACTAAAAACGTTTTTGTCTATTTTGAAATTTTTTTAAAGAAAAGGAAGTAGTACTTTTGTAATAATTATACTTATTAAACCCTTTAATTTTTTCATAAGTCTTTCCTCTCTTTTATCCGTTTCTTATATTTTGTAGCTATGGGACTACTCACTTGGGTATTGAAATGTGGATATTTTAATATTATATTTGGAAAATAAATATATAAATACATAGGAAGGATTTTAAATATTTTATTTTAAAAATTTGTTGTGTGTACTTCATGAAAGATAAACTTTGCATTGTACTCCATAGTTTCTTTTTAAAGTTATACTTGAAATAATGACTTGTCTGCTTTTTAAAATATTAATCCACTGGACTATAAGCCACTTTAGGGGCAGGAATTCCATCTCTTTGTTCATAGCTGTATAACTAATACCTGAATCAGGACCTTATGCGTAGTATGAAATACAGACACACATGCACGTATACATACATATACATATATGTATTCACACACACATTCAAATATTTACTCTGTTTCTTAGTGGGCTCTCACCCACTAAGAGTTATGCTGACTCTCAGGGTTTTGTGTGTGTGTGTGTTATTGCCTGTGCTATATTTAAATTTTTAACTTTCTAAATTTTAAAACTTGTTGGCATTAGGCATTCTCAAAGGAAGTTGATGAAAAGTCCTCCTTGAAGACTGCAGTTATAAGTTCTGGGAACCAACTTCTTCACCTAAAAGAAGCTGATACAGCTACACTGAGAGCTTCCTTAGCACAGTTTGAACAAAAATGGACAGTGCTCATAACTCAGCTTCCAGATATTCAAGAAAAACTTCACCAGGTAAGAATTTAAAAACCCAGCATTTGAATTAGTATTCACTTGTTAACTCACAACTCTTCTTAAATTATTTCTCTGACTCAATAATTTTCATTGACACTACCTATTTTTCTCTGGCACCACTGAATATAGGTCTTAATTACTGGATTCTCCTCCAATGGGATCTTTCTTAAGAAAGCAATCAGGCTTAATTACTTTATTTCCCAGTTTGTTTGTACCACTGTGTGAGTTTGTGTGAAGGTCATTGTCATTGTTTTGGGGTCACTTATTCTAAGCTTGAATGCTAGGCTTGTTTTTGTAAGTAACCTGCATAATTATGTAGCAAGACCTTTTATCAAACCAGATATCATCTTTAGTGATGCCCTGATTCATTTTGTTAACTGCAGGTAATTAAATGGAAATCATTTTGTCCTTGCAGCTTCAGATGGAGAAATTGCCATCTCGTAAAGCAATCACAGAAATGATTAGCTGGATGAACAATGTGGAACATCAAACTGGAGATGAAGATGCTGTGTATTCACCAAGTTCTGCATCTCAAGTTAAAAATCTTCTTCAGAAGTACAAGGTAATTATACAAAGGCGCCAGAAGTCCTTTTCATTAAAAAAAAAAAAAAAAAATAGCAAATCAGTCTGAGAGAAAATGCCAAACAAAGAGACATGTAGGATATAATTTCGCAAAACAAATTCCAGGGCTGGGGGAAGGGATGGTGATGGATTCTAAATAACTTCATATGCTTTCCTTTTCTACTGCTGATAAGCCTTCATGAGCTTCCATCACCACAGGACAAAATCCAAACTTTAAACCTGCTATGGCTGCTCTTTACCTCCCCAACCTCATCTTTTCATTCCTCCACATGAACTCTGGGCTCTTCCTAAACCAAAGGAGAGATTCCAGGGCTCTCCTCCACGCTTTTGTTCATGCTCTTGTACCTTGACGTGGAATGCCAATGCCCCATCTTCAGCTGTATAAATCCTCTTAGCCGTCCTTCAACAGTCAGCTCAAGTATCTCCTTGTTTGGAAATCCACCCTTGACTCTCCTGGCCAGAAAAGGTTACTTTCCTGGATTAGGTGTCTCCATGGTGATATCAGTAGTTCCTATCCACAAAGTGTTATCATTAGTTGTTCACTTGCTATCTCCCCATGTAGGTTGAGCTTCTTGAGAGCAGGGACTATCTGTCACCTCCCTGACCTCACACACCTAGCACAATAACTGACACCCAATAGGTGTTGACGAAATGTTGAGTGAGAGGGTGAGTAAGAAAAAAACTGATAATCTTCTGCAGATAGATATGAATGGGGCCTTCTCTGTGATATTTGATTTCATATAGATTGAACTAACATTAAATAAGCCACACACAAACATTCACTGCATGCCAAGTAGTGCACTAGGCACTAGGGATACAGAGATGAGTCAAGATCCTGGTCTTGCTTTCAAAGACCTCACCGACAGGCTGGTGGATGTAGGTTCTGGGAGACAGAGGAAGAGCTGCCTTCATCACAAAGCCTGATAGTAGCAAAGACGTTTACTGCATCCTAACTGCACTGGGTAGTAGAGTGTTTGAAGAGTCCGAGTATATACTCTTACAGGCTCCAGTGACCCAGCACATACCACATGGTTCACCCCCCAGATGTCTCCAAAGGAGGTGCTACAACTTGCCAGGATACAACCCAACAAGTAGCAGGCTTGCCAGAGAAACATGCTTTGCTCCTGGGGGATTTCGGGTTGCTATAGAACTTAAAGCCATACAAGCCACCCTAGGAGGTCTGGGAGGCCTAGCCTGTCCCAGAGGAACAGTGACACTGCCTAAATTGGCAGAGTTCCTTAAAGCTGTTCTGCGTGTTATAAGAAAATCTTCATTTCAAATATCCCATCCTGTTGTTTTCATGAGCCACCAGGAGGATGCAGAATCACAACCTCTCACAGGAACCTTCTATCAGACTGGTAGTCCCAATTTTGGTTCAACTAGTACAGTTACCATTTCTCGTGCTCCCTTTGGTTTTTTAGTCTATTTGAAAGTGATGAGTCTGTCTGTCCCTAGGAATATGTAATTCCCAAAAGGAATGTCCATTCAAATAAAGTTATTTTGGGGCAGGGGTAGAGGGGAGTGGAATAGAACTCCTGACCGGCCCCCATCTATTCCTGATCTTAGAACATGTGTGTGGCAACTCTGAACAAAGGAAGTTTATATGGATCCCATCCGATTCAATCTTGAACCTCATGATAGCATTTGATATAGTCGAGAATTAGCTGGAATATCCAGACTACAAGATTACTTATTGGTCAGGCTGCCCTTTGCTTAACAATGGGTGGAAACTTGGCGCCCCCTAGAGCACATTAAGGAGGAAATTCAATTCATCTGACCTAGTTTGATTCAGGCTTTGGTTTGTGTTTATCTTTGTTTGTTTTAGGAGTTTAGAATGGAAATGGACTATAAACAATGGATAGTTGACTTTGTTAACCAGTCATTACTTCAGTTAAGCACTTGTGATGTAGAAAGTAAGCGCTATGAGAGAACGGAATTTGCAGAGCACCTGGGAGAGATGAACCGCCAGTGGCACCGGTTGCATGGAACACTGAATAGAAAGGTGTGCTCGTGTGTCAGTTTTATACGTGGTTTGACCTTTGCCAAAAACTAAAAAAGACATTCAGATAGTTAATTTCCAGTTAAGCCTATTAATCATCGCTATTGTAGCCCTTTTATAAACCCGATGTTATAGTATTCTCCATTGCTGTATGAAAATAGTTCTTATATTTCTTTTGAGATTTCTTAGTGAGAAATTGAGATAGATAAGTGAAGAGGAGAAATTTTATTTAAGGAGATGTCAAGTATTATGTCAGGCTAGTAAATGATCAGAGATTAGACATTTCTGTGAAAGGAGATCTCAAAAGGGGCAAAGCTATTTCAGCTTTGAAATTATTATAAAAAGGAAGAAAAATGTGTATGGCTTTTTGGTAGATTGTTATTCTATGACTCTGAAAAGGTCTTTAAAAACTTTTTCTTGAAAAAATATTTGCAAGTGGCAATTGATGATCTCTTTATTATGTTGTGAAGACATACAAATGGATTTATAGAATTAAAATACGTATGCTTGAATGGACAAAGCATGTGAAACAGACAATTCAAAAAAAAGGAAATTAAAATTAGTAAACACAGAAAAACTTAAACTTCAATTACCAGAAGTTCAAAAATAAACATTATGTAACATTATACACTTATTAAATTAGAAAAAATTAAAGCTCAAAGCTATCATGCACATACATTGCTGATAAGAGTTTAAATACCATTTAATTGGAAAATTTCAAGAACCATAATTATATCTTCTATCTTAACCCAGTAATCCATCTCTTAGATATTTATCTTAAGTAGACTCCTTCAAAAAGAAAAGGTATACACAAAGTATTCAACATTATTTACACTGGTAAAAATGTAAAATGTTTTAATATCCAACTCTAAGGGAATAATTAATAAAATTATACTGTTTATTTGATGAAATACTAGGCAGCCTTTTAAGATCAATATAAAACATATATCACAACACAGCACTTATGACAATCAAAAAAATATAAAATTTTATATATTCTCTTATTTTAACTAAGTAAAAATTGTGGGTATAAGAAATGAAAAGAATCACAGATGCTAAAAATACTGATTATTTTACTAAATTGTTGTAATTATTTGTGATATTTTGATAAAATATAAGTGATCCTAATGAGAATCTGGGGGAGGAAATCAAAAGCTTTACATGTATTAATAGATGATGCAATGAAAAAATATTGAATGTTACCAACACAATTTTATTTTGTACAGATTTTATGGAACTTCAAAACAGCCAGCTTTCTGAGCAGATTGTTAGATTTCATTTTAAATAGTATTTTAAAGGGAATTTTTATTCTTTTTCCTGATTTATGAATCTTTATTCCAACAGTTATTGGGGAATCTTATTGTGAGAAATATAGAAATTTGAAAGGAATCAAAACTGTGCTTTTAAAAATATTATATCATGACATTTATTCTTTAAAGAATATGGATTAAAATGAGGAAATTTAATTTTTTTATTTATAACTTGTAGATACAACATTTAGAACAACTTTTGGAAAGTATCACTGAGAATGAAAACAAAATACAGATTTTGAACAACTGGATGGAGGTACAAGAAGAGAGGCTGAAAACTTTACAAAAACCTGAAAGTGTTATCTCAGTCCAAAAGACACTTCTGGACTGTCAGGTAAGAGGGAACACAGTATCCCATCTGTGGCAGTTTGATGTAATTATGAATTCCAAAAATATAATTGAATCATGCTTGTAAACTGATCTGTTAATCTGGGCATGATTAGGTTAGGATTAGGGCATTGAACCCCACCCCTTGGTGGGTGGGGAATTGAATATAAAAGGCAAGGCAAAGGACAGTTGAAGCAGTCTTTTGAGGAGCAGTTTTGATGTTGGAAAGAAGGCCCCAGGAGAAGAGAAGCAAGCCTTTCGCCTGATCGTCTACAGCTGACCTTGTTGAGGAAGCAGGAGCTAAGCCCGGAGAGAAACGCAGCCCCGGGAAGAGAGGAACCCCAGAAGCCTGAACCCTGGCAAACGCCTGCAGCTGTCTTGCTCTAACACGTGGCAATGGACTGTGGTGAGAGAAGAAACCTAATGCTTTATGGCCTGGTATCTGTGGACTTCTACCCCAAATAAATACCCTTTGTAAAGACCAACCCATTTTTGGTATTTCACATTAGCACCCCTTTGGCTGACTAATACACCATCCAACATGACTTGGTTATGTGTTGTGACTAAATAGTCACTACTCATGCTGGAAGGAGGAGGGCAAGCTGCTGTAGTTTCTGGAACTCTCCTCTAAAGTCCCATGGAATTACCCACCAGAAACCCAGAAGCCATGTTCGTCCTGATCTCTATCTCCAGTTATTCATTAGAGCTTCTCAGTTTGTTTCTTACTATCTTGTTGGTCCACCACCTTTTCTCCATCTCAGTCAAAACTGGCTTAATTCAGGCCTCTCTCATTTCAGGCCTATCTTATTGCAGCACCCTTACAACCTGTCTCCCTGCCTCCAGTCTTGTTTCCCTCCAAATCATTCTCCACACTACCACAGAGGGATATTTCTAAAATGCCCAAGGCCACAGTACCCTCCCATTTAAAAATCCTTCATTGGTTCCATATTGCCCATGGAATCAGGTTCACAAGTTCTAGAATGGCATACTGGGCCTTGGATGGTCCTCCCTTACCTACAGGGAACAGACCTAAACCAAGATAGTGGTGCACAATTCTTTGTCTTTTTGATAGATAATGGTAGCCACTGAACAAGTTTAAGGTGGGTTAAGTTTAGCTGATACTCCCTCAACCTCACTACCAAGTTGTAATTAAATAAATCCCAGACAAAATCCCACCATATATAGAAACATTTATTAGCCAAAAAGTACTTAAACAGTTCATATAACTATGAGTTAACAAAGTCCCAACTCTCAGTCCTTTTTGCTGCTCCAACCACAGCTTTGCAAGAAAGATTTCACTCAAGGAAGACGTGTCAGTATTCCAGAGGCAGGTATGACCAGTATTAGACAACCAGAATCCTTGGAGTTTAGGTTGGAGATAAAACCATGTAAGGGATTTATTCTAGGGCAGGGGTTCTTAACAAGGGGTCCGTGAGCTTGAACTGAAATTCAAAAAAACATTATTCTTGTGGGAACGTGTTGGTGTGGGTATGATATATTTATTAAATAATACACAGTATAGTGTGTAGTAGTAAAGGGTCTGTGGTTTTCACCTGACTGGCAAAGGGGTCCATGGAACAAAAACGGTTAAGAACCCCTGTTCTAGGGATTGGGGGGGGGGGGGGGAGACTATTGTGTCTACAATAGTTTAGCCATTCCACACATCTGGGGTAGGTGAGATTTCACTAGTGAAAACCTATTTCTAATATTCATCATGCTATTTAATTAGCCATTATGTTCATCTATTAAAAAATGCATTTCTAACATTCAGTACTCATTAGCAAAATCTGGTGTCGATTAAGAAATGAACATCAAAAACCCTTGTGCAGGCTCTGGAGTGTGGGCTTCTTACCTCAAATGCTAGCTTATAGTAGTCTAACTAGCCCGTACATGATTGCCCACTATCTTTTATCTTTTCAAAGAAATTTTGTAGACATTACCGCACCTGGCCAGCCTCCTCTCTTGTCAGTTCCCAGCTGAAAACTCAATTGAATTCCCAGCGGTTCTTGCCTCTATGCTGTTGCGCTTGATAACGGAGCAGAAATCTGGTGCCCCTTTCCCTCCCCCTCCCCATCATCCACACCCAAGCTCCCCCTCATCTTTGTCAGAACGCAGCCAAAGCCCCTGCCCTCGTGCTCTGAGATCGCCTCTAATTCCTCACCTCATTCCCAGTTCTGATTGTGTACCCTCCTCTGTGCTCTCATATTTGCCATTACCCCATTTATTCCTATTTTAAGTTTTTATCTTGCTCTCTTGGGTACATCTTTGTGAAAAAAAGAACCTTAAAGAAGGCAGAGATGGAAATAAGCTAATAAAATAGGGTTCCTCAGCACCCTGTGTAATTTTCTAGCATCAGGCAGAATTCTGTCTACTTGCCTGTCCCCCACTGGGTGGAGAGCGTCTCCGGGACAGACTCGTTCAACACACCTGTTGTGCCTATCGTGGTGTGTTAAACTTGTAGGTGCTTAGTAGTTGTCCCAAAATTAAAATGCTTTTCTGAAAAGGGAATTTTTGCTTCTTCTTTACTACTCATTGATTATAGGAAATAAAATAATAAATGAGTAGTGTAGTGACATCTCTGGATAGAATCTTTCCGTTCAGGTAAGTCTGCTAAGTGGCTTTACTCTAGAAAACTTAAGGATTGGAGTTTATGAAATATTAAGGATTCAAAATACCCTGGAGGGTTTCTGAAAATTCTAGGTGATTGGAAGAAGGCCAAGTTTGGCATGTTATACTTACCAAGGAAAATTGCATAGTTGGCTGGGGTGGGGAGGTTTGAGATGAGGTTATTAACTTCCTTGAGTTTAATCCTCCTATTCTATAAGTAACCACAGCTTCTTACAGAAGGGTTCCAAATGTTCATTATAATTCTAGAGGAATTTAGATGTTTAAAAACTATTTAACGCCAGTTCTCACAGAAGAGGTGGGAGCAAGGCAGGTCTTGGCAAATTCTAGTGAATCTCCATAATTAACAAAACATTCTTTTTTCTACCCTGTTTTATGTGTAGCAAACTGGGATCTAAAGTAAGATGAGTTATTTTACACTTCATTAGGTGAGGGTTGGCAAAGTTGAAAAGTACCGTTAGGCCTCAGCCGATCAGATTATAGGACTACTGGGCTACATCCATATTATTCTGAGGAGAAAAAAGAAATTTAAGAACATCTTCATTGTGTGTTTGTGTTCATGAGCTGTTATTGCCACGGTTACTGATTATGCTGAATTTTTGGTTGTGTGTGTGTATGTGTGTGTGTGTTGTTTACTTCCTTCTAACCCTCTTGCTCTGAGTGGTTCTCTCTCATCAATTTTCTCTACATTGTGAAGAAAATATGACAATTTGTTGGTAAATGAGTGTTTTTAAAAATCTCTAATTGGCCAAGCCTTTAGGAAAGAATGTTTTATGAATTCAAAGATGGAGAATAAATCAATATTTCTAAATTGTTTAAGCTATAACTTTGCAAAGAAAAAAAGTTCACTGCAAAGTGATGATAAAGGAAATATGCTAACAAATAAGGTTGTCAGCATGTGTGAGTAACTGACTGAGAAGGGTAGAGAATTTTAACTTGAGGGTAGCAGCTGAATGAGTCTCATTGACAAAGGCAGTTTCAGAGAAGCTGTTTTGTTTGCTGGATGCATTTGTCACCTAACCTGTAAAAGTAATACCTCAGAACTGTACCCAAATGTAAACATTAACTCTGAATAGAGCACTTATGGATGGATTGTTATTGTGGGGAGGGTTTTCCTATTATGTTCTATATTCACATGGCTGAAAAACCAAAAGGTATAAAGTGTTGTACTGTGGAAAGTTCCTCTCGACCCATCTGGCCACCCAGTTCCACCTTCCAACCACAGTCATGAGTTTCTTCTGGAATTTTTCCCCCTCTTCTTACCTTTCAATCCAGTAGGCCCCTGACATTTATTGATTGAAAATTTCTGATTTCAACATTTCAAGTGGCCTGAAGGCTCCTGACGTGGTAATTTGGAAGTTTTTTTGCTGGCACTGAACAGCAGGACCCCTCTGTTCTAGTTGGGAGAGCTGGTCCCTCCCCAGGCTGTTAACCCAGCCACCTGTCCATCAGCTGTGTGCCCTCGAGGCTCTCCTGTTCTGCTTTTCTCCTGGAGCACACAATGATCCTTGTAAATCACTAAATTAAAAAAACAAAAGAAGACAACCCTCGGTTTCTTGTGAAAAGCAACCTTCAAGAGAGAAATACAACTTAACTGAAGGGCCATTAACTTGAGGCTATGGATTCAAAACACAGGTATATCCTCATGGAAATATGCTGAAGAAAGCCTGCACAAGTACTTCGCAAATTTGTAAATTTGGAGATTCGAAAGGAATTCAAAATTGATTCCTACTGTGGAATGCCGAAGATCTGATGTATTTTCACATTTTCTGTAATGAGCTCATATTTCTATCACAAAAAATTTTAGCTTTTCTTCCAAAATGGATCTCAATCCAAATTCTGACAAGGGCAAATAAGCAACTCTGACCTTCCTTCCTCCAAGAATAGGGGTGACATAGCTGCTGGCCTTGTTCATCTCTGTTTTGAGACTGCCCGATCCATTTTCTCCTGCCAGATCCATTTTCTCCTCCAGTAGAGAGCTCCTATAGGTTTCTGAGAAAGATACCTGGAGACAGAAGTAAACCAGGCTGAGATGCCTTTTATGAATAAATTAATAGACTCAGAGAAACAAAAAGATATTAAAGCAGTTTGTACTATTGCTGACTGACTACTAATAATTGCATTACCTGTCCTTTATGTGATACTTTATGATTTAAAAAGCACCTTTGTGGTCATGGTTTCATCTGAGTGCTATGCACGCATGGATATCATCACTATTTTCCATAGAAGAAAATGGATGCTCAGAAGTTAGATGACTTATGGTTGATCAGGCAGCCAGTACAGAGCAGCTCTTCTGGGTTCTGTCTATACCAAGATGGTAAGGTGTGTTGCCTAGACTCTTGTAAAATCTAGAGCTGCATAATTTAAAATAGAATGAGGGGTATGTTACGATTTTAAATGTTTTTGATGTAATGCTGTTTAATGATATGCTCTAATGGCATGTTTTACTTGAAAAGGAAGAATTTCTGTCTCTTATACCTTATTAATTGTTTTGTAATATTGTACATGCAAAAACCTTTCTCTCCTGCCCTTCTAGGATATAGAAAACCAACTTGCAGTTAAATCCAAAGCATTGGATGAGCTGAAACAAAGTTACCTGACTTTGGAGAGTGGCACAATGCCATTGTTAGAAGATACAGCATCCAGAATTGATGGGTTATTTCAAAAGAGGAACAGTGTTATTAGTCAGGTAGTAGAATTCATTTGAAGTGTACTATTTCTCTTCGTATGTCTTTCCTCTTATTTGTTGTTGGTGTTTACTCATGGAGAGTGGCTCTATAACAAATACTACAAAGTTGCCAAGAAAAATAGTGAAGTGGAGAGAGGCATTTCACATTCTGGTTGTTTTTGTTGTGTGTGTGTGTGTGTGTGTGTGTGTTGCACTGGATAATTAGAGGCAAAGCCACCAATCCCATCATCATCCGCAAGCTGGAAAGCCACTCTGTTATCTTTGTTTTGTCTAGAGTACTCAGACATAAATGCCTCCACCCCTCACCCCCAGCAGAACATCTAGCAGTTGTTTCCTGGCCGGATACACAAGAGCAACTAGGAAGAAGCTAAGGTCCTCCCATGCAGGGAGCTGCTGCAGGGAGGGGTGAGCCTGTGGCTGTGTAAGCTAGGAGCTTGGTCAGTGTAGGCAGACTCAGAGGTGGAAATAAACACAGCACTGTGGTGAGGGGAGAGTAGAGAGGGAAAGTCATGTCAAAGCCTGCATTTACCCCTTCCAGGAAGAGAGCACCTAATGAGAGAAAACACAGGCACCTCTAGACCTGGCAACCTTGATATTTCCCCACATCGAGGGAGGTTACTCTTAATGCTAACCAATTATAGGTGTGCCCTTCTTTCCTAGCGTCTTCATTGTAGGTTAATCGTCATCTACAAAAATCTACTTTCAACTATTTGTTCCAAAGGGATTGGGCATACCTGTCTAAATGAATTCTATGGCAACCTTCAGCTTCATTCTTCCCCAGAATTCAGGCGGGAAAACAGTGATGAGCTCATTCAATCATTTGTTACACATATCTTGTGTGAGGCACAGAGCTCACTGATGGGAGTACCTAGATAAACAAGAAAATAAATGGGCCCTATCCTTAGAAAACACTCTAGGAAAGGGGTTTTTACCTTTTTTGTTCCACAGACCCCTTTGCCAGTCAGGTGAAAACCACGGCCCCCTTACTAAGTCCACACTATACTGTGTATTATTTAATAAATATATCACACTCACACCAACACGTCTCCACAAGAATAATGTTTTTTTGAGTTTAAATTCAAGCTCATTGACCCCTTGTTAAGAAACCTTGCTCTAGCAGAAGAATCACACATGTACTGACAATCGCAATACAATGAATTACAATGCGATAGATATATAAAGAAGGCATAAAGATTTGGCTATTTAAAAATGTTAAAAGCTAGTAAATCTGGGCGTCTGGGTAGGGGTATATTGGAGTTCTCTGTATTATTTTTGTATTATGTTTGCAAATTTCCTCTTAAGTTTTATATCATTTCAAAATAAAAAGTTTTTTTTTTAAATTTGAGGCAATGAGGGAAATTGGAACATTAATTGTATATTAGATGATATTAAGGAAATTATTCATTTTTTTAGAATGGTTTCGTGATAATGGTAAGAAAACATCTTTATCTTTTAAAAATATATATTCTGAAATAGTTATAGATGAAATGATAAGATGCCTGGAATTTGTTTTGAATTACCTGGGCTGGGGGTGAGGGTGTGTAGTTGAAACAAGATTGGCCATGAGTTGATAATTGTTGAAGCTGGGTGGTGGTATATGGAGTTCATTCTACTATTCTATTTGTGTAAATGCTTGAAATTTCCCATATTAAGAAATTACAAAATAAAAATGCAACCACTCAAAAAAGTGCTGTGAGGAAATACAAAGAAATACAGGCAGAAGATTTTGTCTTTATGGAGTTTCGAGTTTAAGAGGCAAGATGTGCATCCACAATGGTAGCTCGAAAAGCTTATTGAGGAGCAAATGTAGCTTGGGTGGTTGGATGCCTGCTTCCCATGTATGAGGTTGGTGTTGGATCCCTGGTACCGCCTAAAAAAAAAAAAAAAAAAAAGCTTATCAGTGAAAACTAATTAATATGAAGTTGTATCAGCTGATCTCTTAACTACTAAAGGTAATGTAGAGTATTGAAGACATTAGTGCAATTCTGTTTTAATATCTGAAAGCTCAGTAAAGGTAAGGATCAAATTCTCTGCTGTATTCTTGGCAGCTAGCACAGCAGACATTTAGTAATATTGAATAAACCTAAAGCCTTACCTTGACTCAGTTATAGTAGCTTAAAGCTGAACTTCTTTACTCTGGGTGTATTTATTTTAAATAAATTATTGAGCCTCAAAAAAAAATATATATATATATGGCTATTTATAGTAGCCAAAAAATAGAAACACCCCAAATGTTCATTAACTGATGAATGGATAAATAAAATATGATATAATCATGCACTGGAATATTATTCAGCCATAAAATATAATGAAGTTGTAATGCAGGCAACAATATGGATGAGCCCTGAAAACATTATACTAAATAAAAATGCTAGTCACAAAAGACGACATATTGTATGATTCCTTTTATGTGAAATGTCTAGAATAGGCAAATCTGTAGAAAGAAAGTAGATTAGTGGTTGCCTAATACTTGGGAGAGGGGGAAGAATAACGTACTGGTAATGAGAGCTCAGTCATCCACCCTTAAGCTGTCCAGAGTCAAACTAGTGTTTGAGAACAAGGCTCTGTATAAATAAAGATCCTGGCAATACCATTTTCTGTCTACCTCCTTGGGCCAGTTTCTTAACCTCTCTCAGCCTTAATTCCCTGGTCTATTGAAGGGGGATGCTAATACCTACTTGATTATTTCTACCTTAGTAGCAGTGCCTATATGATGCTCAATTAATGCTTCCCTACTGGCTGATCTCACTTCTAACATTTTGAAAATGTTCCTCCCTCTTGTTTCTAGTATAGTGAATTTTACTTAATGATTTTCTTATCCTTTCACTGAAACCACATGTACTGCTTCTCCATGAAGCTATAATATTATAAGTTCCCTGTAGGAGCACTGTAAGTCCACCCATGTTACATACAGCAACTGTTAAGCACCTTCTGAGCAGCCGTGGCAGTCTCCTGTGTGGCGAGTGCCTACAGGATTTGGGATGACTTGGTGCTTCTGTGGCAGAATCACCCCTGCCACCCAGATAGGCCCCAGCTTCTGAGAGTTCCCTCCCTCCTTTCTCTTTCTCTTTAATTCTTTCTTAATTGGATGACTCAGGTTCTGTTTCTAAGCTGTGCAGCCCTGACTTTATGTCCACATAGTTGTCAATATGACACTAACATTTCAGGATTCTGCATTGTGTTTTCACCTGTTCCGATGGGAGGCAGGGATTGAGGAAGCCTCCCTGCCACTGTGGATGGACCAGTCACCCCTGTAGTTATTAAGCAGAGAAAAGAAGGCCTTGATTACACCCAAAACTCGACTTCACACCACAAATAAAGATGTTCAGTTGGGCCAACGTAGTGGAGCACACTACATGTCTACTCTGAGATCTTTTTTTTTTCCTACCTGAGATATAATTCATATACCATAAAATTCACCCTTTTAAAAACATTCTATGGTTTTAGTGTATTCATGAAGTTGTGCAACCATCACCACAATCTAATACATGACCAGAAACCCCATATTCATTAACAGACACTCTCCATTTCCCCCCAACCTTTCCTCCAGCCCTCGGCCACCATTAATCTACTTTGTCTTGGTCTATTTGCCTTTTCTGGACACTTCATATAAATGGAGTCATATAATTTGTGACTAGCTTCTTCCACTTAGCATAAGATTTTCAAGACTCATCCATGTTCTAGCATGTAGCAGTACTTGATATCTTTTCATTGCCAAATAATATTCCACTGTGTGAATATACCATTTTTTATTTGTTCACTCACCAGATGAGGGAAATTTGGGTTTTCACTTTTTGGCTATTATGATTAATAATGAACATTACTGTGAACATTTATGTACATGCAAACATATGTTTTCCTTTCAGGTATGTACCTAGTAGTAGAATTCCCAAGTCATATGGTAACTCATTATTTAACCTTTTGAAGAATTGCCAAACTGTTTTCCAAAGTGGCCATTTTTACATTCCTACCAAGCAATGTGAGAGAGTTCTAGTTTCTCCACATCCTCACCAACACTTGTTATTATCCATCTTTTTATTATAGCTATTCTTAGTGGGTATGAAGCGGTTTCTCACTGTGGTTTTGATTTGCATTTCCCTAATGAATAATAATGGGCTTCACTTAATGTGCTTATTAGCCATTTGTATATTTTCTTTGGAGAACTGTCTATTCAAATCCTTTTCCAAAGTTTGAGTTATTTGTCTTTCTGATTGGATAAATATGCCCACCATTTCAATTCCTCCTACCTTGACTATCCCGTTATTTTGGCAGAGCCTGTTCATCTCCAGTTGGTGCTTGCTCTACGGTGGTATTAAAAAGTTCTGCATGGGAAGCGGCTGTGGCTCAATCAGTAGGGCTCCCGTTTACCATATGGGAGGCCCCGGGTTCGGTTCCCGGGGCCTCCTGGTGAAGGCAAAGCCCGCCCGCACGGCGTGGTTAGCTGACCCAGCGAGCACAAGCAGCAAGGGGGGGATAAATGAATAAATAAATAAAATCTTTAAAAAAAAAAAAAAAAAAGAA
>JAKSZT010054193.1:6245969-6383100 GCA_026826555.1 Tolypeutes matacus | reverse complement strand
ATAAATAAAATCTTTAAAAAAAAAAAAAAAAAAAAAAGTTCTGCATAACATTGGTAACATCTTGGCTCTTACAGTGCTTCACAGTTTCCAGAACATTTTCATAGATGTAGTTTTATTTATTATCTCCATTTATGAATTAGAAAATAGACTCTAGGGTTAAATAACTTTCCCAAGGTCAGAAAACTAGCAGGGGTACAACTGAAAAGTGTACTCACAGCTGGTGATTCCTTTCCTGGGCTCTCTCTGGGCTGAACTCTCTTGGTGCTGGTCCTTCTGGTCTTAGGGCTCCCTTCCATTCACTAAAAGTTTGCCTTGTCTGATATGTCTTCCCAAGGGTTTTCTAAATAAAGGTGTTTTTGCTTTTCATATAGGTCAATCAGCTCAAAACCTCCATGCAGTCAGTTCTGCAGGAGTGGAAGATTTATGATAAACTCTATGATGACGTGAATATGATGACAATCCGATTCTGGTACTGCATGGAACATAGCAAGCCAGTGGTTTTGTCATTGGAAGCCTTGAGATGCCAGGTGCAGAAACTTCAGGTAAATTAACCAGTGCTTGGCCCAGCACGTGACTGGGGAAAATTCTAAATGGAAGAAGCACAGTAAAGGACACAAATGCTTTTGGGCTCTCCAAAGAGAAGCATCGAACCATCTTTTAAAAAGCAGCATCAAAATTATGACTTGAAATCCCAAAATAAGCCACATGAGTTAAATGAGTGAAGCTTTGTAAAACTCTACATAGAATTCCCTTCATTTTATCATGGCCATATTATTTTACAATTTAAAAGTCAAGTTGTTTTGTGGTGTTTGTTTTTTCAGTATGTCATTTTCAGTTGTTTTCTTTCTCACAATCCTAATGGTTTATTGCTGTATTGTTATAAGGTTTGAGTGTTCTATTATTGTTCAATAGCAGCAAGTGTTGAAGTGTTGAGAAGCTGCCTTCTTAGGAAGTAGCCAGGCCATTCTGAGACTAATATTCCTGATATCCTTTTAGTCTCTTCAAGACGAAGCTGAGAGCAGTGAAGGTAGTTGGAAGAAACTCCAAGAGGTTATTGGTAAACTCAAAGACTACTGCCCTTCAGTTGCTGAAATAATCAAAGAGAAATGCCAGGATACTCATGCAAGGTATGCTTAAGATACGATTTGAATATGAATGATAGATCAGATATCTTTTATTTATCTTAATGACATGTGGTGAATGAGGTGACATAGACCTTATAAAGTCTTGTCTTCTTAATCATCTGAGATAACTGGGTTCATTCTCTTCTGTCTCTTCTGCTTTAAAGGATCTAGCCCATGTGTATGATTCAATGCCGTGACACCTATTACCTGTCTTGTACAAGCATTTGGAATAATGAAACTAGAAATGCCCTGATTACAGCCCCAGTGTAACCACTTTCAGAGGGTGTAAACTAAATACCCAGTGCCGTCCTCAAGGACACCAAAATCAGAAGCAGAAATAGATTAAGGAGTGGCCAGTTGAGCAATCTGCAAGGGACTTTCAAATATGACTAGAAACAACATAAGGTGGAAGAAAGAAGGTGTTAGAATACTTCTCAGGGAGGCGACTTATGTGGTTGGAAGGAATTCTTTAATGAACTGCTTGCTTATGGTGGAGTCTGAAAGCTCCTCCTAAAGGGGCCTGGCTCTGCTTAATTGTAAGGCTTTTATTTTGCTGAATGGGATGTAAAAGTTGCAGCTAGAGCTGATTTGCTCCAGACAGTGATGAAGAGGTTAAGCTGCCTTCAGTTACCTTCTCTACCCTTCCTCCACACACATGCAAGCCTATCCTATCAATCAACTTTGAACAAGTATTTCAAGGGACACTAAATTATATGCCCTGCAGTGGTGTCCTTAGTCTTGATCTAGTCCTGATTGGAGGAGGAGGAGAGGGGAAGGTAAGGAGGAACTGAGAAATGTGTCTGACTCCATGTATAGTAGCAGAGCCACCCTCAAAGCATATGGGGGCACAGTTTGCTGTTACAGGAACTCAATTGTCACTAGTATATACACACATTCAATTGTTGACACAAAAATATATTGGAAAGCATGTTGGAAAACATGCATAGCAGAAAGACTGAAGAAAATAGCACTAATATGCTAACAGTAGTTATCACTAAATTAATGAGATGTCAGGTCATTTCTTTCTTTCTCTCTTTTTTAGGAGGTACCAGGGATTGAACCCGGGACCTCATACATGGGAAGCAGGCACTCAGCCACTGAGCTACATCTGCTCCCCTGGTCATCTCTTTTTAGCTTTCTCTTTTACTTATATATCTTTTTCTATACCCATATCTATATCTATATATCTGTGCAAGTTTTTTTTCTTGCATTAAGCCTACGAGTTTTATATAGTTTGTTTTCTTTTTGTTTGGCAATGAGTATATATATTGCATTTATAATTAGGAAAAATCATGTGAAAAAGATCATACTGATAAGATTTTAAAATACATAAAAGTAAAATTGTGCCACTTTTTTTTTTTTTTTACCATTGTCACCATTTAGCAGTGTTGAACATATTGTGAAACATGCATTCTCATGTGCTTCAGATGAGAATGTAAATATAATGCTTTCAGAAAGCTACTTGACAATATAGATAAGCCTAGAAATATTTAAATATTTATATTCTTTGCCTCATTAATTCTCCTAGGAATCTAGTCTAAGATTAAAATCTGAAGTACAGCAAAAAGCCTTTTGCACAAAGACGTATTCTGAGCATTATATATAACAGCAAAAATTACAAGCTACCTTAATATCCATACTAAACAGAAATTTGGTAATTAAACTAAATATAAAAAAACAGACCATTATATATAGCCATTTAAAATTATATTTACTTATTCCTTATTAATAACATGGGAAAATGTATTTTTTTAAATTAAATGAGGATAAAAGGTAAGATAGAAACATTTTTTTCCCTTATTTCTACTTTTACATAGAGAAAATATTGCTTTTTAAATTAGAAAATAAATTTTATTTGAAAAATACCCTATAAATAAGGCCATTTAAAGATACCCTCTATAAAGTAGGAAACTTTTCTGTGCAGAGAAATTTTCACTAAGCACACAGTCCAGTGGTTTCTCCACCTTTGCCTTTGAAACATGATAAATATTTCTTGCCAGTTCATAAACTTTGTAGTTTCTGTTGAGTGTTACAAAGGGAATTAAATATCCTCACTTCAGTTTATATAATGAAGATGCCATTATTATTTTTTACTGTAATTAACGGCGTTAGCTACCCACCTGGGCTATTAACTTACTGGTAGTGCGTGTATGTTGACCTTTTGCTGAGAGGGGGAAAATGGAATGAGAGTCCTGTTGATCCTGTTGTACCAACAGGTGGACCCAAGTAAACCAAGACATTGCAGAGCATTTGCAGAGGACCCAGAGTCTCCTGCAGCTTTGGAAGGCCTATAGCAGCGCTTCCACGGAAGCTACAACAAGACTGGAACAGCAGGAAGCCAAGTATCACCAGATGGCAAGCATCAACATGTCTGGAAACAACCTGGCGGAGATCCTGACCCCAGCCCTGCAGGACATAAAGGTGAGTGCAGAGCCTATTGGGAAAACCAAGGCCAAGTCAGCCTAACAGATAGGTCCCGTGAGGGAGGGCCATGACCCAGGGTCGAGACAACCTCCAGGTGAGCAGGCTGTCTAGGGCACAGGCGAGGCCAGGATGTATGGGGTTGGGAGGACCAGTTGGCGACTCAGAGGCAAAGTCTAAGCAGAAGGGAACTGGGGCAGGGGGACCTGACACCACCTTATTCCAAGTCTACCCTTTCATGCTAGCAGTTCAGTGTCTCATATTCAGTGTCTCAACAGAGTGTGATCATCTGTGAATAACAGACATTAAATCTCTGGCTTTACAAGTAATCAAGGACTTGGCACCCATGTTAGTATGGCTTTTCTGTGGAAATAGTGATTTTTAGACCAAATTTGAGTTGTGCGGTTCTCTCTGTGGGTTTTTTCTATCCTGTTCCTCTTAATGAATGACCAGAAAGTGAATACTTTTTCGTTTTAAACTGGGTGACCAGATGTATTTTGTATCTGCTGATACTGTAGGTCAAACAATCAAAAAGTTTTAGCCAATTTAGAGAGATAAGAATCTAACAGATTTGATCTGTATTTCCATTCAGCTTCTACCTGATCTCTTGTTTAGAAAACAAAAAACAAATAAACAAAAAAAAACCACTGGAAATCTCTCCAGCGTAGCCCTAAAATCAGTCTCTGCAAATTAATCAGCTTATATCAGAAAGCATCAGTCAATGGACACAGTTGTGCTGATTGATAAAATGGTATTAAAGCCAAAATCCCTAAAGTGTGAGATGGTTAGAAATATAAAACACATGATACTACCCAAGTGGTCTCCAATTTTTATAAACTACAAACCTCAACTCTATTAGGCACTGGTCAGTTTTAACTCTGAACTGGCAAAATTCAGCACATCGCACCAATAGTATATATCATATACAGAAAACTTTTTTCAGCTATTTAAAACAAACCATTACAACAAGAAGCCACACCCACAATTTCAGGGCAAGAGGGGGAGATGGACAGGGAGGGACATGGCATGCAATTATGTTGTGAACAGAGGAAGAGATGTTTTGTGATCCCTTTTTCCCCTCCAGGAGCTGCAGCATGATGTGCAGAACACAAAAGAAGCCTTTCTTCAAATCTCCACACTCCTGGATCAACTCCCACAATCTGAAGAGTCAAGCACCCACATGCTCCTCTCTGGTCAATTGCACTCCCTCCAGAGGGTTTCTTATTTGGAAAAGATGCTGCTTGTGAAAGCCAATGAATTTGAGGTTCATCTTCTTATTTTTCCATTCAAGTTGTGCTCTTGGATATTTGTACAATCCCCTCAATCTCTTGGATTCTATGAAGTAATAATTGGTGCTTTGTGAACTGCTGCCTAGAGAAACTATAAAACAAAGCCCTGCACACATCTGCCATTTGACATGATTCTAGCTCCAGTCACATGAGCAATGGACAGATCTTAAGCAACCATTTTTTCTTTATTGGACATGTTAGTTTAAGTGACCTTAAACTAAAATACTTTAAAATACTCTTCAGTTCTTACAATTATTTGGTTATCCATGTGCGCTAAGGTAGTCACAGAAGTAGCTGATTAAACACAGCTATTTGTTGTGTTCTTTATTCATGTTCACTTTTTGCCACACCTTTAGTAAGAAAGCTACATAAAAGACAGTGGAAACCTGATGTCCAATATCAAGTCTCAGTGCCAGCAGGAAAATAATAACTAGCAGGACAGACATTGCAGCATCCTCACTAACCCTCCTCTGCAGCCTTCCCCCGCCCCCCAAGAGAGTGATCCATTCATCCCCAAAGGCTCAATGCTTTGCCAAAGGCACAAAGTAAAAAATATCTGAATATTCAAGCTCATAATGAGCAGCTGGGGGTTGAAAACAACTTGAATTTTTATCAGATCCCAACTTTCTGCTTGCTTCTGTTGCATATGCACATAAAAATTGTTTCCAATAAACATTTCTCCTGTTCCAGTTTGTTCTTTCACAGTTTAAGGATTTTGGAGACTGCTTGGAATTTCTAAAAGGTCTTATTGCACGTGAAGAAGAGAATTTGGATAAACTTTACCAGCAAGAAAAAGAAGACAATCCAGACTCATTCATGGTATTGCCAATTTTTGCCTTTCCTAAGGGCTCAGACTTGCCATAGGATTAAAAATAAGCTTATTATTACTCCATTATAGAATCTGGTTGCAGCCTAACTAACTTCTGAGTGCAGTCATTTATATGCCATTCACTCTTGCCCAATTTTTCCTGAGGTCTGGAAAAGTATGACAACATAAGGATCTGTTTTAATAATATTCCAAAGTAATTTTTAGTAGATTTTTAAATCTACTTATATTTCCTGATTAGCCTGAATGAACCAGAATGACCAAGGAATTGGCTGTTGTAATTAGTTGAATTTTTTTGGCTAGTTGAAGATGAGAGGTAAAATACTCTATTAAAATTACTTCTATATTTTTTCTTTATTACTTTATTAAATCTAGTATAGCCAACCTAAATGAATGAAAGAGTAAAAGAATTCTGGATCTTGCAACTCCTAAGGATCAGTATTCATAACCTCAATAAGAGGTCAGCAAACTGTGATCCACTGACCAAACCCAGTCTCCGGCCGATTTTTGTAAATAAAGTTTTATTGGAACACAGCCACGCCCCTTTATTTGTGTGTTATCTGTAGGAGCTTTGGTGCTACAAGTGCAGAGTTAAATAGTTCTGACAGAGACCATATGACCTACAAAAGCTAAAATATTTACAATCGGGCCCTTTACAGAAAAAGTTTGCCAACCCTGACCTAGAATATTACAGCAGCATTCTGTAGTGATAGCGCGAATATTGTGAAAGAGGCTTACTTAATATTTTGTTGGCTTAGAGGCTGTCCTTAGAATCTTTTTTAAAATACATTTTTAATGAGCTTGTCCCCTTGTGATTTCAAGTTCTACCAAAATATGGGTGTTTAAGTATCATGCTTTGCTAAGGTTATTTTAAGGATTAATGTTTCATTTGATTTGCAAATAAACCACATGACTTGTTGAAGGTCAAGTTGTTGACAGATTAAATGGTGCTTGAAGGTCCAGAATTGATCCTTTAAAAGAAAAACAAACCTCATTTTTCATCTTCCTAAAAGACAAAATCTAAGATCACTTTCCCTTTTCTGGGCTGTTTAGATGCTGACACGTGTGCAGTGTGATGGCCTAGAAAAGGCACAAGATTGAGCAACCTGGGTTCTAGGTCTAGCTCTAACACTAATTAGCTACTTGACTTTGGGCAAGTTGTTTACTGTTTACTCCCTGGTTTTCTCCCCATCTCTGAGATGAGGAGAAGCCTCTTTGTCATCTATATGACTTATCAGCATCCAAATGTCCGGGATCTACTTTTTTTTTTTCCCACAGATTCATGTGCTGGCACTGACAGCCCAGTCACCTGATATTAAACGTTTGAATGAAGTAAGTCTCAAGCTTCCACTTAGTGACGTGGCTGTAAAGACATTACAGAAAATGAACCGGCAGTGGATTCGGGCCACAGCAACGGCACTGGAGCGCTGCAGGTTAGAACATCCGCCTCTTCCATTCTGTTTCAATCAAGCAGACGGTAATGGCTTGAGCTTGGCAATGTCACTGTTACGTAAGTCCGATTTGTTGTTTTTACACTTTCTCAGTGAGCTTCAGGGAATTGGATCAAATGAGAAGTTTCTTTATTGCTGTGAAAAGTGGATCCAGCTTTTCGAGAAGATAAAAGAGACACTCAAAGTGGATATTGCTGGCAACCTGCAAGCTCTCCTGGAACAGCAGAAATCATATGAGGTAAACCTGTGCTCTCTGCCACCCTGGTACCTCTCGCCCTGGGGCAGGAGTCAGGGAATCTTAAATTTAAGCAAGATAGAGGGAGTGCCTATCAATTTCTACAGACAGAATGTATGTCTGTAAGGAGATTCAGTTGTCAGTTGATCATTGGTAAAATCCTCACACACTTCATAAATTCCAACTCCTTGTTCTATGCCCTATTTTAATAGTGACAGTAGTCATAGATTTTCTGCAGTAGATGGAAGCCTCTAGCATAACTTTGCTTTCAAAGAGTGCAAACATTATATCATTCCCCAAGAGCATGTTAAAGTACTTCAGTTCATCTTTGCATTTTCACTGACTACTTCTTTAAAACTTGGAGCAGATGATATAATAATGATTGTAGCATTAATAATTTCACAGAGGAGTTTCCCCCACATTTGTGCTGATGTGTATTTGGAAATACTCCTGGTCATTATAGGCAGATTCTGCATTTCAAGAGTGTGCATGATTTAAAAGTGTAACTTTTTAATATAGCTGATTTAACTCTGCGTTGTTAGGTTAAGGTCATCCAACGAAAATGAAATCCACCCTGTCGAAAAGCTAGGTAACCTCAAATAAATTACTGAATCTCTTTACACCTTAGTTTTTCTTCTCTGCCAAATGGATGTAATAATAGTCCCAAGGCTAAGGAATAAGAGAGACAGTGTATATTTTATATAGTGATTACACAGTTATTATTAGACCTACCTGCTTTTAAGATTATATTCATAGGTGATGTTGATGTGATAGTTGAGCATTTATTTACATTTAGGTCCAAATAATTTGAAAATTAGTCACCTCACATATCCTCTGTAAACCTAGATGTTAATGGTAATAAAAGTTCCAGATTAAGAAAATAAATTATGCTAGCTAATATTTTATATTTTGACTCATATACAGAAGCTAGAAGCTGAAATTTCTATAAATCAGGCAATTGTTGATTCTTTCGTCACGCAGTCCTTACAGCTCCTGGACACAACAGAAATAGAGCAGAGGTAAGCTGTCGGGGATGCATAATGGTGGTAGGTGCATGGAATATAATGCAGTCTAGATAGGACTTCCACCACACAAATCTTCCACCACATCCATGCCCTGTGACCATGTTAGTTGATAGACCACAATGGGGCTGGTCTTCTGACTATATGTTAGGATGGAGTCTTGCTATATGGCCATTAAAATAAGCAATGGCACTTTTCCCAAGGGTGGGAGGGCAGGATTGGTAGACCAGAAGCTTTTGCAAACATCCACTCACCAAGTACAGTTAACAAAGATTTTACCCCAAATGGTTCTTCTAAAGTAGGTTTTCCTTCTCTACCCTCATTCTGAAGACATTTTGCTATTTAAAAAACCATCTTTAGGGAAGCGGCTGTGGCTCAATCAGTAGGGCTCCCGTTTACCATATGGGAGGCCCCGGGTTCGGTTCCCGGGGGCCTCCTGGTGAAGGCAAGCCCGCCCGCACGGCATGGTTAGCTGACCCAGCGAGCACAAGCAGCAAGGGGGGGGATAAATGAATAAATAAATAAAATCTTTAAAAAAAACAAAAAAACAAAAAAAACAAAAAACCATCTTTAAAGTGCTGCTGTTCCCTGCAGGTAGTTAGGTCATAGTTGTGAAAGAAGAGATTTCCCTCCCTGCTACATACATGGCTTTCAGGAGTGCCTGCCTGAGCTGAGCAGAATGCTTTGAGCCAGCCAGGTGGCGGTAACTAGACCTTGTACGTGTGGCTGACAGTGCCTGGAGGTGGCCTCATCACATAAATCTTCTCTAAAGTTCCTGTAAGATAATCCCCCCTTCACCACCCATATACCACAAAATCTTATTCTAGAATAATTAAAAAATATAAAGCCCATTTCTTCCTAGCTCTGAAGTAATAAATTCAAGCCATTTCCAGGATGATAAGCCAGTTTTCACTTAATCAGTAAGGCAAAACATGATATTTTCCGTAATAAATAAGAGACCTTCTTTATCATATGAACAGTGCTATTTACCTAGAAAATAATTGGTTGAATGGTTGCAGAAAGCATGTTCTGTCTTAGAAATTATGTAAAGTACAATGCTCAAGTACTCATTAACATAACAAGGTACCTCCCAGTTCATCTGTTTCTCACTGTTCCAATTCTTAGTTTTCCATTTAGCATTTTGCATAATGTATGTTAAAACAGGTTCAGTTTGTTCAAAGGAATGGTTATCATGAGTGCTGGCAAAATACCAGATTATAAAGTGTTTGTAAATTTTGGAAATTTTTAGATAAAGTTAATTTTTAAAATCGAAGCAACATCCTTATGAACCCTGCCCCTCAAAAAATTACCAGGTTATGTTCAAATATCTTCTGCTAAACATCCTTGCAGCCCACGTGCTGCCCCCACACCAAACTCTCCATCATGATTAAGTTGAATGATGCTCAGATTTTAGGAAGTTTTTTGGGTTTTTTTTTTCCCGTAAATTGTGCATACAAATAGCAAATCTGATCACCTGTTACCCATTCCTTGATAGATATTTTTCCTACATGTTGATATCATGATTCACTGTAGTAATCACTGTAGTAACTAACCATCTGTTTTCACCAAGACTGGAATTGGTTTCAAAATTCACGATGCTAAAGGACCAGTGGCAGAGTGCCACCCGGCGGGTTCGGCAGAGGAAGGGTGATATTGACGGGCTGGTGAGACAGTGGCAGTACTTCCATACATCTGTGGAGGACCTGCTCCGCTTCCTTACCAACACTGGCCACCTGCTGTTGGCCGTCAAGAGCCAGGATTGCTACAGTCCCTGCCAAATGAGAAGTCTGATCCATGAGCTCAAGGTAGTATATTCACAGCGGTATGAAAACAACAGGGTGCTCATTATTTGGAAGATGTTCATACACCTTAAGATTTTGTGTTTTCTATGATGTCATGGCTAAAAGTGTGCACTCAATGATGAGAATGCCGACTGGGTGGGCTCACCATGGTCTATAGCCTGGTCTTCAGCTTGCCAGGTCCGAAACCAAATCCTCTCCATTCATCCAGAAATGGTGAAACTCTTTGGGTCACAGAAGTCAGGATGAGTGGGGAGAGTTGAAAATGACAAACTCACAACACAGAAGCTCTTAAGGGGCTGGATAAATGTATACATTAGACCGGTAATTTACAATGGGAGTCATGCTTACTCTTGAAGGGAAAACTCACTTAGGCAACCAAGTGTTCTATCAGAAAATTGCATAGCATAGAATAATTAGTAGGTTATTAAGGGCATGTTCCATTGAGCCAAAAAAACATTCTTTACTTTAGAGATACAGCTAAACAAAACACCACCCTTTGGAAATCCTGTATTTTCCTCATTCATCCAGTCATTAAATATTAATTGAGTGCCCAATATGTGCCAGTGATTGTTCTAACGGTTAAACATATGATGTGACTAACAGAAGACCCCTGCTCTCATGGTGGGGCAATCAGACAAACAAATAAGAAAATATCAGATTGCTATAAGGCTTTGTAGATGATTAAAACAGTGATATAATGGAAAGCCTGGGTGGGAGGCTACCTAATGGCCCCCCAAGAAATGTCAATGTCCTAATCCCCAGAACCTGTGCTTATGTTAACTTACATGGTAAATGGGACTTTGCATATGTGATTAAGCGAAGGATCTTGAGATGGGGAGATTACCCTGGATTATCTGTGTGGGCTTAGTGTATTCACAAAGGTCCTTATGAGAGGGAGGCAGGAGAATCAGAGTCAGAGAGGGAATATGTAAGAACGGCAGCAGAGGCCAAGAAGGAGAGAAGATGTGACACTGCTGGCTTTGAAGATGGAGGAAGGGACCACGAGCCAGGGGATAGGGATAGAGAAGCTTGAAAAGATGAGGAAGCTTCCAGCAGAGATGCAGACCTGCAAACACCTTGAATTTAGCCCAGTGAAATGGTTTCAGACTTCTGGAAATAATAATTCTTGTTGTCCTAAGCTACTAAGTTATTGATAATTTATTATTATTATTATGGAAGCAATAGGAAACTAATTCAGGCTGGGTGGCTACTTTAGATTGAGTGATCTCTGGAAATGTGATGTTTAAAATGAGACCCAAATGATGAGAAGCAAGCTATGCAGAAATCTAGGGAAAGAGCCTTTCAAGCAGAGAGAATGGCTTGCCCAAAGTCTCCAAGATTGGGAACAAGCTTGGCAAACTAGAGGGACAGAAAGAAGACAAGTGTGGCTTAGCTATAGCTTGTAAGGCAGGCAGAGGTAGGAAAAGAATTTGAGAGGCAGGGAGGAAGGAGCATTTTGTAGTCTGAGTCTCACTGGAATAAGAAGCCTTTGAAGAGTTTCAGTTGGTAGAGGGGCATCATGATATGATTTGTATTTTTTTTTTCGAAGATCACTCTGGCTGCTTTGAGGAGAATGTCTGGTGCTTAATGTGGGAAGATTTGAATGGCTAGGACCAGCTGGAGCTCCTTGGGCATCTCTCTCTCTCCGTGGTCTGTTCACATAGAGACTTCCAGTAGCCAGACTTCTCACATGGCAGCTCATGGCTCCAAAGGAGCACGTTGCAAGAAAGAGAAATCCAGACAGAAGCTCTATTGCCTTTTTGACCTGGCCTCCAAAGTCACATTCATCACTTCCACCATTCTCTATTGATCAAGGCTGTCACATATACCCCTCAGGTTCAAGAGGAGGGAACGGAGGCTCCACCACTTGATGGGCAGTGGCAAGGTTCTGGAAAAGCATGAGGAACTGAGAATATTGTTGGCAGCCTTTTCTGGAAAAATACTGTCTACCATAACCAGTTAGGAGGCTATTTCAATAACCTTAGAAAGTTATTGTGGCTTAGAAAAGGGTGGTCACATTGAGGGTGAAAAATGGATATGTTTGTAGGTAGAGTTCACAAGACTTGCATGTTTTGGATGTGGTGGGTAAAGAAAAAACTAAATCAAGGATGGTGCTAGGTTTTTGGCTTGAGCATCTTGGTCAGGGAAGGCAGGAAGAGCAGATCTTTTGACAAGTTAAATTTGAGATGGCTGTTAGACATCTATCTAAGTGGATATGTCAAGCAGTACCGTGTATCAGAAAGACAAGTGGGGAGTGGCAGGACGTTAAGTGATTTGCAGTTTCTCTTCTTAGCGTGCTGCTCCTGAGGGTACATTCTGCTTTCCTCCTTTGGATTTGGAATGTCTCATATCTTCTCAGAAACACATATGTGCTGACTTTTTAAAATGTTTCTGTTTTGGATGCCTACCTTATGCCTCCCTTGAGAGATTTGGAGATGAAGGAAATCATATTTAGAACAGACAAAAAATATATATTTAATTCTTTTTTCTTTACTGATGAAATCAAAGGTTTTGAGAAGTTTGAATCAATTTTTAAAATTACTTCATTTTTGTATTGTAAACAGCTAAGTTAAATCCCTTTTAAGAAAGCCCACATGATATCCATATGGAATTTTTTAAAGCTATGCTGTTATTGCATATATCAATGAACATGTATTGTACATTGCTATAAGACTTAATTGTATATACTTTTTGTTTTTTGTTTTTTTAAAGATTTATTTATTTTATCCATTTTAACACCCCCCCCCCCTTTCCCCATTTGCTGTTTTGTGTCCATTCGCTGGGCAATTCTCTGTGTCTGTTTCCTGCCATCTCTTCTCATCCTTCTCCTCCAGTCTTTACCAGGATTCGATCCTGGAGACCTCTGATGTAGGAGAGAGGTGTTCTGCCGCCTGCGCCACCTTGGTTCCTGACTTTCAGAGCTTTTGGAGCATCTCATCTTGACTTTCCCCCGTGTCTCTCTCCAGTTACGTCATCAACTTGCTGCATGGCTCCCGGGGCCTGGCGGCTCACCGGCACACAGAGACTGGCAGCCCATGCGCCTTCTATATACATATCTATATATATCTATATATAGATATATATTTTTTTTTTCTGAAGTATATTTATTTTTTACTACTTTATGCTTCCAGTCATTACACTAAGAATTGTATTAGTAATCTTTGGAAATTATTTTTAAAACTCATCATTTGGTAGTGCCATTTACGTATTGTAAAACATTAACCTTTCATGTGAATGAATGTGTGTGTGTGTATGTGCATTCTAACCAGATTTGTCTAATTTCACATTTAAGAAAATTTCTGAAGGAAATATACACAAACACACACAAATTGCACATTTTGACCACATCAGAAGCTTAAGAAAATCACTTTTTTTTTTTTTTTTTTTTTTTTTTCAGAATAAAGAAATTCATTTTCAGAGACGGCAAACCACCTATGCACTAACCTTGGAAGCTGGGGAAAAGTTATTGGACACAACTAACCTGGAAACTAAGGAATCAATTGACAAGAAAATCAATCAACTGCAGGACAGCTGGAAGAACACAGAGCTTCAAGTGAGAGAGATGATTAAACAGTTTGAGAGCATTATAGAGGTAAACCTACCATTTACTTTCCCTCCCATGTTCTTCAAATACAGTGCACACAGTTTTTGTTTGCTGTGTGAAAATAGAAGTAGATTTTAGGAAACCACAATATTGTGAGTTTTCCATACACATCTTATCTTTGTCCAGTAAGATGAAATAATGTCACAAGAACATAACAATATAATAATCTTAACATTGACAAAGTTCTATGTTAGGTATGTAAATACTTGAGGTTTGATTTAGGTATTTCCTTTTATGAAAAGGGAATTTATTTATGCTCAAGGGAAGTTCAATGTACAAAGCTAATGTTCCACATATGGTTCTGCCCTTAGTACAGTATATGAAAATGAACACTGCTACTCCATCTTTCTCCTGTCATCAGAGGATGAACTTTTCTGCGTACATATAATTTATGATTATACCTTGAAGAACCAGAATGATTTATTTGGGCCTAGTTATTCGGAAAATCATTGTTGTATTGTTATCCAAACTGCCAAGTAATTCTCAAGGCCTCCGAGCTGCTCCACAGCCTACACTACTGCTGTCTTTGAATTCTTATGTGGTTTTTATAGTTTTTTCTTCTTCTTAATGCTAAGCCATCAATTTTCACTTTTTTTTTTTTTCTTCTGAGCATGCCTGTGCCTAGTAGCCTGCTCTTTCCTCTGATCTGGTATATATACCAAAACCAGATAACCAAGCCTGTCAGAGGTATAGTTCCAAATAAAGAATAAATATGTGCTAAGTTAGGGGCTGAGCATTTCTTCTATGGATAAAGTATTTTATTTGGTGTATGAGTTATGTGAAATTCATTCATCAGTCAACATTTATTGAGTACCTGCTATCTGTAAAGCATGACGGTAAAATTTAATGGTTTGGTGGGAGAGAGAAGGACTCATAGTTTTGCTTCTCTTTTTGCTTTCTTCTTAATTGAGTTCCAGGTAGTTGGTGTTGCTACACAACTGACTTCTACTTAAAAGAGGTGTTACCATAAAATTGGGTCAACCCAGCTAAGTTTAGGTATCACTTGTGCAGATGAATAGAATAGCGTTTGATTTTAAGGTCTTTTCGTAACCTCAGGAGTAGAAACTTACCCTAATGAATCTATTATAAACTCCCTAAACTTGAAAATGCAGGCCACTATTTGCTGGGTAAGGGAAGGTTTGAGGAAAAGTGGTATGAAAAAATGACAAGGACATTGGAAGTGGAGCTGCAGTCCTGAGATTCCTGACCATGCTGCTCTTAACTACATATCCGTGGGCCTTTAGAACCTCTCTGAGCCTCAGTTTTCCCATGTTAAATCTAATGATAATACTTTACCTGCCTGTCTCCTAAGGTTATTATAATTGCAATGAGATAGTAATGTTGAAAATACTTTGGAATCTGCAAAATGCTTTAAGTTGAAGGTGACAGAGCAGTGGTGGGAAATGGAGAAGTGGTGACAATTGAATCTGAAAGGGTCACTAAAACCAAGCTGTGGAAAGAGGAAGAGAGAGAGCATAGGGATGCTGTTAGAGAAGAAAACAAGTAAAGTGGTAGAGTGCTTTTGCTTTACAGTGCTATTATAACATATGCCACAAGATTATCAATGCTTAAAAGTAATCCTTACCATGACCTTTTAAATGTGAATTTTCCCAAAATTAAAATAGAGATACATTAGATAGGTCAGGGATAGGGGAGGCACCAGGGGGACTGGAAGGGGAAGTATTTTGAATCAAAGGCCAACCCTGTGGTTGAAATGGGCCACAAGTAAAGCTACAAAGAGGCATTGAGCATTACTGTCCAGTCTTCTCTTTTAGACCACAGTTTGCTCAAGACAAGGAATTGGTTTATGTATGATTTATAAAAACTCACTAAGTAAAAGAAATTACATGGATTAAATGAGTTATTCTGTTTCCACCATTCATTTTTAAAGAGCCAAGTATTTATGTTTGATACTGTTTTCAAACAGACCTGGAATCAGTGTGAAAAGAAAATCAAGGAGTTGAAAAGCAGGCTGCAAGTTTTAAAGGCAAAATGTAAAGATCTTCTTCCAGAACTTCATGATGACCTCCATAAAGAAAAGGAACTGATTAAGGTACTGAAATCTGAAGGTGTTGAAGATAATCATGTCACTGTTTCCTGAGTACTTGAAGTGTTTGTTTGTGTATTTCTCTTTTGCAATTGAGTTTTCATGTTGAGTTGGAAAACATTTTTTCCTATTTTCTGTTTAACATAACATCCTGATCTCTTAAGGAATTGGAATTGATGCTTTTGGATATCCACGTGTGAAGATAAGAGTTTTACAAAAAATAACTTATTAAAATTTGGGGAGTTTTATCCTTCAGTTTCTCTTTCTGTCCGTTCCTCCTCTGTAATATAAAATGTGACCTCTGAGAGTACATTGAAAGCTGTCCCTTTGAATGAGCTTGTCTTTGAAATGAGAGTAAAGTATGACTAAATAATTTACTTTGTAGAAGCTACTAGGTTGTTTTCTTTTGCTCAAGTGTAACATTTTTATAAAACTTTCTGAAACAGGGGAGCAGATGTGGCTCAAGCAGTTGAGTGCCTGCTTCCCATATGGGAGGTCCCAGGTTCAGTTCCCGGTGCCTCCTAAAAAAAAAAAAAAAAACAAGCAAAACAAAATGAAAAAACCAACTCAGGGGAGCCAGTGTGGTTGAGTGCCCAGCTTCTCACATAGGAGGTCCTGGGTTCAATCCCCAGTCCCAGTCCCTCAAAAAAAAAAACTTTCTGAAACATTCTGCATAATTGAAACCATAATTGGCAAAAATTCCTGGATACTCTAGGCCTTTGCAGAAGACAAGGCAAACTATGGGTAGGAATTTGGACCAATAAGATTCCTAGGGCAGGAACTCCCTGCATGTCTTCCCCATCTTCAGGCTTGATTATAAAAGATAGTAAGAGCCTGTTAAAATGGTCTTTTTAATCTTTTCCTCACTTCAGTGGCTTCAGGGATCAAATTGGAAAATTAGGAAGATCTGAGCAGCCTCATAATTTTGTGTTGGAAATTAGTGTGCTCCTCCGGCATCTTTTTTCTTCACTGTGAAATTTTCTAATTTGCAAAAAGGCCTAACAGCTAATATGGCAAACTACCATGAAACTATAACCTAGCTGAAGAAATAAAACACTGCAAGTACAGTTCAAGTGCCCTGGGTACCATCTCCAATCCACTTTCCCTTTCCCTTCTCCCCACCAGGGATATCTGCTCACCTGAATAGGTTTATCATTCTAATGCAGTTTTTATAGTTATGCCACATGTGTATGTAGCTCTCAAAGAAGTATAGAAGAGTTGCTTTCCGTGTTTTTAAACTTTATATAAGGAGTACCATACCATATAATATATATAATGCAACTTTTCCCCCCATTATGGTTGGATCATCAATGTTGATACCTATAGCTCATTCATTCTCACTGCTGTGTAGTATGCATTATATGAGTATAAAACAAATTATATAGCCCTTCTCCAGCAGGCACTTTGTATTATCAGATTTTTAAACTTTTGCTAGTCTGATAGGTGTGAGATGTATCTCTTTGTAGTTTACTAGTGAATTGAGCATTTTTTCTTGTTTATTTGCCCGTTCAATTTTTGCCTATTCATATCATTTACTCAGTTTTCTATTGTGCCATTTGTCTTGTTCTTATTGAGTTGAAGGAGTTCTTTATTTTTTTCTAAGTACTATTCCTCTGTTGAGTATACGTTTTGCAAAAATCTCCCATTCTGTGCTTGATCTTAGCCAAGAGGTAGAAAGCAGTCTTCTCCCACACTAGAGCTTTTTTCTCTACTTTTACTTGGTGTCTCTGGCTGAAAAAATTATTTTTAAAATTTAATGTCAGTATTTTCCTTTATGGTTTGTGCTCTTTGTTTCTTTTGAGAAATCTCCATACTGAAGTCATAAAGATACTCTACTACATTTCCTTCTTGTCTTAGTTTGCTAGGGCTACTAGAACAAATACCACAGACTGGTTGGCTTAAACAACAGGAATTTATTGTCTCACAGTTTTAGAGGATAGAAGTCCGAAATCAGGGTGTCAACGGGCCATGCATTCTCTGAAGCCTGTAGTGTTCTGGTGGTGACTTACTAGCAATTCATAGGTAACTCAGTCTCTGCCTCTGTCACATGGCCATCTGTCTCCTTCTGTCTCCTCTCACTTCTGCTATGTCTAAATTTCTGCTGCGTATAAGGACCCCAGTCATGAGATTCAGGCCCACCCTGATTCAGTTTAGCCTAATCTTAATAGGATCTTCAAAAATCCCATTTATAAGTGAGTGCCCAGTCACGGGACCGGGAGTTAGGGCTTGACCATATCTTTATTGGGGTTGTGATTCAATCCATGACATTTCTGAAAGTTTTCATATTTTCCTTTTTTACAAAGCAATTGAAATTTGATTTTTGCATATGTTTTGGTGTAGAGATCCAATTTTCTTTTATTCATATGGGCAACCAATTGTCCATTTGTGGAATATTCTAGTGTCAAATATCAAGTTTTAATATATGCACGACTTGTTTCTTAATTCTCTACTCTGTTCTATAGGTCTGTTTCTCTATTTCAGCTCTAAAATCAAACTGCCCTGATTTGATTAACTGGCCTTTATTATTGCAAATCTTCATTTCTGGTGTGATAGGTACCCACACCGTGTTCTCCCATGTACCATGGATATCCTTGGGTCTTTGATCTTCTATAACTTTTAGAAGCAGCTTATCAAACTTTGAAATTCCTGATAAGAGTTTTAATGGAATTGCACTGAACTTATAGATTAATTTGGAGAGAGTTGACATCTTTTTGACATTGAGTGCTCATATTCATGAATGTGGTCTAATTCTACTTTTAGTCATGTTTAATGATTTTCATTAATGTTTTATAATTTTCTTTATGCAGTCTTATACATCTTTTGTTAGATTTATTTCTTAGTGTGTTATTTTCGAAGGTATTGAAAATATTATCCCTTTTCCTCATTAAAATTTCTGACTTTATTGCTGGTGCCTCAGAATGCAATTTATTTTTCTGTATTATTCTTTTTTTTTTTTTTTTAACATTTTATTTTATTTATTGTTTTATTTTATTTATTTATTTTTTTACCAGGAGGTCCCTGGGATCGAACCCAGGTCCCTCCATATGGGAGACCGACGCCCAACCGTTTGAGCCACATCCGTCCCCCTGTATTGTTCTTACATTCAAGCACCTTGCTAAACTCTTTTGTTAATCCTAATAATTTGTCTGTATATTCTTCTGGTCATCTGTGTAGACAATCATTATCTGTAAATAATGACAATTTTTTTGTCCTTTTAGTTCTTACACATTTTTTCTGTTGTTCCTACACTGATCAGTGACCTCTAGAACAGTATTAACTAGAACCATTGATAACTGGCTTCTTCGTGTCATTCCTGATTTTAAGGAGAATGATTCTAACATTTCATCAAGTATGATATTTCCTGGTTGATGTGTTAATATGTGCCCTTTATTAGGTTAAGGGGGCTCCTATCGATCCCTGATTATCAAAACCTTTGCCATCTCTGCATCTTTAGTTTTGAATCTCAACTTTGATAACAAATAAGAGAATTTGGAGCCACTTTCTCACTTGATACATAAAGTCTCCTCCCTTAAAGTCTAAAGACCTGCACACAGTACAAAATCTAAAGCCCTGGGGAGTCACAATTTTCCCCAAGTATCTTACATCTTGATTTCCAGTGGGATTTTTTAAGCTTCCATAGCTTCAACATTCACTTTATCGGTGGAAAGAATCAGGGGAAGAGACCAAGAGCCTTGAGGTCATTCAAGCCATGAGTATTCCAGAAATGTTCCAAGTTACCTGAAGCCTGTCTAAGATACAATGTTTATCATTATTCATTCAGAGGAGATCTGCTAACCTCTTTACCAGTCTGAGCTTTAATTTCCTTGTAAAACTGCATTCCCATTACTGCCAAGTCAATGTGTGGAGTAATTGCTTTATATGTTGACCAAAGCTTTTCAAATTTTAATTCTCATTTTTCTCTTCCTTAAATTTCTGCAGATAGGTATTGATGGTGCTCAGATTATTTTTCCACAATGTTTATTTTTCTCTGATTATGAATATAGTAAGTGTTTCTCATGGAAAATTTAAAAAAATTATAAATATCTCCCAAGATACAGAGGTAACATATTTTTCCTATGTAAATGCCTTTTTATTACATAATTGAGCTCCTTTTTTTACACTTACCATTATGAGCATTTTCTTTTGTCATTAAGCTTCTTTTAAACAATATTTTCCATATATATGTGATAATTTCTATTGTTAGACTTTTTTTTTTTACTTTTGGTCACAGAACTTTTTTTCTAAATCAATACTAAGTACTCAGATTGAAATTCATCAAACAAAATAAAAAACAAAAGAGAGCATAAATAGCTATGGTTGTCTGTGTGCTGCTAATTATAGTGGCAAGAGGAATTCTAACCAATGCCAAACATACGGTGTCCCTGAATTAGGGACAAGTTAAAGAGTCTTTTGTCACTGGTGGTTGGGTTTCTTGAAGGAACCTACCTATGACTTTCCCATTTCATGGCCCTCTGGTTTTAATTATCAGGCATTCCTTTTCCTTAGAGGAAACTGACTAGTAATAAATACGTAACTATGGTGTGTTATTGAATCTCTCTCCCTATCATCTTTAGAAAACCTCAGTAAATATAAGAGTGAACTCCTTAACTCCTAAGTGAGGTGCAATGCAAACTTAAGGATTTTTATCTTTTGTTCACTGCTGTAACCTCAAGGTTGTTTCTAACTTTTCACTATTATGAACATTGCTACAGTGAACATGTATGTTCATAAAATTTGTTGAAAAGTTGAGCCCTTGGAAATACATGAACAGTTTTATTTTTTAAATCATTTTTGAATAAGTAATATAGTTAAATGATTCAGAATACAAAAGGTGCAAAAAGTATACATGAAAATTTTTCTCCCATCAGTTCCCCTCCATAGTCCATCAATATTATGAGTTTGTTGTGTGTCCTTCCAAAGATATTCTGTGCATATATAGACCAGTATTTATATCTGCATTCATTTTATGGTCCTCTTTTTATCATAATGGTCGTGTAGAGAAATGGAACTTGACAAGTCACTGGTAACTGAGTCCATCAGCAAAGGCTTAAATGCTGTCATGCTGTGAAAGAGAGTCTAGTCAAGGCCTATGCAATACACTGCTTTATGCAGTCAGGCAAACAAATTTAAGTTTTACATCACATGTTCTATGAACAATTGAAATTGTACAGGTATTTTTGCAATATTTATCCACTTAAATTAAGAAGGAAAACTTAGGGAAGCAGCTGTGGCTCAATTGGTTGGGCTCCTGTTTACCATATGGGAGGCCCCGGGTTCAACTCCCAGGGCCTCCTGGTGAAGGCAAGCCAGCCCACATGGTGTGGTGAGCTGAGCTGAGCTGATGACCCATGCGGCACAGTGAGCTGGTGCAGCAAGATGACCCAACAAAACGGAGACAGACACAGAAAAATGCAAAGCAAATGGACATGGCGGGGGGGGGCGGCCCAAAAAAAAAAAAAAAAAAAAAACTTAAAAAAAAAAAAAAGGAAAACTTAGCTGCCTGACTTGTTCTCTTTTGCAGTCAGAATGGTAGCATATTTAGGGTATTTTTTTTTTTTCAAGATTTATTTTTATTTATTTATTCATCCCCTCCTTGCTGCTTGTACTTGTTGTGTCCATTTGCTGTGCATTTTTCTGTGTCTGCTTGTCTCCCTTTGTTGCATCATCTTGTTGCGCCAGCTCGCTCACCATGCTGTGCGGGCCAGCTTGCCTTCACCAGGAGGCCCTGGGAATTGAACCTGGGGCCTCCCATATGGTAACGGGAGCCCAACCAAATGAGCCACAGCCGCTTCCCAGGGGTATTTTAATTTAAAGGCAGAAGCATGATTTTTAAAATATTTGTA
Organism: Tolypeutes matacus; assembly: GCA_026826555.1. NCBI lineage: Eukaryota > Metazoa > Chordata > Mammalia > Cingulata > Chlamyphoridae > Tolypeutes > Tolypeutes matacus. The sequence goes on along the minus strand of JAKSZT010054193.1, from coordinate 6,361,436 downwards.
CAAATAGTGTTGGTCAGCTGTAATAAACTTCCACAGTAGAACTCTATATAATGTTTGATTCCTTGCTTTTTTTTCACTTAATATTTATGAATCTTTTTAAGCACTTGATACCTACTGCCAAATCACTTTCCTTTCAATTGTACATTTTGATATTTGCAGACTTACCAAGCACTGCACACTGTGGTAGGGCAACGTTGTCATGGTCCCTGCCAGCATAGAGTCTAGTCTACCAGAGACACACACACTTTAACCAAATAGTCAAACTATATGAATGTGTGTGTATGTATGTATGTGTAAACCTGGTAAGTATTCAAGGGGAAAAGGACAGGGGGCTATGAGAGCCTAAAATAAGCATCCCAACTTTGTCTGATGTCCCAGAGAAGGCTCCTCTGAGGAAAGGTAACTTTGGGGCCAAGATCTGAAAATTTCAGTAGAAATTAACTAAATGTATTTGTGGAAACATAGAGGTAAGGAATGGGTACCATTCCAGGCTAGTAATTAAACAAATGCACATTTAAAGAAATAACTAGAAGTCATCACACATATTAAACTTCCCCCCCCCAAAATATGTAAAACTCAACATTAAAAGGTATGTGGAGAAATAGTCATTCTTTTGAGAACACAATTTGGCAATACATATTAAGAATCATAAAAATGTTTATATTCAAAAGCTCTGCACAGTTAATTATCCTTTCAATTGTAGAGAAAGGAAGTATCCAAACTGAATTGATCCAAACCCATCTGTGATAACTTAACACACCTACCTACTGGTCAGACTTCATGCCAGCACCTCTAACCAGAGCCATGGACAGTCTGAGCTCCCTGGCACCTAATGGGAAACTTTGTATGAATCCCAGTGGTTTAATGGGTTTCCTCTGGTTTTAATTTAGTGAGTAGTATGCTTCAGCTTGTAAATTGCCTCTTCACGTTAGAAGAGCTATTAAGTCTTTCACTGCAGAAAGTTCTCTCATCCATCTCAACTTCTGATAAAGTGTGACTTCTTAATCTCTGTGCTACCTTTAGAAAGAATCCCCAACCCCCTTATTAAACTTATATTCTTGTTGGCAAGTTATGAAATAATGCCTATGTAGCTTTTATAACTCTGAAAACCAGTAAAAATTAGCACATTTTGTTGCCACCTCTCAGGTCTCTTTCTAATGTAAATGGAATATTCTTCCAGATTTTATTGACAGGTATGAATGGAGATCCTTAAAACGTGCCAAAATATGAAGAACCATAAGCATAATAAAAATCTGGAAGACTCTGAATATTTTGACTGTTTCCCTTTGCATCCCTGGTTGTGAAAGTATTTTTCTTGATTATTCCTAGAATTCAGAAAGTTTTAATTTGAAAGACACTTAATTATAAAATATAAACGTTTCCATAGCCAGAGAACATTTTCTGCTAACCAACATCTGCCAATTATTAGGGAACAATTTGTTTTCTCTTCCACCTTACTCATTCTTTTCAAAAGTTAACTAAAAATAAAGTATTCCTTTTGAATGGAAGCTATTCTTGTTATATGCTTGCCACAGTAGTAACAATGCATTTCCTAGGAGTTTTTAAAAAATGGGAAATCACGCTTTTATACAACGCTTCTGTAATATAATTTCAGGATTGAAAATGTATGAGTGTGTGTGTATGTTTAAGACTGTTACTAAACTCTAAAAATAATTTACTCTAAATGAAACTATAGACCTACATAGCTTTAAAATTGAATTAATAATATAAAAATCTGAGCTACCTGAGGAAATGAAAAATAAAGGTAGAAAGAGAGTTTTCCTCTCAGGAAAAAGTGGTGAAGAACTGGCCAACCACCACGGCAGGCACTCGCCATGGGCTGTTTCTCATTCGGAAGGTCCCTCCCCGTTTCCTGGCCTCCCCTCCCCCAGAGTCCAATCAAAGGATTAGCCAACAGGTTTGGAAACAACAGAAGCTTGAGTTGAAGGCTTTTTTCACCCTTTCTTGTGTTTAAATGCAGGAACTAGAGAAGTCTTTGGCTAACTGGACTCAGAGCTTGAAAGAAGTTCACAGAATGAAGGCAGACTTAACTGGGCACATTCTTGTGGAAGACGTGATGGTTTTGAAGGAGCAAATAGAGCATTTGCACAGACAATGGGAGGACCTCTGCTTAAGAGTAAGTCAGCTAACTGCAGGGCACAGCTGTGTTGGAGTTTATTGAAATGTCTCCGAAGGCCAGACAAAGTAGAAAGGAGCTTAATTTCATTGAACCGGGAGGCCCCTTTCAGTTGGAAGTCCAGGCTGGCTGCTGTTCCTTTAGAAGGCAGCAACATGGTTTAACAGATTTGACCCTTTGTTTCTCCAGCACTAAATGCTGGAACTTTGCACACTTTTAATGAGATTTTTTTTTAATCACCTTAAGTGGGGACAAGTTTCTGTTTTGAGAAGAGGCGTGGATTCTGCGATCTGTGTTGTGCAGATGGCAAGTACTAATCTGTATATTAGAACCGGGATCAGGAATCCGAGAAGGTCCTGTTTCATTTGGCCTCACTGCAGGATCTCTTCTGGGCCCGACAAACACAGAAAATACGGGGCACAGGGGCATTTTCTGTGAGAACTGTGCGTACACATGCAATCATATATTTCTATTTAAAGAGTCCGTTTTTAAAGCCCTTTCAAAGCAATGAGGAACAGGTACCCTTAATATCTCAGCAGATGACCTCTACTTCTTAAGAAATGGGATTGTGGTTAGTTACGTATGTTTATGACAGCCTCAGGTTGGAATTAAGGAGTTCAAATAGCCTTAAAGATCTTTGTTTTAGGAACATGCAATTCTAAGAAAAATGAAGTCCTTAATCTCATTCTTATGAATGAAGAAGAGGTGCTTTTTAAAAGGTGAAATTCAGACACTTTTGAATGCATTTCAATAAAGTGAAAACATTAAAAACATGATTTTCCCCTTTTGATTTTAGCGTTTAACACTGACAGTGTGCCCTAATTTTAAATACTTTAAGAATTTTTTTAAAATGTTATAATAAAAGCAAAATGTTTAGAATATAGGAAAAGTAACCTGAAACTTAAGGTAGAAGCAGAGCCCAGAGGCCAGATGTTCCTAATTATTACCACTGTGAAACCAATCAGAATGAGGCTGTGAAAAATGCTAGGATTTTATAAAACTAAGATAAATAGATGCCCTAGGGCAGGGGTTCTTAACAACAGTCCATGAGCTTGAATTGAAATTAAAAAAAAAAAAAAAAAACATTATTCTTGTGGGGAAGTGTTGGTGTGGGTGTGATATATTTATTAATACATGGTATAGAGTGTACTTAGTAAGGGGTCCATGGAACAAAAAAGGTTAAGAACCCCTGCCCTAAGGAGTGGAAACACAAAGCTTATTTTTTAGGAATAGTATTTCAAGCCTTTTTAATACATTTGACCAGGTGGGATGTACAAGCATTAGGTGGTTTTGCCTAACCCTGAAAAGCGCAGTTTTTTGTTTTTGAACGTGGGAAAAATTCAGGAAGTTCCTTCAACTTTGGTTTCCCAGCCTGTAAAGTGGAGTGTTAAATTTTACCAGAAAAACTCTTAGCTACTTTTTGTAACTCTAAGAACCTAAAAAAATTTAGTGCCTGGAAATACTTTTGTACATTTGGAAGGACTGATTTGCATAATTTAAATTTATATTTAAGTCATAAATTTGAACCCTGAAAGGAGAAGGACCCTTTGCTGATAGAAGCTTAGGGGTTGCCTATGCATCATGAAGCACTGGGTATTTGGGGTCAACCTGCTTGCTGCAGACCAGTATTTGCTCACATTTCTGTGGTTCTCCATCCAAAACCATAATGCATAATGAGAAGGTAGATTAAATGAGTGATGTGCATTGTTTTTGTTTTAATTTGCTTTGTTTTTGAGGTATAATACTAGAACATTTAAGTGACTTTAATTTTCCTTGCCATTTGCATTGCAAATGCTTGATTTATATTGTGATCTAGATTAAAACAATTCAATTAAAGTAAATAGACAGTGTATTGGCCTTGAGTAGATATGAGGGTTTGACCATTCAAAGAAAGGGAAAGGATGTGATCCATGAAGTTATAAATTAGCATGTAGTAAGCAGTCAAATGTATATGGAAAGAACTGCAAACAAAATAATTCGGGTGGTGCTTATTGAAGCATATGCATCTAACCTTTCCTGTTCGTAATTTTCTGTGTAACATGATAATAATGGATATGTATTAGGTAAAACTGAATCCTTTCAATCAGTTGCACTTCTCTTACAATCTTATTTTGTTGCTTTTTATGGCATTTATCAAAGGTGTAAGAAACTTCTGTTGATGTTGATCCCTAGTGTTCTGTGGAAGTGTGTGTGCTCAACATAAATAGACAAGAGGCAAACACATAAAGCTTTACATCTAAAGGAATACTGATCAAAATGAATGGACTTCATATTTCTTTTGATGGAGGGAAGGGAATGGAAATGCTTTCCTTCTGGCTATACTCAGCTGCCAAATGTGTTTTCATTCACAGGTGGCTATACGCAAACAGGAGATTGAAGACAGACTCAATTCGTGGATTGTGTTCAATGAAAAAAATAAAGAGTTGTGTGCATGGCTGGTGCAGATGGAAAACAAAGTTCTACAGACAGCGGACATTAGTATTGAAGAAATGATTGAAAAGCTACAGAAGGTAAGCAGGGCTACCCAGGAGGATGTAGTTGTGACCACCAGGCTGGTCTCTGCCCTCACCCCCCCACCCCCCCACCCCACCTCAAAGCAGTATAATCTTACAGATGTGTTTCCGTAACATCTTAGAAATTTAAAGGGACTTTCTCATTTTTAATCCTTCTCAAAGAAATCTTGGTAAGTGAGGATACCAGAGAGATGGGACATGTGAGACATTCTGCATAGGTACAGTGTTGTGTACTGAGGAGAGTTACTTTCTCTAGGTTGGGAAGTCTGGCCAGGGATGGGGGCTCACATCTCCTTAAGCGACAGTTCATGCCCGGAGCGAGTTATGGCTTCTCTAGTTGTCATTGTTGAGGAGCTCTCCTTGCCAAAGACAGGTCAACAGCAGTGGTGACCATATTTTTGAAATAGTCACTGATCCCCACAAGGAAGGGTGGAAAGAGCATTCTTGTTGCAATCACCCAAAATACCATACCCCAGAAATGGTCTTACTGATACTGAGCTAATTTAGTTATGCTGCATCTGCTCATCAGTAGGTTAGATTAGAAGAAATTTGTGAAAGGAAGCCGGGGCTATTGAATTAAGAAAGTAACTACTGTCTTCTACTGCCTTATATATTACACATTTGTGTTGTAGCTGTTATTTGACTTTATAGCTACTCACTGAAGAGTTGGATTAACAGGAAAGTGAGTGGGGTTTTTTGGTTTTTTGTTGTTGTTGTTTTTTTGAGGTATCAAAGTCAGGGGTTGAACCCTGGACCTCATATGTGAGAAGCCAGCGCTCGACCACGGAGCCATATCAGCTCTCCTGAGTTGGTTTTTTTCCTTTGTTTGCTTGTTGTTTGTTTTTGTTTTCAGGAGGCACCGGGAAACAAACCCGGGACCTCCCATGTGGAAAACAGGCGCTCAACTGCTTGAGCCTCACCCCTTCCCCCATGAGAATTATTTTTTAGCCTTTTTTTTTTTTTTTTTTTTTTTTTTTTTAATTTCATCAAGCAATTGATTGTGTTTGTGGCTGAAGATGAAATGAATTTCCAGTAGTTATTCAGGTTTCGTGTTTTTGGTGCCTTTGCCAGGACTGCATGGAAGAAATCAACTTATTTAGTGAAAACAAGTTACAGTTAAAGCAGATGGGTGATCAGTTGATCAAGGCCAGCAACAAAACAAGAGCAGCTGAGATCGATGACAAGCTCAACAAGATTAACGACCGTTGGCAACATCTTTTTGATGTCATCGGATCAAGGTAAGAAATGGCTTAAAAATGATTCTTATTCTCATGGTACAACAGTTACTTCACAGATCAAGTAAACTGAGCCCCATCTTCTTCTAAAGGAATCCAGCTATAAATTTACAGATAAAGGCAAAGTTGACAAAATTGAGCTGAAATTCTTATTTCTACATTATAGGAAGTCTATATTTTATATCTTAGTATGATTCCACTTGTTTTTTTGTTTGTTTTTTAGTTTACCTTTAAATGAGACTTAATTTGCAGAGATACTTGGGTAGCTGTTATTCAGAAATTCTAACTCCACTTTAGGATTTGCCTCCCTCTCCTCCACCCTGCCCCATGAACTCATGCTCACCTGTTCTTGCTTCTGTATGGCAAGCACAACTTGGTCAAGCTACAGGCCCTACTGATCTGGGTGCCCTTGACACTGCCCCCCCTCCCAGTAGCTTGGTGCACTGGAGGAAGGGGTTCTGAGGAAGTGTGTGTGCTCAACATGCCAGTTCCCTAACAGCTGTGTTGTCCTAAGGTATGGACTTAGGAAGCGCATCTGTGACTACAAAGCAAAGCTATATTCTCCAGTGCAATCTTCAAAAATAAAGCTGATAATTGTATCTCCTCTCACAAAATAAAGGCAATGATGGCACTGTCACCCAAGGCTTTTACAGGTCTTCTGTCTTGAAATTCTCTCTCCAAAGACAAACCCCAACCAAACTGCTTTTCAGTTGCAACAGGGCATGCAAAGGACATCACTCAGCTTTTGGAACAACTAATGCAGCATTGTGTTTCCACTGGCTGAACAAGTGTTTTACATAATAGTGTGCTCAGCTGTTTTGAAAACACATATATACAGAAGTGACTGTAAAAGGTGAATGAAGAGTCAAGAGATAATGAAGGGGGGCAGATGTGGCTCAAATGGTTGGGCATCTGTCTGCCGTATGGAGGGACCTGGGTTCGATCCCCGGAACCTTCCAGTAAAATAAAGAAATAAACAGAAGGCACATGGGCTGCTAAGCTCTGTGTGCCAGTGAACCGCCAGGCCCCGTGAGCTGTGCAGCAAGATGATGACGTAACAGGAGAGAGATGCAGGGGAGAGCCAAGATGAGATGCTCCGAAAACCAGGAACCGAGGTGGCACAGGTGGCAAAACGCCTCTCTCCTACATCGGAGGTCTCCAGGATCAAATCTCGATGAAGACTAGAGGAGAAGGATGAGAAGAGATGGCAGGAAACAGACACAGAGAATTGTCCAGCGAATGGACACAAAACAGCAAATGGGGGAGGGGGATTAAAATGGATAAAGTAAATAAATAAATCTTTAAAAAAAAAAAAAAAAAGATGGTGGAAATACTCCTTATAATTTTGGCATTTCCTTTACCTCATTGTGTACTGGAAACGATAAGTGAACCTGATTCAGTTAGCAAAGCACAGCACTATGAGAATTATAGGTAGGAAGTAAGATGAATCCTTTATATTAATGGGAGCAGACATCTGAGCAGCTATAAACCCAAGTGGTTTGAGAGCTCAGATCACATCTTCCTGGAGGTGGGGCTGATGGGGATTAGGAAAAGCTTTATGGATAGATGCCATTTCCAGACAGTCCTGAACGGGGGCTTTGGATTCATGGTGGTTACCGGTGGCAGAGGGCGAAAGACAAGTGATAGAAGCAGAAAGGCACAGGGGTAGACCAGTGCAGAAGCCATTCAGGAGATGATAAGATACCCCCTTGGGTCAAGTCTAGGAGATGAAGTTAGACAGGTTGGGGCCAAGTCTTAGAAGACCTTACATCTAAGCTAAAGACTTGACCTCCTAAAGAAAGTCTGAGATGTCCATGGTTTTTTAGCAGTGGAGGGTCTGCTGAGGACAAATATGAGGATGATTTGGCTGGCAACACGGGCTAGGCTGAATTCAATTTCTCTCCTCTGCCAGTTGGGGAAAAAAAAAAAATCTACAGAAATCCATAGCAGTAACCCAAGTAGGGGTTAAAAGCACAGGTTTTGAAGGCCAGTCCTGACTCTACCACTTACTTGCTATGGAAACTTGGGTACATGATTTAACCTCTCTAAGCCTCAGTTTTAAATTTGCAAAATGTGTCTAACAGCACGACTTACCTCAAAGGCCACTGTGAATGATTCATGTCATGTATTGGGCTCAGGACCAGCATGAAAGCCAGCATTTATTGACTAGTTGTTATTGTTGTTTTTCACTAGGAAGACACTAAGACCAAGTAGTATGTTTGTTGAAAGGAAGAGGTTTCCCTTGGTTATATCTAATAGTGAGAAGTCTTTCCTTGTTGGGGCCAGTGTCATTGACTATCTTATTCCCAGGGCTCAGGCAGTGCTTCACATAACTTGTTGAAATAAATGAATGTACCAGTACACAAGAATAAGGTCATTTCTACTGGGTAAGTTATGTCTGTAGGTCTTTGCCACTACTGTCTTTATATCCTAAACTTCTCCTAGGCACCTGGCATTAGTCAAGGATATGATGGCATTGCTCCTGTTCATGGATTTTTCAGGATCAAGATGTAGATTTTGCTTCTGGAAGTCTAAAATGACAGCCCATTCTAATCATCCATAGTCTGGTTATATCACCTGGAAATTTAACAGGCTGTTTGTTTTCCTCCTGCCTCTTTGGCTGCCTGTCCTTCGGCTAATTCCTTGTTGCAAAAAGAGAACAGCAGGTTAAATATCACTGATCTTCTTGGAAGGAGCTATTGGCAAAATAAGGAATTGAAATAATACCAAATATATTGGCTGCTGACTGTGTGCTTAACAATGTACCTTTTTTTTTTTTTTTTTAATTGTGGGTAAAATCAAATTTTTTACAATGCATACCAATATTTGTAAAATGATATATAAATATATATGCATATATGTGCATTTGCTTACAAACAATGTACTTTTATGCATGCTTTCACTTAATGTGCATCTAATTGAGAGGTAGATCCCATTATCCCATTTTACTGATGAGGAAACTGAGGCCCTGAAGGTAAATAACTTGCCCACCATTAGATAACCAACACGTGATGCAACCCAGATTTCAACTCAGGCAATTGTCTCACCTCCCTCCCACCCCCAGACCCTGCTAGTTTGTTACACTGAAATAAGTAGAACATAGTGAAAGCACATTCCCTTCAAAACTGAGGGATTTTGGAGGGAGTAACTTCTCTCACCTTAAAGCAAGAGCCAAGCTGAGACAGACAGCCAGGAGTCTAGGGGGCTCTTAGTTGAGGTTTCCCCTTCAGGTGAGCCTGTGGGTTGAGGCCGCATGCTCAGACTCATCAGCCTCTTGCTGAATCAGCTCCTCACCTGACCCCTTACCCTGATCTCCCCCTGGCACTGTATGAGGCATCGCCATCAGGAGACAGGGAGTTGGAAGCAAAGGCTGCAGAGTTTAGATATGAGCAGTGCCAGCAAGGCTGCTGTGCAGGAACACTAATCTCATTTGGTCACAGAGTTCCGGACACCCATTACCTTTTCCATCCTACCAACGGTATTCTACTACTTCACTCCAGGAGCAGGGGCCACGCCTCTTGTTAAACATAAATAAGATTTGGAGGGAGACTCTATACAGCACCTGGGTACATGATTTGAAGACTTTGATTACAAGCCTTTAACAGTAAAATCTGGTATCAGAAGATTAAGGTTTCTGGAAGTCCAAGGCCTCAATGAACTTGGTCTAATTCACTGAAAAAAGACTTATTATTTTGGGGTTATTCTCAGCAAAATAGAGGCAAATTTGAAAAGAATCAAAACATTGAGGACTGAGTTACTTGAAAGCACATTACATTTCTGAACCTTTCTGGTGGAGGGCTCCCTTATCATCGGGTAGGGGAGGGAACCAGGCCCATCGATGTATTTTCTCATTTAATTCTTACAACAATCCTGCGAGGTTAGTATGATTCCCCATCTTACAGTTAAGGAAACTGTGGCTCGGAGCGGATGGATAACTTACCCTGCACAGGAAGGGGATGGAGCCTCGGTCTATCAGCCCCACTGTACCATGCATGGAAAGGGCATTTGACACTTCTGAACTTTGGCCTTTCAGAATTTTTCTAAAATCTGGAGTTCAATGTCTACTCTAGAGCAGCAGTTCTCACACTTAAACATGCATCAGAATCTCCTGGAGGACTCAAAAAAAAAAAAAAAAAAACATGGATTGCCAGGCCCCACTTCATAACTTTTGATTCAGTCTGTCTGAGATGGGTGGGGCCTGAAACTCTGCAGTTTGAACCAGCTGTCAGGTGTTGCTGAAGCTGTGATGCAGGGAACACACTTTGAGAACCACTGTGCTAGAGCAAGAAGCAGCAGTGCTGCACCAAGAGTCAGAAATCCTGGACCTGCCACTCACTGTAAACAAGGGTATAGCCTTTATGGACCTCAATTTCTTTGCTGACACCCTTGCAGGGTGGCTGTGAGGACTGAGGTCCTGGCTGAGAAAGCACCAGAAGACTGTGGGTCTGTCCATGCGTGTACATTGCTCACCTTTGGCTCAGATCAGTATGAGCACATGGTAAACATGAGACATTGAGGAGTTTTTCTGTTGGGAGGAGGAGAAGGGGGCTTAGACCAGAAAGTCTCCTTCAGCGTCAATAAAATCTTTAAAGCAAAGAACCTGAAATAGCCTCATCGAAGAGAGGAGGAAGGTCTTAAGTCAGTGTTAAAGTTGAATTACTTCACGTAAGGTTACATAGACCCCAGTGTTAGCATTAATTCCCAAAACTGGCTCTCCATCGAGACAACCTGAGGTGCTGTGGGAGCTCTTAGCTGTTCTCCTGGCCACTTGGGAAGCTTATTACATTTGTAACATCTAAATTTTTATAAAACCCGCTATTAATTTCATCAACAAAAAGGTTATTTAAAGCATCATATACATATATATATATTTGGTGAGTGGTGCAATTATCTAAAACTTAGTCTGACTTGATAGCAAGAAATATTCATTATAAACTACTATACTTATTTGACAAATTAAATGAAGAGTAAAACTTTTTTTTTTAATTATACCTATCAGCTCCTTCTCTTCAATAATATTTTTGAAAAGGACCCAGCAAAACCTGAATGCCATTGAGACAACTAAATTGCAGTCGTTTTTTAGAACTGCCTATACATGCGATCCTCTGTTTTGGAGAAAGTTATCTATTAAAAACAGTTTAGGTACAGGATATTGGGTGATGGACAAAAAGACACAAAGTTAACTTGCTTCAGCCAGCACAGACCAAAGCTCAGAAAAGAGGGTCCCTTGATATTATCCCCTCAGTGGGGCTGATGCCAGAGAACTCAGCCTGCCACATAATCTCGCCGATGCCCACACTTGAGTTTAAAGACCTGGTAATTGAGCTCCTTAAAAATCCACCTACTTTTGTTTTCCAGCAGCCCCTCCCCCCTAACCCCTCCCCACCACCTTCTCTTTAATCACAGCAGTTGCTGTGTTCTAGGAAGCAAGAGCTCTGTGGCTGCAGATGGGGCCATATCCTTGTGCGTCTCTGCAGAGATGTGGGGAAGGGGGGGGTGCTTTTAAAGTCTCTTTCTAGCAGCACATGCAAATGATCTGATAGAACTTTCAGTGCCTAAAACAGAAGAGAAGGTTAAGTAGAAAGACATTCCCCAGAATGTTATTAAATTTATCTCTTGGTGTTGGGATCATTGCTGATTTTAACTTAATTTTTGATTATCTGTGTTTTCTAAATGTTCATTGTAGAAACAAGAACATGGGGGCTTTTTTTTTTTTCTCCTTTGGTGGTAATGTCATTAACAGAATTGTCATCTTTAAGCCAATGTTGTGAAGGAGGGACTTACTCAGACATTCCATCATATGGCCCCTAAGACTGGTCCTTTCTAATCTATTTAGACTAGATTGCACTCTCACTATCAGAAGTATTAAGTCCATGAAAGTAAACTTTATTTTTTATTTATTTATTTTTTTTATTTTACTGGGAGGTCCCGGGGATTGAACCCAGGTCCCTCCAGATGGGAGACAGACGCCCAACCATTTGAGCCACATCCGCCCCCTGAAAGGAAACTTTTTAAGCATAATGTTCACATTTCACCTACCAACATGTAAAACCCACCTACTTTATAATAGTAGCAATTAGAATGTTTCATTTAAACTCAGCAGTTTTTCCCATGGCAACTGGGTGAAAATTGTTTTTCTGTCCTGTGCAGAATGGGCAGGGAGATGTGTGCCTTTTTAAACTGATAAAGTTTCTCATTGCTCTCCTTTTATCTGTAGTTTCTCAAGGTTATTCTAGAAGACCGAACAATGATGCTAGTCATAAAGTTGACTGGCTCTGGTCTTAGAAGGACTGGAAGGATTTAGAGATTTTAGCAGAGAGCGGGGCAAATGCAGGTCTGCCTCTGCCCCACCCCCTTTTCATTTTCCTTCCCATCAGCCTGATCACTCCCTCTCTGGAACAGGTGGCTGCTGCTCCTGAGCCCTGCTGAAGTGCCTTCCTGAAGGCTCAGGGAGTCCTGCAAGGGGAGAGCAGCCATCAGAGGGTTAATAAGCTGGCCAGGTCGGCTTCCTGAGCCTCAGAGGTTCATATTTAGCCTGTGGCAGGAACAACCAAGCACAGAGACATGAGTTGGTCAGATGCTGCCTTTTGGGATAACTGGTTCTAAATCTGGGCTCCTAATTTCACTGGTCTATAAAGAAATTGTTGTGTTTCAAGGTGGAGTATAATAATGACTAACTATTGGGCTTTAAGGATCCAGGGAAAATGACTGAGATTGCCGAGTCTCAAAACAAGGCTGGAGTAAGACTAACAGGGGCTGGTCACAAACAGGGCAGTGCTCTGGTAAGCAGTACCACTCAGCACCACGTAAGGGAAAAACCAAAGCTAGGGAAAAGGAGGAATTTTCAGATAACTTGATGGCAAACCCTAGGAGGAGTTAGCAGGGGAGTTTACAAAATTTCTTCCTTTTTCAAAGTCTTGAACTCCGTTTGTGATGGAAGATAGAATTTTTCCGCCACAAGCAGTGGAATCAACTAAATGAATTCTCTCTGCACCCCGCCCCCCCTGCTCCCCACACTCCCCAAGTCAAGATATACAGGACTCTAAAGGCAGGGCAGAAAACCTACATGGAGGGGTTTATTCTTTAGGCGGACAAGAGGAAGGCATTGCCTATTAGACTAAAAGGCTTCAGATTTCACTGTTTCTTTTAAACCTGAAATAGAGAAATTTAATTTGAGGAGAACAAAATTCCTCTTTTCCATGCCCCAAATCTAAATGTTTCTTCCCTTGGTTTATAACACTTCATAAATAACCCATAGCCAAGATAACACTGTGACTTTCTTCCCCCAGCATTGCAATCCTGTAGCGTCAGAACAAAGGCTGTGTGTGTGTGTGTATGTGTGTGTGTGGAAATAGCTTGAGATATTTGCTTATTGGAAGGCAGAAAACTGAGATTAAAAATTGCAGTTAGCAGAGAAGAAGGTCTCTTCCTTTCCTACTGGCTTTGCTTTGTGCTTGTTGAGTGAGCCTGTGCCGGTGAGGAATCTTCTAGAGGGAGGCCGGAGCCGTGGCTGCCTCTGTGGAAGATGCTGAACCAGTCATGAAGAGGGCATGCTGGGGAGGGGGAGGGCTTGCCTCGTCCCTGGGAGGTGGATGTGCAGCCGGGAACTTGGAGCTATCGCCTAAACAGAAGGAATGATTTTTTCTCATAAACAGTAAGTGCCATTTTAGCAATCAGCTCTGCATACGGTCGAGGTGGCTGCTGTCTGTGTGTGTCTCGCTCTGTCATTTTGGCTACAATAGAAATTACGGATGAGATGGTGGCTGTGGAGGATGTGCGTTCAGCCATCGGGGGATGGGTCCTTTCTCAGTGTCAGCGTGTGTGCGTTGTCTGCAGTCTGCCTTTGACAAGCAGGGGGGAGAAGTGATTATGCAGTGTGTAAAATGGAAGTCCTCCGGCAACATCACCGCTTCAGAGAGGCGATTAGCTTAAATGTGTTCTAAAGTCCCTGCCCCAAGATCAGGGCTTCCAGGAGATCTTGGAGTAATTGCTCATCTTAATATAACGATGCTTAGTCATTTAAAGAGATTGTGCAGAATTTGTACAGTGTTTTTAGCAACTGACAGATGCCCACAGGTTTGAGTATCAGTCTCTTTCAAGTACAGATTCAGATACTTTGGCCATCTCAATTTTCCTTAGTATTGTTTGTTCCGCTATCCTCATTGGCACAGAAATTTTTTTAACTCATGCGGATCTAGGGCTTTTATAATTTAACTACAGACCCTTTAGCATGTAAAGAATAAGACTGAAGGGTAAATTATTCTATATACATGAATTTGGTATTTTTAAAGCCTCTATCACACACTGTAAGATTTGTGCTTGGTGGAGAATGATACGAATCCTGGCTTGATTTTGTTTGTTTTGGAGATGGATCGGGGTTCGTTAAGTGTTGTATCATAATATATCACTAAAGATTTAAAAAAAAAAAAAAAAAACTTCATTCACCTTAATTCTTTTCTACACTATAATCCCTGTTAAAAAAAACTCTTCCGATTTGTAGCTACTCTTAAGCATAATTCTTATTTTGTCTAGTTTCATAGAAAAATGTTTTAGTTTTTGTTCAGGTCTTCCATGATGTTACTTTGTGACCCACAAGGGAAAAAAGGAATGTACTTGGGTGAAAAACCTCCCCCTTTGCACCTGCAATTTTTGTTTTTCCGATCTTCAGAATTGAAATTCAACTCAGGAAATCATGCTTATTTTTTCTGGAGAATTGAAATATGTCTGTAAGAAGTGCTAATCGAGAGCCCCTGGTCAAAACGTGGGCACTTGCCAAGCACAAAGCTGGTGAACCACATAAACAAACTGCTTAGGTGGTTGATGTAATGCAGCATTGTGGTTCTTTCCCTGCCAATTGTCTGGTTTCCTAATAGGTTTCCTTGTTTCCCAACACTAACCTGAGATTGTAATTTTTCCAAGAGCACTATAAACAAGGCCTAACATGGAGGTCAGTTGCCTGGATTGACAAATGACACAAACTTCCTGGCCCGGGAAATGTGATCATTAGATTACAGTGTCTGTACAGAACACAATGATGCAGACTTAGCAACACATCACCCCAATGGTCTTTTAGAATAAATTGTAACCTAATTATCTGAGGAGCAACATTCGTATTCCCTTCCATTTTAGTTGTTATGCCTCTGGTCAGAGGTTGAAGCACAGAAACAGGTTAAATCTTGACTGTATGAATGTTTTGTAGCTTTGTACCTTCTTCCTCTTTTTCCCCCTCCCTCCTTCCCTTCCTCTTGAATTTGCCCTAAGTAGGCAGGTGGTTTGTTGTTTGCTTGTTTGTTTAGGTGCTGGTAGTGTTTTTCCTGGTCTTATTAGCAGTACTGTAGATATTCTCTATTCTCTCCTGGGGGTTTTAACATTTTAAGTAAAATAAAACCTTTCGGGGAGCCGATGTGGCTCAGTGATACCTCAAAGAAATAAAAGTTACACATTTATAAACAACTTTTATATCTCATTTACACCCTATAACCAGCCCAAGAAGTAGATAGATGACCCCCTATTACAGATGAAGAGAGTGAGGGTTAGTGTTTCACTTGCCCGATGTGGCAGCAAAGTTTGGGGGAGCGTATGGGTCGAGGCATGGCAGCACCTTGTTTTGTGGCAAGATAGCTCCGAGCTAATCTGGATCTTTACCTCTTTTTTTAAAAATATAACGAGAATGCCTCTTTTGTGATAAAGGCAAATTGGACTCCCTCAGAAGGTATAAGTGAACAACATTCATTCAACAGATATTTATTGAGCACCTGCTGTATGCATTGGCAACATCTAAGCCAGCCCATGAGATCTGTGGGAATAAGATCCATATTCCAGTTATCTTTAAATCCCCAGGATCATCTCAGGACCCAGGACAGATCAAGTGCTTAAGTGATCATCATGGAGGGAAAACCGTGGGCACCACCCCATCTGAGCCTTCTGGCCATCTCCCCCACCCTCCAGGCTAAGAGCCCCAGAAGGGAACACTTGGTATACAGGCTCCTACCCTCCTCCAGTATATCCTGGAGCCATGGGCCTACACTTGTGATCACGTTCCCTGACAGCAAAAGAAATCACCCTTCTCCCCAGTTTGTGCATGTTGTTGTATATAGGGTTAGCTGCGAAGCCAGGAGGCGACGCCTTAAGACAAGCACCTCTAGGCCAAACTGCCTAGGTTGAAATCCTTCCACTGTTCTTAAATGGCTATGTGACGATGGGCAAGTTATTTAATCCCCGTGCCTCAGTTTCCTCATTTCCCTACCTACAGGGAGCTCTCCTGGCCTGGCTCCTCCAGCCAGAGCCTTCCAAGAGGGCAGCCCCATGTAAACTGTGTGGAAGACTCCAGTCCTCACGACGCCTTGGGCGCTGAGCTCCCCTGGCTGTTGTCTGGAGTGTTCTTTCAGCCCCTGGGCAGTCAGGGTAGCATGGCATCGGGGTGGAGAGAGCATGCCGCTAAACCGTAGGGAAAAAGGCGGGATCTAGCTTACAGCTGCATCCAAGCCTGGCCCCAGACTCTGTTTCTTCCCTTTTAGTAATAAATCATCTTGGGGCTTTAAGGGGAATTTGGCCTTATTGTGTTTGCAGTAAGAATGTAATTTGCAAAACCTACCTCCTTGATCATCACCTTGACCAAAATTACTGAGCACTAACTTGTGGTAGGCACTGAGCCAAATGCTTTTTCATACCTTTCCATGTCTCCCAACAAGGGAAGGTACCGCTGTTAACAGCATTTTACAGATGAGATTAAACAGAGCTGGGATTCAAATCCAGTCTGTGCTCATCGCCATCAGACTGCATGGCCTCCTTTCTAAGCCTGCCTACCTTGTAGGGCTGTTGAGAATGAAATAAACCTAAGATCATATTTATGAAAGAATTTTGTGAGGTCCGATGTCATATAAATAAGGTGTTGTCATAGCATCATGCACCAGTCTGCAGTAACAAGAGTTAGTATTATTAAGCACCGACTAAATGCCAAAGGCTTTATATGTATCCTATTTAGTTTTCACAGCCACCTGCAAGGTGGATAATTTTATAGATAACAAGGAAACTGGGAGTCAGGAAGGTTAAGTACCTTGCAGCAATTGATAGTTCGGGGATGGTGGAGTGGGACTTAAAATCCAGGTCTGCTCACCTCCAGAGCTCTGCCCTTAACCTCTTCTGTATGCTACCCCCTCCCTGAAGCTCAAGGAATGGCCTACTAGAGATGAGCAGGCTGAGGCAAAAAGGTTTTCCCTAAGTCAAAAAACTAGCTGGTAGTGGAACTGGATCTAGAAATTGGTCCCCTAGTTGATATAGTCAAGTGAAGGATACAAAAAAAAGGGAGGCAGGGGAAGCTATGCAGTCCACCTAAAAAATAGCTTGTGTTTGAAGAGCTTATAGAAATGCATTCATTCAACAAACATTTGTCAGCACCTCCTGTGTAGCAGGCAGTGTGGGAGGAGCTAGGAATGCTGAAGACGCAAGCCCAATGCAGCCTGGCCTGGCTTCTGCCCTGACAGGCCATGCAGTCTGAGAGCTGCAGATACTTGCACATAGTGTGCAGGTGCTATGGGTGGGAGCTGGGTGCTGTGGGACTTGTGAGGGGCACCAGCTCATCTCGGTGAGCAGTGGTAGAGCTTCCAGAGGGAGAAAAGAGGAGCAGCTTTGCAGAGTGCAGTGGTCAAAGGCAGAGAGAAGAACCGAAAAGTTCAGGGGGTTAAGGTAGACGTAAGGGTAGGGTGAGGGCTGTTGAAAGGTTTTGAGCATAGATGAGCTTTGCCCTCCAGAACATACACTTTGGCTACAGAACCAAAGGTGGATGTGAGGGGAAGGAAAGGATCTGTTCACAGGCAATCAAGCAAGAGATGATGGTGGTGTGGAATGCACGGCATTCCAGGTGAGTTAGGGTCATTGCCCCATCTTGTCTTCCTAGTGGTATCAGTTGTGGGATGCAGTTCTGACAGCACTCCATGACTTAAGTATTGATGACTAGTGACTTCCCATTGTGGCCATTACTTTGGGATTAGCTAAAAATCCCACAGATCACCAGAACAAACCCTCACTCTCTCAACTTGAAGACTTCCATGAAAGCAGTTTTATTGAAGCATTTCATTGCAATATCTATATTTTAAAAATCCATTGTTTCCCCTCAGTGGCTCCATCATTTCCCCTTGACAGTATGTTGGTATGCCAGTGAGCACCAAGTATGCTGATACCACGTATTTTGTTTCAAATACGTGCTGCACAGAGTTGGGCTAGGTGGGAATTAAGGCGGGCAGGTAAGATAGGTGGCAGTTAAAGCTGTGCTTTGGGTGCAGATTGTCTTTGCTCCCTGCACCCCACCTCACACCATCTTTGGTTGACACATACGCCCTGGAACGTACCCCATGGCTGGTTGTCTGTGTATGGTACCCAAACACCCTCAGTCTCAAGTGGTGGTATTGGGCATGTGTTCTGTGCTTGCTCATAGAGGAGGGTCCAGGTAAAGGCATCATGGGCCAAATACCACCAAGTGAACTACACATGTAACATCTTTAGCCCATCAGGGAAGTTCATTGACTGCTGCAATCTCGGACATACCCAAGACAGAAACTGGACAGAAGTCGAGAATGGGTATTTTAATTTAGAGAGAAAAAAAATGACATCTGCTCTCACCTCTGGAGCCCCAGAAAGATGCCTGGCATCTCACAGGATTCCCCTCTGGGAATTGGTAGGACTTCCATAGTTGCATGGGTGGATTAGCTCTTAGTCCCTTTGAAAATCTGCTGGAGCAACAGCTTTGCAAAATGTCACATATTCCATGAAAACTCATGTCTGGTGAGAGGAGAGTTGTTCCTGCTATAAAATCTACCCCTATTGTAGTTTCCTTTCTACCCTCCCAACCCTGAATGGCACATTCTTCTCACCACTAAATGTTGGGCTTTTGTTTTCCACCTTTTTTTTTTCTATGAATATGTTTAGGGTGAAGAAGCTGAAGGAGACCTTTGCTTTTATTCAGCAGTTAGACAAAAACATGAGCAACCTTCGCACCTGGTTGGCTCGAATTGAGTCTGAGCTTTC
Source organism: Tolypeutes matacus (assembly GCA_026826555.1). Lineage (NCBI taxonomy): Eukaryota > Metazoa > Chordata > Mammalia > Cingulata > Chlamyphoridae > Tolypeutes > Tolypeutes matacus. The sequence goes on along the minus strand of JAKSZT010054193.1, from coordinate 6,342,528 downwards.
TAAGCCCGTTGTTTATGACGTCTGTGATGATCAAGAAATCCAGAAGAGGCTTGCCGAACAGCAGGTGGGGAAATCAGAATGAGCTGTTGTAAGAGTATAGGTATCTACGATATCCGCTAAATCTACCTTTCCCCTTTATTGGCTGTGTGCTTTAGCGTGTTCACATTTCATAGGATTGGTTTGTTTATTCCAGACAAAACTGTGCTTGTCAGTGTGAGGCATCCATCTTTTGAGTGATCCCTCCCACCCACCCCCATTCACATAGCTCTTTGTGAAATAGTTTGAATAATGTTTAAGATGCAGACCTTAACCTTGGTGGTAAATAAGGTTTTTAATTTTTTTTAACTTTGATCTTCGTTTTGTTTTTGTTAATGTAGTTTTAGAAGGCAATGAATTGAAAGAAAAATCATTTTTCTCACAATACTCTGTTAGAGCTTTAAAAAGAATTACAATAGAGATATAGAAAGGAACCCTTTTAGACCAATAGTTTAGGAACCCTCTACTGCATTTCTCTGCGCGTCTCTGTCACCTGTTATACACCCTCTAAACCAACCCTGGAAAGTCTGCAGCTTGAAAACCATTGAGTTCTGCCAAAGTTTGTCATTGCATTTACCTGGCAGGTGTTCTTTGGTATCACCGGCTTATTGAATCCACTTTCCTGCCTCCATAGACTCACAGTCATATAGGCAATGCCCAAGTTTTATTTTTTAAACAGGGAAGTGTATCTTATTCTTCCAGTAGCTTTCCTTCACATCTGTTTTTCTCAGTCCTGTGGGCAGATTCTGTTTTGATCAGGTTCTCAGACTCGTATCTGTTTTCTTCATGTTAAACTTCCACCACATTCATCCTCACCAAAGCATAGGTGTTTCCTGTCCATCAACATACCCAGGAGCATCTACCCAGATAGTACAAGTGCTTAGAGACAGAATTGGGGGGTGAACCTTTCTCACCAGAGAAATCCTTAATGATGAATTCTCTTGAGTTCAGGTCAGTCCTTTGAATGTTGATGAGTGACATCTCATGCTACCACACAATAGAGCTAAGTATTCGATATTACACTTGACTTAGATCTTTTCTCAATGTTATTACAATGACCATTTAAAGAATACCTATTCTCTTGTCTTCAAACCAGTGTGAGTTAGTAATGCTACAAATTAAAAATACTGTTTTTTTCCACTTAGCCATAGAAACTTAAGTGTGCCTTTTTCATTGAGATCATCTAAATTTTATCTTTGTGGAGAAATGCATTTAAGAATTGTGGGGTTTTAATGCACATTGTACAGATTTTAATGCCCTTCTTACTCTAATTATGGCTTTGGGACATTGTGAGCTTCATTTAACAAGTGTGATCCTCTGGGATGTATTTCTTGATAGGCATGGCTTTGCAAATAACTGTTTACCCAGAGTGGTGAGGTTTTGGGGTAAATAGTATGGCAGCTGGCAATGTTTTCCCTTCTAAAGAATAGCTGTCTAAATTTGGCAGGCACTAATAATTGTGTTAACTTTTTGTAAATCTGAAGTGTGATAAAACATCAAGTTGCAGAGAATTTATTCCAGAAATCATACAGTTTTGAGCAATTGCTGTCCTCTTGGCCCTATTTGTTCAATCGGGCTATTTAAAGTTTCCCTCTTTAGAGAATTCCGAAGCACCATCATGGAATTCTTGTCCTTGGGCACCAAAAAGTTTATGGCCTTAGTATTCAGGATTACCATTTTTTATAAAACTGTTAGATGGTGTATTAGGATCTCCTGGCTGCTGTAACAGATTACCACAGATGTAGTGGTTTAAACAAAATAAATTTATTATCTGACAGTTCTGGAGGTCAGAGCCTAACATATAACATAGGTTTCACAGGGCTAAAATCAAGGTGTCGGCAGGGCTGCATTCCTTTCTGGAGGCTTTGAGAGAGAATCTGTGTCCTTGCCCTTTCCAGCTTCTAGAGGCCACCTACATTCCTGGGCTTGTGGTCCCTTATCTTCAGAACTAACAACATTGCATGGCTCTGTGCCTGCCTTCTGTACTCACATCTTCCTTTGGCTCTTCTTCTCCCCTCTTCTTTCCCTTTTAAGGATCCTCATGTTGATATTATACCCACCCAGATAATCCAGGATAATCTCTGTATTTTAAGGTGAGCAGATTAGCAATCTTTATTCCATCTGCAACCTTAGTCCCCTTTGCTGTGTAACTTAATATATATTCACAGGTTCCAGAGATTAGGATGTGAACATCTTTGGGAGGGAGGGAGTCATTCTGACTACCACAGATGTCCTGAGGAAATTTTTAATATTTTTGTTAAAAAGGAATAATTTGCTATGTATTTCTTATACTAAGCCCAGACTTAAATATTCTGTCCAAAATGTTGAAAACAGAAATGTGGCACACAAAAGAATTATCTAATGGGCCACTTAAAAAAAAAAAAAAAAAAAAGACCTTACCTGTATCTCCATCCCTAGATAATTATAATAAATTATATTTGCTTACAAAAATAAGACCTAAAAGTTTGGAACCACCTGGTAGTGTCTTCTGCAGTAGAGCTCAACTGCCAAAAGTAGTTAAAAATTACAGTATCCCTGGATCCTTGTAATATCCCTGGGGGCGCAGTGGGGGTGGGATTAGGCTAGGGAACAAGCAATAAGAGTCCTTTGTGTTTCTCCTACTTGTATATAGAATGCTTTTTAGATAGTAAATAAGGTTAAATTGATATTCCTACAGAATATATCATCTTCAAAATGCAAAGAAAGTGGTATCAACCTTGTGACAATTTTAAATCACAAACACTTTCATTCAGTCTTCAGTATCTCTTTCCAGGATTTCTTTGGGTTCCTGGTTTCCTTTGGGCTTCACATGGTTGCTTGGGGGAGGGGTTGTTACTTTCTGTAACTACCCATTGCCCGTTCTACCAGCTGGCTAACTCAGCTTCACCCCAGAATCCCTAACCCACTCCCCAATTCCACCCAGCCCAACTCGCTTATCACCCAAGCCCCTCCCATGGAGACATTCTGGAGCCACCACAATTGGTTCCCACCCTGTGTGATTTGCCACCCTCTTGGCCTGGTTTTCTCCTTCCCCAAATTTTTCTTATTTTTCTCATTCATTTTTATTCTCATTCCTCCTGGCTGCATTCTCTTTTCTAGTTTCATGTCTCTGCCTCTTGATGCTTCCTCCCCTTGAGCCTTTCCATGCTCTACTTTATCTGCTCAGAGGCAGAAAATCAAAATGAACAGAAACCCATTTTGGAAACCCATGGCAAAAGTCTTTTGCATTGTTTTATATTGTTTCTTAAATCCACTTCTCTAGATTTGAACAGTTTTTGAAATCCAATTATTGGGCAAACTTATACCTCAGCAGATAGTAGTGGTGGGATTTATCTCAGTTTGCAAAATGTTATTTGTCTGGCAGGACGTGTTTTACTTTTTACTATATAGTTCCCATCTTTATTTTATATTTTACAAAGTAACTAGATCATAATGCAATATCAGTAGGACATTCTACCCTGTGGTGGTTTAGAAGTTAATTTTAGAAATTTTGAAAAAGTTTGGACTGTTTTTTGTTTTGTTTTGTTTTTTTTTGGTTTTGTTTTTTACCAAAATGATGATTGTCTTGTATAAATTACTGTAGAGCTCATTCCTTGCTACCATTCACTGTGGTAATCAGTTTCTTTTACCCTTTTATTCAATTTAAGCTGAATAAGTTACTAATGTAGGATAACTGCAAAGAGTCTATTAAAATACATGACATTGATGTTTATCCATAGACTAGACTTTCTCACTGCTTTTCAGCCAGGCTCTACCCAACTGGGACCAGACAATCATAGACAGTCATTTCAGTTGATATTATCAGTGTTACTCATTTAGCACCAGTGTTAGGGCTCCTTTTTATTATTTTCATAAAGTTAAAAGGGATATTTATCAATATCAGTACATTTTAAAAAATCCAATTTCAATTCTGTAAACCCATAAGAATTCTCAAAATTAGAATTCTTATTAAATCTTAATTTCAAAGTTGCTCATCATATAGACTCCAGGAAATCTTCCACCATTGCAGCATTTCAGGCATTCATTCTGAACTATGAAGCTTAAAAATATCCTGTCATATCTTTCTTCACAGACTACACTGTGATAAAATGAAAAGCACATTTTCTTCTATTACTTTGTACAGCTCATTTTCAATCAGTCAGGATCTGTGTTAAGAACTGCCTGATTTAAAACCCAGAGTATTAACCTTTTATCCTCCCCATCCATCTGAACACAAAATGATACAAATTGTGCATTTCATCAGAAGTAAAGTAAGAAAATACTAGTCTGACATAATAATACAACAGTAACCTCAAAAATCATTTCAATATTTATGTGACTTGAAATGAACTTTACACTGCCTTTCTATAGACTGGGCAGGCATTGTTTATAAAATAAGTCCTCCTGTAAATTGAACTTTGTTGAATTCAGGGAACTTCATTGAGTTTAGTTAATAGTGGCTTATTTAAAGTGTTGTAAACTTTCAAAAATTGGCATATTATCAAGCAATTAAATTGGAATGTAAATTGGCCTTTGCTATTTCACAATGTAATTTGGATACTAAGATGAATAGTGTGATTTCAGGTTACTCGTTACTGAATTTGGGTATCAGGGGAAACCTACCTCATCACAACAAACAGGCTCCTCATCTCCCCTCCTACCAAACCTGTCCATGGTGTATAGAAGAAATATTCTTCAGGTGATAACTGCATGTTTATTCTTAAACAGGGTTTCCATTTTTCCTATGACCTTGCATTTTCTCTTCAGGAATGTTCTTGCCAGATCAGGGAACTGCATCACTGTCACCATTGTAGGACAAGACCCCAGAGACCCTACCCCCTCCCTGAGCCGCAGCCTTGGCTGGACCCCATCAGTTGGGGGAGAGGGGGTTCTATGTGAGAATTCTTCCCTTGGGCCCAGGGATCCCTAGGATGGGCTCGCGGGGAGACTGGGCAACCGTATGCACAATTTGATGTATTTGAAGATGACACCAAGGTCTTTTTAGATTCAAGGGTTCTGCGACCCATAAAAGGGTAAAGTCTTCTGTTGCTGAAATTTTAGGTCCTGCCTGAGGGACTCATCAGTTTTTCTAAGGAAGCCCTCCCCAAACCAAGTCTAAATGGGAGACCCCTTGGGGACATGTGGTATGGAGTGGATCCTGTGCAGACCCAGAGTTTGCGAGGCTGGGGACTTCCAGAGTGACAGCAGTGCCACCTGTCAGTGCACAGAGGGCACCCACCACCCTTCCCTCCCCCTCACATAGTTCAACAAATGAATCCCAGCTCTTGCCCATTTTTAGGCTTTGTGTCAGGTGCTACAACCCAATAGTTACACGAGGATTAGAGGGATTCAGTCAAAGGCAGAAATGCACTAAGGACTGTACTTCCTGGGCAGGAGGGAGTGGACATCCTTTGACACCCAACCCTCCCACCTCCACCACCAGCACCTCAAGGTTTTTCATACTCTCTTGTAATCGCAGGATCTGCAGCGAGATATTGAACAACACAGCGCAGGGGTAGAATCTGTGTTCAACATCTGTGACGTCCTGTTGCATGACTCCGATGCCTGTGCAAATGAGACGGAGTGCGACTCAATCCAGCAGACCACCAGAAGCCTAGACAGACGCTGGAGAAACATTTGCGCCATGTCAATGGAGCGGCGGATGAAGTAAGCACCGAGATGCCCCTGAATGGTTCAAACGCACTCAGCAAGGTTCTCCCTGCTAAACTCCCCACAGCTTTCCCACATAAGCAGGAGGAGCTGTGTTCTGTTCACTTCACTTAGAAAGGTGCCTGTTATTGGCAGAGAAGGCTCAGTAGGTGTAATCAGTGCTTACTAAAGAAATGATTCAAGAAAAATATAATCAGGGTAATTGTCTTTCCCCAACTCTCTTGGTCTTGGGGTATAACCTTGGGCTGGCCACTTGACCTCAGTTTACCCAGCTGTAAAGCAGCAGAGGATGCCGTCTCCTATTTCTTAACTGCTGTAGAAGTGTGAGCTCTCCAGTGCTCTGCATTCCCAGAAGGAAAGCACACTGGATGAGAAGTGATGTCCCTGAAACAGGTATCAGGGTCTCTCTCCCTAAACAATGTGAGCACAAGGGTAGGGATGGGAATGGGACCAGCCAAGGGGCAAAAAGTAGGCAAAGCATGGTTGAAACGGATGGCTTGTAGTAAGTTGCTTTCCTCTCTTCAGAATCGAAGAGACATGGCGCCTGTGGCAGAAGTTTTTAGATGATTATTCCCGCTTCGAGGACTGGCTCAAGTCAGCAGAGAAGACAGCGGCCTACCCAAATTCCTCCGAGGTGTTGTACACAATTGCCAAAGAAGAGCTGAAGAGGTTTGAGGTAAAACCCTTCTCCATGCTGGCAACAGGCCCTTCCTCTAAGCAGCTGACTTCCTCCACCTCTAGCATGGGCTGCCCTATCCCTGGATACTCCTGCCATCAGCTGCTAAGTCAGCCTGGCAAGACATTGCCAGTGTGTCAACTGCTGTGCAATGAACTCGGAAGCCTTTTCTTTTAATTAGCATCAGCGGAGCTGGCAAAGTGAGCGCTTTGTTGGGGCCTTAACTACTTGAGGCAGGTCGTTCGGGGTCTGCGGGGGGGGGGGGGGTGCTGGGACACTGACCGGACCCCTCTCCGTGCCGCAGGCATTTCAGCGGCAGATTCACGAGAGGCTCACTCAGCTGGAGCTCATCAACAAGCAGTACCGGCGGCTGGCCCGGGAGAACCGCACCGACTCGGCCAGCAAGCTGAAGCAGACCGTGCACGAGGGCAACCAGCGCTGGGACAGCCTCCAGAGGCGGGTCACGGCCGTGCTGCGCAGACTCAGAGTAACCGCCTCGGCGGGGCCCGGGTTCTTTGTAGATGTTCCGGGAGACGTGATAGGCGCTAGCGAGGTGTAACACAAAGCCAGGGTAGAGAGCTCCCTTACGGCCTAAGCCATCGTAACCGTTTTTTTTTTTCCAACACAGCCCTCTCTTTTGTTTAAACCCAAAGCTGGCAGCATTCATTGTTTTCTTAAAGGAGTATTTGCGTTTCGGGCTCTTTAGGCCGAGCCTGTTTTGTTACCAAGAGCAAATCTCTTGTTTACAACTTCGTTGAGCACATAGACTGCCTCAGAGGGTCTGGGGAAGGCACCGTGTGAGCCTCCAGAAAGAGTCTGCTTTGCCCATCTGTCTGTTTTTTTTTTTTTTTTTTTTTTAAAGATTTTATTTATTTATTCATTTATCCCCCCCTTGCTGCTTGTGCTCGCTGGGTCAGCCAATCACGCTGTGCGGGCGGGCCTGCCTTCACCAGGGGGCCCCTGGAACGGAACCCGGGGCCTCCCACATGGCAAACGGGAGCCCCACTGATTGAGCCACAACCGCTTCCGTCTGTCTGTTTTTATAGACCCCATTGTCCTTGCCCTGTGAGGAATGTGGACAAAGCATCTCAACACATTCACCACCTCTGCCTTGTAGAAACAGAGGACAGTGATTATCCTCTATAATTTAGAGCAACCGACTAACCTCAAAGATTGGATTTGGTTTCTAAATACAAACATTCACCTTAGATTTTTGTAATTCGGAAGATGTCCTATGTAAACCTTTTGTGATCCCAGGTATAAACTGACAAGCCCTGAGGTAGGCCTCTGGGAAGTACCCTTAACCCTTCCTTCTCAGGGCAGAAGGCTCTTGAAGCCATTCTAGGAGGATAAGAATCTGGGCTTTATACTTTTTTTTTTTTTTTTTTTCCTGACCCCCTAAGGAAGAAATTGCCTCTCTTTTCTAGTAATACAGACACCCCCTTGCAATCGTTTATCTCCTGCTTCTTTGTTACTGGTCTAAACCTTCATTTGTCACTGAATGCTACATTTGTCGGAGAATCAGCTCCTCATCTATGAGGTGGTAACTTGAGAGGCATCCAGTTAAGGAGATAAATCTTCTCCTCTGAGTCCTCCTTTTCCAAGGAAACATTCAGAATTACATCAGTGAAGGCAAATGAGGCATTAGGCCAAGCTCAACTCTGGGATCAGTGCTTTTCCACCTTGAAACTATTAAATCCTTCTGTCTAGCAGGACAAATTGGAAAAATCACTGACTGCAGAATTATAGAATTTTAAATGCTGAAAGATTTGTAGTGATCATCTAATCAGTATTCCCACACCTTCCCTCATTTGCCGGTAAAGCCAAGGATCAGAGAAGTTAGGGGGCTTGTTCAGTATCACACAACCAGGGCCAGACTCTGGCCCCCTGAATGCAGTATGTCACAAGCTCCTGGGGTGCCCTAGAGGCAGGTTTTCCTCCCAGTTCTTTGGACATCCTTTCCTTTCAGCCTAAGGTGACTGGAACCCTCATTCAAACATGTGGATTTTTTCCACTTTTGCAGCATTTCACCAACCAGAGGGAAGAATTTGAGGGGACCAGGGAGAGCATTCTTGTATGGCTCACGGAGATGGACCTGCAGCTGACCAACGTGGAGCACTTCTCCGAGAGCGATGCTGATGACAAGATGCGTCAGCTAAACGTAAGGGCTGCTTCCCTAGCATCTCTTAAAAGAATGCACCTCTGCAAAGAACTGACAGAGTATTCATTTCACCTGCTATGAGACCAAATTCCAGAATTGTTAAAGCATCTGGGTACCATCAGATTATCATTTGCAAGGATGCAATTCCTCACAGTAAAGAGAACCCTCTTTTCTCTGTCATTTATAGTCAACCTGTGGGAGAACTCACTTTAGCTGACAAACAGATGCTACTTCTCCCGCACTTGAGTCTGAGCACAATAAGTTGGATGTAACTGGAGGAAAATCTCCATCAGCCTGGGGCCTACAACAATATCTTCTACTCTTCTACTTTGTGAATATTTGTATGACAGTTTAATCTCACTATATAATTCCCTCCTTGGTTAGATTTTAGAAGAGGTTGAGGATGGAAATTTGCAATGAACATCATACTGTGTCAGCAGACATGAATGCCCATTGGTGGCTCACTATGGGAAATTATCTGTTTCCACCAACTAATGATAAGACAAGTTCTCGCCTTCTAATCCAGTAACAGTAAATGTCCATCCATGCCAGACTTTTAGAATCATTTTAATTGGAAAAGTCAATGTCTAGAAGGAGGAGGAAAAAAATGTGTACAAATGTTTTAAATTATTACATCTTTTTTTCTGATAAATTTTTTAATAAATATTTTTATTAGAGAGGTTGTGAACTTACAAAACAATCATGCACATGTGTGGAATTCCCATACAACACCCCTCCACCAGCACATTACATTGTTGTGGAACATTTGTTACAAAATTATTAAATCTTCATTGTCACAAATGAAAAATTGATAAAAACTAGAGTAAGTGAAGGGTGAAGAATATAATGATAATATTTTTATTGCTCCCCCCCCCATGGCCCTGTTTTGTTTTTTTATTTAAAGAAAAACAGTGTCTGGATTCACAGGGGAAATTTCTTTTTTTGATGTTCATTCTTTCTCACTTCTAAATAGGGTTTCCAACAGGAAATTACATTAAATGCCAACAAGATTGATCAGCTCATAGTTTTCGGGGAGCAGCTAATTCAGAAGAGTGAGCCCCTTGACGCCGTACTGATTGAAGACGAGCTGGAGGAACTCCACCGGTACTGTCAGGAGGTCTTTGGCAGGGTCTCCCGATTCCACCAGCGGCTGACCTCCCATGCTCCGGTAAGGGGGGCACCACCTGCAGAAGGCTTCTGGGCCCCTCCGAGTTTATATTTGACTTGGGAAACGTGTCTTACAATGGTTAACTGTGATTTACTATATAGTGAAAAAAAGGCTATGTTGAAAAACATTCTGCTTCCATTTTTATTAACACATAGCCTCAGGTACTCCCACCTCAGCTGCTCACAGGTTCCCCTCACCCAGTGGAAAGGATGGCACATCTGACAGTGCTGGCTGCTCTTACCTGTTTTCAATGTATTCCTCAGCGCAGGGCTTCTCTGGAGTGAGTCAGGACCACTAGAATAAATTGATGACTGTTCTGGTTTGGCTCACATTAGTAACTTGGGAAGGTATTTGTTTCTTTCCCTTTATCTCAATGTCTGGAAGCATTTAATATTTGTGCCTTTCTGGTGCTTTGTCCTCACCTTTGAAATGCCAAAAGCACCCACTTTTGAAAGCAGCTTTGATCTTTCCCTTGACAAAGAGGCCTTTGGGGAAGGAAATTCAGGTGGAATTAAGGCCATTATTCCAAGTCTGCTGCAGTTGTGTGCCAAAAGCTTTATTTAATGATGACCATTGACCAACATGACTGGCCACTTTTTCTTTTTTTTTCTTTTTTTTTTTTTTGTGGCCCCAACCAGCCAACTTCAAATAGAGTTATTCATCATCAGACTCAGAATCAGAAATTATCTTGCAATTCCCTCATTTTTAAATGTAGCAGTTAGTCATTCTTCTTCGACTGACACATTCCAACACAGGAAGAATAGAGAAACTGAACAATGAGATAGGGATAAATGAAAGAAAGAATGTGGTACATATGGTCCTTGAAGTTGCAACTCTTATCCAGAACATTCTAATGTCTTTTTAATACCCTGGTTCTTGGTTTCCCACCATTTAACCATTGAAGGAACTTTGGCTTCCATTTCCTTAAGAAGGAAAATTAAAAAGTTTTCCTTAAGAGCCAGAGCCTTGGGAAAATACAGATTCTAGGTCCCACCCCAGATCATCTCAGTTGGCATGGTCAGAGATGGGACCTGGGAGTCTGACCCTCTTGAAGCCACCTTAGAAATCCTGAAGGCCACCATCTTAGAGAAATGCTAATGTTGCCTGCAAGTGTAATAGCCTATGATTTGATTAACTTTTAATACTGGATACTCCCGTTTAGGGCTTAGAAGAGGCCTCTGAGAATGAAACAGACATGGAAGACTCCAGAGAGATCCAGAGTGACTCTTGGTGTAAAAGGGGAGAGAGCGAGGAGCCCTCGTCTCCTCAGTCCCTTTGCCATCTAGTGCCCCCAGCGCCAGCTCACGAGCGGTCTGGCTGCGAGACCCCTGTCAGCGTGGACTCCATCCCTCTGGAGTGGGATCACACAGGTGATGTGGGGGGCTCCTCCTCTCATGAAGAAGACGAGGAGGGCCCATTCTACAGTGCACTGTCAGGTAAAGACCTTGAACTTGACTTGTGTGGCTATGCTTTTCGCACCTTAGCAACATACCAGCTCCTAGTGATCAAGGTCCACTTGCCAGCTTGGGTCTGATTCGGATTTTCTGTGGCTTCATGAGTTTTGTCCTGCCCACTTCTCAACTGTTACCTGAGAGTTGGCTCACTTTATTACAGGCAGAAAGGAAAAGAGAATGAAAGTCATATTCAGACACTAAGGCTATTCGTAGATGGCTCTGGCTGTTTGGCAGACTCCCGAGTGAACTTTTCGGTTGAGTTTTTCAGGGTCTCAGTAGATTGGGCACTTCCAGTCTACCTCCACATTCCCCTTCCCCTGTCACTGCTTTGGACAATCAGGAGTTGGCAGAATAAATTCTTCTGATTTTTTAAATCTCTTTAATTAAAAAATAAAGGGTAGTGACTTTTGTTCTTCAACTAACAATGTTTCTACTGTTTTAACTTAAGATTTGGGCATTAATCTCCATGATCCTCCAGTGAGGAAAATGACATTATTCTTTTTCAGATGTAGAAATCCCTGAAAATCCTGAGGCATATCTTAAAATGACCACAAAAACTTTGAAAGCGTCTTCTGGTAGGCCCCTGCCCGTGCATGTGTCTCAACATGGCAGCGCCCTGTGGCGCAGGCTGCATCCTAAACCTTGCTCCCATGTCATGTCTGACTGCGCCTTCTGTGGACACCATGCGCCTCCGTCCTCGTGTCATGGTGTATTTACTCTGCCGTACTCACACGTGCCCGCGTGCTTGTCTCACATCCGCACAGACCAGAGCGGTCTCGTTGCCATCCCTCTCCTCCTCCTCAGACCTGTGCAGAAGGGAATTTTTCATGGAGCCTTTTTTAATGTTTACTTTTCTTCCATCTGACTAAAGTCCTTTGGCATGAGCCAAGCTTTCTTCATGGTGGCTTGGTTTGGAACTATTTCCTTGCTTGTGGCGATTTCCAGGAAGTGGGTGAGAGGGTGGGGGTAGAGTTGCTGTTGCATTTGCAGTAGGACAAGCTGCCTTCCTTTCCTGGATGTAGAGCACTAATCTTTATTCCCTGCCTGTCCCCATCTGCAGGGGTCGGGTAGAGCCACGAGCGGCCCTTTGGTGCCCAAGTCCATCTCGATGTTCACACCTGAGAGGCCTTCTGTCCCAGTCCCTACCTTGCAGCCCAGTGTCACCACCACTAGAAACCCCAGCTCCCAAATGCCACTCATTCCACAGCAAATCATATGTTTGTTGTGCTCCATTATGAACCCATCTAGTGAAGGCACGATGTTACTCAGTTGCATGACTCTCATTTCATTCCCTTCAGGGACATACTGACATTTTGCAAACGTGCATGCTTTGCAAGAAAAGCTGCAGAACTCATTTTTATATTATAACCTGATGCCATGTTACCCATGACCTTTTCCATGTAACTAAATATGAATCCTTTGGTTAAAGAGAATGGTGGTCACTTTCTATTTTTTTGTTTCAGGTAAGTCGATCTCTGATGGCCACTCATGGCATGTTCCTGACAGCCCTTCCTGCCCCAAGCATCACTACAAACAAATGGAAGGGGATAGGAACGTACCACCCATCCCCTCAGACTCCAGCACCCCTTATAAACCAGCCTATGTAAGTCTCAACCCCACAGGGAGTATAACCCACGTGCATGACTGACAATGAAAATAGATTTTGGTGTATACTGCATGTGTTCACTCCCTACACACGTTTTGAGTTGTTTTCCCCATGGTAACAATATCCTATGCTAAGCTAACCGTACTCTCTGGCCTGGTCTTATGACTAGATTCAAAGATAGGCTCTGGCCAGAAACATCTTTGTGTGTGCTGGAATGACACAACAGCAGTTGTTACTGTTGAGTTAGTCATCCATGCTAATGGTGGAAAGTGAAGTGCTGGCTTTCCTGAACTCCTCCTGGGTGCCCAAATCTTTGTTATATTTACCTTTTGCTCACACGTTCTATTAAAAAAGATGGACTTCATATTCAGAATGATTTGGCAGTATGCCATGGTAGACATGGGTTTGAGTCTCAGCCCCACCAATAAATTGTTATAGGGCCTGAAGCACTTTGCCTTACTCTGTGAGCCATGGCTTCTTCTCCTGGGGATAAACCAATAATTGTTGTTAGGATTAGTAAGTACAAAGGTACAGATGAGGCCCTCAGAAGTGGTCGTTATTGGTGGTGGTTGTCATTGTGTCCAGTGTGCTGGTGTTGCTTTTAACAGTGAATGTCCCTTCTTAGTTAGGTTTTCCTTGGGCAACATGAGTCTTTTGGCATATTCTAGCGAGGCAGCTCTTGGGGGGAAGCCAGCCTGGGATTTCAGCGTTGGCTACAGTACACAGAATTAGTGACAAGAGAGTTGAAATTAAAATGTCTCTTGCTAATCTTTTAGAGAAACCTAAAGCAATGAAGCATCACTGGATTAGTCCTCATACTGTCCTCTGTGTCTAGAAGGGAATATTGCTAAGTGATTGGAGAAGATTCTGCTAAACGATTTGTTAATGAGTTGTCCATGCTCAATTCAGAAACTCTCCCTCTTGCTTAACAAACAAGTGTAATTTTTACTCTGTCCTCTCTGTGGTCTGACATACACCTGACAGTCTGGGGGAATAGACCCCAGCAACTTGACCACCAGAGCCCCTGTGGTTTGGCTTCTCCTAGCAATTACATTTGTGTTCCTCACCTGCCCAATTTCAAAAGCTCAACCCTTTTATTATGTCTGAAATCAAGCATGTCACCACAAATCTGAAGGGTTTTTTTTTCATTCTACACAAATAGGCCTTATGGACACAGACCAAAGAAAGCATGGCTTTTTAAAAAAGGATACATTTATTTTTGGAAAGGCCTGGGATAATGTCTCAATCTGCTCTGTGATAACAGAAGAGTCAGTATGTGCAGTGAAAGATAAACACTTGGTAATGAAGGACCCTGGGAGATGGATTTGTCCTCTGTGTGTTTCCGATTCCCAGTGGTAATAATGCCAACCACCTCTACAGAGTGACTGGGTGGAATAACTAAAATTTTGTAAAAAACACTGTGAAAATGTAAAAGTGCTACCACAACTAAATCTAGTAAACTCAATGATTGTTTTTAACTTTTTTTTTCCCATGGTTCCTTTGAGGAGTGTTAGGAAGCATTCTTGCAAATTAAAATAGGCCATTTTATTCCCATCTTTGACATTTCATTTGCTTCCCCCTTCGTGGGCCTTGTGCCCAGGCTTTATTTCTGCCATTAGCTCTTCTTGCTTATAAATGCTACTACCCATACACTATGTGCCTCTGTATTACTGGCAAGTTACCCTTCAAAGGTGGTAACAGGTCATTTTATACCTGCTAATATGAACCAAGTTGCTCTTCTGGCAACCTTTAAAATGTACAGATGGTAACGTAAAAATTGACTCATTTCAGGTAAAGCTGCTGTTACCTTCAGGCACTGATGGTGGCAAAGAAGGCCTGAGAATCGTGAATGGCAGTCCACAGCAGGAAGACAAGGGACTACCAGGGCAGCAGTCAGGTACTGTTAAAAACAGTCATTAAGATGTATAGGATAGTTTTTTAGGTTAGTTGGGCATTTCGTTTAATTTGCTGCTCGACAGAGCATTGGGAATTGACCGACTACATAATTCACAGAAACTTGCTGAATTCACTCTGTAGTAGCTGATGTTACATTAGAATCAGCTGACCTATATTTATATTTATGAAATAATTCCTAGGCTGTTCGCTTTACTTTCAAAACTACTCTTTTAACAAAACAAGCGTCATAGGATGGAGTATGTGTCTTCAATGACTTCAGTTATATATAAAGATTATCAGACATACAGATGATGACCAAAGAGTGCCTCCAAAGAGTTAGGTGCCTCCCCATTTGACCATTCTGGTGATTGTAAAAGAAGTAATAATGCAACTAAGGAATACCCATTAGGTCTAAAATAAAGCTGATAGCATTGACCTGATTATTCACAGACCTAAGGAGAAAGTATCTTAAAAAAACAACATGAACTGAAATGCTGCACTTGAAACCACAGCACATTATTGGCAACATGTTGGGTTTCCTACCCCCACCGCCCACTTCATTCTAGCTTTGGGGGAGTGTAGTGGCACAGTCCTTGAACCGACAGGGGAAAAAAAGTACAATTTCATGCTGCAGTGGGGCGAGGGGAGGAGAGCAGGGAGAGATAACTCCCATATCCTGAGCCTCCCACAAGCAGCATTCCCTATAGGTTTTCATCACCCTAATCCCTAATTAGTTGAGCACAGAGAAATCTGTTTGCATTATTGCTTTTCTAATTGGCAACTTTTTATTCCAGGTGCCTTTGACAGATGGGAGCAGATTCAAGCACAAGAACTTCACAATAAACTGAAAATAAAACAAAACTTGCAGCAGCTGCACTCAGATATCTGTGACATCACCACTTGGCTGGAAAAAAGTGAAGCAGAACTAGAAATGTTAAAGATGGCAAAGCCTCCCTCCAATATCCAGGAAATGGAGCTCAGAGTGAAGAGACTGAAGGTGAGCTAGAAGTGTGGAGGAAAAGAGAAATTCAGAATATGCATGTGCATTGCTCTACTGGCTGAAGGTATCAAAATCTATGTCAGCTTGCAAATGGGATGCAGTAGAGGTCAATCTGTGCATTTCACTTCTGTAACTGTCAATGACGTGGAAGCTCGTCTTTATTTCCACATGGAAGAGCATCTACAAATGAAACCAAAGCCACACTGCAAAGGTGTGACTAAGATCCCCAGTTCTGGAAAGGTCTGGCTTCAAGGCAACTCTAGACTCTTACAAAGAGGTTCTAGTGGTGACTGCTAGGTATCTTTTGCTGAAATACTGACTTCAAAGCACCCTTCCAAATGTGTGTGACAGTCCCAGTCAAGAGTGGTGGTGGAGCATCTTGGAAGGATAGGGGGTGAGGAAGGCCAGCCCACCCACTGATGAATTCTGTAGCCTGATCTGGTTACCCTATTATGCAGTTAGGATTTGTCACCCACATCATCAGCCCCCGCCCCCGCTGAGATTAGTCCGGGATCCAAGGGAGTGGTAGTTGGAACCCCACGTTTTTGGGTACCCTGAGCTCCTGAGAAGACCCAGGGCAGTGGTTTGGGGATATCCAGACGCTCTTCATATTTCTACTTTTATTTTACTTGGTGCATTAATGTTTCAGCAGTCACTGTTCATCCTAAAGAATGCCATTTCTGTGATATTTAGGGGTAGATGCAGGATGACTACATGTACTTTAGCTGGAAGGCTTTTAACCTGATCCAGAAATTTTATTACACCAACCAGAGAGCAGAGGCTCTGGAGGTGGCAGGGCTTCTGTGTGCCTCCTGTGCAGGCGGCCGGTCGGGAGGCAGGCTGGCCGGCCTCTGCTTGCTGGCCTAGCTGGCCAGTTGAGCTCACTGACCTTGTAAGGCGGCTCCCTCACCTACTGCTTCCCAGCCAGTCACAGGCAACGTTGCTCTCGTTTCTGTGGCCGCAGCTCTCAAAAGCGTTTGAAAGGTCTGTTCCCTACTGAGGTTTGAAATGCACCTCACATCACTATTTCCAGAGTGCCTAGCCTGACCTTTTCCCTCCGCTGTAGGAGATATTAAAAGCCTTTGACACCTACAAGGCTTCCATGGCCTCTGTCAATGTGAGCAGCAAGGAATTTCTGCAGGCTGAGAGCACCGAATCCAAGGAGCTCCAAAATAGACTCCGCCAGCTGAGCCTGCACTGGGACGCCGCGCAGGACACTGTGGACAGCTGGAGAGAGGGCTTATGGCAGTCGCTCATGCAGTGCCAGGTAGGCTGACTCGGCATCGAGCACCCGGAGCTGGGGCCCAAGGCCAGCCCCCCGGAAAAGCCAGGCTTTCAGGGCCTATGTAGGTGGGAGAAGCAGGTATTTTTATCATAGTCAGACTGCTATGGCTCTGCCCAATGTGGCTCATGTTAAGAAGCGTGTGCTATACCATCTGTTTCCAAAGAGAGGCCCGCCTGCCGTCTCAGAGATCTGATGCTTGCCTGGTCTCCTGCTCTGTTGCCCCCCGCCGAGGCCCACTTCTAGAGCAAGGGTTCCAGCTAGCATTCCATTAGGCTGGAAATACCACCTCAGCATTGCCCTGTCTGTCCCTCGGCCAGGAAGGCTCTATCACAAAGTGAATAAGAGATCTGGCCCTCCAACAGAAACTGCTCTATAGCTTAGTAGCTATGTGACCTGGGACCCTTCTAGACCTCAGTTTTCTCATCTGAAAAGTGGGGATCATTTTAGTACCTACCTCACAGGGTTCTTTTTATGAGTAAATGAGACGAGGATAGCGCATGTAATCTTAGCCCAGTGCCTGACACACGGCCAGCACTCAATGCACGTTAGCTCTACACCGCTGCCTTACTCTGATTCCACCTTAGGTACTGTGAGCCCACCCAGGCCCCATCCCTGGGCCACAGTTTGTCCTGTTGGATTCCAATCTCCCTTGGCCACTGAATCCAGATTAGTTGAGTTATGTGTGTGGTCTTCATATATAAATTCATTTGGGACATTCTGAAGCTCTACCTTTCTGTTAGCACTTTTTCACTTTGCAAAATTCACCAGGCCTCATGGACTGTGCCCAGTACAGTCTCCTTCCCTGCTTTCCCTTTTCCTTGTTTGGGGCCCTGGCATTTAATTGTGGCTCTTTTTATCCCTGGATGAGGCAAAAAGGGCAAATAACTGTGATGAATTAAAAACAGCAAGCTGGGGAGCAGATGTGGCTCAAGTGGTTGAGTACCTGCCTCCCTCATGGGAGGTCCCAGGTTCAGTTCCTGGTGCCTCCTGAAAAAACAAAAACAAGCAAGCAAAACAAGCGAAAAAACCAACTCAGGGAAGTCAATGTGGCTCACTGGTTGAGTGCCGGCTTCCCACATACAAGGTTCTGGGTTCATTCCCCCAGCCCCCGGTATCTAAAAAAACCCAGCAAGCTGCCTTCCTAGCACACTTTCTGTCATAATTCTAAGAAATGGCAATGCTATGATGTGTGTTGTTTTTCAAGGATTTCCACCAGTTGAGCCAAAGTCTGCTACTGTGGTTAGCAAGCGCCGAGAACCGGAGGCAGAAGGCGCGTGTCACTGACCCAAAAGCAGAGCCCAAGGTTCTCCTGGAGTGTCAGAAAGAACTGATGGTAAGTTTCCTCGTGATGGGTTCTGCATCACCAGTGGCTGTTCACCACAGTAGTAGGTCAGAATCCTTAGATAACCCTAGCCTCCCCTTTCTGTGAACAAAAAATGCCAGTGATGTTTGTCTTTGACTCGGTCAGAAGCAGCCTTTGTGAGTTTAGCCAGCACGTTCTTTTGGTGTCTACTGACCATCCCTTGTAGTTCTGAAGGAGAGTGACTTGCAGGAACAAAGAGCCAGACTCCAGAGTAGGATGTCTTCAAGACTCTCAGGAGTTGGGGACACAGGCCTTTCACAGTATGCTGGGAAACTTAAGACCATTCAAATAGAACTATTTTTTCCCTTGTGAATCCTGATAATTTGTTCTGTAACCGTAATAAGCTATATGAGTTTTCCATATCCATTATAGAAGAGTCTTGCTTCTTGGACAGTAGGTGTATTTTCATTTTATTTCACTAGCAAACCAAGGTGAGACGTAATTATTCTCACTTGCCCTCAAGACTCGACATGACATTTTTGCCCACAAATTTGTTTGTGGTTTAATTCTAAACACTTGTATTTAATTAAAGGTCTTTACATTGTTTAAAATACGTATTTTTGTACTGAAATCTTTGTGCAGCCCCATTCTCTAAAGCAGCACTGTCCAGTAAAACACTGCAATAATGGGAATGTTCTGTCTCTGCACTGTCCAATATGGTAGCCACTAGTCACGTGTGACTATTGAGTACCTGAAATATGGCCAGTATGACTAAATGTTTAATTTTAATTAATTTACATTTAAATAGCCACATGTGACTTGTGGCTTCCATATGGCACAACAAACAAGATACCCAACTTCAACAATTCAAACTGATTTGTCAGTATGTACCTCCATGTTTCTAAAATGCTTAAACTGCTGTTTCTGTTTTATCAACTTTAGGTTTTTCCCTTGACTTCCTGCTGTAGTGCATGAGGGCCTAGTCTTCGTCACCACTCCCATCACTTCTGTCCTCTACCTCCTCTAGCATCAAAATTGTCTTCAGAATGAGAAGGAATAAAAAATTGGGACGGGGGACGGATGTGGCTCAAACGGTTGGGCATCCGTCTCCCATATGGAGGGACCTGGGTTTGATCCCCAGGACCTCCCGGTAAAAAAAATAAATAGGGGGCTGGGGGTAGGGATCTAACCTACCATCTAAACCATTCTAGACTTGAGGACACAGGCAGATACACAAAATCGAAGGTTCTGGAGTTGAGTACCACCCACCATTCATTCCAGAACTTTTCTGGCTCATCTGGCCACACTAGTTTCCATTTTGACAAGCAACTATTTCACACACTTTTTTGTTTTGTTTTGTTTTGTTTTAGCAACTGGAAAAGGAGCTAGTGGAACGTCAACCTCAAGTAAACTCCTTACAGGAGATTTCAAACAGCCTTCTCATTAAGGGGCACAGAGAAGGCTATAGTGAGGCTGAAGAAAAGGTACATGTTATTGGGAAGAAACTCAAACAGTTACTTGAACAAGTGTCCCAAGATTTAAAGTCCTTGCAGAGAAGCCAGGTGAGTCCACTTGTGGCGTTTAAATGTAAAGATGTTTTGTCAGATGCTGCAAACAGAAAAGCAGTGCTGTGACCTTGCTTTGGGGGAGAGGAACATGGCAAGTGGTCTGAGTGGAATCTCAAGACATGCCCCTTTTGAACTGTGTGGCCTTAAAGAGTTACATAAGCTCTTTGAATCTGTTTGTCATTTGTAAAAATAAACAAATAAATAACAATAATACCCACCTCTTAGTATGGCTAAGGCCATGAAAAACAAGACTAATCCCTGTATCATTTCTGCTTTGCCTTCATGTAGGACACATTAGGAAGCTTCAGCATTCTCACACGACACCGTTTCAAGTCCTCTTCATCATCCTCTTCACTCTCTTCTGACCTCTGTCCCATTTGTCTACTTTCTTCTCTTTATAAAATGTGATCTAACGCAGTGCAAATGGAATACCCAAACCCAAGCCTCACCAGGCTTAGGGCAAGCCTCTCTCCTCCATTGTAGAGTCTATTTCCTCTTACACAGTCATGGCTATATTGTCTTTTGACAGCCACATTATCACATCAGCGACTTGACTTGAGCTCACTGTCAGCCTTGCTGCTGCTGCTAAATGTAGTTTCCCTCACCCCCCACCCCGTGCCTGTGGGTTTTTAATCAGATGGTTGGCCTTGCCTTGTTTGCATTCCCTTGTGTCTGAAAAAGTCTCCGTTAAAGTGGGAAATGAGGAAAGCCCCCTTGGTAAGAAAGATTTAAGCTGGGGGAGGGGGTGCTGCACAATGAGGAACCTGCCTAAGACACGTTTGTGCTCTTGAGATTATTCAGAACCTTCTGCTGAACTCTTGCCATGTGAATTTCAGAGCCCAGACCCATCCCTGTCCAGCTTTGACGAGGTAGACTTTGGGGACCAGCATCCAGCAGCTGCATCCATGCCACCTCCTGAAGCCAAAGTGAGCCCCTTTCTTTAACAAGAGCCACACTGGTTATTTTTTTAAAGTTACTGAGATGACAGGATGACTCCAAGGCTCCATTGGGCATTTCATCACATTATAGATCTGCTTCAACCTGTTGGTCAATGGAGAGGCTTACTCCGAAGTTTTTAAAAAAATGACAAAATATACTCTTCAAAGACCTAAACCAAAGGCTCTCTTCTGCTCAGTTACTCTTATTTGGGATCATAGGAGAACTGTCATCTTTCACAATGTACTAGCATTGAGGATTTCCTGGATTTTCCATTAAAAATAGATCAACAAACTATAAAGCGAAACTCTCAGTAGTTTAACAAACCCAGTTCTTTCCTACATAGAGTTTCATCCCCAGTGTATTCGGTATGCTCTCAAAACCTTGGCAGGTAGACAACCTAAGGAAAACATAATTTAAGGAAGGACATTTTATCATTAGGACTGAAGTATCTTCAGCGTTCTCACCAGAATATTTTTATCCAACAGTTTGGAGCAGAGAGAACCGCAAAAGGCAAGAGCAAGACCAACAGCAGGTAACGTGGAATTACAATTACAGCAGTCAGTCTTCCCCATTCCCTGCTCTCACTCCAGTCCTGCCAATGCCACTATCAAGGTCTTGGTAAAAATCTGGCCTTCTTGTCTACTCTCTTCTGGAAAGGGCTGGGCTTCTCTTCTAAAACTGCACCCCAGCTCTTGGCCCCATTTTCATCTCTGATCCTGGATTTCTTATTTTACGTAAGCAAGGGGTCAGGTAACGCGGGTGGGTTGTGCCTTTGGAACCTCCTGATCAGCCTCCAACCTCGTCTGTTGGCAGGGTGCCCAGTCCCGGCAGCTCGCGGCCGCAGCGCTCCTTCCTCTCCCGGGTGCTCAGGGCAGCACTGCCCCTGCAGCTGCTGCTCCTGCTCCTGCTGCTCCTGGCCTGCCTGCTGCCCTCCTCCGAAGAGGACTACAGCTGCACCCAGGCCAACAACTTTGCACGCTCCTTTTACCCCATGCTGAGGTATACCAATGGGCCGCCCCCCACATAGAGGGCTCGCCTGCAGTGCTACCACCAGCCTGGGTACCGCAGGTGCCCAGCCCGGGGCCCAGCCCGATCTGGGAGTGACTCTTCCTGTTTGGCACCGTCCAGGTGCCACTGTGGACCCCTCCCTCTGGACCTGGGGTGGAAGAGAGGGGGTGGGGGGCCTCTCTGCAGGCCCAGGGCAGCTTTCAAATGATGTTCCTCCCCGGGGGTGGGAACTTGTGCAGCTCTTCCCCGGGCATTTTGGCAAAGCTACTTGGTTGGTTTAGGCATCTCTGAAAACCATTTTCCGGAAGAGCCACGCACTCTGTGAATTCCGGTTTACTTGTAAAGCGCCGTTACTATAATGTAGCCAACACAGTCAGTAAGCAGTGGTGTTCATCACAGGAGATATACTGTAGAAACAAGCAAGCAGATTCCACCTTAGAAATGGTTCAGAAACTCATGTACCCTTTGCTGATTGATTGAAACAATCATATTTAAAATGTTTAAAATTTGCCCCAATTGGCTAGCAATCTTGAGCGACAGATTATAAACCAAAATGTTCTGTTCAGTACTTAGATTGCTCTTTTATACTGCTTTACATTTTTAAAGAAATTATATTGCATGGATGTGGTTTATTGTGCATATTTTTAACAGTCTGAATCTATGAATAATGTAAACTTTGATTTTTTTTTTTAAAAATCAGATTTTAGCTTGAGCTTTTGACTAATGTACAGTAAATGCCAAACTGCAGACTTGATAGGGATGTTTTTGTAAGTTAATTTTATAAGACTTTTCACATTTAAAAGGATGCCGCAGGTTTTGTTTAACTGTTGAGGGTTGGTATAGAAACTTGAAGATGTTTGTGGTATGTACAACTCAGATGTTTCTCATTAAAAAAGCAAAATTAGCCACACTGTTGTAGCACTGGATTATATTAAAGGGTATGGTTAGTCTTCCATAAAACAAAATTATTATTAAAAATTGGGGGCAGGGGGGAACAGATGTGGCTCAAATGGTTGGGTGTCCATTGCCCATATGGAGGGACCCAGGTTCGATCCCTGCAACCTCCTGGTTAAAAAAAAAAATTTTTTTATATTGGGGGGTAGTGGTTTATTGGTTTTAATTCTAAGCTAAGTTTCATATTCTTCTCACTTAACTTTATACAGAATTACTTATGAGCTCTGGACACCCACTTGTCTAGACACCACCCACCCTTTTATGTAAATTCCCAGTGTGTGCCCCTTCAATATTATGGGGAGCAGGAAGAAAGAGGGCCTGTAAGGGGAATGTATTTGTATAAACGCACCTATAGGGAAGGCCCGTTTCACTGTTTTTTCTATTCCTAGCTCTCCCCAGAGTGAATTTAGAGTAAATCAGGTGTCTAACAGATGTTAGAGGCAAAGCCGCCTGCTTTCCCTACAACTCCAGAACCACTGTCCACTAACCACCTAAACAGTCACCTTCCATGATGAGAAGTTTCTGAACCCAGTTCCTTGATTAACTGCACCTAACATTCCTCTCTTAGCACTTGGGAGATAGCACCGACCTAACAGCAATCTCAATCCCCTCCTCTTCGAACAACCAACCTCATGGAAGCCAATGATGCTCATCAGTGTATGAAAGCCCAGACTGTCAACACTGGTGCTTCTTCTCTGGCAAAGACAGCCACAGGATGTCAGCAGTTACGGAGCAGCTTTATGTGAAGGGACCTTTTGAAGGGAATTTGTCTTTACTCTACTTTGTGTTTATTAAGTTTTCAAATTGTTGACAGTGACATGGAAACAAAGGTGCTTTTTACCATGTAACGTCAAAGTATTTCCACTCTTTAAAATAATGTCTTTTTTAAAAAAGTACTCCTGGGAAACGGATGTGGCTCAAGAGGTTTGGCGTCCGTCTACCATATGGAGAGACCAGGGTTCGATCTCCGGTACCTCCCAGTAAAAAAAAAAAAAAAAAAAAGTACTCCTAGAAGAAAATATGAGTATTGCCCAAACTTTTTCTTTATGCCACTGAGACAGAGGGCCCTTGCTCCATTTTAGCAGTAGTCACTGAGAATCCCTACCTGCTCTCTACCTTCTTTTCCAAAGGAAAAGATGGACTCTGGGGCAAATAAAAACTTGCAGTGAAAAGGAAGTGCTGTTTGCATTTTAAGTTCTAATTATGCACATCAGTTCTCTGCAGTTCCTCAGGATAAAGGCTACTGAATCTTGAGTCTGTTCTAAAGGCTTTTTACCCCCTTGAGGGAAGCCACTCAAAGCTCACTTCTTTCACTCAAAGCTGAGTTTTACTTGTGCATGCAAGTGCCTACAGTTATAAATCACTATAAGTGTGAGATCAGCCAGCTAAAGATTAAATTGTTCGGGGGGCGGTGGCTCAACTGGTTGGGCGTCCGTCTCCCATATGGAGGGACCTGGGTTCGATCCCTGGGACCTCCCGGTAAAATAAAAAAAAAATAAAAATAAAAAAAGATTAAATTGTTCCTGTTTTTAAAAGCCTTCAACAGATTGTCAGGTTTTGTTTTGTTTTTCAGAGTTTAGCTCTTTTAATTTGTCCCAAAGTCACTGAAGCAAAAATCATGATAAAACATTCTTTCTTTTACACCCCCCAATGCAAAAAACTATTCAAAGGGAAAAAAAATGGATTTGTACATAGGCTGAAACTTAATACAAATTCAAAACCTACAGATAAGGGTTAGCTCTATCACTCATCTCTTTAAAAAGTTTATATGAATATCCATTAAAACCAACAGGGTATCTCCCTTGAAATATTACCTATATGGATTTCCAAGTAGACCACGGGCTGTATACTGTCTTGGAATGGCCTCAGAAGGCTGTCATTGATCAGGTAACAGAGTAAAAACCCCAGAAGCCTTTCTTTCAAATGGAAGAGGAATAGACAGGGTCAGAAGAAACTATTCAAACTTCATCTTCTTTCCTTGTGGCTTGTCATCTCTTCCTCCTGTCTCCTCAGAAGCCGCCTTGCTCTCCAAAGCCTCCTCAGCCTCAGCCACCACCAAATCTACCTCGGCCTCCTCTGCCACCACCTCGGCCTCCAAATCCCGGAAGCCACCTTCACCCTTAGGCTTGGCCCAGTCCAAAGTAACTTTGTTTCCATCAATTTCACCATCAAGTTAGAGTTTCTTAACCCTCCTGAAATTGTATGTGCCTTTCTAGGAAGAGTGCCCATGGTTTTCAACAAATTCTCAAAAGACTATGGCAACCCAAAATAGAATTCCAAATAGAATGTGGAAATTGACTATTTAGCCTGACTACTGAAAGTTCTTAACATCCAACAAATACATTTTTAAAACCAAATTATGAAAAACACTTTATTTAGCTTATATCATGTTAAACTTCTTTCTTCAACAGTACCATAGACAGTAAAGGGAAAACAGCAAAGAAAAAATACTACCTGGAGGAGTGGAAAGCAGTTCTCAAAATCTGCTTTCACACAAAGCGATCATTCATTTCTTAAAAGGTCCAAATTTATTAAAGCCTGTGATAACCAGAAAATTAGTTTAAAAGTACAAAGCATTCATCTGGCAAAATGACAACAAAGTCTAGTCAGCCAGCGGGTTCTGGAGGGACACAGGACCGCTGATTATTAAAGTTATGGGACCAACAGTCATGGCATTTCGACACCCAAAGTGGGAAAAACAAAACGCAGATTGTGCAGTTACCAGGAGCTCTTCTGGGCTGCTGTAGTCAAACCTTTGTCCTACCCATAGAGGAAACCACCATCACATGCAGTGGCTTCCCCCCAAAGTGAAAAGGACCCTTAGATTTCCAAAAAAGAACAACTTGCAGCCAAAGCAACACAAAGGGCGATAGCGATCACATTTCACGGACACAGTGCACATCTTAGAGCTGCCATGGAGTTGCTGAAATTCCAGTAACCTTGAGAGCCATAAAGAATAAACGGCATGTTTTCACACTATAGTATACCAAAGTCCACAGGAAAGCATCAAGTGCCTAAAAGAGGGGAGAATTTTATGGGAGTAAATTTCCAAAGAATATACTCCACTTAAGCTAAGGGTTTGGGGGAAGCAATAGCAGATAGAAGAAAGATGACCCAGCACCCACTAGTGTCTGAGGCTAGGATGAGAGGACAGATAGTATCACTGCTCTTCTTTTTCCACCTGTCCTAACTGCTGTCCAGTAACGGTTCATGCAGACCCCATCTAAGCTGAGAATCTAGGATCTGAAGGACAGCAGGCGGCCAAGAAAATCTGACCATCCTTACATAACACCGAGTTGCGTTTCAAGAATCAGTGTCTTAAAGCAAGTCTGTTGCAGGAGCAATGCTAGCCAGGCAGCCAGAAGACTTGAATACCAGTCCGGGTTTTCCCACAGGTAGTTTTATAACCTCGAGCAGGCTTATAAGACCAGGCTTATAAGCAGGTATAAGAGATTGAACTTCGATGACAGAGGATTGCAAGCTGTTACTGTATCTGCAGCAATGTTCTGGAAATCGGGAGGGGGGTTGCCTAGAGTGGGCCCCCACTTAAACCAGAGCAACCATACATGTCAGATTGCATTTGATCAATGGATTCTGCAGTTTAAAATTTTGGGTTCTTTTTTTAAAACTAGCTGAACTGTGTGGTCACTTTCTATGCAGGAATTGGATTGCCCATGCTCAACTCTATCACTTACTCCCCTGAGCCAGTTTGCTTATACACTCTCCAAAGCTGAAAAATTAGGATAGCAGTATTATGAGGATTGTCTGGCACATAGTAAGTGCTCCGCAAATATTTTAGCTACTAAATTAAATGTGTTTGCATCATTTCCTTCCCGTAACTTTTATTATGTGTTTTTAAGATTTTAGCAGCTTGAAAAGTGTCAAATCTTATTTTAAATATTTCATGTCAAAATAGACCTAGACACTAAACATTCACCTTGAATTTGAAAAGATGTCAATAGATGCAGCCCCTTAGCAGAGAAAATAAGCACCAAACCACTTTCACATGCTAGAAAATTCTAGAACTGCTTCACCTTAGATTTATATGGTAAACATATAATGTAGTTCTGACAAATATTGTTAACCAGTTTTATTTTTATTGACTTTCTAGCTGAGTTAGCACGTAAAGTAATCCAGATAAAAACTACCTGAAAAGCTTGTGTCGATTTTGCATTGTTTTGCTTTTACTACAAGACTCTCCAAATTTATTAGGCTGACAACTCAGTCTTGTGTTCCCAAATCAAATTTCCAAGAAAATTCTCTTCCAGATTATCCTAGGGTTAACTCCATTCTAGTTAGCCCTTTGGACAGTGAGCAAGTGACAAGCCTGAAACCAGACAGAGGAAGTTGTGCGAGGACGGAAGAAGATGCACTTAGAATGATGTGTGAAAATTGCGCAGCTCTTCTAGGGTTGCCCCTGCTAGTCCTCCTTAAGAGATTGCCAGCTCACTCCCAAAGAGTGTGAGTAAACTCTCTGTTCTAGTGTTCTCTTCATTAAGAATATTCCATGGTAATTATTCCATTAAAATTTGTCTAAGTGACCCCATATTAGACACTCGTGTTTTTTTAATTAAGCCCAAGTCTTACTCATCTACAAATATTTCCTTTGTTAAATGATCATAAGTTGACGTGGAAGAAAGGAATCTTGCCATGCCAGTCTGAGGAATGTTCTTCCATAATACATAGAATGGAGGTGTTTTGTTTTGTCTTACTACTCAATTTAATTCCTGTTTACTAGGTTCTAATCCTCCTAGTTATTTCCTTTTAAAACTGAACTTAAACACTGAAATCCTTGCTTAGCTCTGAGGTAACTTTAAGTAGCCGTAAAAGAACATGTACCATTTTGGGGGGAGTGGGTACTTAGGATGCCCTCAAAAAGAAGATACTTGAAAGAAAGCACTTTTAAAGAGAAACTTGGCTAATCTTTAAAAAGGACATTGAGGATTTATCCAAAACAAAAAAAGCAGCCAGGCTTTGCACAGGTGTGTCACCCATTGAGGACACACTTGGAGCAGATGGGTACTTGAGCGCAGTTTAGGGCAATATTTTGAATAACATATTAAAAACACCTCATCTGAAAAGGGAAGGGGTTCTAGAATACTCGAAACACCAAAAACACCTTTAAAGTACCGACCATGTTATATCAACTGCCTACTTGCCCAGACCCTCTTCTAAAAGACAGACTTGCAATGAGGCAGCCTCTCGGGTCGAATTAACCTCTAAGGCCAGCACACCCAGGTGAGACTGTGAATCAAGAAGAAATTACAGAGATTCACATCCTCCTCATGGGCCAAATCTGAATGCAGTGAAACATGCAGCCTCACGAAGCATGCAGCACTATTTGCCGGAAAGGTCTAATGGGCCCTGGGTGAGTTTTCAAATTTTAATATGCACTTCTCAGGGTGAGCACAGGATTTGACATAGAAAAGTACTTGGACATGGAAGTCCAATCTGGTACCTACCTGGGCTCCAAAATTTAACCTAAAAGAATTCACTCCATAATATACTAATTAAGCAACAGCTGAGACCTCATGCTGTTTTGGTATGTGTGTATGTGTGTTTCTTACCAGGTAGTTTCTTTTAAAAATACAATTAATAGAATTTCATCTGCAAATAATTGTTCAAGGCTGCCTTCTTTGCATCCCACTTTCCACTCTCTACCTCCCATCCCCTCTATTTATAATAGGGGGTTCTAAGCTGGCCAGAAAGAAAGAAAATTGACCTTCTGTAATAACCCTGACATGATGTCCCATGGTTCCTCTAAAATCAAGCTTACATTTTCTGTGCTAAGTCCCATTAAGGCTCTAACACTGCATCACTAAGAATAACTCCAACCTTATATACAGACTTTCGGGTGTTCTCTAGGTATATATATGTTCCAGTGTTTTTGAAATAGCTACGCTCAACTCAGTTTTACTAACTGCACCAGTATCAAAATTAAGAATTATTCAAGGTCTCACTAGCAGCAACCAACCTTTATAGCACTGAATTTAATCTTCCTAATGACTTAGGGAATACAGAATGTGCTTGCCAGAATAAACCTATCTTCAAAAAGAAAATGAATTTAATCTCACATCATAAGGTAATTGTTAAAAACGTTACCACAAAAATCAAACATGATTATTTAATTGCTCACTTCCAAAGTATAAATGTAGCTCATTTTATGTATTCATTATGTTCCTGAAAATTTTAATTTTTGGAAAGCAAGTTAAAATTGTAATTTCAGAGGTGATTTATCATCATGTCCTTTTTGTCTTCCACTGGGAATAAGAACTAATATTTTGCTAGGTTTCTATTTTACTCACCTAGCCCACCATGTAAATGTTCTGATAAAACATTTCAAAAGAGCCCTAGGGTGTAAAAGAATTCTTTCTTGGAATAAATAATTACCCCTAAGTCTATAAGTTTGGCATTGAAGCTGACACGCTGGCGTGTGTACAGCTGTTTGTCTTTCCATGGGAAAGCACTCCTTGCACATCCACGGCCTGGAGCAGCCCAGTCTCCTTCGGGTAGATGACGTGACAGCTGTGGCTGCTACCTCGGCTGCTGTGACTTACGCAGACAGCAGAGAACCCATTGCTGCAAACATTGGGCCTTTCTCCAGCACCAATGCTGGGATCCTTGGGACAAGTTTTCAGGAAGGCAACTCCAGGGAGAGGGAGATTTAATGCTCCCACCATCCTCCGTGAAAATGAGGCCCCCCCCACACACACACACACACACTTGCCAACTAATTATCAGGCTCTATGAATGCAAATCAAGAGGGATGAGTCTGTGTAAAGATGGCAGCTGGGCTGGCGGGGGGCTCCAGCTTGACCACTGGCTCCCTAAATCACAATCCCTCTGGGCTTTGACGAACAATAGTAACTAGTAACATGTGACATAAGTCCTCACAGGCTTGTGAGATAGGTAAGGGGCAACTAGTTGATTGTCATTGTGGTTTTCAGTCTTACAATCAAGTGGTCCAGAAGAGAGCACACAAAGACCTGTCTGAAGAGTACTTTAGGCAACTGTGATAGTGAGTCCATTTCCTATAGTAGTGCATCACATTCTCTCCCTTTTCTCCTTTATAACCCTCCCAAGTCAGCCTTCCACCATTCATTCCTAAACCTTTAAGGACATGTTTTCCAAAGGGGTGGGAGGGAGATGGAAAATGAAGGGACCACACTGAGATCCTATGAGAACATGCAAGATGTAAACTCTGCATTTCAACGCACCCCCCGGTAACAAGGCAGAATGTGGCTTTCTCACCCTGACTCCGGGGAAGCAGAAAGCTGGCAGGTAGGGGGAAGGGTAGACATGACCAAGCCAGTCATAACTAATGAGGGACCACACAGCAGAACCAGGGAGCCCATGACTCCTGACAGGCTCACATGGTACACTGGCGCTCACGCACCAGTCTTTGACCTCCTCTGTAGGACTGTTCACTTCGAGGCTGAGCATCACTGGGTCTGCGGGATCTGGGAGCTCTCTTTGCTCTTACTCCCCTCTGCAGGGCCAGGCTCAGACCCCGTGACCGAGGACTTGTACCCGTGCAGCGTGTGGGCATTGAGCATCTCCAGCAGCAGGTCGTAGACTGGGACCACGTTTTTGCACTTCATGCTGAGCAGGTGTTCCATGCCTTTGTTACTATGGGGACAAAAAGGTGCTGAGATGCCTCCTGTGAGCCGTGGGACCTTTGAAATCTCTCCCTCGCAGAGCCAGTCTGCTTTCCCTTCCCCACCTTGCCCAGCCCTTCATTCTGGGCTCTCACAGCCAGTAACCTACACTGAGAGGGTAGGGATGGGGTCCTGTGTCCCACCACCCACCCACAGTGGCCTAGCACAGCACCTGTACAGAATGTCAGTTCTGTACATTGTGCTGAATAATCATTAAGGAGGAAACAGGGAGGCTGAGGTCTTTTGTGTTTCCTGCCCCTTGTTAAAATTCTTGGTGTGTTTAAGAATTGTGCTATTTCCCACACTCCTAGGCTTTCCTCCTCCCCCAGTGAGCAGTCACCTTCCTTCCTCCCCTCGCCTTTCCCGGCCCCAGCACAGGGCTGCCTTCATCCTGGGTGACAATGAGCAGGAGGTATCATGGGACCAGCACACAGCCATCACTGCCTTTCCTGACCTGCACTATGCGCTGCCCACAGCCCTGCCTCCCCAAACCTGCTGGGATCACCCGTCTCTTAGGTCTCATTCCTAAGATCCTGAGGCCATCGGAAGAAAAGAAAAATTCTTAGGGAAGGCCTTGTGTGTCTTCACCGAATCACCAGCTTCAAGAGGCTCTTCAAGAGAGCTGGGCTTAGCTTGACCTCACAGGCAAATGACCTCGGGGCCTCAGCCCTGGGTGGTGCATAGAAGGGTGGCATTGCATTTTAGAGGATGCACTGTCCCGTTTAGCCTATCAGCCCCTGCAACTAGAAAACAGTTGATCCACTACAGGATGCAATAAAGAGCTTCTGAGGTGCCACGTGACATTGACTCAATGCTTACCAGGTACCAATCTTTGGTTACAAGGTGTGCACCTTGTAAGCCCCCCATTCCCTTTCAGGGGTTCATTTTCCTCTAAGGGTGACACTTGCAACTTATTCAGCTCAAACTTGCAAATGCTTCTGCCAAAGCTCTTCAGCCTGCCCTGAGCTGAGCATGCACACCCCCTGCACCCTGTGAGCAGCAACCACGGGGTCGTACCTGGCGTGCCTGACGTGAGAAAGGAGCATTAGGAGGTTAGCCAGGCGGACTGACTGCTGCTGGGAAGAGGTGCCACTCTTGGCGATCACCCAGACCAGGGCATCTGTCACGGCGTTCAGCAAGTGAGTCAGCTTCTGGCTACTCTCAGCCTCCTGAGTGGCTGCAGCTAAAGGGTACATACCTGGACAAAGAATAAAAGCCACAAGTCACTGCTCTGAGAGGAAGTTGTGTGCTCAGCCACGAAGCAGGCCTCCAGTCTCCAAAAAGGAGGCCAAATTACCCTGGGTGGTTGTGACATCTGTGGATGGGGTGAAATCCTAATAGCATGACTTTATCTCCCCACACTGTTCTTCCTCGAGAGCCAGCCCCATCGCTGAGCTGGATGGGAAAGTGTCTAAATGCAGGGCAGACTAAATGACCTCTCAGCGTGCACACCAGAGCCAGAACTGTGGCCTTGCCATAGCAGTATTGTGTCACCTCAAACTATTACATGGTGTTTCTCTTCTGCAGCACCAAATACACATATAGCAGTGGTTCGAAAGTGAGATTAATCCCATTCTCAGCCCCTAGAAGGTCCCCTCTTCTAAGGGGAGTTGAATAAACATAAACCAATGACCAAT
Source organism: Tolypeutes matacus (assembly GCA_026826555.1). NCBI lineage: Eukaryota > Metazoa > Chordata > Mammalia > Cingulata > Chlamyphoridae > Tolypeutes > Tolypeutes matacus. Next base: position 6,310,530 of record JAKSZT010054193.1, on the reverse strand, counting down.
GCTACGGAACCTCCCCTGCCCACCCCCTTGTGTGTACCACAGCGCAGCCCCACTGCCACCTTTGCCCAGGTCCTCAGCATCGCCCTTCTGGTGTCACCTGGCTGGGGGAGGAGGACAGACCTGATTTATATCCACATCTCTAGCTCTCTGACCCTGGACCAGCTACCCAGCACCTCTAGCCTCAGTTCCTCAACAGGGCACAGTTTATACACACCTACCTCCTTAGATCCCTGCAATCACCCCGCGAGGTAGGTTGGATCCCCATCCTGTCTTGCCCTGAGTTTAAATCCCCTGACTCTATTGTCTGAGATATTGTGATCTCTCAACAGGTGCAAAATAAAAGCTCAGTCAAATCTGTTCCTGCCCCCTCCACCAACCGGACTCTTTGATTCCCTGGTGCAGGGAAAGAAAATGCTCTCTTCCAAGTTTTTGGAGTTCAAAGTAAGAATAAATACTTTGAAGCATGTGACATCAAAGGAAACTGCAGGCTGCAATGAGAATAAAGGATGGCTGGCCTGTCATCATACATGGAATTTGTTTTGGCAATTTTGTTCTCCATTTTAATTGGCATTTTTATCCCTTTCAGTTCAATGCAGGCAAGAAACATAATGAACTACAAGTATGCAAGTTTAGTAGTTTGCCACAGCCAGGGGGCCTCCATAATGTCTGATGATGCAGAGTTAAAATCTTTTACAGTAGCCCAGAAGCTTCTCACTGCTTCTCCAGCCCACCCACTCACATCACTCACAATAGTGGCTCTTCCTGAGTTCTCTCCTATGCTCAAACCTCCCAATGTCCTCAGAGCAGAAGACCTGCCTTCTCACTGCAGAAGAAACAAGCCCCAACTCTGAACCCAGCGTGCCCCCTCTGAGCAGCCAGAATGCACATGGGTACATGTGGCTCCTTCAATGACGTCCCGTTGCTCTTGGGATAAAGTCCAAGCCACATGGTGCAGCAGTCGAGGGTACCAGTTCTCTCCCACTCTTTGCAGCCTCAGTTCTCTCCACATCTCACCTTGAATCCAATCCTACTTTCAATTCCCTGAACTTGTGATTCGCTGGACATGCTGCACTTTCTGCTGAAGAATTCTCTCCCTCCTCCAACTCCCCTCCTCCATCACCTCCCCTTATGCTTAGCTATATCCATTCCTCCATCAGATCCCCCTGGTCATGAACTTCCTTCTGGAAGCGTCCTCCAACTTCTCCACCATCCCACCCTAAGTATGACTTGGGTTCCATCCCTAAAGCTCTGACATCCTGTCTGTCTCCCAGCTAGGGGTGCCACGTCGTCCCACAAGACTACCACACCCCCCCCCCAAGGTCACCCTGTTAGACTGGAAATAGGCGCTTTGGGGGTGCAGGCTCTGCCTTTCTTGTTTGTCACTAAACATTGTCACACAATGCCTGGCATGGAGTAAGTACCCATATATGGAAGAACTGGATTGAATTCACATAGGTTCAAATTCTTACATTTTTTAACCAATTGTACCATCGTAATTAAAAGGACAAATATACATGTTAATGCATATCCTAGATATATGTACAGGAAATTATTAATCAAATCAAAGCATGGAGAAAATTATCAAAAGTTTACTCTCCCTAAAATTGACCCCAGCTGTATTACCAAATGCTAACTATCCTTTAGTCTGGTCTGCTAGACGAATTGTGCTTCATGTTATTTCTACTGCCATAAAGAAATCATGTTTTTTTGGATTTGAAAAAGAGCCAAAAAAAAAAAAAAAAAACACCTATTATTAAAAAATAATAAAATAAATCCTCAGGGGAAGCAGATGTGTCATGTCTCAAGCAACTGGGCCCCCCGTCTACCATATGGAAGGCCCCAGGTTTGCTTCCTAGGGCTCCCTGGTGAAGGTGAGCTGGCCTGATGGCCCACAGGCAGCAGAGAGCTGGCACAGCAAAATGACGAAACAAAGAGTACAGAGGAGAGACAGTGAGAGACACAGCAGACCAGGGAGATGAGGTGGCTCAAGCAATTGAGTGCCTGTTTCCCACACAAGAGATCACAGGATCGGTTCCCAGTGCCTCCTGAAAGAGAAAGATGGGAGAAGACAAGCAGACACGGAAAGAACACACAGCGAATGGACAGAGAGCAGACAGTGAGCGCAAAACAACAAGGGGGGAGAGGAAGGGGAGAAAAAAAAAATCCTCAGAACGAATTTTATAGTAACATGAAATCACCTGGGGGCCTCCCTGGGTCTTGCCAAGGTCCCCTGGGACAACGTATGCTGGTTATTGGGTCCCCCTTCATAAAACAGCAGTCATTGCCAATGGCGGGCCCTGGGCCTCCTCCAGGCTGTCAGAGCAGCACAGCCCCTCACAGGACTCGGTGCTTGGGGACAGAAGGGAAGGGGTGGCCGTTTTGAAAAGCCACATGCTGTATCAATTTTATATGTGGGGAAAAGTTTATACACAAAAGGATTAACTTGTTTAAAATCATCCCAGGAAGGAACTGGGCTGAAGATTGCCCCTTGTGCTGCCTGCCTCTCTCGGGTCAGCAGTACCGTGCCCGCACTCGGGCATTCACATGTCACATTGGCTCGCCCACGCTATGTACAAAGCGGCTGCCAAGTGCCAGGCCCTGGGCAGTGGCAAGGGACAAGACAGGCTCCGTGCTGAGGATGCTCATTGCTCAGGCTCTCAGGAAACAATAAAAATTACCCTCCTACACCCTGGGAAAGTGAAATCATCACTTAGGACTCATGTTAGAACAAAGCTGACTTACTTTTCAAGAAGTACAGAAATACGGTGTGAAAAAAAGACAAGATCTTGGCATACTTCCCCCCAGATACCAAAAAAAGTAAGATAAAATCAAGGACACACATCTCTCCGCTTTACCACCTGGGAACAGCTGTGTGTTCCTCTCACTAGCCCACCTAATGACCTTCTGCACAGCACATGGTGGGAGCTGGGCAACACAAGATTTGCCACGTCCTAAGTTTTCAAAGGACGAAGAAATAAGCCTTTCCCAACTGAAAGCAAATAAATCAAGAAATCTAAAGTTTTTAATAAAAATTCTCTGCCCAAAGGGAAAAAATTCTGGCTTTAAGGAAGGATATGTGTGTGTGTGTGTGGGGGGGGTGTTTGCTTGCTTGTTTTGAGGAAAGTAATCTCTAGCCATAACCCATCGCATACCACCACCTCCTACCCATGGTTACCTCACTAACACTTGAAATGGTCAGTCTTTTTAATTTTAGCCATTCTACTAGTTATGTAGTGGTTTTTCATTGTGGTTTTAATTTAAATGTCCCTCATGAGTAATGATTTTGATTATCATTTCATGTAATTATTGGCTGTCAGTATGTCTGTTCAAAAGTTTGCAAACGAAGTTGTTTATTGGGGTGTTATTGTTGAGCTATGAGAGTTCTTTATACATTTAGATACAAGTCCTTTGTTGAATATCTGTTCTGCCAATACTTTCTCCTGGTTTGTGGCTTGCCCTTTCCTTTTAATAAGTACCTTTTTTTTTTTTTTAACTTTATTTTGTACATTTAATACTTGAAAATATAAACAATTAAAAACTACAAAGTAAACACAGATGAATAAATATATACATTCTTCAATTAAATGTAATGGATACATATAAAAATTTTTTTCTTGAATCAAACAATATATTACACAATAAATTTGGTTCATAGAAACGCAATCATACAGTATTTGTCCTTTGTGTCTGGCTTGCTTCACTCAACATAATGTCCTCCAGGTTCATCCATGTTGCCATATGCTTTATGACTTCATTTCTTCTTACAGCTGCATAATATTCCATCATGTGAATAGACCACAGTTTGTTTATCCATTCATCTGTTGATGGACACCTGAGTTTTTGCATATATCTATCTAATAGTTCAATCTCTTTATTGAAGAGATCATACTTTTCCCATTGCCTTGACATCTTTGTTGAAAATCAATTAATGTGCAGATCTATTTTTAGACTCTCTATCTGGCTCCATTGATCTATTTGTCTATCTTGATGTCAATACCATATTATTTAGATTACTGTAACTTTTAATAAATCTTAAAGTCAGTTAGTGTAAGTGCTCCAACTTCATTCTTTTTCTAAGTTGTTTTGGCTATTCTGGGTCCATTGCATTTCTTATGAATATAAGAATCAGCTTGTCAATTTCTACCAAAAAAAAAGGCTGCTGGGATTTTTGTTGGTATTGAGTTAAATCTATAGATCATTGTGGGGTAGAACTGACATCTTAACTATTGAATCTTTCAATCCACGAACTTGATAAATCTCTCCATTTGGTTAGGACTTCTTTAATTTCTCTCAGCAATGTTTGGCAGTTTTCCGTGTGCAGGTCCTCACATATCTTTTGTCAAATTTATTCCAAAGAATTTCATTATTTTTGATGCCACTGTAAATGGTTGTGTTTTTTAATTTAAATTTCTGCTACCATGTAGAAACACAATTGATTTTTGTATACAGGCATACCTCATAGATATTGTGGGATTGGTTCCAGACTACTGCAATAAAGCAAATATCGTAAGATTGTTACATGAATTGTTTGGTTTCCCAGTGCATACAAAAGTAATGTTTACACTATACTGTAGTCTATTAAGTGTGCAATAGCATTGTATCTTAAAAAAACAATGTACATATCTTAATTAAAAAATACTTGAGGGAAGCAGATGTGGCTCAAGCGATTGGGCTCCCATCTACCATATGGGAAATCCCGGGTTTGTTTCCCGGGGACTCCTGGTGAAAACGAGCTGGCCCTTGTGAAGAACTGGCCTGTGTGGAGAGCTGGTCCGTGTGGACAGCTGACTGAACAAAAAGAAACAAAGAGGAGAGACACAACAAACCAGGAAGCTGAGATAGCTTGTATTAGTCAGCGGAAGAGATGCTGATACAAATACCAGAAATCTGTTGGCTTTTATAAAGGGTATTTACTTGAGGTAGAAGCTTATACTTACCAGGCCATAAAGCCTAAGTTACTTCCCTCACCAAAGTCCATTGCCACATGTTGGGGCAAGATGGCTGCTGACGTCTGCCAAGAGTTCAGGCTTCTTGGGTTCCTCTCTTCCTGGGGCTCATTTCTCTCTGGGCTCAGCTCCTCTGGTTCCTCCACAAGGTCAGCTGTAGACTATGAGGCTCTCTAGGCTTTGCCTCTCTCCACAAGGATAGCTGTGAACTGTCAGGCAAACAGCTCATCTCTTTCCCGGGGCCTTGTCTCCTTCTTCATGACCAAACTCCTCTGTGTGCTTACTTCCTCGGGCTCCAACATTAAAACTCAGCATCAAAACTCCAACCAAGGGAAGTGGCTGTGGCTCAATTGGTTTGGCTCCCGCTTACCATGTGGAAGGCCCTGGGTTCAATTCCCAGGGCCTCCTGGTGAAGGCAAGCAGGCCCACGCGGTGCAGTGAGCTGATGGCCCACATGGTGCAGTGAGCTGGCGCAGCAAGATGACGCAACAAAAGGGAGACAAGCAGACACAGAAAAACGCAAAGCAAATAGACACAGTGAGCACAAGCAGCAAGGGGGGGATAAATAAATAAATAAAAATAAATCTTAAAAAAAAAACTCCAACTCTGTCCTTTGCCATGTCTTTTATCTTCGAGTCCCCGCCCTGTGGGTGGGGCTCAATGCCCTACTGACATGTCCCAATCAAAGCCCTAATCATAATTTAATCACACCCAGAGGAACAGACCAGTTTACAAGCATAATCCATATCTATTTTTGGAATTCATAACTAAATCAAACTGCCACATGGCTCAAGCGACTGAGTGCCTCTCTCCCACATTGGAGGTCCCAGGATTGGTTCCCGGTGCCTCCTAAAGAGAAGACAAGCAGATACAGAGAGCTTACAGCGAATGGACAGAGAGCAGACAGTGAGCGCAAAAAGTTGGGGGGGGGTATAAATCTTTAAAAAATAAATAAAATAAAAAGGTTACTTAAAAAAAAATACTTCATTGCTAAAAAATGCTAACCATAATCTAAGCCTTCAGCAAGTTATAATCTTTTTTCTGGTAGAGGGTCTTGCTCAATGTTACTAGCTACTCACTGATTCAAGGTGGTGGTTGCTGAAGGTTGGGGTGACTGTGGCAATTTCTTAAAATAAGACAGCAGTGAAGTTTGCTGCATCGATCTTCCTTTCACAAAAGATTTCTCTGTAGCACGTAATGCTGTTTGATAGCATTTTACCACAGTAGAACTTCTTTCAAAATTGGAGTCAATCCTCTGAAATCCTGCTGCTACTTAATCACCTAAGTTTACGTTGTATTCTTTTTTTTTTTTTAAGATTTTATTTATTTATTCATTTATCCCCTCCTTGCTGCTTGTGCTTGCTGGGTCAGCTAACCACGCCGTGCGGGCGGGCTTGCCTTCACCAGGAGGCCCCGGGAACCGAACCCGGGGCCTCCCATATGGTAAACGGGAGCCCTACTGATTGAGCCACAGCCGCTTCCCTGCGTTGTATTCTAAATGCTTTGTTGTCACTGCAACATTCACAGCATCTTCACCAGGAGCAGGTGTGTGCTGGTTTGAGTCTTTTGTGGACCCCAGATAATCCTGCTTTTAAAGTGAACCCATCCCTGTGCCTGTGAACCCACTGGAGATGGGACCTTTTGATTAGATTGCAGGACCCAGGGTGGGTCATAGTCCTCTTACTCAAGTCCTTCATAAACGGAGGACTAAAAAGCCGTGGACACCGAGGAAAAAAAGCAGCAGAAACCTCAAGAGGCTGAGAGGTCCCGGAGGCTAAAGATTAAGCTCAGCAGAGCACAGAGGCACAGAAAGAGGCCCCTGAAAGGCTAAATGAGATGAGGACCCGAGGAGAGGGGAGAGATAAGCCATACGCCTGACTGACCACAGCTGAGCTTGGGGAGAAGTAAGAGACCAGCAGAGCAACCTAGGCCCTGCCTGATCACCCACAGCTGCATCTTGGTGAGACAGCATCTCTTGATGCCTTGATTTGGACCCTTCCACGGCCTCAGAACTGTAAGCTTTTAACCAAATACATCCCCATTATAAAAGCCAACTCATTTCTACAATATTTTATCTTAAGAAACCACTTTCTTTGCTCATTCATAAGAAGCAACTCCTCATCTGTTTAAGTCTTATGAGAGTCCAACAATTCAGTCACATCTTCTTCAAGCTCCACTTTTAATTCTACTTCTCTTGCTATTTCCACTACACCTGCAGGTACTTCCTCCACTGAAGTCTTGAATCCCTAAAAGTCATGTTTGAGTGTTGGAGTCAACTTCTTCCAACTCCTGTTAATGTTGATATTTTCACCTACTCCCACGAATCATGAATGTTCTTAATGGCATCTAGAATGGTGAATCCTTTCCAGAAGGCTTTCAATTTACTTTACCCAGATCCATCAGAGGAATCATTATCTACGGCAGCTATAGCTATTTTTTTTTAAAGATTTATTTTATTATTTCTCCCCACCCCCTATTGTTTGTGCTCACTGTCTGGTCTCTGCATCCATCTATTGTGTGCGCATCTTTTTTTTTTTTTTTTTTTTTTTTTTGAGGAGGCACTGGGAACAGACCCCGGGACCTCGCCCAATGGCTTGAGCCACCTCTGCTCCCAGCTATAGCCTTTTGAAATGTATTTCTTAAATAATAAGACTTGAAAGTTGAAATTACTACTTGATCTATGGACTGCAGAACAGATGTTGTATTAGCAGGCATGAAAACCATATTCACCTCATTGTACCTATCCATCAGAGCTCTTGGGAGACCAGGTATATTGTCAATGAGCAGTAATATTTTGAAAGAAATCTTTTTTTCTGAGCAGTAAGTCTCAACAGTGGGCTTAAAATATTCAGTAAACCATGTTGCAAACAGATGTGTTGTCATCCCGGCTTTGTTGTTTCATTTATAGAGCACAGGCGGAGTAGATTTAGCATAATTCCTAATGGCCCTAGGATTTTCAGAATGCTAAGTGAGCATTGGCTTCAACATAAAGCCAATAGCTGCACTGGCCTCTAAGAGGGTCGGCCTGTCTTCTGAAGCTTTGAAGGCAGGCCCTGACTTCCCCCTCTCTAGCTAAGTCCTAGATGGCATCTTTGATTATAAGGCTGTTTCTTCTACACTGAAAATCTGTTGTTTAGTGTAGACGCCTTCACCAATGATCTTAGCTACATGTGCTGCATAACTTGCTGCAGATTTTACATCAACACTTGCTGCTTCACCTTGTACTTTTATGTGATGGAGATGGCTTCTTCCCTTAAATATTTGTCAGGAAGCAACCTCTGCTAGCTTCAAACTTTCCTTCTGCAGCTTCCTCATCTCCCTCTCTCAGCCTTTTCAGAATTGAAGAGAGTTGGGGCCTTGCTCTGGGATTAGGTTTTGCCTTAAAGTTATGTTGTGGCTGGTTTGATCTGCTATCCAGACCACTCAAACTTTCTCCATAACAGCAATAAGACTGTTTTGCTTTCTCATCATTTCTGTGTTCCGTGGAGTAGCACTTTTAATTTCCTTTGAGGTCTTTTCCTTTACATTCACAACTTGGCTAACTGGCACAAACAGGCCTAGCTTACAGCTTATCTCCACTTTCAGCATGCCTTCCTCACTAAGCTTAATCACTTCTAGTTTTTTTATTTAAAGTGAGACCTAAGATTATTCCTTTCACTTGAACACTTGGAGGTCATTATAGGGTTATTAATTGGCCTAATTTCAATATTGTTGTATCTCAAGGAATAGGGAGGCCTGAGGAGAGAGAGAGGGGGGAAGGGCCATGCAACATTTATCAGTCAACTTGGCCATCTTATATGGCTACTGTAGCAATTTGATATTGTTTATGAATTCCAAAAACAGATAATGGATTATGTTTGTGAACTGGTCTCTTCCCCTGGGCATATTAGATTATATTGGATTCAGAGGTTTCGCTCTTACTTGATTAAATAAAGACTGGGGCTTTGATTGGGCCACGTGAGGACATTGAGTCGCTGCCAAGGGGGCGGGGACTCACAGAGAAATGGCACGGCAGAGAAGGGAGGTTGGAGTTTTGATCCTGGAGCCCAGGAAGTAAACACAGACAGAAGCAGATACATGAGGAAGAAGAGAAGTTTCCATTAAATGCAGGCAGAGGCCTCAGGAAGAGAGACCAACCGTTTGCCTGATATTCTACAGCTGGCCTAGTGGAGAAAGCAGAGCAGCTGAGCCCGAAGAGAAATGAGCCCCGGGAAGAGAGGAACCCAGGAACCCTTGCAGATGTCGGCAGCCATCTTGCTCCAACACGTGGCAGCAGACTTTGGTGAGGGAAGTAACTTACATTTTATGGCCTGGTAACTGTAAGCTTCTACTCCAAATAAATACCCTTTTATAAAAGCCAACAGTTTTCTGGTATTTTGCATCAGCTTCCCTTTAGCTGACTAATACAGGTGTGGTTTGTGGCAACCCAAAACAATGTACAATACAAACATCAAAGATCACAGAACACCACAACTGATGTAACAGTGAAAAACTGAAATATTACAAGAATTACCAAAATGTGACACAAAGTGTGTACATGCTGTTGGAAAAATGCTGCTGGTAGATTTGCTTAACACAGGGTTGCCGCAAACATTAAATTTGTAAAAAACACACTATCTGTGAAGTGCAATAAAATGAGGTAGGCCTATATTGCCCTTATATCCTGCAACCTTGCTAACCTCATCTTTTTTGTAGACTCTTAGTATTTTCTACATAGATTATCATGTCGGCAAATAAAGACAGCACAGTATTCTATTGCTTTGTCTTTACATTCACTAATGTTTTCTTCTGCTGGGCCTAATCGGCTAGTGATACCGTCCAGGCACTGTTTTCTCATCTAGAAATTCAATTTGTGTGTTTCATATTTCCATTTCTCTCTTAACTTGTTCATGCTTCCCTCTACTTCTTGAACATATGGAACTGTTTGTCCTTGTCTACTAATTCTATCATCTGTGCATTTTTGAGTCTTTTCAATTGATTTTTTCACCTCATTACAGATCATATTTTCCTGCTTCTTTGCATGCTTGGTAATTTTTTTTTTTTTTTTTTTTTTACCGGGAGGTCCCAGGGATCGAACCCGGGTCCCTCCATATGGGAGACGGACGCCCAACCAGTTGAGCCACATCCGACCCCGAGCTTGGTAATTTTTGATTGGTTATCCAACATTGTGAGTTTTACCTCGTTGGATGCTGGATATTCTTGTATTCCTTTAAATATCCTTGAGTTTTATTCTGGGATATTCATTAAGTTACTAGGCAATATCATAGTTTAATCCTTTTATGGGAAGCGGCTGTGGCTCAATCAGTAGGGCTCCCGTTTACCATATGGGAGGCCCCGGGTTTGGTTCCCGGGGCCTCCTGGTGAAGGCAAGCCTGCCCGCACGGCGTGGTTAGCTGACCCAGCGAGCACAAGCAGCAAGGGGGGATAAATGAATAAATAAATAAAAAATCTTTAAAAAAAAAAAAAAAAATCCTTTTAAGGCTTGCTTTTAAACTTTGTTTGGCAGGAACAAAGTAACCAAACTAATACTACCCCACTACTGAGGCAACACACTTCTGAGTACTATACCCAAAGTCCATTGTATTACAGGGTTTTCCTCTCTGGCTGGAATATAAAAATGAATAATTCCTGGGCCTGTGTGAACTCCAGGGATTTTTCCACCTGCTCCTTTCTGGCGGTTCTTTCCCTGTCCTCCTCACAAGCATGCACTCGGCTGGAGATCTGAAGGGGACCCTCTGCAGATCTCCGGAGCTCTTTCTGTACACAGTTCTTTCCTCTCCAGTACTACCCCCAATAAATCATAGCTGCCTTGGCCTGTCTCCTCAGTTCAGGGACACCACTGGTCTCTACTCAAGGTCTCCTCCCTTGCATTGCAGCCTGGAAACTGACTCCAGGCAGTTAGCTGGGCAATCAAAGGACTCATTTGGTTACTTCTTTTGAGGATCACTCTCCTGAGTTGTCCAATGCACATTGTCTGTTACATATACATCCTGTCTGGTATTTTGTTGTTGTTGTTGTTGTTTAAGGTGGGAAGGCAAATCCAGTCCCTGTTTTGTTTTGTTATTTTTCTCACTTAATGCTACAAATAACCCAGTGGAAAAAGGCTCTGCTCCCAATTCCTTAAAATCTAAAAATAAAAAGACTCACCTTTCCTGATAGTAGAAAATTTCCAATAGAAACAGACTCCCATTTTCCTAACAGCAATGCTGAAGAGAATAAATTCATTTTGACAACTGTTTGACTAGCAACTTTCTTAAAAGAAGATTTGTTAAACTACTCATCTACTCCACAAGTGCTAAGAACATCACATGTGCCCCTCTCCCCCCCCATAATTCTCTTAATGTGGTAGTTCTGGCAGATGTTGCAGGAGAAACACCGCAGCCTTAGTCTTTCCCATTTGCACAGATGCTGTTTCTAGCTTTTGAAAACAGCACAATATGATGTCTCAGAGTCGAAAATGACTGTAAGGAGCCTGCCAAAAGGAAGGCTTTACACTGCAAAGTGTTGTAACAGCAAGCAAACTGCTTTCCAAGGAGCACTTTGCAGTGCCAAAAAGAGCTCTAAATTATTTCCTAAAGTAAGAGAAGCCCCCTATTCTGGCATTTGATGATCCTCCTGTGCCAAGATGGGAATGTACTTTTCAAGAAAATCCTCCCTTGACTAGGCAGGTATGGTGGCACACATGTGCGGTAATGTTTGTAGTCAGCTTGGATGAGAAGGTCAGAAAAAGATGATCTCCTTCAACAATCAATTTCAAATGACCTAATGACATCTCCTATGTACACATCAGAACAATCACCAAAGTAAGCTGTGTCCTCATATTATCAAGTAAGAGGTGAATGGCAACAATGAATGCCAAGAAAGTGCCAGAAGCTCCAAAGTACTTAGGTTCCTTGGCTTTCCCTAAAATTTTCATTTGTCTCATAATCTATCCTCAGAACTGGGATTGCTGGGTGTATTGGATGCAGGGGAAATGTCCTATTAGACAGTAAGACCAGACTGAGACTCAACTAGGGAGAACATAAAAATTGTCTTCAAGGTCTCTGTATCTTCACGTGACCTCCAGATTCCTTCTTCATCCCCGACATCCCCCTTCTTCAGAATGTACGCTTCCCCAAGACCAGCCAGCTGCAGAGAGCACCCCATGCTCTATACCAGAGCTACTCAAAGTATGGTCCATTACAGGTTACAAAGAGATGGGGTGAAGTTGAGCGTAAGCTTTTGGAAACTTTTTATAGCAATTGACAGAGTAATTTTAAATTAGTTGAATGTAATAACAAAAAACTAGGGCTTATGTTTTGCATTTTATTTTGTTTTTCTAGTAATACAAAAGTAACTGTCTATAATGAATGAAAATGTAAAAATAAAAATAAAAACTGGTTCTTCCCCAGACACTTCGAGAAGCACACCTCTGTATGTTCCCCTTTCCCCTTCATCAGGGCCACTGTCTAAAGGGGTGCAGCGAGTGGGGGGAGGGAGAAGGTGCTGTTAGACAGGCAGGAAAGGAGGAGAAGCTGAGAGGGAGAATGTCTATCCGTATCGGACGGAGAGTCCCCTGATCCCAGTCTCTCTTCTTTTTGTCTTATTCTTTCTTTCTCATCCGCAGCACCGTTTTCACGGACCCAGGTCCTGACCGGCACCTGACCGGCAACATATGGTTTGGCATTGAGTTTTGGCTTGCAGGAGAGCTGCTTTGGCTGATTTAAAAGAAAGCAGCATAATATGATCCCACAGATTCCTGTAATTTCAACAATTAAGCTCTAAGATTGGATAAAGTCTATCTAAAAAAGCCCCACATGAGGCCTGCATGAAGCTATCTTTAAGTCATCAGATGAGGATTAAAACATGGATATAAATATTTGAGAAAACAACAATGAAAAAACAAAGCAATCAATACCTGGTAGAGCAACTGCATTGGATACCAGACAGACAGTAAACTGAGCAGTGGGAAAACGACCTTAGTCCTCAGAAATATCTTCAAAATAACACCTCTCTCTCTTACAGCAATGGCTGCAGTGGTAAAAAAGAGAAACTGGAAATTAAGTAAAGGTCCCTCAATAGCCGAATGGTTGAACAATTTAGTACAATGCCCTCTTTTCAAAGATTGGGTTAGATCTCTCCTGGTTGACCTGGAAAGATTTCACAGCATTTTGATAAGTCAAACAGCCAGGTGCAGAAAAGTACTTGTAAAATGTCCCAATTTTTAGAAAATGAAAGAAAAAAAAAAGAAAAGCCTTTCTGTGTGTATGTTGGGGGTGAAGGTTTTTAAATGATTATTTTAAATGAAAGATACCTCCCTTCACCCCCAGCTCTGGATTGTTAAGATTGTTTATTCAGGGTTGGGGTGGAGGCAGTAAAGCAAAAAAAGACAAAAACCTGCTTCTTTCAAAGCATCCAGAATTTTTAGTGTAAGATACAATGCTATTTATGTAAAATTTTATATATGAGCCTGAGTATGCATAGGTTTTTCTTGCTCTATCTTTAGAGAGAAAGAGAACTATTAAAAAATGGTCGCCAAAGTCATGGTGGTTATCTCAGAGGTAGGGAGGATTCCCGGCGATTTTTATTTTCTTCCTTATATGTTTTTCTTTTGTTTCAATTACAACAGCCAGTTATTATTTATGTAATTTAAAATAAAATTTAAAAACAGCAAAACTAAGCCACACACACACCATAGATGCCGTCCTCGTTGTTCACGTTTACTTCCCATATTTCCCGAGTAAGGTCCCTCCCCTATGTCCCCACACCATGTTAGTTCAGGCCCACCTCATCCTTTGTGAGGCCTACTGGTGCCCCCTCCTTGGTCTCTGCCTTCTCTGGTCAGTCCTCCCTGTGGAGGCCAGAATGACCTTTCAATGATGCATGTCTGTCACGATACTCCCTTACCCAGCCCTCACCTAGGACCAATTAATGCCCAAAGCAGCAGTTCTCCACTGGAGTATGCAGCAGCAGCTTCAGGCGCTGCCTTCTGCACCCTTCCCGCCTGGCCTCACCCACGTTCTTTCATTCCTCCCCGCCTACTCCTTCCCCTACCCAGCTAACATCTTGAAGACTTGTTCAAACACCATTCTCCTCTGTAATCCCTCCAGTGGCTGTCCTCCTTCTGTTTTCTCATAGTACTCTGTATATGCTTTTATAGCACTGAGATCATTGTATTTAATGATTTGTTTTCTCTCTCGCCCTCCTTACACTGTGAGCCATTTGAGGGCAGGACTGTATCTGCAGTGTCCTGAATAAATGAATGGATGAATCTGTTAAAGCAGAACCCAAAACAGTGAATATTAATGCATGCCAACCATGTAAAATGCCTGTGTAAACATTGAAAAAAGGCTGGAAGGTAAACCTTTTAAGGTTCATTTTTTCTTTTCCAACAAAGTGGCTTCCAACAGAGATGTCAGAAAGAAAGCCTTTTCCCCCCTTTTTAGACAAAGTAAGTACCTTCTTAGTGCCATGCCAGTTCTAGAAACAGCATCTCCCCCATAAAACATAGCCCAGCTGTGCTGTTCGTTACTCACTGGAGTTGAGGAGGATCATGGCCTTGACACAGAGATACTCTTTGTGTTGGAGTTTTAACTCGCGAAACCTTGAAGTTGTTGCCAGCAGCATGTCAAAGATTTCCAAAATTCCTTCCACGCATTTCCCCTCATCCCTACAAAAGTTCATTTAGAAATTTAAGAAATGTGCAGCTTCAGGCAAACATCAAAAGCATGAGGCGGTATTTTCTTTTTAACATCAAATTTTATCACATACATCCTTTAACTATAACAAGGTATTAATGAGACCATATCTGGTGATATGAAATTACTGGAATTATATTTGTATAAATACTATTTCGGCAAAAGTGTTCATTGCAACTGCATTTTCCTTCTACCCATTTACCAAATGAAGTAAATTCCATTTCTGTTGATTCTTTTCCATCTAAACCACTTCAGCCAACTAGCCAGCCCTAGATATGATTTATATTACTAAAATGAGACAGTCCATGTTCCCATCAGAACATCCGAAGTAATAAGAAAAAGCAAATGTTACAGAAGCAAATAACCCAGGGAGAAATAATCCTTCCTATCTAGAGCTTGGCTCTCACTTCCTGGCGGTCATTTAGAACCGTAACCAAACGAAATTTAAATGTAATTTGAGAAAAGCTAATATGACATACAAAGAAATCATGATTTGAGAAGATAGATTAGAATCAGGAATGGAAGGTAGAAACGGAGATATGGAAATGTTTCAGTACCTGCAGAGTATTTTTAAGCAAAAGCTTTAGAAAAACTTTGAACCATATTGTTACCGGTTTCAGCGTCCTGAAACCCAGAGCCCGGGGCTCACAGGCGTCCCTGTGGCCAACCTAGGTCTTGGGAGATGCCTAAAACCCTGAAATTCAGACCAAAGAACCCAAGCCGATTGGTGAAAGAAGAATAGTTGCCCCAAACTGAAGTGACTGAGATAATAATCTCAGAAGACATTTGGCTGCTTTTTGAATGGATGAGCCCAAGCAATTTCTAGGAAGCCATTTGGAATAACCGCTCTGCCTCTCAGCACCCCTGCATTTCAGGGTCCGAGACTGACTGCACTGTTACCCAAACTGAACCATCTGAGAAATCTCAGAGGACGTTTAGGCTGCTCCCTGAATGGAAGCCCCAGGACTTCTTATGTCCTGAGAGACATTCAGAGTTGTGTGTCTGGTTCCTGCCACCCAAGGAATCAGAGACCCTGCCTCCAGCAAAGCCGTTGTGGACTTGGGAGACAGACAGCTCTCAGGGTCCGTTTCCGCCTGAAGGTCCCAAGCCGAACTGTGCTCCTTCCTATTCTTACAGAGGCCTTAAAAGGCAGTTTACTCTGAAGACTTTACCGTTTTGGTAGTTTCCCAGTTAGACAATCCATCAAAAAGCCATTAATTGATGAGAGATCAATTGTTCTAGATAACAGGCCTTGTGGCCCTGAGGCAATTAACTTTTTCACTAGCAAATGCATTTTTAGTACCGGTTTTTAAGACATTCTAAAACATTTTAACACAAACCTGTAATGAGAAATTTGGTAGCGGGCAGTTAAAACAACGTAAGTAAAGGTTAATTATGAGAGGAGTCCTGGCCTGGGACCCCCCTTGGGGAAGGGAACTCCCAGGACATCCATCTTGGTCCTGCTGGCCAAGGCGGGTCTGCAAGGGCGTGGACCCCCTTGCAGCTGAGTCATTGCCTTGCCCCTGCCAAGGGGAGATGGCAGCAGAAGGCAATGGCCTGAGGGCAAAGCCGCTTGCTGGCTAAAAGGGCGCTGCTTTGGGGAAACTGTCTTGGCAGGGCCCACTAGCTCCTTCCTGGTGCCCCAGCCCTCCCGGCCGGGGTCAGGTCTCACAAGCCTGAACACGTGGCACGGACACAGAGTTCCTGTGACCCAGCTTCTTCCCTCCCGGGAATTCGTCTCGTGTAGGTTTAAAATGGGTAAGCAAAAGACATTAAACAAGCTGTAGGCCATGGTTACTTGCACTCACCAATAATCTCCTGGGCCTGGCTCACCAAATACGTTACCGGATTTAGTCTAGGTTCTTGACTTATGCTGCAGAAATGAATTTCAGAGCACGTCAGGTGAGTGAGGCCAGCAATTTATTAAGGTAGGGAGGGAAGAGGTTTTACTTGTGTGTTGGTCTGTGCAGGGGGGACATGGCAAGAGCAGGGTGCAGAAGCACGAGGACCCCAAGCAGGGCGGGAGCCGCCGGGAGCAGGAGCAGGTGGGCAGAAGGGAAACAGGAGTCAGGAACAGGAGCAGAAGGGGCGATTTGACCTTTGTGCCTGCCTTTTAAACTGTTCATTATTCCACCCCTTTGCTAATGGCACGGGAGGGGTCCCAGGTGTTTGTTGTTTTGATTGATTACCCCACCCATCAAGCCCCTAGATGGGGCCAGTGATAATGTCCCGGGAGAATATCTGCAGAATCTCTTGGGAATCTCTGGGAATCTCATTCTGCATGGTGGAAATCTCGTGAGGATCTTCCAGCAGCCATCTTGGGGTCCATGTCCAATGGTCCTTTCTGCCAGGTTCCAGATCTATCTATTCATTCCCTATATGAAGCCTGCTTCAATATCATCAAAATTGTTTTGATCACGCCCTACAAGACTGAAATTTTAAAGTATACTTTTGAAGTAAATTACTTGAACATTACCTAGAAAATACCAGCTTCTATCACTGCAGCCCGAGAAACATTATTGCATTCCACTGCTCTCAAAAACATATTATCATCAGTCATAGAGTTACTGGAAATCCTTGACAAGCAGTTAGATGACTTTGCCTCAAAACCTTCATTTGTTCCTAAAAACCTATAGCATAGAGTGAAGGGCAGATGTGGCGATGGTGGTTTTCTGCAAATTTCATTTTTTAGTCCCTTTAGCAGTCCCTGAAGGGGGCTTGAGGTCTTCAAAGAACTGGCTGCTCTTATCCTCCCTCCCCCAACCCAAGCCAGGACATTTTTATGGGTGATGGTGGTTGGGGGAAGGGGCCTTTGTAGAACTCAAATGAACCAACACCACAGGGGACTCCCAGTCCTGGCTTCCCCTTAAGGGAAAGCTTCTCACCTGGCTTCTGCACTCCTGGCATTCGCACTCCAGCTGACTCACCCACACAAAGCTACCAGCCTGGAAATTGCTCGCTTTGGCAAACAGACTTGTTAGCATGTGCGACCAATTGAGGCTTTCTTAAAATGCACAGGTTAAGTGATAAAACACCAGTACCCCTGAGAAGTCACTCATCAGGAAAGGCCACCCTGGAGAAACAGAGCCAGGGCAAAGGGGACCAAAATCTGTAGAACCCCCCACCTTTCTCAAGCCCCACCCTCCCACCTCCCCTGCTCTAGGCTGTCCCCTACACATGGCTGCAGGATGCCTGTGTGGACGACACACACTCTGCACAGAGAGGCACAAGAAATAGTTGTTCACCAAATACTCTTTATGCCACATCAAGTCACTCTTCCTGGGACCATTCACTATTGGAAATGGTAACTGTTGGGCTGGAGGACAGCTAAGAAAAGCTGACCTTAAACTATTTCTGAGGGGAAATTTTTCTCCCATTTTTTTTAATGTCCCAATCCACTAATTATATTTTATTTTTAGTTTAGTTTTTTTTTTTTTCCTTCTTCTGAGTTTCCTTGTACTTACCTCTTGCATTTAAGTTTATCGTTATTATTTCTTTTTCCTATTAATTGTATTTGGTTATTATAAGGACTTCATGTTCAAGGAAGATTGAGATCACAGAAGGGTTACATTGGGGGCTGCAGAGGATCATTGGTGGGGGGTATCTGGGATGGGGGATTCATGGGAGTAAGTTCATCTGAATATACATGAAAGATATATAAAATTGTTCAAATGATCAAGGGGTGGGGCATGGTCACAGTGGGTAGACGATCACTCAATAAATGAGGGAATCTGAATTTCCAGCCTGTAGAGCTCTGCCATTCTCCAAGGGAGCAGCAACAGTCCCCTGAGTGCAGGGGCAGTGTCTGGCAAAAGAGGATGGCCCACTGATGGGTTCTTGTCATTGATGACTAGCCTTATGAGTCTTTGCTCTTGTAATTGAAACTTACCCTACTGTTATGGGGTGCCTAAGGGTTACCACCTGAGAGCCTCCTTGTTGCTCAAATGTGGTCTCTCCCTAAGGCAAACTCAGCATATGAATGCATTACCTTGCCCACAACGTGGGACATGACTCCCGGGGATGAGCCTCCCTGGCAACGAGGCATTAATACCAAGTGCCAACTGGCAACACAATTGGAAAAAGATCTTGAATAAAAGGGGGAAAAGGTAAAGAGAAATGAGTTCATGTGGCTAAGAGACTTCAAAGAGAGTCGGGAGGTCATCCCAGAGGTAACACTTATGCACACCTCAGTAGGATCTCATAGAATACCAAAGTGGATATCACCCCACACAGAGGGGCTCCTGAGGGCTCTGGAGACACCCAGGTCCTATATAAGGGGGGATTGTCCCAGAGATTGACGCCTTATCCGTGGGCTCTACTTTGGAATCTGTGCTTCTGATAGTGACAGAGTTGGACTCCTCCCTGCACATGGTCCATCAGTCCCTTCTATTCAAACCTATATGTGATGCTAGAGTTTGTAGGTGTACTTCCAGAGACTGGAGCCTTTGGCCTACCTATGTGCCAGCTGTGCCTGGAATCTCGGTGGAGCTGCAACTCCTACTCTACAGCTCAATGGACTCACCCAAGTCACCTGGTGAGGAGACGATGATGGACAACGGCCATCCCAGGGAATGGAGAGAGCCTGCAGCTGCAGGCAGGATAATCCCATCCACCATATCCATGGGATATAAGCCCCCTCTCACTTGGAGGTAGAGTGGACATCACCATCCCAGTCCCCTCAGGATTGGGGGAAGAGCTATGGACTAGAGTGGACTTAATGGTATTCTATTGTAGACATATTATGATTCAAGCAATAGAAGAAATTATAACAGTGAGGTGGAGCTGGTGGCCACTGGACGCTCTCAGGGCAGGGAGGGGAAGGGCAGTTGAAATACAGGGTCTTTTTTTGGGACTTGAGGGTTGTCTTGAGTGGCATTGTGGCGACAGATGTAGGCCATTTTACATCAGCATATACCATACAGAACTGTGTGAGAGAATGTGGTCTACGATGTGAACTGTGGCCTATGCTTGGTGGCAAGGCCCCAGGATGTGTTGATCCATTGTGGATGATGTGCCACACTGATGAATGATGTTTGTGTGGGATGTTGTGGGAGGTGTGGGAGGTGGGAAACATGGGAATCCCTGCAATTTCTGTGTAATATCTAGGTAATCTAAGCACCTTTTAAAATATATATATATATATACATAAAAAAATAACATTTATGTAAGCAAATGCACATATATGCATATATATTTATATATCATTTTAGAAATATTGTTATGTATTGTGAAAAAAAAATTTTTTTTTAAAGATTTATTTATTTACTTTATCCATTTTAAACCCCACCTTCCCCTTTTGCTGTTTTGTGTCCATTCACTGGGCAATTCTCTGTGTCTGTTTCCTGCCATCTCTTCTCATCCTCCTCCTCCAGTCTTCACCAGGATTCGATCCTGAAGACCTCCAATGTAGGAGAGAGGTGTCCTGCCACCTGCGCCATCTTGGTTCCTGGCTTTCAGAGCTTTCAGAGCATCTCGTCTTGTCTCTCCCCTGCGTCTCCTGTTACGTCATCATCTTGCTGCATGGCTCCCGGGGCCTGGCGGCTCACCGGCACACAGAGCCTGGCAGCCCATGCGCCTTCTATATATATATTTTTTAAATTTTACCGGGAGGTCCCGGGGATCGAACCTAGGTCCCTCCATATGGCAGACAGACGCCCAACCATTTGAGCCACATCCGCCCCCCTATTGTGAAAAATTTGATTTTTACCCACACACACACAAAAAAAAGTATTAAAAAAAAAAAAAAAAGAAATAGTTGTTCACCAAATACTCCTTACCAAACACATCAAGTCACTCTTCCTGGGACCATTCACTATTGGAAATGGTAACTGTTGGGCTGGAGGACAGCTAAGAAAAGCTGACCTTAAACTATTTCTGAGGGTAAAAGCAAAAATCCAAAGTCCTACATCAATGGATTAATAGTTTGGCTGTTTACTTTTCTGTGAGACTCCAAGTCAGCGGTGGGAATAGGTAGGTCCTCCCCAGCCCCGCCATGCCCTGCCCTGCCCCACCCTGCCCCACCCTGCCCCACCCCAGGGAGTACAGGACAGGGACTCATCTGAAATCAATCCATTTGTGCCTAAGAATAGTCCCTGTATCCTGAAACTGGTACCATTTCATTAAAATACATGTCCTTTTTAATGCAAATGTGTATTTCAAAAGTGGGGAGTATCTTACAGGCCAAGGCATCTTAAGCACGGATAAATGCTACAACCCGCAGTAATCAGAACACGCGAACCTCATGGAGAAACTGAATCTCTAAGTCGATTTTAAAGAACTAGGTCTGATGGCTTTCTTTTTAGCAGGTGTGACAGGCAACCATTTCATTCAAGGGATGGCAAGATTAGAATATTTTTATTCACTTCACAGACTGTAGAAACCAAATATATTCCTAGAAAATAAACGAAAACTATAGGGGCTATAAGGTGCAATATCTCTGGAATGTCACTCAAAGTTCTATTTTACAACGAGTTACACAGAACAGAGGGATAAGGGACTTTAAAATAACTAATTAAATGTGGCAATTAGCCATGTTTATACTGTAACTATGGGCTGAAAATGAATTATGGTGAGAAATTCAGACAGGATTAAAAGTTTTGAATTTAAGATACAGAACATACAATTTGAATCTTAAATGCTACATTTAATGAATGTCAAATCATTGAGGCAAGATATCAGTCAAAACAAACCTCATGTTAATTTAATTTTCACACCATTTGTCCATAAACTAGTGCTAAGTAAAAATAAAATTAGTAGTTACATCTGGAATATTTCATTATTTGATAGCTACTCCTTTATATAAGAAAAACATTCTGTTTGACACCAAGGACACAATGTTGATTGAGTGGGCCTTGCTTTGGGGCACACAATTTTGTACGTTATATATATTTTCTGGCAGCATATATATGGTTCCAGACCACAGTTTATCTCTGTGTGGGTGGCAGTGGGTGGGGACCTTAAGGCTAAGTACATGAAAAGGACTCGATAAATACATATTGAACTGAAGTTAAATTTCTTGGGTACAAAGGGTAAATGAAAATTTAGAAATGAAAATTCTAAATTTAAAATATATAATAATAAATAATATAATAAAGAAAAATCTCTAATAGGATTCAACTCAGTACATTCATGAGGATGTGATTCCAAGAACTCCATCAACATCCACCCTGGGGCCCAAGCCCAGACCCAAACTACTGACCTTTACATAACATTTAACACTAGCAATTTCCTGTTGATGCTAAGGACACAAAAATGTCTTAGCCTACATGAGTTTTTGAGCAATTATAAGCTCAGATTCTATGGTAGATCTTCACATGAATCTATGATTGTAGTGGTTACTAAAAGAAGAACTACCTTGTTAGAAATAAGCTGAGATAACCAGATTCTCCTCTCATCCTCAGTAGATTCAAGTTTTGTCTCTGCAAAAGCCTCAACAAAAATAAAGGAAACAGAAATTATAGTCTCAGCATCCACAAATGGGACTAATCTAGTTGTAGTCACTGCTTAAACTGTCATACCACCGCTCGAAGCAACACTGATAGGACAATCCAGCAAAAGACAGTCATTGTCATATATGTGAAGATTATTTATTCACTTTGGAAAAAGATTCATAATAGAACTCCTTTGTAGGGCATGATTCCTGAAGTCATTCGCAAAACATATTTGAATAAGCAACTTCTCCAAGGAGATACCTATTACACAAAAGCATATTTATCTGTATAACAGATATACTAAGAATCTGAACTATCTTAGACTTGAAATCCTAGATTTCACAAAGCAAGTGTATTGGTTCATCAAGAGATGGAACTTCTTTCTGGTATTAGGAAAATTATATGTGTATATATATATGTAGCTGGAGAGAGGGTATAGCTTTATTTAAAATACGGAGCAAAACCTAAGGAATA
Source organism: Tolypeutes matacus (assembly GCA_026826555.1). NCBI lineage: Eukaryota > Metazoa > Chordata > Mammalia > Cingulata > Chlamyphoridae > Tolypeutes > Tolypeutes matacus. The sequence goes on along the minus strand of JAKSZT010054193.1, from coordinate 6,288,003 downwards.
AATGAGTGAATGAATGAATGAGAGCAACAGGTTGGTTGGGTACTTGTTTCGCAGCCTGCCTAACACGGTGCCCTAATACGAGAGCAGCAGGAGTGGGCTTTGACCTGGGCAGAGCATGGAGACGGGTTGTCCTAAGGGCAAAGATGAGAGTAGAAAGTTTGCCTTTTAGCTTTCTCCTCTTTCCCCTTCCAGTTCGTTATCCCACTGAGAGGCAGGATACTCTTATAATTGGGAATGTGAACCCCAGAACCAAACACTCTGCATCCCAGCTCCACTTATTATCTTGCAACTGTAGGCAAGTTACTTAGCCTCCCAGTTAGGGGTAATAGTGGCACTTACCCCCAAAGGGCTGTTGTAAAGATTGAATGAGTTGACACAAGTGAAGTACTTAGGATGGTGCCACACATGGATAAGCCAGTAAGTTAGCTATTTTGATTGTTACTGAGGGTCTGATGCTCTGCACAGTTCTGGGCTTCCAGATCATCCCTCTGTGGTTCATCACTTGGACTTGCTCCAACTCGAGCCACATCCTATGGTCCAGCTCTTCCCAAAGGCTCTGTTCTCCACCAAAACTCCTCCAAGTTACTCAGAAAGTTGCTTAGCCAATGCTGTCATCCCTGACAACAGGCAGAATGGGTGCTAATACCTTGGCATACTGCTTTTCATCTGGGTAACATGTGCATGGGGATCTTCGGATGACCTAAAGAGGCAATACCAACAGTTGGGGGCAGGTGCTGTATCGTTCACAGCCCTGGGCATCCTTCTACTCTAGGCAGAGAGTCAAATGTCACGAAACTTGCACACGAGCACTTTTTCAATATGAGCGTGAAAATCAATTTCCATGGAAGCTTTCAAAATGCTTCAATTCACACCAAGAAAGTGTTCTGCTTTTCCTCCCAAAAAGCTTGAGTACTATATACTCCAGATTTCCCTCCAAAAACAGTTTATGTAATAAGATCATTTAAGTCGATTAAAAACTGGTTCCTTTTCTGTGCCATCATTAAAAGAAAACTAAATGCAACTATATCCTGGCCTTAGCACCATCATTCCCCAATTCCTGTTAACTTTACCAAGCACTCCGTCCACCCCTATTGCAAAAAATGCTATATACTATGCATATTAGAGGGAGATAAAAGTACATTAAAATAAATTTGGCCGACTTGTAAGAATTTTTATCACCTGACCAGATAGCTCAAGATGTAATTGGTCCCTGCAGGTGGAAAGAACAACAGGACTACTTAAAATTATAACCCATGAACAGGAATTTTAATGCAGAAAAATCTAAGCTGTCCTGTGCACTTAGTGGCCACGTGTCCTGCAGGCCACAGACCCCTGCTAAGGATGGCCCTGGCCTGGCAGTGCTGCTGCACCAGCAGATAAAAACTAGTCACAGGGGGACAGATGTGGCTCAAATGGTTGGGCATCTGTCTCCCATATGGAGGGACCTGGGTTCGACCCCCGGGACCTCCTGGTAAAATAAAAAAATATATAGAAGGTGTGCAGGCTGCTAGGCCCCACGAGTGGGTGCACCATCAGCCATGCGAGCGGGTGAGCCCCCCAGGCCCCACGTGTTGGCATGCCAGGCCCTGCCGAGCCACTCAGCAAGATGATGACGTAACAGGAGAGTGACACAAGGGAGAACCAAGACGAGACGCACCGAAAAACCAGGAACTAAGGTGGCTCAGGCAGTAGGATGCCTCTCTCCTACATTGGAGGTTCCCAGGATCAAATCCTGGTGACAACAGGAGGAGAAGGATGAGAAGAGAGGGCAGGAAACAGACACAGAGAGTTGCCCAGCGAATGGACACAAAAATAGCAAAAACGGGGGAGGGGGGGTTAAAATGAATGTAAGTAAATAAATAAATCTTTAAAAAAAAAAACAAGTCACGGACACTGAATCCTTGTACCCAGGCTCTCTTCTTCTCGGGTTCTTGACCCAGTGAAGGGGCTGATGATATTATCATCCTCTAATTACCCTATCAGCGTGAGATTTTCACTGCAGCATCCACTCAATGAGCACCTCATTCAAACAGATCAGAGAAGAAACACAAGGCATTTTTTCCTCACCTGTCTAGAACAAGATCAGGAGCAAAGATGAGCTTTCCAGGATGGTCGATGGAGCGCCACATCAGGCCCAACATTAACACCTCCATCCAGCAACTCTCCAAGAGCCTCACTTGGTCGTACAGGCTGAGCTCCACAAAGCCTGTGAAAAGCAAGAGGCCGTGAGACACATTCGCCCTCCTCAGCTCCTGTTTCTGTAAAAGCAGAAGTTAAGGTGTGCAATTCACGATTTCCAGTCTTAGATCCTTTCTAGAGACAAATACACTTCACTGAGAATTTATAAAGAACTATTACCTGGGCTTATATGGCTGACCAGACTGATGGGAGGAAAGAATGGAAAGCCAGACCTGATCTTTGCTAGCCGTCTTAATATTTTCTGCACAATTGAGAAAGATCACACTCAGCTGCCAGTTGGAGGGGCTGCTTGTCAGACCCCATCCATGATTGGAGCTGGGGTTAGGGATGGACTGTCTCTAGGCCATTCCTTTCCAAAGAGCAAATGTAACAACCGAAGCAGGGACCACTGGTCTAATAGCATGCATGGTCTCAGAGGTGGAAAGAAACCTTGATAAACTCTAGCGAGGTGAGTGCTTCAAAAGCAAAGCAGAGATAGGTGGGGTGAAAGGAGGAGGTAGTGTAATCAAATGCAAGGCCTTGGAACACAATGGACATGGGTTTGAATTCCCAGCTCAGCCTCTTATTAGTTACTTTTAAGTTTGTTTTTCTTTTTCCATAGGAAAAACGGGGGGTAATAATACCTACCTCTGAGAACTGCAATGAGTCGATGAAACACTATGCATGTGGCTAGGTAACATTTTGCAATACTTTAGGGTTTTTCTCTTCCCTGTATTTTTCTCTTGCCTTTCCATCCCTATGTGAGGAGGTAACTGGCTGTATATCACTGCCTCAGAGGAGGTAAGTAGCAAATGGAAAGCAGACAAAGTTCTACAAGACTTTCTGGCTTTTGTTTTCAAAACCCTAAACCCATAGAAGAATTTATGGAAGAAAGGAGGTAAAGACAGCAGAAGGATGTATTTTGCTGAGGAGAAGGGACCAGCCTGAAGAGGCATTACTCTGAGGAAAGCTCTCCCTTTAGAGTAATTCTCTTGAGCTGGAGGGAAGAGAGAACGTCCATGGGCCTTGGAGCAGTGAGGACCCAGGTCTGGTTTTCTGGTAGCACCCTGGGGATAGATGATCCCAGAAAGGAAAGGCTGCATGGCATGTCTACCCCCTTCCCAAGTGAGTCCCAGAAACTACGAAGAGCTCCCAGAACTGAAGGGCCATGGAAACAGGGACACTGGACCAATGTGTGGACAGAGGCTGATGACAGAAGGCTCCCCTTGCCTGTTACTAACTTTATGACACTGTGCAAGACCTTAGAACTATGGCCCACCCCTAGGAGAACAGAAGTTAAACCACTGAATGACCCATGGGAATAGGGGCTGGAAATATGATTAAGTTCATGTGTATAAAAAGGGCATAAAGAAATATGACAATTCTGAGATTGTGAACTGTGATTCATACCTGTAACATGCATAAAGTACATATCAAAATGTCTAGCAATTCTCAAGCACTCAATCAATGTGGTTATAGATGTACATATGTGTGTGCACACACACACAGCTGTATTGCCTTCCACAGACCCTCCATAGACTAATAGTTTGGGGATGGGGGGTGGGGGGGTGGTTACTGACAGTGTTTCAGGATTTTAGCAAGGTATGTGGCTTAAGCTCTCAGGATAACCTTGCGAACCAGACAGAGAAGAATGGGCTGGATGCAATGTCAGTAATGTGCTTTCATGGGTGGAATAATGGCCATGTCAAGCTCAAGTGAAGTCTGCAGGGACTCTGGCCCTGTCCAGTTCAGTGTTTTCAGCTATAAGGTGGAGATGATACAGGAGGCATGCCAATCAATTTTCCAGACCACAGAAGGATGTAAGAGAGGGTGAGTACCTTGGATAGCAGAACCAAGATTCAACAAGCTCCCACAAGTACCCAGGGAAAAGAAGATAAAATTAATAAAATGATAAGTTCCAAAAAAGCTGACTGATAGACAAGAACAAGGGAAAACTGAAGGTTGACAAAGGGGATTAATGTAGAGTGACCATAGCATTCAATATCTAAGCCATGACACTTATGAGAATAAAAGGGGGGCGGGGAGGGAGCTAATCATGTGCAATGCCAAGATGAGAGGAATAAATTGGGATCGTCCCAGGCAAATCAAGACATAAGGCCACCACATTTCTGGACATATGCAGTCCTTAAGAAGAGAACTAACAAGGAACCAGGCTCTTCTGCTGGTGATGGAGATGGAAAGTAAGGGAGCCACGCCAGAGGCACTTTGGAAATGTGTTTTGTTGGTTGTTGAAAATCACCGCATCTACTTAAATGCATCTACTTAAAGTTACGGAACTATATACACGTTTTTTTTTTTAATACACTGCAAGAAGCACGGCACACAGAATACATACAATATATGTATTTTAAAGCCACAGTATTTTAGGGCACAGCAAAGGAAATATTTTATGTTGTTTTTTAAAACAGAAGTCCTACTTTAAGTTGGGTGTCTCTGGGGCTTTTCCACACAAAGGACACGTGTTGTCTTCATAAGACTCAAGAGAGATACAAAATGATGAAAACAAGGTAAGGCTCTGATCTCAAAACAGATAAGAGAAATTACACACAAAACTGCTTTCTAAAGCTAAGTGGTGGGAAGCGGCTGTGGCTCAATCGGTGGGGCTCCCGTTTACCATATGGGAGGCCCCGGGTTCGGTTCCCGGGGCCTCCTGGTGGAGGCAGGCCCGCCCGCACGGAGTGGTTGGCTGACCCAGCGAGCACAGGCAGCAAGGGGGCGATAAATGAATAAATAAATAAAATCTTTAAAAAATAAAAAAATAAAAAAAATAAAAAAATAAAAAAATAAAATAAAGCTAAGTGGTGGTGAGATTTATCTCCATGTGGAATATTTCTTGAACTTCTGGGTCATAAATAAAAACACTAGGGTTGGGAAGCGGCTGTGGCTCAATCAGTAGGGCTCCTGTTTACCATATGGGAGGCCCCGGGTTCGGTTCCCGGGCCCTCCTGGTGAAGGCAAGCCCGCCCGCACGGCGTGGTTAGCTGACCCAGCAAGCACAAGCAGCAAGGGGGGGATGAATGAATAAATAAATAAAATCTTTATTAAAAAAAAACAAAAAACAAAAAACAAAAAAAAACACTAGGGTTAAAAGAACCATAATCCGTGGTTTCACATTTACTATTATAACCACATGCTTCTTAAAATACTTTATTAAGATATTACAGGTTTGCTAGCAGAATTTAGATGACAAGAAGAGGCATAGAAAGTCAAAAGGAGAAGGGAAGAGAACATATTTCTTGTGATCCAGATTTAAAATCCTAGCTACTGTATGGTTTAATTACCAACATGACAATTCAAAATCCTCACTTAGGAATACAAAAAAAAAAAAAAAAAAAGCTTCTGAAGTAAGCTTCTGAGGTAACCGTGAGTCCTGGAGGGCCTTCAGGAGCTAGGCAACACCGGCTGAGAGAAGTGGAGCATAAGGTTCAAGATGGAAAATCAAGAACCATACTATCAAGGAAAACTTAACAACTTTCAATATTGTAACCAGAAAAATTAACCAACTTCCAGAAGTAGAAAGGAATCTATTTGACCATGGATCAACATATATTGGAATTAATGCTGCTCTCTGTGGACTAATAGCAAATAGTCTTTTTCGACGTATCTTAAATGTGACACAGGCTCGTATAGCTGCTGGCTTACCAATGGCAGTGATCCCATTTTTGACAGCACATGCATCTTACAAAGGTTTTGTAAGTTTACCTTTGAGTACAGGTGATTTGAATTGTGAGACCTGTACTGTAACACGGGGTGGATAGGTTGGTCTAGTTTTTGGCGGTCTATACCCTGTTTTCTTGGCTATTCCTGTGAATGGTGGCCTAGCAGCCAGATATGTCTCAGCCATGCTACCAGAGAAAGGAAACATCTTAACTTACTGGATTAGAATTTCTAAGCCTATCTTTAGAAAGATGTTATTTCCCATTTTGCTCCAAACTGTTTTTGCAGCATACCTTGGATCTAGACAATATAAACTGCTCATAAAAGCCCTTCAGTTACCTGAACCTGGCCTAGAAATTCACTGATTTTAAGCAAATATGTACACAAAAATAAAATGGTAAAAATAAAAAAAAATAAAAATAAAAATAAAAATAAATTAAAAAAAAAAGAAACATGCAGAAAAGGCCTGATCAGACATCAATGAACTTACCCTTTACTGAGTTGCTGCAGATGTTGCTGAGGAAATTGGAGATGAGGGGTGAAGGCACAAACACTAAAGAACGGATCACGTCTCCATCAACTAAATAAAACTCAACTCTGCAACTCATCCACACCTAAGAGTTGCTGCCTTTATATTAACTGCTTTTTTAAAATCTCATTTCAGGGTCAAGGACTTAAAAAGAAACTGGGGAAGACACACTATTAACATTAGGCCTACTTTATTCTCCCAATGCCCAAACAACAGCTATCAGCTAAAAAGCTAACAGCTATCACTCATACCCATTTTCTGCATTCCAAGCCCTGTTCTAACCAAATTAACACCGACAACAACCCTACAGGTAGAATCTCTTCTCATTCTCGTTTTATAAATGAGGAAGCTATATCACAGAGAGCACACATGGCTTAAGTCTCTCAAAAACCATAATGTAACTGTGGACAAGTGAGAATTTAATAGTCATGAATGTAAAGTCAGATAATCCTTTCCAAGGCCACATACTAATCCCAGTTCAGTATCTTAATATTTGGACACATTCCAATCTCACCCAAAGTTATAGACCATAAGCCTACCCAAGAGAGATCAAGCTTTATATTCTTGCAGATATTCAGCAAGATCAAGGCTCAATGATATTTTAGAATATTTTTTGGTTTGGACAATGATTATGCTAGCTGAGAGAGGAAAGAAATAGTACCTTCAGACTATTCATGTTTTCTGAAAATATCTCAAAATACCAGGTTTGAAGAGGACAAACGCAGCCTAAGAGTTGTTTTTTTTTTTTAATGACACAAAAAAGCTGCACAAATTTCAGCAATAATTAATTTCACCAAGACTCTTCAAGTGGGGTCCTGCAAAACAATGTTTGGAATATATTTACAGCAAAAGCTAGAGAGAAATGCATCAGTATTCTCTCCTATGGAAAAGAGCAGAGAAAATAAAATAACATTATGCTGACAAAGGTGAAGATACTAGACCATCATTCTCCCACAGAAACATGGATTTAAATGGTACTTAGGTGGTAATCTTAGCTCAGCAGAGTACTTCAGGTATATATGTTACAAACTGTCCTGGGGAAGTGACCACTTAATGGAATGGAAAACACAGGTTCCATATGATAACTCATGAATAAGCAAGCTCTTTTTTTTTAACCAGGAGGTCCCGGGGATCGAACCCAGGTCCCTCCATATGAGAGACAGATGCCCAACCATTTGAGCCACATCCGCCCCTGTGCAAGCCCATTTTTTAAAAAATGCATTAAAAAGGTTTATTGAAAGAGAAAACAAGCCTATTTTTAACTTGATGGCATTCCAAATTTATAGGCCTATTGATAATTCATTTTACTTTAATCACTGGTTTACTCTATTTGTCTATATATGTTCACTTATTTACTATAAAACTGGTTGTTTTTTTTTAAAATTACTTTACTTATATTTCATATGACTATGTGGCCTTAAGTTTATGAAAATCTATTTTATTTAGCTAATTTTTTTTTTTTTTTTTTTTTTAAGATTTTATTTATTTATTCATTTATCCCCCCCTTGCTGCTTGTGCTCGCTGGGTCAGCTAACCACGCCATGCGGGTGGGCTTGCCTTCACCAGGAGGCTCCGGGAACCGAACCCGGGGCCTCCCATATGGTAAACGGGAGCCCTACTGATTGAGCCACAGCCGCTTCCCTATTTAGCTAATTTTATCATGACCACTAGTCCAAACTTTACCAAAACCATATAAACATATTACACATTTTGATAAATAGTTGTGAAATATAAAAGTGAGATTTTAAAAATGCATCTCAATAAGACAGGTGGGATTTTCCCCTACAATTTGTTTATTACTGCTAGAATGAGATAGGTCTCACAATTAATTCTATCCCTAACTAAAACTGATTCTTTATCTATGGCAACAATATTTTACTAATTCTTTCTCTAAGGGAACAATATATTTTACTAATTCCCATTTAACATCTGACAAGCCTTTCACTTTCATACTAGGTCATACTGCGCTCCCACTCCACATAGCCACAGCCCTCCTCTCTATGGGACGAGGCCAACGCCAAGAGGCAGGTCAGTATGGACCCAAACCCATTCTTTTGTGACCCTCCATTTGTGCTTTCCCTGTAAATGTGAGGAGCTGACCTTTCTACAAATAAATGGAAAGCTAAGACTCAGAAAGCCTTACCAGGGATTTTCTTGGCCCAGCCAATCATGTGCACCAATTCCTTGTCAGCCAGCTTGGTCAGGGACATCATCATGGAGGACTCCGTGAAGGGCGTGCTGGGGCGGCTCACGAGCACATTGGGTGGCTCAGCCTCGAGAAGCGTGAGCACCAGCTGCTCCGGGCTCAGGGTGCTTAGCAGCAGCTCCTTCACTCGAGTCACATGGCCTCCATTTTTCTTGGCTTTGCTCAAATAAGGCATCTGCTCATCAGAATTTCTCTGCCTTCTCACTACTCGGTACCCACACCTTTCTCTCCGGGAGCCTAAAGGGGAATGCACATGTTAATACAGCACTTTCTCCATCTCTTCTCTAACCCCGCATTTAAGCTCCCCAAGTTACCAGAGTAAAAATGAAGCAACATTCGCATTGTGAAGACCTGAGTCTATTCTCACAATTTGTCTTAGAACAGAAGATGTTTTTCATTTTCTGCAGCCTGTGAGGCATGTAACAGATATGGTTTTGATTTTATTAGCAAAATCAACAGCCTGACTTTTTATAACCTATAACCCAAGTGTATTAGTCAGCCAAAAGGGGTGCTGATGCAAAATACCAGAAATCTGTTGGATTTTATAAAAGGTATTTATTTGGGGTAGTAGCTTACAGTTACCAGGCCATAAAGTACAAGTTACTTCCCTCACCAAAGTCTATTGCCACGTGCTGGAGCAAGATGGCTGCCACCGTCTGCAAGGGTTCAGGCTTCCTGGGTTCCTCTCTTTCCAGGGCTTGTTTCTCTCCAGGCTGGGGTGCTCTGCTTCTCTGTGTGCTTAATTCCTGGGCTCTAGCTCAAAACTCCCACATCCAGACTCCAACTCACTCCTCTGCTCTGCCAGGTAGTTTTATCTGAGTGCCCAGGGACTCAACGTCCTACTGATGTGGCCCAATCTCAAAGCCCTAATCATAATTTAATCATGCCCAGGAAACAGACCGGTTTACAAACATAATCCAATACCTATTTTTGGAATTCATAAACAATATCAAACTGCCACACCGAGCTACCTGAAGATCCTCTACTTCAAGGTCTTCTATGGATACTAAATCCATTTCTCTTTTATATAAGTGTTGACAAACCTCAGTTTCCAAACCATGAAATCAGGAATTTTCCTCAGGTAGAAAAGGGGGGAAGTTAGGAATTTAACACTGATATTTCCAAACAGTAATCAAGTAATGCACTATCATAATACATTTCTAAAATGATCACAAGCATGTGATGATGACAATAATAGTGATAGATGATGATAATAGCAGCTAATATCAGCTGAAAGCTTCCACATGCTGGGCATTGTATATTGTACTTAGATTATCTCATTCTGACAACCACCCTAGAGGACAGGTGCTGTTACTATCTCCTTCAACTTACAGGAGAGTAACTAGGCAGAAGAGAGCTCAAATAATTGGCCCAATGTAGGAGAGCTAGAAAATAGCAAATGCAGGATCTAAACCTATGCAGCAGTTTGAATCCAGAACTGGTGCTTTTAATCACTATGTTATATTATTTTATATTTGCATATTTTCATGGAGGTATAAATAGCAGATGAATAAAGAGACACCCCCTGAAAGATGCTGAATTATTGTCCCAGAACAGGAATACAGATCAAATAACTATTAAGATTGATTTCCTGGCTATGTTTCAGTGTGTCCTTATAATGAAGCCTTACTCCTGAAGTTAGTCTGGTGGGTGTCCTTCTGGAACCATGCTAATACTTCAGTAGAAAATACAAGGTTGGAAGTGCAGGAAAAAAAAAAAAAAAAGATAATAACAGAGGAAACATGATTTCTGGAGAAAAGGGGAAAGTGGAATACACAGGAAGATCCAGAAAACAGGTAGAATCCCTCATCCCCCAACACTGGATGGAAGGAAGAATATGGATGAGAGTTTTGAGGGAGGGCAGAGGGAAGAGTACTGGGAAGGGAGGAAGACACAGCTAAGAAAATTCACTCCTAATGGTCTTTCTCTCTGGTCGGTGAGGATATTTACAGTAAAGGGCTAAATATTCAACTGTTTGCACATCAATTCACCTCAATTCTTCTGTAATCTCCAAAGACAATAAACTCTTTTTTTTTTTTTTTCTCAGAAAGTCCTACCCATTTACTTTCTGGCCAAATTCAATGACCTTTCCTTTCATTCCCTTTTCCATTGAACATTCTTTAACTACCCTCTCCATATTTCACCTCATAAAACTGTATTGTACCAAAACTCATAAGTTATCTGAGCTTTCCAGTGAGGGAAAGAGAAAGGAAGAGAAACTAAAATTGAGTGCAAGACACTGCTAGGTCTTCAGATATGTTTTCATAGTCATTCCTCAAGAAAACCAATGAAGCAGATCTGCTTCAGAGATAAGAAAACTAAGGACCAGAAAGGTAATGTAGTTTGAGCACTCTCACAGTTAGTAAGAAGTGGTGAACCAAGAATGAAACTCAGTCCATGGGAATCCAACCCTCATGCTCTTCCCATCACATTATACCGCCCCCCCACCGGTAGAGCATACGTGTGCCGCTGCCCAAGGTCCTGAACCATGAAGTGTGCAGTTGTGTGCAGTTCCCAGTACAATAAATTTTTTTTTTTTTTTTTTTACTGGGAGGCCAAGAGGATTGAACCAGGATCCCTCCATATGGGAGACAGATGTCCAACCATTTGAGCCACATCCGTCCCCCTAAAAGAGTTCTTAGCCTAAGACTAAAGTGAGAATCACACACACACACAGTCACTTTAAAATATTGGCTAACTTAAAGTATAAAACATTTATTTGCCTTCTCTTTAAACAACTTTTCCAATAAGACAAGTCACTTTCCTGCATGAACCACACCCATTGAACATTGTATCTGGATTTCCAGTTTCAGCTTCTTTAAAACAAAGAACTTAGACACTTACAAGCAATCTGCATTCAGAATCTTTCTAGGTTTACATTTTTTTCCCTCAATTTCACCCCTACCTAATGCAATAGCTACTAGTCTTTTACAGGTCTTTTCAAAGCATTCATTTTGGCTTTCACGGAAACAACTGTCTTTTCCTACTCATATTTCATAAGTTCATATGCATAAAATTTAATCAACTTATAATTATAACAAATACGAGTAGAATCAGATTTGGGAAGAACTCCACTAGTTTTTTTTTTTTTTTTTTAAAGATTTATTTATTCACTTTATCTATTTTAAACCCCCATTCCCCATTTGCTGTTTTTGTGTCCATTCGCTGGGCAATTCTCTGTATCTGTTTCCTGCCATCTCTTCTCATCCTCCTCCTCCAGTCTTCACCAGGATTCGATCCTGGAGACCTCCGATGTAGGAGAGAGGTGTTCTGCCACCTGCGCCACCTCTGTTCCTGGCTTTTGGAGCATCTTGTCTTGTCTCTCCCCTGCATCTCTCTCCTGTTACGTCATCATCTTGCTGCATGGCTCGCGGGGCCTGGCGGCTCACCAGCACACAGAGCCTGGCAGCCCATGCACCTTCTATATATATGTATTTTTTTATTTTACTGGGAGGTCCTGGGGATCGAACCCAGGACCCTCCACATGGCAACGGACGCCCAACCATTTGAGCCACATCCGCCCCCCTCCACTAGATCTTGATAAGGCTATAACTGAAGTGCTGGAACAGAAATGTTCAAGTGTTTTAGAGAGCAATCAATAAGCACTGGGAGGTCATGGGCATTGGCAAGAGGTCTTACAGATGAAACAGAAAATTGGTGACTCTAGGAAGCCATAAAAGTGTGATAAAGTTAAGGGACCCTCTGCTTCAATTGTGAACTGGGTGATGGTACTTACTTATTGTACACACAGGGAAAACGAAGAGGGCAGAGAATGTTCAGAGACAGAGAGCTACTAAGAGATTTTCAAGGAAAAAGAGAGGGTTTGGTCTTGAATTTTTTTAAAAAAATTAGTTACAAAGAGAGAAATTACAACTAGCCACAGGCAAAATATTGGCTAGCAGGAGAAAAAGAGGAGTACAGTTAGCTGACATGAGTGTACATATCCAAGCAAGTGTGTGCAGACAAATGAACAAAAAGCTAGCAAGGTGAAGAGAGCAGGGTATAGGCATCATGGTTAGTTGTTATTCTAAAGTGCTTGTTTTTCTTTGTTTTATTATACAAATACTGTCATAAAACAAAATCTATACTTTATGTACTTTTCACGTACTTTCGATACTTCTATCATGTTTTTCATATACTTTTCCATTTTTAGAAAGTTAGTGAGAAATGAGTCTTCTCCATAGTTACCCTATTAATTCACACGATATTCTACTTTCATGTCACAACTTTAACTATGGACATTTCCCAGGACTTCATCCTTAAAATTGTACTTTTCAAGGTCACAGGCAGTTGGCCATCCAGCCCCTGCTTGGACACTTCAGAGGCTAGAAGAACCCTAACCCATATGGCAGCCTATTCCATTATCAGAACACTTGAATTGGAGAAAGTTCTTCCCTATTTGGGGACTAAATCTGCCTCCTGTAACTTCTTTTAAAAAAGATTTGTTTTTATTTATCTCTCCCCCACCCTTCATCTGTTCTTTGTGTGCTCTTTGTGTCTCCTTGTCTTCTTTTTAGGAGGCACTGGGAACCGATCCTGGGACCTCCCATGTGAGAGGGAGGTGCCCAATCACCCGAGCCACCTCTGCTCCCCACCTGTTGCATCTCTCATAGTGTCCTCCTTGCTGTGGCATCATCTTGTTGTGTCAGCTTGCCATGCCAGCCTGTAGTGCCAGCTCATCGCAACAGCTCACTGTCCTGCTCATCCTCTTTAGGAGGCACCCGGAACCAAACAGGGACCTGCCATGTGGTAGGCGGGCACCAACTGCTTGAGCCACATCTACATCCCCCTACTGTAACTTTTACTCTAGCTCTGTTCCCTGCAGCTACAGAGAATAAGTCAATTCCTACTCCAATATGACAGGTACAAATATTTGAAGATAATTACAAGTCCTAGATCTCCCCTCCTCCAGGCTACATGTCCCCAGTTCCTCAAACTATTCCTCAGAAGATACAGCTTTCAGCATATCCCACATGCAATTAAAGGGAAAGGGAACACTCACCACACTTTACCATTCCTACTTCGTAGCACTTCCGAAGTCGGCAGGCCTGGCAGCTTTTGCGCCGGTTCTTGTCTATTGTACACTGATTTGTAGCTGGACAAATATAATCATTATGTCCTACAGCAGAACAAAAGGAAGGGAATTTATTGCTAAAATATTTTGGCTAAATCTCTTCCTGGTCAACAACACTGATAACCCTACCCAGCTAGAGAGAGGGGTCATCTCCTTAAATGACAGGTAGGGATACAAAGGCCAAAGTCATCCTGTGTCAGTGCCTTGTTAGTGAGTAAAAGAGACCTAGGAATATTTCCGTTTCATACCTTTTGAATGACAGGTTATTCTCTGTGTTCTTAGAACTATCAGAGAGGTCCATTTAGAAATCTTCTTTGGACATGGAAAAGTGAGACAGTCATGCAAAATTGGTTTGCTCCAAATCACACAACTTCTGAAGAGTTGTACTTGTGTATCAAGTCATGAAATTCTGCTCCCTATATTCTTTTATAAATATTTTTGGGATTAAATTTTTATGGGAATCTATAAGTCAAATAAGAAACTGAATCAAAAGGAACAAATAAAGAAATTAGCTATCTAAATAAGAACAGAAGAACCCAAAACAGAAATAATTGTGGTGGATTAGCTTATTGTTCTTAATTCTTCACTCCCTCCCTCAGCCATATGACCTTGCACTACCATGGACAGAGTAGATTTTTCCACATATTGATGTTGGGTTTGACCATGTGATTTGCTTTTGTCAATGGAATGTTAGCAGATGTGATGGCTGAGCAGATTGGCTTGGTCTCTTGAGCGTTAATGAGAAAAAAAATGCCCGAGGAAGCCACTGGTCCAAAGAGAATGTGGAGACAAGTGCAGCAGACCTGAACCTTTTTTTTAAGGTATCAGGGTCCAGGATTGAACCCGGCACCTCATATGTGGGAAGCCAGTACTCAACCATGGAGCTACACTGGCTACCCTGAGTTGGTTTGTTTTTTTCATTGGTTTGTTTTGTTTTTAGGAGGTGCCAGAGATTGAACCCGGGACCTTGTACATGGGAAGCAGGCACTCCCCCACAATTATTTCTGAGTAGTGGAATTTGGGGGTAATTTAACTTCCTTCTGCAATGTATTTCTCTGCATAGTTTAAATTTTTTTTTTTTTTTTTTTTAAAGATTTTATTTATTTATTCATTTATCCCCCCCTTGCTGCTTGTGCTCGCTGGGTCAGCTAACCACGCCATGCGGGCGAGCCTGCCCTCACCAGGAGGCCCCAGGAACCGAATGCGGGGCCTCCCATATGGCAAACGGGAGCCCTACTGATTGAGCCACAGCCGCTTCCCAGTTTAAATTTTTTATAATAAGTGCATATCATCTTTTTACAAAAGTGAAGTGGGTTGTTTTTGTTGTTTAAAAATGCTTCCTATGGGCAGGATAAGAAGGGTGTCCATGTAGGGAGAGGTGTGGCTGGAGCCTAAGCAGGGTGAAGAGGGCTTCTGCTTGGGACAGTTTGCCCAGTGTGGGGTGAAGGGGGTTGTCTGCCTGAAGGAGGGGCAAGGGCAGCAAAAGGAAATTGGTTTTGTGCAAGGGGATTGATTAAATAAGTAAATATATTAAAGATAAACAGGAGCCAGTTTTCTCACTGTTAGAGAAAGGAGTTACAAATATAGAAAGAAGTGCCCAAGGAATTACATGTACATGTTTAAAAGGACAGGCAAGCCAATTTAAAGGGTTCCTGCTGGCCAAATCTGGGACAATTTGAACATCAAAATGAATAATGTTAGTAACAGATTATAACAATAGGAAATCATGAGTTTATACAGATATTAATTAATTAATTAACTGAAAATGTAAAGACAAATGGGAAATGTACATAGTCTCAAAGGACTGCCAAACAAAAATACTCATTGGTTACAAAGGGAAAAGGAGTAATTTTACAAAGTAGAAGCCTGGCAGATATCACATTAATCAAATAATCAAACTGAACATCATCAGCAATGGGACAAATTACTATATAATTTATATCATCTATATTAGATAATACTATATAATTTATATAATAATGCACCACTAAAAGAAGCCAATAAGAAGAACACAGTATCAATTCTGTAATATTCCCACTAAAACTGTGTAAGCTGAATCTAATCATGAGGAAGCATTATTCAAACCCAAAATGAGGGACATTTTGCAAAATTACAGTCCTATAATCTTCAAAATTGTCAAGATCATAAAAGTCAAGGAAACACTGAGGATCAGCTCTGGACAGATGGAGACTAAAGAAACATGACAAATAAATGCAAAGTGTGATTCTGAATTGGATCTCGTTGCTGTGGAGAACATTATTGGGACAAGTGGCAAAACTTGAATGGGGTGTGAGGATCAGATGGTAGTAATGTATCAATGCTAATTTCCCAATTTTGTCAGTTGTGTTGTGGCTATATAGGAAATACATGCTGAAGCATTGGGGGTGGTAGGACCCTTTTGCTTGGAGGCGTGACACAGGGTGGGTTTCCGCCCTCTTGCTGGGCCCCACACCCACAGAAATGGATTAGATGAAGAACATAATCTCTTCTGGAGTTTCACCAAATTCAAACCGTCATAATGGCTAATTCCTTTCGTTAAGATATAAAACTTTATAAGAAAATGTGCTTTTTATAGTATAAAACAAAAGGTTATCTTTGTTCTCTCTGCAAAAAAAAAATTATCAAAAATTACTGTCCATCTTAACACCTACTATCAATCACGGTAGGAAAGAGACAACATTGGACTTGGAATCAGAAGATCTGAGTTTGATCTCAGCTCAGTCATACCGTTTTCTTATTTTAAAAATAGAGCAATTTACCTGGCACCCTTATTCCCCAATTGTAGGCATCTACCTTGTATCTTGTTCCTTCAGGACAGCCTTCTTGGACTCAAGACCAAATAAGCCCAAAGGTAAGGGAATATATGCCTCCAAGCTCATAATCTTTAACATGCTCTAGGCTCTTAGAGTTTCGCATTGAAAGCTCAAAGTCTTAAGAAACAAAGAAGAGTTGAAGATCTATGAGCAGCAGTCTAATTGATTTCAAACTATCAAAGTATAATGAAAAAAAGTTAATATGAATACCACAATGAAGTGACTAGCAGGATATAACACTAATAATTAATTATTATTTCTGAATATAAAATAAATAACCAAAAGTCAGTGGCAATTACAAAGAATGCATTATCTGAAAAACCAATGAGAAATGTGCCAGATCCACATAAAACTGACAAAACTTTATAAGAGATATAAAAGATCTAAATAAATGTGATCTCTTTATAAGAGATATAAAAGATCTAAATAAATAGTTTTCTTGATGTGAAAACTATTACGAACATGACAATTCCTTCCCAAATAATTCTTAGGTTTAACAAAACCTTTAATTTTCTTAGCTTTGAGGATGGGAGTCCACTTAAAATGATTCTACATTTCTTATGGACAAATAAACAAGAGAAAATAGCCAGGAAATCTAAAAATAGTAGATACTTTTGGCAGATATTAAAATGCATTATAAAACTACAATAGTTAAAATTTTGTAGTACTTATATAAGAATGAAGAGTTAGGTCAGTGGAACAGTCCAAATAAAACACTAGTACATAAACAATCTTCATATATACTAGATATATGGAAACAAAAATCAATGGGACACATGAAAAGATGTTCAAAATCAACATTAATCATAATGATACCACTACATACCCACTAGAATGGTTAAAAGTAAAAAGACTGACAATACCAAGTTTCAGCAAGGATATGGGGCAACTGGAACTCTCATGCATTGCTGTTGGAAATGCAAATGGTCCAACCACTTTGGAAAAGTTTGTTAGTTTTTGTAAAGTTGAACTATATACTTACCGTACAAGCAGCAATTTACCCAAAGGAAAAAAATACAGTTGTATACACAAAATGACACACACAAATGCTCAGAGCAGTTTTATTCAAAATAGCCAAAAAACTGTAAACAAGCCAACTGAATGGATAAAAAAACTGCAGCATATCTATGTATTGGAATATTACTCAGCAACAAGAAGGAATGAGTTACTAATACATACAACGACTCAGATGAATCTCAAAAGGCACTAAACACATATTATTATATACTTTATGATTCCATTTATATGACATTCTAGAAAAGGCAAAATTATAAAGAAAAACCAGATCAGCGATTGCTGGGGCCTGAGAAGTTGGAAGGAATTGGCTGCAAGGGAGTAGAAGGGAACTTTTTAGGGTGATGGAAATATTCTCTATCTTAATATGGTATGGTGGGGTTACATGAATACATGCATTTTTAGAACTCGTAAAACTATATAATTAAAATAGGTGAATTTTATTGTATGTAAATTATATCTCAAACTCGACTTAAAAAAATCAACTCCTTGGAAACGGACGTGGCTCAAGAGGTTCGGCGTCCGTCTACCATATGGAGAGACCAGGATTCGATCCCCGGTACCTCCCGGTAAAAAAAAAAAAAAAAAAAAATCAACTCCCATATTTTTTTTTTTAAACTGTGAAAAATGGATAGATTTATTCAATAAAATGATGTGGAGAAAACGGACTAGAGAGAAATATATTTGATTCTTTTTTCATTCAAACTACCAAAATAAATTCCTTTGGGATTAAACAATGAAATGGAAAAACAACCTCTTAAATAAAATGTAGGGAAGCAGATGTGGCTCAATCGATAGGGCTCCCGTTTACCCCGGGGCTTCTGGTGAAGGCAAGTCAGCCAACGTGGCATGGTGAGCTGACGCAGCAAGACGACCCAACAAAGGGAGACAAGCAGACACAGAAAAACGCACAGCAAATGGACACAGCGAGCACAAGCAGCAAGGGGTGGGGTGGGGTGGGGCGGTAAATAAATAAATAAATAAAATCTTTAAAAAAATAAAAAAATAAAAAAAAATAAAATGTAGGCAAGTGTTTCTATAATCTCTGGATGTTAGAATTTTTAGGTTTAAAAATTATATACAGGGAAGCGGCTGTGGCTCAATCAGTAGGGCTCCCGTTTACCATATGGGAGGCCCCGGGTTCGGTTCCCGGGGCCTCCTGGTGAGGGCAGGCCCGCCTGCATGGCGTGGTTGGCTGACCCAGCGAGCACGAGTAGCAAGGGGGGGATAAATGAATAAATAAATAAAATCTTAAAAAAAAAAAATTATATACAAAACTATCAAAGCTGACTATATTTGACTACATAAAGATTAAATACTTCTGCATATCAAAATCATAAATCAATAACAGAGTAAATTGGAAAAAATATTTGGCATATATATGATAAAAGATTAATGTATTAATATATAAAACACAATGCTTTTTAAGGAAAATGCCAGAATCCAAGAGAAAAATGGGCCAAAGCTCTGAATAAAGACAGCATAGGAAATACAAATGACAGATAAATTTATGGAGAAAAATTTACCTCACTAATAAAGAAAAGTAAATTAAAAACTAAATGATATCATTTATTGCCTATCAATCTACCGAGTATTTTTTTTTCTTTTTGATAAGACTCAATGCTACCAAGAGTTCAGAAATATCAACATACTCACACACTGCTGGTGGAAGTAAAAGGTGGTACAACCTTTCTGAATTTTAAACTTTAATACACATTGACTCTATAGGTTTGTTCTAAATATATATCCAGGGAAATTATTAGAGATTTTTTTCAAAGCTTCATGAACAAACATATCAGTCACAACATTATTTAAAACAGTAAAAATAGCAGACAATAAAGTAAATCTTCAACAATAGAAATTTAAATCAATTAAGTCCAATCATAAGATAGGATATTATGCAATTATAAGAAATGTTTCCAGAAATTTAAAAACATGGGGAAATGTTTATCAAACACCAGTAAGTGTAAAAGAATATAAAACTCTTAGGTATGGTATGAACCAAGTTATTTTTTGAAAAACCATCTTTCAAAGAATTGTTGAGTGCCAGCAATGACCAGTACAGACAAAAACCCTTGTCTTCATGTAGTTTGTAGTCTATGGCAGGGAGCCAGACCAACAAAGCAAATAAGTACATTATATACCCATTAGAAGGTGATAAGCGCTATGAATGGAAATAGAGGAAAGAGAATAGCGAATGTACGTGGGGACTGGGAGTGAGGACTCAGTTTCAATTGTGTTGGAAAAGACCTTTCTGATAGGGTGACTATGAGCAGAGGCCTGCAGAGAAAAAGCAAGTGCTGCAGAGCTTGGGGGGAATGCAGGGAACAGGTTCTAAGCACAAGGAATAGGTGTGCAATGGCCCCAAGACAGGAGCGTGCTGAGCGAGCGTGAAAGGGGACAGAAGTAGCAAGAGAAGAGGTTAGAGTGGGGGATGGATGTGGCTCAAATGGTTGGACGTCCGTCTCCCATATGGGGGGACCTGGGTTCGATCCCCGGGACCTCCTGGTAAAAAAAAAAAAAAAATTAAAAAACGAGGTCATGGGGTTAGCAGGGAGGCAGATCATTGCCCTTATGGCCACTGTAAGCACTTTGGCTTTGACCCTGAGTGAAAAGGGAGGTACTGGAGATCAGAGGGAGATGTTTTGGCTTCCACTTTACAGGATCGTTCTGGCTGAGAAAGAGTAAGCCCTTTCTGGAGTTACAATGACTTAGGTAAAAAATGAAGAGTTAGATATACAGCATGATAAGTTACACGCAAATATATGTTTTTAAAGGGAGAGAAAACCCCGTCAGAGTCTAGTTAAGGATAATCTTGCTTTGGTCTGAAGCAAAATACTTTTTCTCAAGGAAACTGCCTGAATTGCCATAAAATTAACTTGGAAATGATAAGTAAATAAATATTAAGTAAATAATGGAATGTCAAACAAATAGATGTATTTCTTTTACAAGCTGATACTCATGCATACTTCTATGCAAACATTTTGGAACATTATGGGTCTAACAAGAAGAATATAAAGATGAAGGAATGTAGGCTCAGCTTTCAAGGAGAGAGTACATAAACAGGTGATTGTAAAACCAACGCAGTTTAACTCGGCAACAATTAAATAGGCTTTCAGTAAAGGACCGGGAATTGGCTGTGGTCCTTCGATTATCCATGTGAACAGACGAAGGACCCTACACCTAGACCTCTGGGTTCCTTACCGCCTCTCCCCAGTGAAATGTCACTTCTTCAGAGAGGACTTCCCTGACAGCCCTATCTAAGGCAGCTCCTGCTTCTCCACAGGCACCAACACACCACGCTTCACAGCACTATTACTATACAACTTCTTTTAATTTATGTGTTTACATTTTCCCGTTAGAATATAAATGCCATAGGCAAGGGACTTTGTCCACCTTGTTCACTACTGTATCTTCAGAGCCTAGTACAGTGCTTGATAAATATTAAGTGAATACCAATAGAAAAGAGAACAAAAAGTAAAGAGTAAACTTAGGGGGATGGATGTGGCTCAAATGGTTGGGCATCTGACTCCCATATGGAGGGACCCGGGTTCAATCCCTGAGACCTCCCAGTAAAAAAAAAGAATAAACTTAAATCAGGAGGAGTGATTGAGGAGCCCCTCACCTCCCCATTCCCTTTCTCGTGTTCCATAACCTGGTTGCCAGACAGATGGGGAGAGGAACGGTGGCATTCATCACTCTGGTGGCAGCTCAGAATGTGCAGCCAACTCGAGCAGTGTTTAGGGGCTGCTAAGCACTACAGAATTTCCTATGCAGTTGTACAGTGAAGAGGACAGAAAATAACATGGGGTCAAAGAGCTTACAAATCAAGTCGGCAAGACAAGTTTAAAATTGCTTTAAAAACAAAAGAATGTTAAATGCAATGAACTTCTCAAGTTAATATTGTACCATCAGACAATTTGGGCTTTTCCAGGCCTATTGGAGACCGTTAAAGAACTGAGTGGCCATTTTCAGTCATTGCAATGCATTTATGTTAGAGGATGTAAAAAAAAGAAAAGAAAGGGTCCAAAGAAAGAATCATTTAGGCATTAAACAATTTCAATTCCTTTTTGCAGATTTAGAATACAGCAGGCCTTTCCCCTTTTCTAATAGTTCCCTGGCTGATGCAGTTAGAAGGAATGACATGGGGAAAGCAGAGAAAGATTTTATACTATCAGTTAAAGCCTCAGAATTCAAAGATATTTCAGGAAGAGAGATGTTTTCCCAACAGCAAACAAGAAGAGTCTCTTTTTTTAAAAATGTGGTTAGGGAAGCGGCTGTGGCTCAATTGGTTGGGCTCCTGTTTACCATATGGGAGGCCCCAGGTTCGATTCCCAGGGCCTCCTGGTGAAGGCAAGCCCGGCTACATGGCACCGTGAGCTGATGCAGCAAGACGACACAACAAAAGGAGACAAGCAGACACAGAAAAACAAATGGACACACAGAGCACTAGCAGCAAGAGGGGTGGGGAAAATAAATAAAATAAACTACTCATTTTTAAAAAAATATATGTGGTTAGTTTTATTTTCTAAGAGGTTAATACTAGAATATCAGCAAGATATATATAGCAGAATATTGGATGTGGCTTTATAATGCACAACTACAATTATCGTGAAGAAAAATATTTTAGCACTCACTATGTTAAATGTGGAGTAAAAAGCTTTGTAAAAGCAAAAATAATCAAACAACACAATTTACCTTTTGATAATGCTTGATGACATATGCCCCTTTATCTGGGTTGTCTTCCTTCTCATAACATGAAAACAAAGTTTGCAAAGACAAAAGGTCCTCACCCACCTAACCATGAAGACCTTCTTAGAGGAGGTAGGTTTAAACAGAGCTTTAAATGAAATTAGGTTAGAACAGAAATATAAGAACGAAAGAAAAGAAGTTGGTATCTGAATAAGAAAGAGTTTGGAAAAAAACAAGAATACCTTGAATTTGCATGATATTATAAATATAATATTTCCCCATGTCATTACTTCTTACTGCATTGACCAAATATCTTCATATAACCAACCTCGTTTCACCTTTAGAACAATTCTGTGAGCATCTCCATTTCAGGCCAGAAGGTGAAGTCAGAGAACCAAGACATAGAGGATCCAGGACAAATAAGAGATCATTCATACAGAGCGAATTTGAGGGGTTACCCAGAAAGGTAACTGTCTACTAACGCCCTACTCTTCACCATTCTCTGGATTCCATCAGAGTTTCTCTGCTTGATGTAAAATGATCTCTTCATCTAGAGTTGTCAATGGGTGAGTTAACTTAGTACATTTTATTTGTCATTGGCACACTATGAATTATGTAAGATTGTTTTCCTTAATGGGTTAAGAACAAGGTACTGAGGCTTTGACAGAAAGAGAGGAAGCTCTATGGTGGGAACTCAGTGTTGCCTGTGTGAGGGGCTGCCAAGGGAGGGAGTTATAGGAAGAGAGGCAGAAGAGCACACAAAGAAGCAAGACTTCATTCAGCAAATCAGAGCTGGAAGGGAGAGAGACTAGCAAGGACACGTGCAGGTGGATGAGTTGATTGGCCTTGAAACCAGGTGTGCACAATTTGAAGGTGATTAAAAAGGCCATTAAACACACACACAGCCTAGCAGGAATGTGGAGAAGGGTAAGGAATAATCTAAACAAACACCAGAAAACAAGGGGGGTGTGAACAGAGGCTCTACTAGTCCAGGACAAGACATGTCTCTATATCAAGTCTCCAAGTCCACTGGAGTTGAATTACTGATTTCTGACCATTTCCATAAAACATATTTACTCTCTTCCTCAGAAGCCAGCCCACCGTCATGACCGTTAAGCATGCCAGATATTAAACATAAGTACAGGAAGAAACAATCTTGGCAACTCCTAATGGGCGCTCGTTTTTTTCCAAGCGACATCTTCACAAGAAGTGTACGTCTTCTCCTCGACGCCCTGGTGGGTGACAGGGGTGGGCAGGACCCTTTCAAGTTGGGAGTATAAGCTTGGGTTTCTGGGGTGGAAACCTGCATCTAAAGATGAAGTCCTCCGCACTTGAAACAACCCACCCCACCACCCAATCCACCCCCAAACACACGTGTTTAAAGAAGCAGCTAACAATACTCTTGTACCTTGAATGCTTCTTTTAAAAAAAGCCTTACATCCTTCACACGACCAGACGCCATAGTGATATCCTGACGCGTAATCGCTGCAGACTGCACAGAAGTGGGCATCCTTCTTTGGACTAGTAACAGGGCTGGTGCAACTGCTCCCACTAACCTTCCTTTTCAGTGTCTCTCTAGTAGCAAAGAAAACATCCATGGTAAAAGAACGTAAGGGAGAATGAGGGGCTTTCCAGAAAGAAAAAAATAATAATAATAACATGAACATTGTCTAATTTAATGTCTTTGCCTTCCAGGGTTCACAACAAATATATTCCAGGAAATCTCACAAAGCCAAACCTTTGTTACTATTGTCAGATATGTAAAGAGCCACAGTATTCAGAATGATCTTTTAAAATGCATTTATACCTGTCTATGACATGCTGATGAACTCCAGGAACTATGGAAGGCCAGTTGCAGTGACCAAGGTGCACATTTCTGAGTGTAAAATCAGCAAAAGGGAAAGAAGTGACCAGATCGACTTCCCCACAGGTCTGAACCACAAGCAGGGTATATTATGGCCATTAGAGTTGTCAGGAAGTGCCATCTGTTCTCCCTCAATACAAACCAAACCAGCCCTTTGGATATTTGAAGTGCCTATTTAAATAGGGGACACATTTTTTTCATTATGCAATTTCAGATAAAGGTCTAGAAAGAAAATAACCTTAAGAGGTGTAACAAATGAAGTTTAAGCTGCATTATGGTGAATAACTGAAGAAGTAAAATAATTGAGGGGGGAGAAGAGAGGAGGAGAAAGAGTGAGTGAGCAAGCATCTAAAGGAAGCGGATATTCAGTGCTGGATGAAGGGCGAGGGGCTCCCTAAGAGAAGGGAAAGCCCAGCAAGAGAGGGCTGAGAGGCACCAAAACCACTCCTGGATAGTTCCTAATTTTGCTAGGCCATGTTTCTTTTGGAAAGAAAATGGTAGAAGTATTATTGATTTATAAATGAGGATCAAACTATGATCTAGTTTGGCCAAATATTAGCAAAACTTTCATTAGAATTCATGTTCAGAAACAGAATATATCTTCCTATTAAGGCTGAATAAAAAAAATGCTATGTTTAAAAAGTTATGTTCAATTTTTATATTCTTTTATTTGCTCTTTTTTTTTTAAACCAATAATTAAAAGGTATGCTTTTTTAAAGAAGAAAATGAAATTATTGTATAATTTTGCTATTGGAGATTGAATCATGTCCCCCACAAAAGGCATGTTCAGGTCCAAACCTCTGGGTCCTGTGAGCATGAACCCATTTGTAAATAGGACCTTTGAAGATGTTATTAGTTAAGGCGTGCCCAAACTAAGTGAGGGTGGGCCTTAATCCCATATGGCTGACGTCCTTATAAGCAAAGAAAATTGGGCACAGAAAGGGAAGAAGTCATGGTTAGCAGCCAGAAGCTGGAAGTCAATGGAACCCAGAAGAGAAAGAAGATTCTACCTTGTGCATTGTCATGTAAAGGAAAAGCCAAGGTACCCCAAAGATTGTCAGCCAGCTAGAAAATACCCACCCCTGGAGGTAGCAGGCATTCTAGCTTCTGAAATCCTGAGCTAATAAATTCCTATTGTTAAGCCGACCCATTGTATGCAATTGGTTTTAGCAGCTAGGAAACTAAGACAATTGCTTTCTGAAAGTTTTATGACAACCCTTGAAAGTAATGAATTTCAATGTCCAATAAGCCAGAATTTAGTACTTTGTTTTAGAAGTTAGTCTTCCCCTCACTCTTCCCCCTTTCCAAAGCCATAATTTTCATTAAAAATATTACAAATTAGATAAAGGTAATCCATCATGTTACTCTGCATTTAAATAGTGTAAATATTCTTTGTCACTTCAGGAAAGCTCCAAATGAATACTATATTTAAATTGTTTCCCATTGAGCTTTATAAAGTGTTATCTTAGTTCATTGTTAAAAAGCTTGTATTTAAACCAGTTATTGTCTGTCTTTTCAGGCTTCAAAGGTTTAGTATTTCATTTAAGTTGGAACACTGTCACCATTACTTTTACCCTGTAAACAATCTGTCATGAACACTAAATTGTGAAGGATAAGAATATAACATGAAGGTAAAGTAAAAAGTTCTTTTTCAAAGAACCCAAATAACTTCATCAAGAGAAAAGTTATTTAAGTTCAATCCTTATTGTCTAAAGACAGTAGTCATAATAATGAATTATTCTCCCCACAACAGCAATCTACAGGCTCAACTTTTTAATGAGGACTAGACTATCAGAATAGAATAGTACATCATATATTCTAGGTGTCCTAAGTAAACTCTATGACTAATAAAACAAAGGCCTTCCATAAACCATATCTGTCTTCTCACTGAATTATAGAGTAATATGAATAATGCCTATGAGCTATAATTCAGAAGGAAGAATGCATTTACCTGTTTATAGGTAAGGAATGTTCTAGTGCTCTTGCATCACACCAAGGATTCTTTTGAGGTTCTGCATACAGAAGTGATGATTGGCAATGGATCGCTAAAGGAGAGAGGTGTCCAGAAGATGGCCACAACACGTTCGGGCTTGTGGTCTGTCGACCAGGTCCACCTTCCGAATTATTGGCACTGCAGGGGAGATTGTAATTCATCACAGCAGGGCTATAGAATGTCATGGCCGAATACTCATGGCGGCTCTCTACGTAGGAGGAAGGTATATAGATGGGGCCGTGCTCCAGGGGTAGGACAGACTGACTGCAGTTGTAGGATGCAGGAGAGTTAAGGCTGGATGGTGAGTTTTTGATATCCATATCCCGAATAGGTAATAGCTGAGAAAACTCCTTGTGAGAAGAGGCACAAATGGACATTATAATGTTCTCAAAGTCTCATAGGCATGTATGCTGGCTGGAAGGGGGATGGAAATCACAAAGTTAGAGCTACAGTCTTCAGTTAGGTTCAACTATTGATAGAGTTCAAACATTATTATTTTTAAAAACTACACAAACACTTGTACGGTCTTTGAAACATGTCCAGAAAGATATGCACAAAAATAGTAACCTCAGTAAACTCAGAGGAATGGGGCTTTGAGGCCTTGTACTCTCATTTAATTGTTGTTTAATTTTTTTTAACCATAAGAACTTTTTTACCATGAAAATTTATTATAAAATACTTTTTAAAATTAAAAACAAAGGATTAAGTAAAAGTACCAATTTTTTTTTTTTTTTTTTTTTTTTTTTCTGGAGCTAGGTAAGTTTATTTGGAAGTTCTTATGGGAAAATAAACAAGAATAACCAGGACAATCCTAAAAGAGAAGATCAATGGGGAGGGCTGCATTAAAAGATACTCACACTATGAATCATCAGTAATAAAGAGAGGGGTATTAGCTCACGAACTGACTGATTTATCCCTGTCGGTTATCAGTTTATTGCCTCAGCTACGAATGCAACCTTCAGTATATGCTCTGTGATAAATGACGGAATTCCTTTTAGTAGTCCTTTAAAGTGAGTCCAATGTTAAGCTTTCTCAGTAGAGGGCGCTGGAGGGGCACTGCAGGAGGAAGAGGAGTTGTGTAATTTCTGGCACCCGCAGGATTTGGCAGGGTGGGTGTGTGACTCCGGTGGAGCCAGTCCCAGCCACGGTTCCAGAATGCCGTCCCTCTGAGACCTTCCAGCCTTGGCCCGACACAGCCTTCCCACATCACTTGCCCGGACTGTGGCCCGAAGGCTCTCACACGGAGAATCGCTCCTTCTCCAAATCCCTCTCCCTGCATGACCTGCACGCTATGCAGGCCTCCTGCCCTCACAGGCTCCTGGGCTCCCACTACACACCCGTGACATCGGTTTCTGATCCTTGCTCCCCCACCTCTACTCCAGAGGGCGGCCCATTGCTTGCCCAGCAACTCCATACCAGCTACGGCCTGGGTGAAACAGTGAACTCTGCTCTCTGGCAGCAGAACCTTGCCTTCTCTAATGGGGTCGGGACCCCTTCCAAATTTGTCCTTCCTTGGGTACTCTCCTTCTGCCCTAGGGTGCCATTCAGTGTTTCCTTATATAACTCAAACCAGAGTTAATAATCATGACATTATGCCTCCTCGGTTTAACCTGCAGCATTTCTACCTCCTGGTTGGTTGGAGGCTGCTATGGTAAAAGAGTACAAAATCCAAAAAAAGACTCAAAGCTTTTGAAAACATGATTTGTGATAAAGGTGGTATCTCAAATCACTGGAAATACACTGGACAACAGGATAGCCACTGGAAAAAGGAAATTGGATTCATACCTCATGCAGAATGCAAGAATGAACTCCAGATGGTTCATAGATCTAAAGGTTTAGAGAGAGGTAGGAGGACAAAGAAGAGAGAGAGGCTGCACAAATAGAAACAAACATAGGTAAATTCCTTTATAGCCTTGGTGTTGGAAAAACTTCAACTATGACTCAAAATACAAATGCAATAAAAAAAAACGTAACCAATAAATTCAGTACATAAAAGTAAATCTTTCCTTATCATTAAAACACTATAAGCAAAGCCAAAAGACTAATGACAAATTGGGGAAAAACTATTCTCAACTTATATTAGAAACAAAGGGCTGATCTTCCTAGCTCTTAAGATGAAAAAGATGATATATCTATTAGAAAAATAAGCAAAGGACCTGAACAGAGAGAATACAGAAAAAAGGAAGGCAAATAAATGGCTCTTAAAAACATAAAAAGGTGATCAACCTCATGCATAAGAGAGAAGCAAATTAAAACTACAAGATATCTTTTCTCACCTACTGTGTTTGGCAAAAATTTAAAAATTTGATAACACTAGCTTTTGGTGAGGTGGTGGAAAAACAGGGACTCTCCAACATTGCTGGGGGGAGGGTAAGATGGTATAACTGACAAAAGATAGCCAGATTACATGTGCTTTTACACTTGGGACTACGAGTCCATAGAAGGGAGCAGACGTAGCTCAGTGGTTGGGCACCTGCTTCCCTTGTGCAAGGTCTTGGGTTCAATCTCTGGTACCTTCTAAAAAAGGGAAAAAATGATTATTTCTACCACTGAAGATCAATATTACATCAATTTCTCACTCTGAAAATTAGTAATTAAGGATAAAGAATTAAGTCTTGTATCCTGCCTTTTTAGGAGGATCTGTAGTTTATCCCAAGGGGGAAGTGGGCAGGGGAAACACTTCTTTACCAAAGAATGTTACCTAATAAATTGTTCAAATATATATATATATATATATATACATCCATACATAAATGAAGTAAATAGTCAAAATGTTAACAAGTACTGTATCTAGATAGCAGGTATATGGATATTCAACGTTCTAAAAGCATGAAAAATTTCATATTAAGAAGCTATGGAGGAAAAAACCATCCCAGAATCCTCAGGATTGGGGGATGAACTATGGACTAAAGTAGACTTACTAGTATTCTTAGAGACTTATTGTGATTCCAGCAATGGAAGAACTTATATCACTGATGTGGAGGCAGTGGTCACTGGAGGTTCTGCGGGCAGGGAGAGGGAAAAACAGGTATAATATGGGGGCATTTTCAGGTCTTGGGAATTATACTGAATGACACTTCAATGACAGATACAGGCCATTATAATGTCTTGCCATAACCTACAAAACTGTGTGGGCGAGAGTGTAAACTACAATGTAAACTATAATCCATGCTTAGTGGCAATGCTTCAAAATGTGTTCATCAATTGCAACAAATGTACCACACTAATGAAGGATGTTGTTAATGTGGGAAAATGTAGGAGGGGTAGGGAGCAGGTCATATGGGAATCCCCTATATTTTTAATGTAATATTTATGTAATCTAAGTATCTTTTAAAGAAAATAATAACAATAATAAATATATCCAAAAAAAAAAAAAAAAAAAAAAGGTGGAGCCTAACTCTACCCCAGCCCCTTTGAGCCTTTGAGTATGGGCTGGACTTAGTGACTCATTTCTTTTTTTTTTTCCTTTTTTTTTTCTTTTAAAAAAGATGTAGAGATTACATAAATGTTACACAAAAATTACAGGGATTCCCATGTTCCCCACCTCCCACAACCTCCCACATAAACATCTTTCATTAGTCTGGCCCATCACCTGCAATGGATATACACCTCCTGGGGCTTTGCCACTAAGCATGGACCATAGTTTAGTGACTCATTTCAAATGAATAGTTTATGGCGGAGGTGATGGAGTGTGACTTCCAAGACTGGATCAAAGAACACTTGCTCTAGAGCAGGGGCTCTTAACAAGGGGTCCATGAGCTTTAATTGAAATTCAAAAAAACATTATTCTTGTGGGGACGTGTTGATGCGGGTTGATATATTTATTAAATAATACACAGGATAGTGTGGACTTAGTAAGGGGTCCGTGGAAGGTATTTTAACAGAGATGTTTAAGAACATTTAGATACCCATGGAAATGAGCTAAGTTAGAGGAAGTTGTTGAAGATGGAACCTATTACCACAGGACTTGGTAACATGGTCACTAGCAACCTTCCGGAACAGCTCCAGGACAGACAGGAGGGATTTGTTAGGAGGCACTTATCTCCCTTTCTACCCTGAGATACCTCTCCTATTTCAATCTACCTACACATGCACCTGCTCACTGTGCTTATGTTTTGAATATCATACCTTGGTGACTGTACCTCAGTGCATTGTTTTTCCTATATGGTCAAAGTCTATCTTATATAGCCAAATAATGAAAAGACATTTAAAGCACTTCAACAGCACAACTTAGAGTATGCACTATAACAATCAAGCATAGCATGCTTACAACTGCAAGCAAAATACTTAGGGTAACGTGTCATGAATTATATTTATAAATAACAAACTGTAGCTTGAAGGCAAAAGTTAAATTTTAAATTTTTTCAACTTGTAAAAAACAAAGGAAGTTCAAGAAAACAAGGTAGCCTGACCAATTTAACATATGAAAGCATGTCCAAAAGTTAATGGGCATTAATGCTAACTTTCTTGTACAGTGTTGCTCAATGTAAACTTATATTGAAAAAAGAACTAAGTCAACATTCTCAATCATCAAATGAAGATTAAATTATGTTCAGGAAATTATGAGGCAGGAAAGCAGTGAATAAGAATTCAGACAAGAGATTTCAAATTTACCCTTAGTTGATAGAAAAAAAAATTAAATGGTTTAAACAAAAAAATATTCTCTAAACATTTTGATCAACCAAGATTTTACTGAATTACATGTTATTTCAACATTACATTGCCTCCCAAAAATATATTTAGCATATTAGCATAAGAAGTTCAACAAAGCCAAACACAGCAAACTATCAGAAAATTACTGTTATCTTTTCCTTTCATTAGGCCTCTTAAAAACATAAAGCAAGAACTGACACAAAGTCATGAATAGTCACATGGAAATTCATGAACTTGAAATAACACTTCCCATTTATCCAGCTGGGAAATGAATACAAAATCTACAGTAAATATGACATCCCTCTCATGGGGCAGAAAATCAATCTAATCACTCATTTTCACCTACAACTGAAATATTAATTCTCGGCCCAGCAATACTAAAATGACCTGTCAAATTCACACCACAAAACAGTGAATGCCAGGATTCATCCAGGCAATAAATCAGGTGCCACAGCAACCATGCTTAGAAAATCAGAGATCACGTGTATACAGCAACCAACTTCTCAAGGATTTCCACAGTACAATGATAATTAATGTTAGAAAACAGCAACTTAAAGGCTATGCTACTTTTGGGTCAGATATCTTTTAGATGTATCCAGATTCTGGTGACAAATATTTGTCAGTGGTATCTTGGATAATTAGTGACTTGGTAGTCAATGCTTTTCTCTGAAGCAAAGCCCCAACAAGAGGTGATGAGCTTAACTCACTGTACGAGTCCTAAGAGCGAACAGGTAGCTAAAGAAGCGTCTTCTCCATTGGAGGTCTCTAAAAGTGAATAAACAAATCTATTCTGGTTATTATTTCAGTAGTTCTACTCTGAAACAGAAGTATAAACCTAATGAAAGAAAGAATCCCAAAAAGATCAAATTTCTTCCACAGTCCTGGGCAAGATTGTCCCAAAGATATTCATTTTAGCTCCCAAGCATTGCTTCAGGGAATAGTATCTAGTACAGCAGGAAAAAACAATGGCTAAAGAGGTTAATTGTTGGGCCTGGCAGGCATGGTGTTTCACCTGGCCAACTAAAGAACATGCACCCGGACATCCTGCTCCTAAGAATTAATCATTTCCCTGCATGTCAATTTTCTTTAATTAGTCACCATAGCCTATAGCTGGTCCATATCCTTCATGGCTAACAGACCTTGCCTCTTGCCCAAAGATTTCCCTCTCCCACACCTCTGCCCTGGTACCCCAGCACACCTGTGCTTGGCCCTCTCGGGTCACATCTGCACATTCAGCAGGAAAGCTTTTGTACACATGGGATTATACATGGTATTCTGACATCCTGGCTGGAAACATATTATGGCTGTTAAACAGGAAAAAAAAAGTTCTTAAAAACATCCAAATATTGACAGTGATTCTGTGGAGAAGACAAACACTGGCACTGAAAATGGCAGAAAGACACTCCAAAAGAAGAGACCGATTTTTTTCAAAGTACCTATTCAAATCTATTAAAGCATAAGAAGGCAGCCACCACCAAGCCTGCCTTTATGTACACTCTGGCCCAGTGGACAGAGCACAACCCTGGGTGCTCGTCCCAGCTCTGCCTTAATTCCAGGTGATCTTAGACAAAGCATATAAACTCCCTTAGCTTCTACATCTTCGGTAGAAATGGATACCTAACACGGGCTGCGCCTCTCTCCAGTGCTTTGAGGATCAAATGAAATGATGTATATGAAAGTGTTCTGGAAGCTGTTATTACATATCCAAGAGGATGAAGCCCATCTACGGGCATGCCACTGGAGAATGGTTGGGCAGAATTTCCAGACAATTTATGTTAAAATGCCTGAAGATTTCTGCCTCCTAATTTCACTCTCTTAACTTCTGTTACACAAACTATCACCACGGGTCCAACTAGATGGCCTGAAACCTTAGCTGGGCTGCCACCTGTCAACCACTGCGTGGAGCCAGAAAGCCCAAATCCAAAAGGACAGTATTCTCAAGACTGCAGACATGGAGGACTTGGATAGCTCATCCCCATTCTTCTTCCACCTGCCCATGTCATTTCCCAAATATTAAGCAAAAACACTGAGATTGGTGTGCCCCACTGTAAGAAAACCCATCATAAGTCCACACCCACAATGTTGAAACTAGAAGGGATTTTGTGGAAAAGGCAAAAAACACTTCTTAAGCATCAAGCATCCTTGATGTAAGTGGCTTTTGGCAATCATTAGCTTAAACAGATCTTTTGCAAAGCAAAATATTAAGGCTCTCAGTCAATTTAATATTAATTAGGGGGAAGCGGCTGTGGCTCAATCAGTGGGGCTCCCGTTTGCCATGTGGGAGGCTCCGGGTTCGGTTCCCGGGGCCTCCTGGTGAGGGCGGGCCTGCCCGCACGGCATGGTTAGCTGACCAAGAGCACAAGCAGCAAGGGGGAGATACATGAATAAATGGATAAAATCTTTAAAAAAAAAAAAAAAAAAAAAAAATTAATTAGGAATAAATAAACCAACCACAAATTACCATAGAAGCAATCATTAGTGAGTGATTGCAACTTTTAAAACATGCCCGTGTATCTTCCAAAATGAGAACAGCTTATATTCTAGACTGTTTCTTCCCCCCACTGGAACTTATTAAGTTGGATAGGAAATGGAATTCTGAGGGCTTGGGCAGAGCAGGAGGAAGTCTCAGCTCTAAGGTTATTATGCTCTAAGGCAGGGGTGTGGGGAAAGTTTAGTGTCTTCTCTCCCACCAGGAAGTCTCTGCTCCTTCCCAATACCAACAACAGTCATAGAGGATAGTGTGCTCTTAGGAAACTGGACCATATTCAGATTTTCATTTGCATGAGGGAGGTGGAGAGTTCTGGGTGAAGAGATTCAAAAGGACATGATCAGTCAAGAAGCTCAACTCAATACACTCAACTTCTCTTCCAGCCCTGAATATGACAGTGGAACACAGAGCAGTTACCAATGAATGTTGCAGGAATCCTTTGAGGAAACATACACAGGCTCGGTAATCTATCTTTCCAAGTGACCTTCACTCTCCTGCCCTCTCCAGTACACTCACACAGAGTCCATGCGTAAAAGCCCTTAATTTTCAAGAGCTGTAACAGTTCCAGTTGGAACACTAACTATCCAGTTTGTGGGTGCCTCATAAACTTGCCACTTTGCATATCCCAGTTACTGCCACTGTAGTTCTCTGAAAGGCAAGTTGTATTTTTAAACTGGCTCTTGCTTTTTCATAGCATAAAGGAAAAAAGACATCAATCTGACATTTTTATTAGCATTGCCTAGCAATAACAGGCCCTTACTTGAGTGTTTACTGAACTGAACAATGTATCAAACGGCAAAGAACAATACTTTACAAAAGATTTTGCATCTATGTCCTGCAGCAAAATCTAGATTTGAAAGCCTGGGCACAGAAGCGAAAAAGCCCTTATACCTACAACTAAGTTGGGCACAGTCCATAGCTCTTGCCAAAGTTATTATTTTAACTTAAGCAGTCACAATCACTCTTTATTTTAAATATCTCCAAGTTGTCATTTTCAATCCCTCTTTTGCTCCTTACTATTTGACAATGTGTACTTTCAGGTAGCTTTCTTAATCCCAAATAAAATAGAAATATATTTTAAATGCCAAGGTTATAAAGCAACAATACATTCTATTAATATTATATAAGTAACATATTTTTGTATTTCAGTTTGGGATAGCTAATGATGCACACCCTTATCAAACGCTTAAACTGCAATGGAATTCAAATTTGCTAAGAATTAAAGCTATTAGCCAATATGAATTTAACACTTAGTCCAAGTTTTTGGTTTCATATTTGCAAAACAGCTTTGTCTCTCTCTCAAATTTTCCCAAAGTATGCAGGATTAAAACAAAAATACTACAACCCTACCTCAGCCCCATAAAAAAAGGGAAAAATGAAGTTTTGTTTTTGATAAAAAGAGAAGGAAGACAAGTATTTCTCAGTAAAAACATGCTAAAGGACAAAACTATAAAATCAGCCTACAGATCAGTGATTTGCAGGGCTCAAGGATGTGCAAAGATGGCAAAGAAACACAAGCAGACTTTTGGGGGTGATGGAACTGCTCTGTCTTGATGACATTGCGGTTATATGACTGTGTGCATATGTCAGAATTCACAGACTGGTACACCTAGAAAGGCTGAATTTTACTATGTGTAAATTATACTGCAATAAACCTGACTTTTTAAAGAATGCTGTTATCTCTAAAACAATGAGCTAAGCAGTGACTGATAAAGTCCAACATTCAAGCCTATGATTCTCAAGAATTTAGTTTTCTGACAAGTCTCCCTAACTTTTTCTCAAGTGATTCTGTGTAGCCATATTACTAAAGGTGTGTGGAAAAAATAATGGCAGATAAACCAGAACTGATTTGGACTCTCCAAAGATGTCAATGTATGAAAGACAAAAGAAGTGGAAGGATTATTCTAGATTAAAGGAGACTAAGAGGACCTGACAACTAAGGTCAGGTCTTGGATTGTGATCTTGGATGAGTGATCCTGGATTGGAACATGGAAGAAGAAAACAGCTATAAGGGGCAGTATGGGGGCAGAAATTTTGGATATGGGCTGTATATTAGATAATGGTATTTTATCAATGTTACACTCATTGAGAACTATCATTAAATTCCCTTAGGGAGCTTTAAAAAAACTGACAGAATAAAATAAAATTAAATTAAATTTAAAAACTTAGTGATTCAAGTTCAGTCTTTGGTATTTTGTATAATTACTTAATTATATTTATTTATATTTTTTATATAATATAACTTAAAACATCAACTAAAATAACCACAAGATATATTTTGAATCATTACCTGCTATATACAAATTTATAGGAAATTGAGCCTTCATCTTAAAAATCCACATATCAATATCTGTTTTTTTTTTTCCAATATCTGTTAAATACTAATTGTGTTTGGAGCAGGTGTAACTCAGTGGTTGAGTGCCTGCTTCCCAAGTACGAGATCCTAGATTTAATCACTGGTACCTCTGGAAAAAAAAAAAAACTTATTGTATTTTTAAGGTTTGAGTTTACTATTAAATTTTACCTTTTCAGTATCATTACAAAATTTTGTGAAATGTGTCCAAAAGGTGTTCCTAATTGTTGTCAGAGACATATATCTTGAGCAAGGCTTAACTGTTACAGGAGACTGGCTGCTTTTGAAATAAGAATTTTCTAATAATTCATCAACAACAAAAATGCCTAAAAGTAAAATGGAATCCTAAGGCTTGTGCTTTAACATTTATCGATGAACAGATCCTTAACATTTTCCCTCTTCTAGACAGTACGTAGAAACATAGATATCCTTCAGAAAAAAATAGGAGTCAAAGAAAAAATATGTCACGTTCTTTACATAGTCACAGAACATTTACTTTTTTACAACACTCACAGTACAAGCCTTTCCTGTTATAGGTTCACTTTTAAAATAAACATCTTTACACACACACACACATAGTAAAACAGCCATTTGAGTTTAAAAACGTATAACAAAAGTAAACTTTTCTAATATAATTCCCATGTAAATATTATAAATAGTAAAAAAAAAAAAAAAAAAGGCATAATCTTTCCTCCAAAGTATTGGATACCACACATCAGAGCACAAAACTATTTTTCAAAAATCTAGGAATAGTACACTAGTAAAATTGAGTCAACCTTACTTTCCTAATGAGAAATCCACTCAAACCCCAAATTTTGCTTTTCACAAAAATAATATTCACTTGACTTAATTTTATGCTTCCACTATGAATCACACACCTAGGATAACACAAGGAGTTAAGAGTGCAGCAGTTATGTCCTCTTCAGCAAAACAGACCAGATGGTAATCTTGCCCAGTCCACCCAGGGAAGAAATTAATCTGCTCTCTGATAGTCTAAAGGAATGCCAGTGAATACACTAAAAAAAAAACTAGTCATATCCTTAATATGTGGTTCATTTTCCCAGGTCCACAAAACTTAAGCATGAAGCTCTGTGTTCAACTTTCCCACTGTCATTATTTCACCCACTGTCCGGAAACATACATAGAGAAAAACCAGAGAATTTTTTTTCTTTTAAAAAGACATTTACATTAGCGCAAACAACCTGGAGCATACTGTAGGCACAAACTAATTTAAAAAGTTAACTTGCCCGAGTCTTGAATGAAAACATTCTGTCAGAGCATGAAATTTCTGTTTCTAGTAGTTTTCAAGACGATAGGATTTTTTTATTTTTTATTTTTTGGTCTTTTACTGTTCTCAATATTACTGGTTTCCCACTGCTGGATTTCAAACAGAAAATGAGACAAATTTCAGCTTGAGCGAAGGGACCACATACCCTACAGGCAAACACGGGCCTTTCATTCTCCAAAATGCCGGCACGTGATTTTCCGAGTAATTCTGTCCCCGGCACACGGGGCTCGCGGCCACCGACTGCGGAGAGCGGCCCCGCCCGGCTCCGCGCAGCCCGGGACGCCGCGGGTACCTGCCGCACCGAGCCAGGCGCCGCACAGGCTGGTCCCTCCCGAGCGCAGCTCGCCGCCTTGTCTCGGCCGTGCAAGTTTCAAGACGCGGTTCCTGCAGCCTCCTGGCTTGCAGTGGCCCCACAGCAGGGGCGGAGTGTGTGTCCAAAGCCCCAGTAGCCCCAGAGACTGCAAAGACCAGTAACGACGTACGACGAGCATCTTCTTCCTTTTAAAGGCCGGGGGGTGGGCGTGAGTGGGAGGGGGGAGGGGGGAATGGCTGTCTCGTGAGCCCACGTGACCAGAGGGCCCAGAGCAAAGTGATCTCAGGGGGACCCCCGGGTCCCTGCCTCACGATCAGGTCAGGGTGTCTCGCCCTCAAGCCGCCTCAACAGTCACCCGCAGGGCTAGTAAAGCCCCAAAGGCGCAGCCCCGCCCCCAGAACCTCGGATTTAGGAGATCTGGGGTGAGGCCCGAGAACGTGCATTTCTAACCACGTCCGGATTGATGCTGGAGCTGCTGCGGCCGGTCTGAGAGCACACTTTGGGGATCACGACCCTAGACCCTGACTTCCGTGGGCCTGAGAGGGCTGGATGCTTCGGTGTCCTTAAATACAGATGTCTGACTTTTTAAGACCCTAGGGTGAAACTAGAGGGGCCCTGGATTTGCCAAATCCCCTGCAGCCAACGTAACCTTGTGCTCCTGGAGAGGCAAAGCCACTCGGCCATAGACAGGTGGAGGGTGTCGATTCTCAACCCTCAGGGGCTGGCTGGGAAGGCCTTTGCGTTAGTCCGAAGACGTGGAGAAGTGTTCTCAAACTCACCCACCCGAAGGTAGCACCAGGAGGAAAACCTCTGCCCGAAATGCCACGGCGTCTTCTCTTCAGGCGCTTCTGTTCGGCTCAGTCGGCAGGTGAGCGTCCACGGCGCCCCCTGGTGGCAGCTCCAATTCTCCCAGCTCTACAGAGTCCGCTCTGCCCCTCACCTTCTCCTCACCGGTCTGGGCAGTAATCCCACAGTGTGAAGGCTGGGACCACATGATAGTCATTAAGAAGCAACTGACTTTTTTTTGCAGCCGTTGATGGCAAAACGCAACAGGAAAGCAGCAGCTGTCCCACAGGCCATTGTGAGACTTTCAGTGTCATGGCTGTGCCTTATTCGACATCAAGCTGTCCACACAGGCATAAGGGACATGGCTCTTGATCTAGTTGCATGTGAGGACTCTAATATGAGAAGACAAGGGGGCATTTGGAGGGACGCCTTTACAGTGCCAGCCTCAAGTGTTTGGAGTCTAGCGAAAAATAGTCTAGAAGGACCATAGTATGCTCTAGTTTTAGAAGAGTGAGGTCCACACATGGTGGACAGGATACAGATATGGAGAGGACCACCTACTTTATAAACTAGAACCAATGGTTATCAAAGGTCTCTACAGGATTCCTCAGTCCAATTTTCATTAAAGCCTGGACTCCTGGTTTCTCTCAAGTTCTGAGGCAGTTTCCTGAGGTAGATGTTAGTCTGAACAGGAGAGTGTATAGCTGGTGAGGTCCACCTCCTGAAGAACTGTAGAGGACAAGAGGTTTATTGTTGCCAATCTCAGCTTCCCTATTCTGTCTCCCAGGTGCCTCTGTCAGGTTCTCAATACCCATGTGCTCATTCTTCTTTTTACAATTTAAGGTGAAAATTTGATATGATAGTTGAAAAAATGTTCCATCTGGTGGTGCTTGTTGTTAACAAAATACTTCTGGAAGGGAAATTATGATGAAGGAATTCCTGTGATGAGTCAATAGGTAGACAAGGATGGGGAAGAGGGAAAGAAAAGTGACATGTATCCAGTAGCTACAGCATACCAGGCAGTGCGCTATATGCTTGCATAGTGCCTCATTTACTCCTCACATTAGCTCTGCGCAGTAGGTAACTTTGATTCCGTTTTACAGAGGAGGAAACCAAGGCCCACAGATTTTATGTCAGCTGCTCAAAGCCACAGAGCTGGTCAGAAAGGAACCCAGTAGCAGTAGTGGCTTTATAGGCAGCTGCCACTTATTGAGCATTTAGCCATTTACTTTCTATATGCATTATCTCATTTTATACACAACAAGCCTATGAGGCAAGTTTTATTATTAATTATCTCCATTTTACAGTTAAGACCATGTATATTCTGGAAGGTTAAGTAATCTGCCTAAGGTCACATGGCTAGCCAGTGGCTGAGAATGCAAGCTAGAGCTCATGGCCCTATTTTCCTCCATGAACGCAATCTATCGCAAATGATGTTGGCTTAAATGTCTGCTCTATGTGGAACACTATACATCCTGCAGACAAGCCTTGCCTCAAGCCTCCTGCCACCTGCAAAACAACTTCTGCTTAACGCAGGAAGCAGAGCTCTGTGCTTGCTGTGATACTTCTTTGGAAGGCATTCCACTCACAGGCAAACAGGTTGTCTTTTTTTGAAGACCCTCAAACACTCACAACACTGTTTATTATACAAGGAATGCTCACTGCAGGAAATATTAAGCAAAAAGAACGACAGGGGTAAGAACAACTCCTTCTGCCTCAGCCAGTCGATCGAGAAAGATGGTCCCCAGGGATAAACTTTGTCTGGTTTAATGTGGTGTGGCAGGGTGGGTGATTATTCCAACTCCACCTGAACCATACCAAAAAACTAAGAAGGGATTCTGGGGACAGTTAATACCAATCGCTAGACCCAAATACACCTGAAATCTGGTATCTGGTGGTGAGGGTCAGGCTCTGCTCAGCAGGGACCCAGTCTCATTTCCACCTCACTCATGACCTGGCTGGGGAACTATCAAAATGGTATGACATATCGAAAGGCTTGCCTCTCCCCCAAATATCTTACAACAGGGAGTGAAATCCTTCCCACTAAGGCATCCTTTCAGGTTAAAGCAGAGTATTGTTAAATTCAAACTTCCTATGTGATAGGTAACATTAATTTACTAGCATTTATGATTACACTAAGGAGATGACCTTGCAAGATGAGCTAGGTGTCACCTGGGAAAGCAAAGGGCAGGTCGGCATTTTGCTGTAGGAAGAAGGAAAGCCTCTCCATAAAATTGCACTTTCCTCTTCTCTTAGTCTCTCCTTTTCTATGTCTAGTGAAGTCTCACCCATCTCAAAGCTAAGAGCCTGAAAAAAACTTTACTCATATGCCTCCCCCATAGCACTCCCCTTGCCTGTCAATAGTGCTCTGTACCTTGACTATAAAGTGCATATCTTGTATGTCTAACATCATACCCCCAGTCCATAGCATAGCACCCATAGCACCCACCTAGTACAACCAGCCAATAAGCAAACACTTGCTGAAGGTTCCACTTGGAAAGATCAAAGGGAAAGAAAGAATTTTCTGCATGAATGAAGCTACTAAGAAGCTGAGCAAACCAACAAAACCCTACCAAAGGCAAGAAAGCAAAGGCTGACCTGGGAATGCAGAGGGGAGGGAGGAATCCCACAGCTTAGGAATGACTGGAAGGGTGTTGTGCTAAGGATGGCTTTGGAGAGTTGCTCTTTCTTTTCTGAGGCTGAGGCCAAGTGGGAGGATTTTCAGATCCTGGGATTCTCTTTCCTGCCCCAGAGTATAATAGGAATAGGCTTATTATGTGAATATAAATTGGCCTGTTTTAAGAGTACCTGAGAAGGAAGCAGATGTGGCTCAAGCGATTGTACTCCCATCTACCATATGGGAGGTCCCCAGTTCAATTCCTGGGGCCTCCTGGTGAAGGTAAAAGCGGGCCCCTGTGGAGAGCTGACGCAACAAGATGACGCAACAAGATGACGCAACAAAAAAGAGACACAGAGGAAAAAGACAATGAAAGACACAACAAACCAGGGACCTGAGGTGGCTCAAGCGATTGAGTACCTCTCTCCCACGTTGGAAGTTTCCCAGGATCGGTTCCCAGTGCCTCCTGAAGAGAAGACAAGCAGACACAGAAGAATGTGCAGTGAGTGGACACAGCGAGTGCAAGTGGTGGGGGTGGGGAATAAATAAAATA
Source organism: Tolypeutes matacus (assembly GCA_026826555.1). Taxonomy (NCBI): domain Eukaryota; kingdom Metazoa; phylum Chordata; class Mammalia; order Cingulata; family Chlamyphoridae; genus Tolypeutes; species Tolypeutes matacus. The sequence continues at coordinate 6,246,911 of JAKSZT010054193.1, read as the reverse complement.
AATCTTAAAAAAAAAAAAAGAGTACCTGAGAGATGAAACCTTTTACTTATGAAATTAATAAAAGAGAAGGGGGAGGGTTAAAAAGAGAGAAGACTCACTGCACTCACAGGAACACCTTTATTTAGTGGCAATGAATAGACCAGGTGGGATTACAGTGCAGTATGTTAGAGGTTATCTCTGATGACTCATAAATCAGGGTTTGTAAAATGGGATTTGATGAGAATGAGCTTAGCAAATGGAAAGCTGAGGGTTAACTTGTGCAGAATTGGTAAAAAGGATGTGTGCTAATCTTTGGAAATGATAGAAAAGGTGAAAGCCCAACATAATGTTTGTAACTAGCAGTGCTATTACATGGGTATGACAGTGGTTAGAAGGGAAAGTCTGAGTTCGTGTATGTTACCAAAAGGAAAGCTAAAAAAATGTAACATGAGACTGTATAGCATAGTAAAACCACATGTGAAATATGAATATGGCTAAAATTGCATATATAAGACCATTTTCTTTGAAACTGAACAAATGTGTGTTAATACTACAAGATGTTAATATCAGACCAAAAAACCCATTGTGCTAAGTGAAAGAAACCAGACACAAAGTACTACATATTGTATGATTCCGTTTATATAAAATATAAATATAAATCAATTTGTAAAGATGAAATTTAATTAGTGGTTAGGTAGGGCTGGGGAAGGCCTGCTAAGGGGTGTGGAGATTTTCTTTATGGAGTAATGAAATTGTTCTAAAATTTTTTGTGTTGATGAGTACACAATATTGTGATTATTCTAAAAGCCATTGAGGGAAGCGGCTGTGGCTCAATCAGTAGGGCTCCCGTTTACCATATGGGAGGCCCTGGGTTCGGTTCCCGGGGCCTCCTGGTGAGGGCAGGCCCGCCCGCACAGCGTGGTTAGCTGACCCAGCGAGCACAAGCAGCAAGGGGGGGATAAA